>OY829540.1:28170179-28770179 GCA_963691705.1 Viola odorata | reverse complement strand
GATTTCCAAAGCAGCGACTATGGATGTGATTTGCAATGGCCAGGGAGCTAACATGAATGGTGCAGTGCAATTGGTACGCATTTTTATTGCTTGAAATTTCAACACCAAATTCTTTTATTTAGTTAATACAAAGTAATTACTAATATTTTTTTATTGTTATTTTATTTAGCTATACATAAATATAAATATATATCAAATTGATTTTTTTTAAGGGAAAATAAAATTTATTATTAGAAAAGGACGGTAAGAGTTTTCTAATAATAGAAATGTAAGTCAAACATTTATTTGTTTATGTTAAAACCACTTTTCTGTCATTTTGTAGGGGGGATATATTGTTTATTTAATTTGGTATATAAGTACAAACTGAACAGGTAAATTTAATGCTTTCCATAAGTAAGTTGCAGGTGTGTGTGATTCTGAGAATTTGCACTTTCACAGAAAAAATAAAAGAACATTTACAGTTTGTAACTTGTGTGTTGTCTTATGTGTATAAATCTCATCTCTTGGACAGTTCAACAATAAATAAATTCTCTCTATGAAAAGAAAATTAAAATTACATAATTGTGCCAAATGACTACAAAAAAAAATTAAATAAAAAAAATATAGCTTCATGCGTAAAATATTTTTTAGAAAAATTAAGGCAATTTTTCGTCAAAAGATTTGTTCTCAAAGTTCAGATTTCTTTTTATCAAGTTGTAAAAACTTGATATAGTTCAGCTAATCCAACACTTTATGTAGATATGAAGTTGCGAGGTTAACACAATTTATAGGGATGATAATTGGATTCACGAGTACAGATATGCATGAGTACCCGTATAAATGGAGAGTACCTATTTTACGCGGGAGAATATTATCCGCATGTTACAGATTTTTTGCCGGTGCAGGTTTTAAGTGAATGTGAGTATGAAAATACTAAACTCACTCCACAAACCCATAAACCCACGAAACATATTTATATTTTTTAATAAATTAGGTTATTTTGACACATGCCGTTGCATGTGCGAAATTTATTTAGATTTGAAAATGTTAAAATATCATATTTATATACAAAAAAGTATTTCACACAAAAATATTTTGGTATAACATAAAAGTTTTAATAATATCTCAAAAAATGGGATTAATATAAATTTTTACTATGGGGTTTAAAGTATATTGTAAGCAGTATATTAGTATTGTCAGGGACGGATCCAGAAATTATTTTCAGGGGGGGCGGGCGGGGGTTCGGGGGCAGCGCCCCCGATTTTTTTTTTTGGGAGTATTTTAAAGAGAAGGTAAACGAACTGAACGAAAAATTGAAAAAATGCTTAAAAGTATTTGTATTCGTCACTAAATAACAAATATTTAAATAAACTTAACAAAAAGATAAATAAGAAGACAATATAGATAAAAATTAATTATACATTAGAATTCATACAATATACGTACTTTTTACAATTGTTAATTAGGTTTGGAAAACACTAATACCTCGAGACCATAATATAATTTGAAGTTAATTAATGCGATCACAATTACCAAGTTTAGTCTATTTATAAATATGAACCCAAAAGTAAATAAGTATAAAAAGTTAGGACAATTTCATTTAGGCCTCCGTTCTTCTGTATTGTGTTTTTTTTCCACTTGTACATGGTTATATATGTAAAATGTGTACTTTCAACGCAATAATACCCATAAAGTCTCAAATATTGTATCAGTAATTCATGTTTTTTTGTAATGTTGTGTTCGTAGATCAGTTCTTTGTTTATCAATTAAATATTCATGGCTGATTTAGATAATTTGTGGTTCATCAGAAAAAAGAAAATAATCATTCCTTAAAAATGCTTGTGATGAGAAAGAAGATGGGTATTTATATAAAAAGTTATTGCATATCAACCATATCTGGGCGGTGTAGTTGGTTATCACTTATGCTCACACACTGAAGGTGACAAGTTCGAACCAGGGCTTAGACAATTATAATTTTGTTGGTTTTGTGCTTGCACATTAAAAATAAAGTCAAAAATTTAAACAAAAGGGGTTTTCGAGAATCGAACACGCAACCTTGTGTTCAGGAGTGAGACGCGCTACCGTTGGGCCAAGCATTCTATTGATTCATAAAGGGGTAAAGTTTACTTAAATCTTTAAGTTAATATTTTTTTTTGATTGGGCTGGCGCCCACCCTGGCCATGGGCTGGATCCGTCCCTGAGTATTGTTATTGATGTTTTAATCCAGGTGTTGAAAAAAAAATATTTTATTAATTCTGAAATAATTTAATTTTTAGTTCTTAAAATTAAAACAATTTTAACTCAATTAAGTAATTTACTTTTATAAATTGAAATTTAAATATTTAAAATAATATTTTATATTAGTTTTATTCTAGTTCTCCAAATATTGTAAATAAACCACTAATGAATTTTTCTTTAAAAAAATAAACTCAATAAAAAAATAAGTTTAACATTTAATGAAAAATTATGATTTAATTAAATGTACAAACTATTTTTCTTCATGTTTATGTATGATAAAAAATCACATAATTAGCTAAGGAAAAATAATTCCTTATCATTACAAATTTTACAAAATCAAACTTAAATAATTTAATATTTATATATATATACTTTTTAAGAATAATACATTATAAAAAGGTTTTCATAGTTTTTTTTATTTTTTATTAAAAAATAGTTTATTAAGGCAAGATAATTTCTTATTTAATAAAATATTATTACAAGGTTCCCCATGTGATTTTCTAAGAGACTAACGAATGTACCAATTTTCTTTCTATATATATATATTTCAGTTTTTTTTAAAGACTAACGAATGTTGTTTATCTTAAAATTGAAAACAATATCTAGTTTTAATCCAAAAAAATATATTAAAATCTCAAGAAATATATTTACGTAATCATTAAAAATATACTCAAAATATTTATTTTGTAACATTTTATTTTTTATTATATAATAATAATAAAAAATATTAACTTTATTGATTAAAAAATTAAATATATTTTTAGATAAACTATATAAAGAAACCCTAAAGTTTGCAAAATCTCCCACTTTGTACCCAATAGTTTTAAAATTTGCAACGTAAGCCTACAACTTTGCAATTGAAATTATTTTATCAATCACTAATTATTTTAATTTTTTAAAATATACTGATAAATTTGTTAAGGGTGATATTGATTCGAACCAATTATAAATATAGAGAATTTACTATGTCATTTATGATACAAAATCAGAATATTTTATTACAAATTAGATTAATTCCTCTCTATTCTTATAACTTACTATTATTAGTGTTATTTAAAAAATCATTACAAGCTACTCCCATGTGATTTTTTAAGAGACTAACGGATGTAGAAGATCCGATTTTCTTTCCACTTTTGCCATATAGGATTTTTTTATTATTTTAAAGTTTGTGTTGTTGTTTAGCTTGAAATTAAAAACATTATCTAGTTTTTATCTTAAAAAAATATACTAAAATCTCAAGAAATATATTTATGTAATCATTAAAAATATACTCAAAATATCTATTTTGTAACATTTTATTTTTTATTATATAATAATAATAAAATTATTAAATTTATTGATTAAAATATTAAATATATTTTTAGATAAACTATATAAAGAAACCTTAAAGTTTATAAAATCTCCCACTTTTTTTTTTTTTAATAAGCAGAGATTATATTAGAAACCAGTCATGAAGATCATGACGAACATAACAAAAGTCAGCTGTCCAAGCTAGGCAGCACAAGTAGAAAACGAAACCAACAAACTAAGAAAGCAAGAAAGATAAACCTTCGGGCTCAGGAAACAACAACCTGACTACTAAAAAGCCAAGCCGGAGTCTGCATCATATCAGCTAGACTGAAAGCAAATGAATGATCCTTACTCTTCAGCCACCAATGCCATAAGGAGAATATCTTGTTCACACACTACCATTCCGTTACCTCTTTCTGCCTAAAGACCTTCGCATTCCGGCGTTTCCACAGGGACCAAATCACCGCGTAGAATAGAGTTGCCCATTGCCTGCCAGAGAGCTTGTCGTGGCTTGGAAGATAATGTCCCCAAGATCTCCAAAGACCCGCGAGATCGCGAGGTTGGCACCACACCACCCGAAGCCAACGCATGATCAACTCCCAAACCCTCCTGGCCACCGTACATCCTATGAAGAGATGAGTAGCATCTTCCGAGCTGTTATTACACATTGGACAGCTATTCTGATCTTCCGTGATCATGTTACGTCTCTCTAAAAACGTCCTGGTCACTATTCTTCCCCTCAAAGATAGCCACAAGAAAAACTCAACCCGAAACGGAACCAGCCCCATCCAACAGGACCGAAGCAGGGGTATGGAATCGTACCTTGTTGCCTCCCATTTCTTATACCCCGAATGCATTGAGTATTTTCCGGTTTGTTCGAGATCCCAACGGAGCACATCCTAGTGGCCCCCTACGCGGAGCTGGCAACCGATCACGTAAGCTCGCCCACTCCTCATTCTCCCACTCAAACAGCCCGCGCCTCCACTCTCTATGCCACTCCCAGACCGTCCCTTCCCAATAGCCGAAATCCTTGACAACCTTGGATGAAGCAATGCCAACGGCTGTTTAGCAGCCCACGGATCCCACCAAAAGCTCGTGTCTTTGCCCTCTCCAAGCTTAAGCGTCAAGTGTTCAGTCCATAGGTCAAAAGAATCACTACCCCGCCCACATAGTTGAATGATATCGCTCCAAATAGGAGACATATGCTTCTCCCGCTCCTTCCATAGGTCGCCAATAGACCTCAAATTATATTGCTTGCGAACTATCTCTGCCCATAACTTACTGTTGCCCTGAACCACCTCCCAGGCCCATTTGAAGAGTAAGGTCACGTTCCTATCTTGCAATCTCCCTATTCCCAGCCCCCCGTGTGTCATAGATCTCGTCACTTCCTCCCACTTCACCTTGCTCAACCCTCTTTTATCGTCCTTCCCACTCCATAAAAATCACCGCATCATACCCTCACATTGCTTGACCACCGCTCTAGGCATCCTGTAAATCGACATGTTATAGATGGGAATGCTAGCTAACGCCGATTTGATCAAAGTCACCCGCCCCCCACAGACAGAAGATGACCCTTCCAAGTGGACAACTTTTTCCTAAGCTTCTAAACTAAGAACTGCCACCTTGCTATCCTACGCGGCTTAAAGCCAACCAAAGAACCCAAGTACTTGAAAGGGAGGGCTTCATACTTACATCCTGCCTGCGAAGCTAGAATCCCACCAATTTGATCACTCAAATTCACCCCCACTAGGGTACTTTTGTGGAAATTAACCCGAAGGCCAGAAAAAGCATCAAACCACCTCAATGTTCCTTTCACCCCCTGAATTTCAGCCTCACTATTATTCACGAAAATCAAGGTGTCATCACCAAACTGAAGGTGGCTCAGCTGCCACCCAGCCTCCACATTACCTACCCCACGCAGAATCCCCACTTCCTCTGCTCTAACGAATAACCGATGTAACCCCTCAGCCGCAATGTTAAAGAGAAATGGGGACATAGAACACCCCTGCCGAAGACCTCTCGCCACCCCAAATTGGCCCGACGGCGATCCATTCACTAGCACAGAGACCCTGTTAGTGCTAATACACTACCGAACCCAACCCCTCCACTTCTCTCCGAACCCCATGTGTCTCATCACATCCTCCATGTACTCCCATTCAACGGAGTCATAAGCCTTTTCAAAGTCTAGCTTGAAAAGCAGCCCCTGCTGCTTGGTCACCTGCAAATGATGGACCACCTCACTCGCTGTCATGACACAATCCAAGGTTTGACGCCCTTTAATGAAGCCGTGTTGAACCTCGCTGATGACTGATGTAATGACCTCACTGAGCCGCTTAGCCATAATCTTGGAGACAATCTTGTAGTAGCTGCTAACCAGACTGATCGGCCTGAACTCACAGAACTGTTTAGCTTCAGGTATCTTCGGAATGAGGGTTAAAAACGATGAGTTTGCCCCGGCCGGTAGCTTCCCTGTTCTGAAGAATTCCTGAATCAACCTGCAGTAATCTCCTCCAATGATTCCCTACGCCTTTTGCAGAAAGCGCAAGGAGAATTCATCCGGTCCTGGGGATTTCCGCCCGTCACACCCTTTAACCGCCTCCCAAATTTCAGCCGGCGTGACCTCCTTTTCCAACCCTGTTGCTTCCTCCTCACTTAACTTAGAGAACCCCAAATCCTGGATCCTAGGCCTGTCCCAGCTAACTGACCAGAAAAAAGCCTCATAGTACTGCGAAGTAGCACTCTTGATCTCCGCCGGGGTCTTGAGAGTAGACCGCTTACATGGAGGAGGTAACTCGAAGGGTATGATGGATTTCCAGAGTTGGGTAGACCGTTGTAGGCTGCAAGACATACCGCTGGTTGGTAGGCGGTTTACTTGGTCGAATACCATCAGCAGGAGCAAGATAGATAGAGTGTTCGTGCAGGCTGGTTGGCTCGGTTGTATTCAGCATTGCGAGCTTTCGACCCTTGACAAGAATGGGTCAGATCAGGCGCCTCTGATCCTTCGTCGGGATAAGATGGATTGGGGGCCGAAGCCGTTCCGAGACCAAGCGGTCTGGTGGGAAGACAATGAGTTCAGAAAATTGGTTGAGGGATGGTGGTTGGAGGCAGGAGCTGAATTTCCTGGGAACTTCAATGTGGTCCGTAAAATACATACTCCTGTTTCCGAGTTCCCCGATGTGTTGGCCGAATGTAGGTTGCCCTTCTCTGCCATAATCTGCTTGGTCTTCCTCTCTTTTTTTCTCGTTGTAACCAAAGGAAAAATACCCAATTCTCTCTCAACCGGTGCCTGAGATTCCATCTCCGTTAGGGGCATTTCCTTAACCTCACTCTGCTGGTCTTTTTCCCTCGGATCAGCCCCCTCCTTCTCCTTGGTTTTGTGAGACCAAAATCCTAGGGAGGGGATTGATTTGGATAGAGTTTGAAAAACAGGAGGACGTGGAGAAAGCACTCGCGAACACTTCAGAGGAATTTAGCCGTGTGTTTTCCAAGGTGGTTCCTTGGACCGAGGGACTATCTAAGGTGGGCAGATTGTGCTGGGTTCAATGCTCTGAGCCCAATAGTTTTAAAATTTGCAATATAAGTCTGAAATTTGCAACGTAAGCCTGCAACAAAATTGCAATTTCGGTCTTTCTAATAATTAGAAAATTAAAATATGGTAAAAAATATTATTAAGTTATTTAATTATTTTATCAATCACTAATTATTTTAATTTTTCTGCAACAAAATTACAATTTCGATCTTTCTAATAATTAGAAAATTAAAAGATGGTAAAAAAATATTATTAAGTTATTTAATTATTTTATCAATCACTAATTATTTTAATTTTTTAATATATACTGGTTAATTTTTTAAGGGTGATGTTGATTCGAACCAATTAAAAATATAAATAATTTAATAGGTAGGTTAATTAATTTAATAGATAGGTTAATTAATTAAATTAATTAATTAATTAAAATGTTTAAAAGTCTATTACCTTTAAAAGTCTATTACAATCAAATAACTTAATAGGTAGGTTAATTAATTTAATAGGTAAGTTAATTAATTACAATATTTAAAAGTCTATTACACCATTAAGTTTTTTAATAATTTAAGGGTATAATAGACTTTTAAAGAATAAGGCTCGCACTTTGTACCCAATAGTTTTAAAATTTGCAACGTAAGCCTACAAAATTGCAATTTTAATTTTTTTAAAATATACTGGTTATATTTTGATGTCATTCCGTTTGATAAAATAATGATAGAATTTTTCTCTTTTATTTCATAAAGGGCTTCTCATTCCTTTTCAGTTAAGTCTCCACACAAGATCAATTTCAACTCTTCACCTATAATTTTAAAATTTTAAGTATTGTTAAACAAAATTGTAATTATTTGATTTTATATATAAGGAAAACTGTAATTGAACATTAGTAAATAAATATATTACCTTTTGTCCATTAATAGAATTTCTCAAAATTTGCTCAGTTAGCTGGGACAGGCCTAGGATCCAGGATTTGGGGTTCTCTAAGTTAAGTGAGGAGGAAGCAACAGGGTTGGAAAAGGAGGTCACGCCGGCTGAAATTTGGGAGGCGGTTAAAGGGTGTGACGGGCGGAAATCCCCAGGACCGGATGAATTCTCCTTGCGCTTTCTGCAAAAGGCGTAGGGAATCATTGGAGGAGATTACTGCAGGTTGATTCAGGAATTCTTCAGAACAGGGAAGCTACCGGCCGGGGCAAACTCATCGTTTTTAACCCTCATTCCGAAGATACCTGAAGCTAAACAGTTCTGTGAGTTCAGGCCGATCAGTCTGGTTAGCAGCTACTACAAGATTGTCTCCAAGATTATGGCTAAGCGGCTCAGTGAGGTCATTACATCAGTCGTCAGCGAGGTTCAACACGGCTTCATTAAAGGGCGTCAAACCTTGGATTGTGTCATGACAGCGAGTGAGGTGGTCCATCATTTGCAGGTGACCAAGCAGCAGGGGTTGCTTTTCAAGCTAGACTTTGAAAAGGCTTATGACTCCGTTGAATGGGAGTACATGGAGGATGTGATGAGACACATGGGGTTCGGAGAGAAGTGGAGGGGTTGGGTTCGGCAGTGTATTAGCACTAACAGGGTCTCTGTGCTAGTGAATGGATCGTCGTCGGGCCAATTTGGGGTGGCGAGAGGTCTTCGGCAGGGGTGTTCTATGTCCCCATTTCTCTTTAACATTGCGGCTGAGGGGTTACATCGGTTATTCGTTAGAGCAGAGGAAGTGGGGATTCTGCGTGGGGTAGGTAATGTGGAGGCTGGGTGGCAGCTGAGCCACCTTCAGTTTGGTGATGACACCTTGATTTTCGTGAATAATAGTGAGGCTGAAATTCAGGGGGTAAAAGGAACATTGAGGTGGTTTGATGCTTTTTCTGGCCTTCGGGTTAATTTCCACAAAAGTACCCTAGTGGGGGTGAATTTGAGTGATCAAATTGGTGGGATTCTAGCTTCGCAGGCAGGATGTAAGTATGAAGCCCTCCCTTTCAAGTACTTGGGTTCTTTGGTTGGCTTTAAGCCGCATAGGATAGCAAGGTGGCAGTTCTTAGTTCAGAAGCTTAGGAAAAAGTTGTCCACTTGGAAGGGTCATCTTCTGTCTGTGGGGGACGGGTGACTTTGATCAAATCGGCGTTAGCTAGCATTCCCATCTATAACATGTCGATTTACAGGATGCCTAGAGCGGTGGTCAAGCAATGTGAGGGTATGATGCGGTGATTTTTATGGAGTGGGAAGGACGATAAAAGAGGGTTGAGCAAGGTGAAGTGGGAGGAAGTGACGAGATCTATGACACACGGGGGGCTGGGAATAGGGAGATTGCAAGACAGGAACGTGACCTTACTCTTCAAATGGGCCTGGGAGGTGGTTCAGGGCAACAGTAAGTTATGGGCAGAGATAGTTCGCAAGCAATATAATTTGAGGTCTATTGGCGACCTATGGAAGGAGCGGGAGAAGCATATGTCTCCTATTTGGAGCGATATCATTCAACTATGTGGGCGGGGTAGTGATTTTTTTGACCTATGGACTAAACACTTGACGCTTAAGCTTGGAGAGGGCAAAGACACGAGCTTTTGGTGGGATCCGTGGGCTGCTAAACAGCCGTTGGCCTTGCTTCATCCAAGGCTGTACCATTTATCGAAAGCTCAGCAGGGGACTGTCAAGGATTTCGGCCATTGGGAAGGGACGGTCTGGGAGTGGCATAGAGAGTGGAGGCGCGGGCTGTTTGAGTGGGAGAATGAGGAGTGGGCGAGCTTACGTGATCAGTTGCCAGCTCCGCGTAGGGGGGCACTAGGATGTGCTCCGTTGGGATCTCGAACAAACCGGAAAATACTCAATGCATTCGGGGTATAAGAAATGGGAGGCAACAAGGTACGATTCCATACCCCTGCTTCGGTCCTGTTGGATGGGGCTGGTTCCGTTTCGGGTTGAGTTTTTCTTGTGGCTATCTTTGAGGGGAAGAATAGTGACCAGGACGTTTTTAGAGAGACGTAACATGATCACGGAAGATCAGAATAGCTGTCCAATGTGTAATAACAGCTCGGAAGATGCTACTCATCTCTTCATAGGATGTGCGGTGGCCAGGAGGGTTTGGGAGTTGATCATGCGTTGGCTTCGGGTGGTGTGGTGCCAACCTCGCGATCTCGCGGGTCTTTGGAGATCTTGGGGACATTATCTTCCAAGCCACGACAAGCTCTCTGGCAGGCAATGGGCAACTCTATTCTACGCGGTGATTTGGTCCCTGTGGAAACGCCGGAATGCGAAGGTCTTTAGGCAGAAAGAGGTAACGGAATGGTAGTGTGTGAACAAGATATTCTCCTTATGGCATTGGTGGCTGAAGAGTAAGGATCATTCATTTGCTTTCAGTCTAGCTGATATGATGCAGACTCCGGCTTGGCTTTTTAGTAGTCAGGTTGTTGTTTCCTGAGCCCGAAGGTTTATCTTTCTTGCTTTCTTAGTTTGTTGGTTTCGTTTTCTACTTGTGCTGCCTAGCTTGGACAGCTGACTTTTGTTATGTTCGTCATGATCTTCATGACTGGTTTCTAATATAATCTCTGCTTATTAAAAAAAAAAAAAGTGGGAGATTTTATAAACTTTAAGGTTTCTTTATATAGTTTATCTAAAAATATATTTAATATTTTAATCAATAAATTTAATAATTTTATTATTATTATATAATAAAAAATAAAATGTTACAAAATAGATATTTTGAGTATATTTTTAATGATTACATAAATATATTTCTTGAGATTTTAGTATATTTTTTTAAGATAAAAACTAGATAATGTTTTTAATTTCAAGCTAAACAACAACACAAACTTTAAAATAATAAAAAAATCCTATATGGCAAAAGTGGAAAGAAAATCGGATCTTCTACATCCGTTAGTCTCTTAAAAAATCACATGGGAGTAGCTTGTAATGATTTTTTAAATAACACTAATAATAGTAAGTTATAAGAATAGAGAGGAATTAATCTAATTTGTAATAAAATATTCTGATTTTGTATCATAAATGACATAGTAAATTCTCTATATTTATAATTGGTTCGAATCAATATCACCCTTAACAAATTTATCAGTATATTTTAAAAAATTAAAATAATTAGTGATTGATAAAATAATTTCAATTGCAAAGTTGTAGGCTTACGTTGCAAATTTTAAAACTATTGGGTACAAAGTGGGAGATTTTGCAAACTTTAGGGTTTCTTTATATAGTTTATCTAAAAATATATTTAATTTTTTAATCAATAAAGTTAATATTTTTTATTATTATTATATAATAAAAAATAAAATGTTACAAAATAAATATTTTGAGTATATTTTTAATGATTACGTAAATATATTTCTTGAGATTTTAATATATTTTTTTGGATTAAAACTAGATATTGTTTTCAATTTTAAGATAAACAACATTCGTTAGTCTTTAAAAAAAACTGAAATATATATATATAGAAAGAAAATTGGTACATTCGTTAGTCTCTTAGAAAATCACATGGGGAACCTTGTAATAATATTTTATTAAATAAGAAATTATCTTGCCCTTAATAAACTATTTTTTAATAAAAAATAAAAAAAACTATGAAAACCTTTTTATAATGTATTATTCTTAAAAAGTATATATATATAAATATTAAATTATTTAAGTTTGATTTTGTAAAATTTGTAATGATAAGGAATTATTTTTCCTTAGCTAATTATGTGATTTTTTATCATACATAAACATGAAGAAAAATAGTTTGTACATTTAATTAAATCATAATTTTTCATTAAATGTTAAACTTATTTTTTTATTGAGTTTATTTTTTTAAAGAAAAATTCATTAGTGGTTTATTTACAATATTTGGAGAACTAGAATAAAACTAATATAAAATATTATTTTAAATATTTAAATTTCAATTTATAAAAGTAAATTACTTAATTGAGTTAAAATTGTTTTAATTTTAAGAACTAAAAATTAAATTATTTCAGAATTAATAAAATATTTTTTTTTCAACACCTGGATTAAAACATCAATAACAATACTAATATACTGCTTACAATATACTTTAAACCCCATAGTAAAAATTTATATTAATCCCATTTTTTGAGATATTATTAAAACTTTTATGTTATACCAAAATATTTTTGTGTGAAATACTTTTTTGTATATAAATATGATATTTTAACATTTTCAAATCTAAATAAATTTCGCACATGCAACGGCATGTGTCAAAATAACCTAATTTATTAAAAAATATAAATATGTTTCGTGGGTTTATGGGTTTGTGGAGTGAGTTTAGTATTTTCATACTCACATTCACTTAAAACCTGCACCGGCAAAAAATCTGTAACATGCGGATAATATTCTCCCGCATAAAATAGGTACTCTCCATTTATACGGGTACTCATGCATATCTGTACTCGTGAATCCAATTATCATCCCTATAAATTGTGTTAACCTCGCAACTTCATATCTACATAAAGTGTTGGATTAGCTGAACTATATCAAGTTTTTACAACTTGATAAAAAGAAATCTGAACTTTGAGAACAAATCTTTTGACGAAAAATTGCCTTAATTTTTCTAAAAAATATTTTACGCATGAAGCTATATTTTTTTTATTTAATTTTTTTTTGTAGTCATTTGGCACAATTATGTAATTTTAATTTTCTTTTCATAGAGAGAGAATTTATTTATTGTTGAACTGTCCAAGAGATGAGATTTATACACATAAGACAACACACAAGTTACAAACTGTAAATGTTCTTTTATTTTTTCTGTGAAAGTGCAAATTCTCAGAATCACACACACCTGCAACTTACTTATGGAAAGCATTAAATTTACCTGTTCAGTTTGTACTTATATACCAAATTAAATAAACAATATATCCCCCCTACAAAATGACAGAAAAGTGGTTTTAACATAAACAAATAAATGTTTGACTTACATTTCTATTATTAGAAAACTCTTACCGTCCTTTTCTAATAATAAATTTTATTTTCCCTTAAAAAAATCAATTTGATATATATTTATATTTATGTATAGCTAAATAAAATAACAATAAAAAAATATTAGTAATTACTTTGTATTAACTAAATAAAAGAATTTGGTGTTGAAATTTCAAGCAATAAAAATACGTACCAATTGCACTGCACCATTCATGTTAGCTCCCTGGCCATTGCAAATCACATCCATAGTCGCTGCTTTGGAAATCAAGCATGGAAACATTTCCATCCATTGATTCTGAATAATTCACAAAAATAAAATAGCGACACTAAGTACATTAGCAGCATTTTCGACCTCGTCATGATTTGGAGGAACAAATTTACATCAAACGCCGCATAAAAAAAAAACACACAGTGTATTTATTTGGTTAATTTACTAAACATTTGTGACATGAAAAAATAAATAATAGAAAGCGTAATTAATTACGTACCGCATCCATAAAACTTTGAACTAGCCTTGGAAGATCCATGAACACAACTCCAATCTCTCTTGAGGCCTCAATGGACCTCTTTGGCCTGCCATTATTATTTCGTGAGATTTCAACACCAAATTCTTTCATGTACTCATCATAGTTAAGAATGTCGCGAGCCGTCTCTACGCTCCGAATCCATAATGGTTCAACCATTGTAGCCATTTTCGTCAGCTCTTCCATCGCTTGATCAACAATGTCCATGATTCTTGACTTATCGAGCCCGAAAATTCCAGTGTAGAACTCTAGTGAACTCCTAGTGCTGCTCTCTTGCTCATTTCTATCCGAGCAGGAGGACGTTGTCGCCCCCGGCAGGAATTTCCCTATAATTGCTCGGAGTTTCTCTACCTATAAGGTAACATCAACAAGAACACAAAATAAGAATTGTAAATAATTTTGAGTGGACGACATTTTGGTTTGATTAATTAATTTCTAACTACCTCAGCTTTGAGTTTTGCGTTTTCGATGCGCAAATGTTGTTCATTAGGTGGTGGTAGAGCAGAGTCTCTAGTAGAGGTAGAAGTGCCACAATTTGGGCAGCAAGCCTTATTCATGGTTTCCCTCATGCTCCTATTCTCATCTCGGAGTTTATCCATCTCTGATTTCAACAATGAATTCTCATGCCGCTCTTGTATAGCCTGCAACACAACCATTAATCATTTAGTACCAGACGGGATTGACTATTGGACTGCTGATTTTGAAGCATAGTTGACAAGACTGATTGTAATTAAATTTTTAAGGATAAAATTAATAGTTAATTACATCTTTAATTTTCTAAAATGACAAATACTTTATTAAAAAAATTGACATACTTTAAAACAAATTTTCTTCTCTTGGAAAGACAAATATTATGAACCAAACGGAGTAAATGAATGAGAATCATAGAAAATATATATATATATATATATATATATATATATATATATATATATATATATATATATATATATATATATATATATATATATATATATACCTTGATTTGAGTTCGGCGATTTTGGAACCAGAACTTGACTTGCCGAGGTGCAAGGCCTAATTGCTTGCTTAGTTGTTGTCTCTGTTTCTCATCCGGGTGTGGGGACTCCTTAAATAGCCTGCCAAATATAAATTGCAGGAAAAAAAACTAATAATTTCTACAGTTATTCAGCTTATTGGAAAAAGGAGAAAAAATCATGGCAGCCGGATAGCCACCCATTCGAAAGTCAGGCTCCGACCATGCTCAATCAAAAATAATCTGTTACCAAGAGGACATCTGACTAAAAAAGAAAAAAATCCTCCGATACTACTTACTAATAAAAATATGATCAAGAAAGGGAAGAATAATATTTGTATGACCATTGATAACAATCCACCTAAAAGAAAGGGTATTTTCGTCTATCACCCGGTGGGAAGAGGCATAGCTACTGTTTCGCACCACCACGGTAGGGACAAGATTGCTACCTTCCCTAAAGGCTAACGCTACAGAGGCTAACGGGGCCCTACCGGCTCCTCTCACGGACCTCCTGCTTGGCTCAAGGAGTTATCTCACCCCCAGAGGAAACCACGCGTCAGGATTAACGCTCCGGCCATTATCCTACCGCGGCAATATCTACCTAAAACACCTACCACCGAGGTAGCGTATCACGATAAGGGCGAATCACAGACCCTAACGCGAGCGATAGTTCCGCACCCGTTTACTCGGGCGGGAACGCCCCCTTTTTTCTATAAATACCTCCCCCACAAAGGAGGCAGGTAAGCGGACTGGACTAGCCAAAACTCTGCCAATTTCAGTACACATACTGACTTAAGCATGGAGTGTTTCCGCCGGAGACCCCCTCCGGCGCATTGCAGGTACTGTGGACCGTCGCGCACACTGATCTGAGAAGAGCTGCTCCGCCATACATCCTTCGGCAGAAGACAAATTATTATCAAATTGGTGCTTTCATTGAGAGCTTTGGTTCTATTAAGTGAGCATCCTTAATAACCAAGCTCCTCCTCCCCGAAGCTAGAAGGATTATGGCCTCAGAGTCAAATCCGGCGCTGTCCCGAACTTCCAACATCCCATACAACACCCGCAGACGCTTGTTTCCCTTCGCTACCTCTGATGCCCCCACCCCAGGGCAGGACGTCACTGCAGGAGAGTTAGATCTTCCTCGCGGGTCAAGTTCAGAAGAAGTTACATTCCAGATTTGCTCTCCCTTCTCCCATATAGCAGGAACCAGCCATCCTACCCCCCAGGCGGGAAGATCTATGATAGGAGAAGCGGACAACCCTTTCGTGAATTCAATAGCAACTCTCCAAGCTCAACTGGATCAGCTGACAGAGATGGCTGCTGGATTTACTCCTCATGCCTCAAGACCTGGTGTGTCCTCCCAAGTAATTTTCACCCCGTCCATTGTCACCGAACGACCCTTATCGCCCCAACAGTCTAGGGCACTCCCGTCCTCCTTACCTTTCCCCTTGGCCCCCATAAACGTCCCACCATTCACGCGCGGACCTGCCGACCATTCTGGACAATACAGGGGAGGAATCTCTATCCCCGAAGCAGTCCGCCAGCGTGACGAGTATAGAGAGCCCTGGGATGATCGACGGGGAGATATAGTGAGAGATCCATCTCCTAGATACAGCGAGAGATCTAGCAGCAGAAGTCGACGAGCTCGAACTCCAAGGAGCCGTAGTCGTTCTCCTAGGAGACATCAGGAATATGACCCTCAAAATCCCAGATACGACGCTGAAATTCCACATCAGCGTCCTCCTCGTAGGGTCCCCGACACTAACGTTGGTCATCCGTTCAGCTACCGTGTAGGCACCACAGAGTCCATCGACATGTGAAACTCCTAGCAGAATCATATGATGGCACAAAAGATCCCATTTCTCACCTCAATAAGGTGAAGGATTTCGTGCAATTTCAAACGCGCAGTGATGCAGCATTGTGTCAAATTTTCGTAATGACGCTGTCAGGAGTGGCACGTCTATGGTTCGAGGGGCTCCCCGCCGGGTCTATCGATAATTTTCTCAGTTGGAAGAAAAATTCAAAAGTCGGTTTAGCACGGCTATTCCTATCAGAAAGTCAGCAGCTGCGCTGTTCGATATCCATCGAAAACCACAAGAATCGTTGAACGATTTCTTAGGTCGATTTGATCTTGAAATGTCCCTAACGCCAGGGGTCACTATCGATTTTGCGATTGAGGCCCTGAAAAGCAATTGTCGATACAATAAACTGAAAGATACGCTAACAGTGGACCCCCCAACGACCCTGGATGCGTTGAGGCTGAAAGCGCATAACTATGCGAGAATGGAAGAGGAGGAAAATAGAGAATGGATCCGAGGCATGCCGGCGGACCCATATGTGGCCCCTAACGTCTTGAACAGCAACGTCCCAGACGCTAAACCCACCGAGGATCCCGGGCAGCGGAAAGAACATAATACTAAGACCGCTAATTGGTAGAGAGGCAATTTCTCAAAAGGAAGACCTGGAGGATCCCCCACTCGGAAGCAAACAGACCCGCCAAAGGGCCGGATATACGATCCTGACCTCCCATCTCTCATACTCCCAAGAGCGGAGATCTTAGCAATAGTCCAACAGAGAAATTTGCCTATCCGCTACCCAGCTCCCGTGAAACCAGGAGTAATCATGGGAGGAAGAGAAAATGCATACTGCAAATTCCATAAGGTCAAGGGACACTCAACAGATGTATGCAGAGAGTTAAAATCGGCTATAGAGTGATTGGTCGAAGAGGGCTACCTTGGGGAATTTGCCACAAAGGCAAGGGAGGAAGCCAGAAATAACCCAACTGGAAATACAACTGAGCAGAGGCAAGCGTCCTCACACGCTACAGGGGCTAACGCAGTACCCCTCGGGCCAAATAGAGAAGCGCTCGCTATCGATAGCGACCAAATGCCCATGATAAATATCATTGCGGGGGGAGCGCTTTATTGCGAGGAAATTATGCCGCAAACGCCCAACCCTGGAGAAAAGCGTAAACGGGAGAACGCGCAAACAAAAATCGAGGAGATAAGTGCCTTAGGCAGAATGATATTGTCTTTCTCAGAGGAGGACGAAAAAGGCATCGTCTTCCCGCATAATGACGCGATGGTTGTAACGCCCGTCATTGGAAGTCATGGGGTAAGAAGGACCCTTATCGATAACGGGAGCGCAGTGAATCTATTTTCATTGGAAGCGTAAAACTTGATGAAACGACCTGACGGTGAGCTATCGTCTTGCACAAGGCCAATTATTGGGATTGATGGAGTACCGATTCCGGTAGCTGGAATAACATCCTTGCCGGTGTACTTCAGAGAAGACACATCCAAACGCTCCGAAGAGCTACTATTTCTGGTCGTAGACCTAACGTTACCGTATAACGCCATTTTGGGGCGACCATTCCTTAATCGTTTTGGAGTGGCCATATCTCAAAAACACCTACGGATGAAATATCCCTCATGGGACGGCGTGGTCTCAATCAAAGGGGACCAAAAGTTGGCAGTCGAATGCTACTTACTTATGACTCAAAGGAGTTGTGACCGCTACGTTTGCGTGGCAGACGACCCTTTCGATGATAAAGAAGAAAAGCGCACTCAGCCGCTAGATCAGATGGTATCAATCCCTATCAGTAAGGATAGTGAAGCGAATCTCTTAGCCAGTGAGAAATTAAGCCTTGAAGAGAACGCGCAATTAATCCGGCTGTTGAGGAAATGCAAGGGAGAGTTTGCGTGGAAACCAGCAGACATGCCCGGAATCTCACGGAAGGTCGCAGAACACCGGCTGAACGTTAGTCCTGACGCCAAGCCTGTTCAACAAAGGCGACGTGCTTTTTCATCGGAAAAGATAGCAGCCATCAAAAAGGAGTTGCTAAAGCTCACAGAGGCGGGGTTCATTCGAGAAGTCCAGTACCCGACCTGGCTAGCTAATCCTGTGTTAGTCCCAAAGCCTAACGGGGACTGGCGCATGTGCATCGACTTTACTGACCTAAATAATGCCTGTCCCAAGGACTGCTATCCCCTTCCGCGAATAGATCAGTTAGTCGATCAAACCGCTGGGTATGCTTATCTAAGCTCCCTAGATGCGAATTTCGGATATCACCAAATCCCTATGGCCGTAGAGGACGAAGAAAAAACTACCTTCATCACTCCTAGGGCTACATACTGCTATACTGCAATACCGTTTGGGCTAAAGAATGTTGGTGCAACATTTCAGCGTATGGCAAACAAAGTTTTTGAAAATCAAATCGGGAGAAATATAGAGGCCTACGTAGACGACATCCTGATCAAAAGTCGGAGTTTTAGAGAACACCTCGCTGACTTGGAAGAAGTTTTCAATGTGATGAGAAAGCACAAGATGAAGTTAAACCCGCGGAAGTGCATGTTCGCATTCCAAACGGGAAAATTCCTGGGCTATGTGGTCAGCCAGAAGGGCATCCAACCCAACCCGTCAAAGATAAAAGCCATCCAGGATATGATATCCCCGCGAACTGTCAAAGAGATACAGAAGTTAACCGGGCGCATCATTGCGTTGGGGCGATTCATATCTAAGCAAGGCGAGAGATGTTTGCCTTTCTTCAAAGTCATCCGCAACAAGGCTCCCTTCGGATGGACAGAGGAATGTGAGAAAGCATTTGCAGGACTAAAAGCTTACCTATCATCAGATTTAGTGCTGACGAGGCCCGAGCTCGGCGATGAACTATATCTATATTTGGGAATAGCTGACGAGGTAGTCAGCGCCATCCTTGTGCGAAGTGAAGGGCACGTGCACCGTCCTGTATTCTTCGTAAGTCATATATTGAAAGATGCCAAACTGCGATACGCTCCTATCGAGAAGATAGCACTCGCTCTAGTGCAAGCCACGAGAAAGATGGATCGATACTTCCAAGCCCACCCCGTCATTGTACTCACGGACCAGCCGTTGAGAAGAATCTTCAGTAAACCTAAATCTTCAAGAAGAATGCTAATTTGGGCTATCGAGCTCGAACAATACGGGCTGCAATACAAAGTTAGACCAGCCGTTAAGGCCCAAGCGTTAGCTGACTTTATAGCTGAGTGCACATTCACAAAGGACACAAAGATAGATCTGTTGGAGGAAGAAGCAGAAAGTCCATGCCTACCGTCTCCGGAGACATATACAGATACGTGGGTCATCCACGTAGATGGAGCAAAAAATCAAGAATTAGCTAGCGCAAGAGTTTTCTTAGTTGGACCAAACGGCCTGGAGATGCGATACGCCATCAGAATCCTGCAGCCATTGTCCAACAATGCGACTGAATACGAAGCGCTGCTGGCAGGACTCAGAATTGGAAACAATTTCTCTATCGGAGCCACTCCCGGTGTGGAGAAGGAAGACAGAACACGTTTAAAGATCCGAGGAGATTCCAAACTAATAATGGATCAGGTTCTGGGGAACTCCCAAGCCAGAGAACCCATCATGGCCCAATACTTAGCCAAAGTGAAGCATGAGCTGTCAAAGATACAGGAAAAAGGCACCCTGGTCACCTTTGAGCACATTCCTAGAGAAAACAATGAAGAGGCCGATAGCCTCGCCAAGATGGCAGCCAATCCGGAAGCCTCAATACCCAGTGACGTGCGCTATGGAGAATTGCCTACACCTTCTTTCATGGAAGAGCAGGCATCGCTCTGTGTGGAAGAAATGGAAAATGATTGGAGGATCCCAGTGATAGAATATCTGAAACATGATAAACTACCGGGAGACCAGACAGAGAAAAAGAAAGTCCTAAAATGGGCAGCACGATGCACATATTATAACGGAGAGTTAATACGAAGATGTTTCTCCCATCCGGCCGCTAAATGCATAACGGAGCAAGAAGGCTTACATGTGTTACGTGAAATTCACGAAGGGATATGTGGCATGCACATTGCTAGCGGCACTCTGGCAGCCCAAGTCTTTCGGTCGGGATTTTACTGGCCCACCATTCGACGAGATTGTCATAACTTCGTGAGAACCTGTCAGAAATGCCAGGAATATGCTAAGATTCCTCGAAAACCTGCTGTGCCAATTTCAGAAATAGTCACACCGTGCCCGTTTGCAAAATGGGGGATTGACATCCTGGGCCCGTTTCCAAAGGCCAGATCTCAGTTAAAATTTGTGGTCGTAGCGGTAGACTACTTCACAAAGTGGGCCGAAGCTGAGGCGTTAGCTACCATCACCACCGAAAAAATTTGGCGTTTCTTCAAACACCAAGTCATCATGCGATTTGGAGTACCACGCGTGCTAGTTAGCGACAACGGGACACAATTTACAAGCCAGTTCTTCAGGGATCAATGTGCAGAGTTCCAGATAGAGCAAAGATTCTCCTCTGTGGCACATCCCCAAACCAACGGCCAGGCGGAAGTAACCAACCGCAGCATCCTCAGTGGCATCAAAAGAAACTTGGAAGGGTCCAAGAAGAAATGGCCAGACGAATTGCCATATGTACTATGGGCCTACCGCATGACTGTCAAGGCCAGCACGGGAGAGACCCCGTTCGCGTTAGCATTCGGAACCGAAGCTGTCACACCAGTCGAGATTGGCATGATGAGCCTCCGGGTGGCTCACTTCAAAGAAGAAAACAATGAAGAAAGGTTACGAGCTAACCTTGATACTCTACCAGAAACACACGAGGAAACCCTCCTGAAAACCCTGCACTACAAAAGGAAAATGGCACAATATCACAACCGGCAAGTGAGGGAGCGGTTGCTCAAAACTGGAGATTTAGTGCTCAGAGACAGACGGGCAGCAGGACAGCGTATGGGAAAACTCAGTCCAAACTGGGATGGACCGTATCGTGCCACCCGCATTGTGGGAAAAGGAGCATACCATCTGGAAACGCTCGAGCGAACGCCCCTACAGAACTCTTGGAACATCGCTCGGTTGAGGCTATACCACGCCAGGAGCTAATTGGGTAACATAAAAGTTATTATAATAAATGAATATTGAGATATTCACCGTGCGTTTGCTACTGGTAATATGCAGGTAGTGAAGAATGCCAGGACTGAAAATCCTATCCTTGTGATGGCTGGTCCTGATCAGACAGCTCACTAAGACGAGGCACGCCCTGGCATAACAAGGCGTTTGGGAGTGAAAATCCTATCCTTGTGGTAACCGTGCTCACATAGACGGCCCATTAAGACGAGGCACGACCCCAAATGGCTCCCCGGAGTGAAAATCCTATCCTTGCGGCAACCGTGCTCACATAGACGGCCCGTTAAGATGAGGCACACCCCGGAATCCTTGGGAGTGAAATCCTATTCTTGTGGTAACCCCATAAGGAGAGGCACGCCCCAAGGAGAGACTAACTCCGTCCTGGAAGTGAAAATCCTATCCTTGTGGTAACCGTGCTCACATAGACGGCCCATTGAGACGATGCACGATTCCACGGATGAGAGGTACAACGCTTGGGGGTGAAAAGTCCTATCCTTGTGATGGCTGGTCCTGATCAGACAGCTCACTAAGACGAGGCACTCCCCAAAGCCTATCTGTGGCGAAAAGAAACAAAGACATCCCAACTAGTAGCCGCGCGGTCGATACCCGGTGAAGCGATGTTGGAGCCTATCTGTGGCGAAAGAAAACAAAGAAATCCTAACTAGTAGCTGCGCGGTCGATACCCGGTAAAGCGATGTTGGAGCCTATCTGTGGCGAAAGGAAACAAAGAAATCCTAACTAGTAGCCGCGCGGTTGATACCCAGTGAAGCGATGTTGGAGCCTATCTGTGGCGAAAGAAAACAAAGTAATCCTAACTAGTAGCCGCCCGGTTGATACCCGGTGAAGCGATGTTGGAGCCTATCTGTGGCGAAAGAAACAAAAGAAATCCTAACTAGTAGCCGCGCGGTTGATACCCGGTGAAGCGATGTTGGAGCCTATCTGTGGCGAAAGAAACAAAAGAAATCCTAACTAGTAGCCACGCGGTTGATACCCGGTGAAGCGATGTTGGAGCCTATCTATGGCGAAAGAAACAAAAGAAATCCTAACTAGTAGCCGCGCGGTTGATACCCGGTGAAGCGATGTTGGAGCCTATCTGTGGCGAAAGAAACAAAAGAAATCCTAACTAGTAGCCGCGCGGTTGATACCCGGTGAAGCGATGTTGGAGCCTATCTGTGGCGAGAAGAAACAAAAGAAATCCTAACTAATAGCCGCGCGATTGATACCCGGTGAAACGATGACGGAGAGGTGACCATACTGCAACAACAACGTTGAAACAGACGTAAAGCCCCCTCTGACAACGAGGGACGGCAGGAATATGAGTGCAGCAGATGCGAAAGCAACGCTGATTTACACTCAGAAAGGCTATCGGAGGATATAATGGACATGCTACTTGAATGCAACTGATGAAAAGCTAACGGGATACAACGCGAAACTATGCGTCTATGGAAACCTAACGCCAAACGTCCCATGCGGACAAGTGATCAAACGGCATTATGAAGAAAAGAAGATAAAGAACTTCTATCCAAAAAGAGTGGATTAGCCAAGTCAAGGCCGACATCGTTTAAAGTACAAAATATGGACGGGCCCGTCAGCCACAAAAATGTAAAACATCTAAACAACAAAAAGTCTAAAGATTGGGCGGCGCGTTGACCCCTCCTTGTTGAGCAGCCTTCCACTGGTAGAAACCGCTATCAGTAATGGATGAGGCTCTCTTGTCAAAATACGCAGAGAGATCGTCAATACGGAGCTCCTCAACTCCATAATGATGCATCACGGCTTCTGACATGATTCCCCCACCCTGCTCTAAGTACCAACGGTTCTTCTCAGTGTTAAGGGAGGAATCGGCAGATAGCTCAGCGTTCCTCTGTCTCTCCAGACACAGGCTATTCTCCTCTTGAGAGAGGCGTATGGCCAGATCAGCGCGTTGTCGCTTCTCCTCCTCCAAAGCCAACTTAGCGGCCTCCAACTCTTGTTTAACTGCGGTAGCCTCTCCCCGAGCAGTCTCCATACCTTCGTTGGCAGCAGCAAGGGCATTTTCAAGACGTTGTCGCTCTTCCAGCAGCCTGTTTATCTCTCCTTGCCCGTTAGCTGCAGCTCTGGCATTCTCCTCATCCATATAGTGAAGATGGCAAAGCATAGAAAATGCCTGAGAGCGAAGGAAATTGATGCGCCCCTGCTCGCCCCGAGCCACAAAGGCATCCCTCTCTCTTGGAAGAGATAGAATCTCTGCCACCAGATAAGCGGTACAGGAAATCACGATCTCATGATCAGCATCGGCAGGAAACTGCAGAATACTGTCCCTAAAGGAGCGTAAGCTAACGTGATGAGTCGGTAGGAGAGGAGGCTCGTAGGGAGAGATACCAGCCATTAAGGCAGGGGCGGGGCCACCCCTCGCAATAGTTGGATGGGGCATCGGAACAAAGAACAATGCACCAGGAGAAGCTGGCCGGCTAGTGGAGCCCTCCACGTTAGGCATTGAGACCTCATTACCTCCGGGCACCTCAGGATTAAGGGCATCAGAATCATAGCCCGTTGGGGTGTGCGCAGAATGGATCGGAGAACCAGGAGGCACATGGGGTTGACCGCCAAAATCAACAGGTTCAGATTGATCAGCAGACGCACCCTCGCCCCCAAGGGCACTCGAACTACGATTGGCGACCGAGGAAGAAGGGCTATTCTGAAGATTATAGCGAGCCTTCTTCTGACGCTCGCGAAGGACATCGGCGATACCCATATCTCCCTGGGAGGTAGAGGGGACAGAAGCAGCAACGACTTCCTAAATAGCGCAGGACGTGATAAGGAAACCGTGTAAAAAGAAAGAAAAAGTTCTAAAAATAAGAAAAATGCTCACTTGAGTGGTGGAGGACACAAGAGGAATCCCAACAGGAATCGGATCAACCGTAGCCTCTGAAGAGACAATGGTCTGGGACGAAACGGATGGGGCAGCACGTGCTTTCCTAGGCCTTTTCTGTCTTACAACCCGAGGGCCCGTAACGTTAGCGGTAGCAGTAGCCTCCCCTTCCTCGGCGTTAGCAGCAGCAACCCTAACTTCAGTGGCAACTTTCTTTTTCGCCTCCTGTTTCCTTCTCCTCCGGAAATACTCGGGCTCCCAACCAGGCGGAGGCACTGCACAGTCACAAAACGTTAGCGTTAGTACTTCTTGACAACGCAAAGGAAAAAGGTTAAACGCTCACCCTTCTTGCACTGTTCCACGGGCAACCCGTTGGCCACTTTTCGGGCATCAACGCTAAAATCAAATTGAAGCAGCGTCTTCAACCTGCCATCCTCCGGGTCGGAAAGGGGTTTCCGATTACCCCAAGCCCCATCTTTAATTATTTCGTTGAAGCCAGCCCTCCACAACGGCTCAGGCAGATCAACAATAAAAAATTCCTCTTTCCAGTGAGGAATAGAAGACTCAATGCCCATTAGTTTCCAGGTAAAGGGCTTCAAAGAACCGTCTTCGTAGCGAGGCGATATCGATATCACCCCTTCACGGGAATACAATTGGAAAATGTCATGAAGCAACGCTAAGGTGGGAGATTCTATTCCCTTGAAACGGCACAGTGCGGCAAAAGCACTAACAACGCAAATTGCGTTAGGACTCAACTGAGCCGAAGCCAAATCAGAATCAGACAACAACAATTTTACAAGCGAGTCAAGAGGGAGACGAAACCCATGATCGAAGAGCTTAGCATACAACATTCTACTATTTCCGGGCAAAATGCTGTTCAGTCGAAGCGACTCAGAAGCAGGATGCACGGGATATTCCTTGGGAAATCGTGCAGAAAACCCAGCAAGTCTACGGTTAATTAAGGGCAGCGTGTACAGAGAAGTGGGAGTAGTATCTATTACTTCTTCCCCGGAGGACCTTTGAGGATCTCCTTCTTCAGAGGATTTTTTAGTTCTAGCCATGGCCAACAAGGAAGAAACAAAGAGAAAAGAAAAAGACGTGTACCTTGTACCTTCGTGAAAGAGAACGCGAGGAGTCTTGAACCAGAAAGAGAGAGCGGCGCAAAGTATTTATCCAAAGACACAATAGCGTATAAGGGAAAGATGGAAAAAGAAAAAGGGGTAGAAGAAACAATAGATATAACCCTGAAAGGGCGACGAGTCAGCAGTAGACACGTGGCGAAGCAGCGCGTCATAAAGTAAGGCACGCGCCAGAAGGTGCAAATTTGAAATAAGGACGAAACGCTTCTGCATTCGCAACTCCCTAGGAGACGCTTGCTCCAAACGCCTCTCTGTGGAAAGGCACGTGTCTTCTTTCATCATTACCCTTCAAGTCGCATTAAATGAGGGACAGAGGGATTGATTAAAAAACATAAAAAGCAGCGTTGGCCTTGCCAAACGGCGCGATGGTACAAAGAAGATAAAGAAGGAATAAACGGTAATATCATACAGTGCGACAAAGGATACAAAGCGTCAGCATTATTACAAGAGAAACAATGTTCGAATGGTTTTCAAGAAATAAACAAAAGACAACAACAAGAAAAACAAGGAAATGCCCAGGCACCATCGCTAGCGTTAGACTTTCTCCCCCGAAGGGCCAGAAGAACCGCTGTCACCTTTGCTAATCTCTCCCATCACGATAGAGATGTAATCAGCTACCTGGGATGGATCCGAAGGGTTACCTTTGAAACGGGACGCAAATCCAGAAATGAAGGCCTCTAGAACCTTCTTCCTCCATAACTCTTCCTTTAATGACGCCCTAGCAGACCCCTCATCTCGAGCAAGTACCTCTTCGCGGAGAAAGAGATTTTTCTTCTTTTCTAGCGCCAATTCCGCCTCCAGAACTTCTATCTTGGCTTTCCCGATAGATTTTTCTCTGTCCAATTCCGCCTCCAGAACTTCTATCTTGGCTTTCCCGATAGATTTTTCTCTGTCCAATTCCGTTTGGGACGATTCACAAAGACGCGTCAGCAACCTAGAGTGCTCTACCGCCTTCTCAAGCTGCACCCTTGCAACACACAATGCGCTGGAAAAATTACGTGACTCGCGATCGTGAATTTCGAATTGATAATTCAGATGGCGGAAGAAGTCCAGAGAATCATTCAGAACATGGCGAAAGCGTGCCGAGGGAGGGAGTTGAAGAAATTCCTCTTTCTTCTTTTTTGAACTCAGCATCTCCCCTATCAAGGGTGCAGTAAACTCATCTCGAGAAAAAGGTTGGGGAACCCCGACAGCGCGAAGGGCATCAAAGCAGAACCCTGCAAGATTCATACGATAGGCCGGGACCCCGTCAGGACCGCCACAGGCAAGATTGATCGAGGGAGGCGGAGAAGAGCCCTGAGGAAAAATACTCTTGAAAGGAGTAAAAAACAGCTACGGAGTAACCTTAGGCGGTAGCTCAGCAGTCGAATCCGCCACAGGAGGTGTGACCACTACGTCAAGAATACAATGAGCAATCGGAGAATCGAGAGCGTCAGATATGGGAGGAGGACATTCCATCGGTAGGCCCTCTCCCTAAGAAGAACAAGCTTTTTCCAACGCCTCAGCGGCTCCCGTTGGCTGAGAGGCGCCCGCCTCAGACAAAACAGCAGGCGTAGAAACAGTTGCCACATCCACAGGAGATGTCCCGGTAGCTTGTCCACTAGTGGGTTTCATCAAAATATTGTGCGGCGGTTTACACCCCCCGCTTTCTCCAATTTTGATCGCAAGGAAGCTTCGCCAATAGTCGAGCCTACGACTTTAAACAAGGGCGCTTCGTGGGAGGCAACCCATGTGTTCTTTTCAATAATTCTATTTTTCGTTAATTTTAAATTCAACATCTTAGGGTACCTTTTCCCTATGAATTTACTATTTTACTATCTCTTCATTTCAAGTGCAACGAGACTTTCAAACTTGGGGGCAAGCAAATGAAGTGACGAACAAAAGAAGGTGTCGAAAAATATCAAAGCTTATTTTTCAAGGAAGTTGTCCTTTACGTTTTTTACAATTTTCCCCTTCCGCAAATTACGTTTCTGTAAATTATGGTCTCGCAATTTACATTTCCGTAGTTTTACATTTCAGGTGCAACGAGACTTGTAAACTTAGGGGCAAGCAAGTGAAGTGACGACCAAAAGAAGGTGTCGAAAAATGTCAGAGCTCATTTTTCAGGGAAGTTGTCCTTTTACATTTTTGCAATTTCTGTTTCCGCAATTTACGTTTCTGTAATTTATGTATTCGCAATTTACATTTTTTCAATTTTAACTATTTACATTGTTGCAGGAGTGCGTGTGTCATGTTGGCTAAAATCCTTAGTTTTTGCAAAATTTTCTCTTTATACATGTGCAACTTAGGATAAAAAAAGAAGAAGAGGGGAAAACAAAAATCCCACGTTTTGAACGTTTTTGAATCAAGCATATTCATCATTTTATCACGTCACGGATAAATTGAGCATTCTTTAGAAATTATATAAACGTGCATGATCTTGTTTGTTAACTCTTATATCCGTGGCATGTTTAGACGTAAGCAATCACAAACATATCCCTGTGAGTATCTTGGGCCTTCACGCCTTGTTTCTTTCATAAGTGTAAATGCTAAACTAGGTGCTAGTTAGATTTGCATAATATCCAGGGTACATGAACCATCAGACATGGGATAGCAGTAAGATGACATTGGACTTTGCTTTGCTTTTCTTCCACATTTTTATTTTCAACCTTTTTGCCCTTAAATGCATACTTCGTACACCATGTACGATTCTATCAAACACTCCAGCCTCGTATTTTCTCCTAACCAAGTGAGTAGTGCTCGACTGGGACCGCTAAACTGGAGTTGAAGTTACACATCAAGCAAGGGAATGACGAGGAAGCCCTTAGAGGATCACTAACAAATCAACGTCCGAAGAAGGCCAAATAAATCAAGACTTGGAGGATTCTGCCAAAGACAGAGAGGATAACAGACCAAATAAAAATTGTACTTGCTTAAAAAAAATCAATCAAAAAAAAAAAATTGTTCAAGGAACACAATCAACAAAAATAGCAGAAGTAAGTACAAAAATGGTCAAAAGATAACAATGATCTAAAAAAGAGGGGGAGAGATCGTTTCCAACGGAGGTTCAAACACTAGGTGCGCTTCGTCAACAACGAGTGATGATCTCAAAACAAAAAAGAGATATCATTCGCTGCGAAAATTCAAAAGTTGGTACGGTTCGTCAAAATGGTCTCGAAATCAAAAAGAGAGTGTTCAAGGAACACCAAAACAACAACAAAAGCAAGTACAAAAAAAATGATCAAATCAATGGCAAAATGATCTCAAAAGGAAAAGAGATCATTCCCCGCGAATAGTGAAGAACTTGGGCACAGTGCCCTCCAAACAATCCCGAAGGAACATCTCAAGCAGAGATTCAACAATTTGTGCACTTTGCTTTCACCACGATCAAATCGTCAAGCATCGTTCACCGCAATTTGTCCTTATCGCAATCAGCTGTCGAGCACAAACTCATTAAAACCTTCTCACCAAAAAACACACAACACTTTCTTCTACAAAATCCTCATTTTTTCCTCCCTCGCAAAGTCCTATTGATTATTAGTAGACCCATGCATGTGCATCTTCATTTGAAGTCTATTCACTCGGATTGACATTGCAAATTTAATTTTTGTGCTATGTTTATTGCATTTTTAGGAGTGTAAACACATAGCCTTGTTTTCTGAGCGTGAGCGCAAACACTAATGTCTGGTGAGGATTGCTTACAACTGCATGTCATGGGAAAGTCTTGTCCTTGAGGTCGTTATTTCCTGAACAAGACGTAGACGTTATCTAGACTTGAATCAATCATGTTCATATAACGAAAATTGGACGAACATTTTATCTAAAAAAAAAAAAGGCTTGAATTTATTTTCTTAAAAGATATCATTTTCATTCCAAACAAAAAACTTGGGGGCAAGCCATGGGTTAAATGTAGGAATATTTGATATTTCTCATATAGGTCAATTGCTCTCTCCTTTTTCTATCTGTTGCTGCTTTGTGTTTTGCTTCCTTCCTATTTGCAGGGCACAGATATGCTTCGTTAGAATCAACCATGGGTCTTCGATGACAACATCGTTGTAAAGCCCTCGCCATCTTGGATTTTGATGCATCAAAATCCAATCAGCATCGAATGGACAACATTACCACTCCTCAACCATGGGTCTTCGATGACAACATCATTGTAAATCCCTCGCCATATTGGATTTTCATCAAAATCCAATCAACATCGAATGGAGAACGTTACCACTCCTCAACCATGGGTCTTCGATGACAACATTATTGTAAAGCCCTCGCCATCTTGGATTTTCATCAAAATCCAATCAGCATCGAATGGAGAACGTTACCACTCCTCAACCATGGGTCTTCGATGACAACATCGTTGTAAAGCCCTCGCCATCTTGGATTTTCATCAAAATCCAATCAACATCGAATGGAGAACGTTACCACTCCTCAACCATGGGTCTTCGATGACAACATCATTGTAAAGCCCTCGCCATCTTGGATTTTGATCAAAATCCAATCAACATCGAATGGAGAACGTTACCACTCCTCAACCATGGGTCTTCTATGACAACATCATTGTAAAGCCCTCGCCATCTTGGATTTTCATCAAAATCCAATCAGCATCGAATGGAGAACGTTACCACTCCTCAACCATGGGTCTTCGATGACAACATCGTTGTAAAGCCCTCGCCATCTTGGATTTTCATCAAAATCCAATCAACATCGAATGGAGAACGTTACCACTCCTCAACCATGGGTCTTCGATGACAACATCATTGTAAAGCCCTCGCCATCTTGGATTTTCATCAAAATCCAATCAACATCGAATGGAGAACGTTACCACTCCTCAACCATGGGTCTTCGATGACAACATCGTTGTAAAGCCCTCGCCATCTTGAATTTTCATCAAAATCCAATCAACATCGAATGGACAATGTTACCACTCCTTAATCATAGGTCTTCGATGAAGAAATCGTTGTAAAGACCTCGTCATCTTGGATTTTTGTTAAAATCCAATCAACAAATCTAATGGAGAACGTTACCACTCCTCAACCATGGGTCTTCGATGAAGAAATTGTTGTAATGCCCTCGTCATGGATTTCCCTTCGACAAATCCAATCAGCGTTCGAATGGAGTACGTTATCACTCCCAAATCAACTTCGTGCGGTGGATCACGCTCCCTCACATTCAAATCAACTTCGTATGGCGGATCACATTCCCTCACGGTCGACCACTCTCCATTTCAGTTCATACGGTAAGTTCAAGGTAAGACTTGCTTTCCCTTTACACCATCTGTTTAGTGTTGTGATAGGTCACGTCCCCACATACACCTTGTCATTTAAAAAGTTGTGATTGGTCACGTCCCCACATCTTGTCTGTTAGTGTTGTGATAGGTCACGTCCCCACAACACCTTGTCATTTAAAAAGTTGTGATTGGTCACGCCCCCACATCTTGTCTGTTTAGTGTTGTGATAGGTCACGTCCCCACATACACCTTGTCATTTAAAAGTTGTGATTGGTCACGTCCCCACATCTTGTCTGTTAGTGTTGTGATAGGTCACGTCCCCACATACACCTTGTCATTTAAAAAGTTGTGATTGGTCACGTCCCCACATCTTGGTTGTTTAGTGTTGTGATAGGTCACGTCCCCACATACACCTTTTCATTTAAAAGTTGTGATTGGTCACGTCCCCACATCTTGTCTATTAGTGTTGTGATAGGTCACGTCCCCACATACACCTCGTCATTTAAAAGTTGTGATTGGTGACGTCTCCACATCTTGTCTGTTTAGTGTTGTGATTGGTCACGTCCCTACATACACCCTGTCTTTTAATGTTGTGTCAGGTCACATCCCCACACCATATCTTGAAAATTCGTAAACAGTCACCCCGAATATCAAATCAACATCAGAGTGAAGGTATGTTACCGTCAATCAATATCCGAGCGAAGGTACGTTACAACTCTCATTTACATAATTCTACATTTCTGCATAATTAATACTCCGCCTTGAGCAACTACTTTTATGCATAATTATTATCTCCTCCTTGAGCGACTACTTTTCTGCATAACCAAATTCTATCATGCATATCTAAATACTCCTCCATGAGCGACTACTTTTCTGCCTAAACTAAATACTTCTCCTTGAGCGACTATGTCTTTACATAATTCTACATTTCTGCATAATAAATACTCCTCATTGAGCGACCCTATTTCTACGCTTTCTACATCAACCTCCGAATTTTGCGGTATCCCACTCGAATCTCACAAACATCATCAACGTCCTCACTATCAGAGACAACTATCCTCGCTATCAGAGACAACCGATTTTAGTAAGAGAAGATCATTTCCTCATTATCAGAGAAGATCATCATTTCCTCAATATCAGAGACAACCATCCTCATTATCTGATAAAACCATCTTCCTCACTATCAGAGACATTTCCCTCAAAGGTACGTTACTATCAACCAACATCAAACCAAAGGACGTTCGGTCAAAAATCGATTCACGCAATGGCTTCCAAACCTACCTCCTCCCAGAGTGACATCATCAAATTATCTCCTCCTAGAGTGACATCAAAGAATTATCTCCTCCTAGAGTGACATCATCGAACTTTGTCCTCCTAGAGTGACAACATCAATTTCCTCATCACCGAATAACACCCTCAAAAGAATACCTCCTCCTAGAGTGACATCAACGATTATCTCCTCCCAAAGCGACAACATCAAAATTATCCCATCAGATTGACATCCCCGAATATATCTCCTCCCAGAGTGACATCAACGAATGACATCATCAAATTATACCTCCTCCTAGAGTGACATCAACGATTATCTCCTCCCAGAGCGACAACATCAAAATTATCCCATCAGAGTGACATCTACGACTTACCTCCTCCCAGAGTGGCATCAACGAACTTTTTCCTCCCAGAGTAACAACATCAATCTCCTCTAAGGTAAGACCCGTTGTGTCGCCAAAATTCAGATATATGGGGGCAACTGTCTTTATTGCTCATCGAAACTATTGGTACCCGAATTTTGACGCTAGCACGTTCAATCACCTACAAAATAGAATGCCCGCGTTTTTTAACACGCTTAGTCAATTATAGTCGCTTTATTTTTATTTTTTTCACTAACCGTTAATGATCTCTCGGCCCAACTCGAGTCCTTTCGTATTCTTTTATTTTTATCTATCATTTTGGTTCTTTTACTTTTTTAGTCTTATTAGGCCCCGAACGAGCTTTTTTGACACTTTGTCAAAATAAATGCGTTTAGAGAGTCGAGCTCAAAATTTTGTTCGCACCATCTCGATCGTCATATTTTTTTCTATAACGTAGTTGCTTTCGTTCGAGTTTTTTGCCAGTTTCGTCACCCTGATAGTTCGAGCCCATATTAATTACTAAAGCATTTTTCTTCTTTCTTTTTAATCAACTGTTGGATGGTTGACTAAGGGATTAGTCAACCAATCCAACGGTCACGAATTTAAAGCCTACATCCCTTCTCTTTTCTTTCCCAGCAAGCCTTCCCTTCCAATTCGAAGCCTCGTCATGGCTTCGAGAATTAGCCTCGTCATTGCTTCGAGAAGGAAGCACCGTCACCATGCCTAGTCACTCCTTCCCGTTGCTTCCATTCATTTCCAGCCACACAAATTAAAAAGGCCGCGTCACCACGGCTTGCTGCCCACACATTCTCCTCCTATAAATACCCTGCCTTTCCACCCTTAAAAACTCACGGGTTGACACACCCTCTCATCACCAACATCAATACAAGCAAAAGGAAGCAATTAAAGTGAGTTTATCAAGCTTTCCCTCTCTAGCTTCTCTCTTTTAATTTTTGTTTATCATCCTAATCAATTAATCAATTGCTAAAACCTATTTTTAAACTCTTTGTTTTCAAGTTATAATCATTTTTCTTGCTTCAATTTGAGCGCACGCTGCATTGGTTAATTATTGGAGCATTTCTTAGTTTAATTACGTGTTTTTCATTTTTGTTTAAATTACCACTGTTTTGGGCTTGAAATTCTTGCTGTTTTGCTTGAATAGAACTGCTGTTGTGTCACTGGTTTTATTCGGGCTGGTTTAGACTTGATCTATAGAGTCGGAGCTTCCTTGGTCGTCGGCTATGGCGCCGGCGACGCAAGGAAGAAGGAGAACAGTACCATGCTGTTCTAAGGAAGAAAAAGAAGCAAGGTGACGGGCCAAGCCCGTCCCTTTTTTTTTAAAAACGCAGATGGGCCTTGGCTTAAGCCAAACCCATCTGCTCCCCTTTTCTATTTTATTTAAAATTCAGCATGTGGGCCCAGCCTAAATATGTTTCGTCAACTATTCGAGTCAATTTTTGGTATTATTTTATTGCGTGCTCGTATGTTATGTTTAAATCGTATGTCGTATTTAGTTAAACGTTTATATGCCATGTTTAATTAAATATTTATATGTCTAAATTAAATATTTATCAATATGTTCATATGCTCACATGTGTTAAAATATTTTTTGCTCATTTGCCATGCTTAATTAATTAATTGGTTGTTTGAAATTAGTTAAATGTTTATTTTACTTGTTCATTATTTATGTTCAATCAGACTATCGCTAATAATTTTGTTTTGTAAGGTAGATCAAGTTCACGCAACGCAAGTACGCTTCTACACCTTTTTATTTATTCAATGTCTTCCGCAAATCATCAACTGTTTAATTTTCTGCAAATCATCAACTGCTTAATTTTCTGCAAATCATCAACTGCTTAAAATTTTCTGCAAATCATCAAATCTTGAATTTTTTGCAATTATCATCATTTAAATTTCTCGCACTCGTCAAATCATCATTTAAATTTCTCACACTTACCAACTGTCATCATTTAAAATTTCTCGCACTCGTCAAATCATCATTTAAATTTTCGTATGCATCAAATCATCATTTAAATTTCTCACACTTATCAACTGTCATCATTTAAATTTCTCGCCCTCGTCAAATCATCATTTCAATTTTCGTATGCATGAAATCATCATTTAAATTTCTCGCACTTATGAACTGTCATCATTTAAATTTCTAGCCCTCGTCAAATCATCATTTAAATTTTCGTATGCATCAAATCATCATCTAAATTTTCCTGCACTTACCAAATCGCCATTTTAATTTTCGTATGTGTCAAATCGCCATTTTTATCTTAGTATGCGTCAAACCATTATTTAATTTTTCGATATATATCAATTGTTTATTTAAATTCTCGCATTCATAAGCTGCTTATTTGTTTTTCGAGCTATCACTAACACTCTCATTTTGTAGGTTTAAAATTCAAGCATCGCTCGAAAGTACGCCTTTCTTTCACTTTTATTTATTCAAAGCTTTCCGTAAATATTAATCGTATGCATGATATATAGAATTGCTAGAATTAAAATCAATCCACATGAACAACTTGTTTAATGACTCGCTTTAAATGCCACGCTCATTTGTTTTAAGTTCTGTTTATATTGACTGCATGTGTTTGGTGGCTTCGATCCCACATCGGTTTATCATTTTAAAATATCTCTCATTTAAATTTGTACTCTGTTAGCAATCCATGATAGAATCACTTAGTAATTAATTTAATCATGCATGGTCCGATGATGAAAAAGAGGGCGCTCATTTAGTCTTACGGAAAAGCCAGTCCCATTACAATACGGTCAGGAATAATCGATCGGTCTTGAAAATGGTAACCCCGTCCGAAAATATTTTTAAAATGGTAACCCCGTCCAACAATTAATTATTCCTGAACGGTCCCGATCATGGAAAAGACTAAAGTGACGATTCTTCTAAGGACCCCCTTTTAAAACGCATTTTTATTAAACATCTTTTAAACACCCCTCTTATCAACCGGTAACCATTTTTGGATGTGACTCGGGTGCCTAACACCTTCCCGAGTCAATAATACCACCCCGAACCTTTGTTCTTGGGTTTAGACCCTCTTTTTTTGTGCCTTTAGTTTTTTTATTTTTATTTTTATGCCATGACGATTAGGTTCCCTAAACCTAGAGACAAAAATTAGGGTGGCGACTTCATTGCATGTTGCGAGGCGTCCTTTTACGCCGAGCATCGTAAGGTCTCAGATTCGTCGTATACTCACGAATTTTTTATTTTTCGAGCGCGACAAGCACTAATTCGGATTTCCTTACCTTTCTTTCTTGTCATTGTTTTCTTTGCATTCCTTGTGCTTTCTTTGATTCTTAGAGTCTTCCTAGCCTAAGGTTTGGTTTATGAGAAGAGACTTGACAGGGTAAGGAGGTGAGGTTATTAAAGAGTTGTGTGAAACACGAGCGAAATACGTGAGGGAGAGACTAACATTTTTTATATAGCAATTGTGTTTGTTTCTTTTTGTAGGTACTTTAATTATGTCTCGTTACTATGATGACGGGTTCCTATTAGGAGTTCTCTATCATTCCGGCGGTCCCTTCCCTTACTTATTCGGACCCGTTCCTTCTTGGATTTGAGCATGTTGGCCACACCTCTTCCATCTCTCTTTTGGCCCCTCATCTTGGTCGGGTCTTCTCCATCACTCGTATGGTTCCTCATCTTGGCCGTGCCTCCTCGATCACTCCTTTGGTCCCTTATGATAAGAAGAGCATGGAAAGGGAAGGAGACATGATTGTTTTTATGCTTAAGGCATCATCTACACTTTTCGCTTTTGTATCTCTCCATGGTCTAGATTTGAGGACAAATATCCTCAAAGAGGGATGGGATGATACAAGCGTGGATCCGTATATTGACCAAGAAAGACCTCTCGCGTGGCTTAGCTTCCTCGAAAGGACCTTGGCATGAGTTTTGCACTCTTGGACGCAAAGCTTGGCGTGATCACGCCTAAGGGATGATGTGATCACGCCCAAAACTGTGGTCCGATGATGAAAAAGAGGGCGCTCATTTAGTCTTACGGAAAAGCCAGTCCCATTACAATACGGTCAGGAATAATCGATCGGTCTTGAAAATGGTAACCCCGTCCGAAAAGATTTTTAAAATGGTAACCCCGTCCAACAATTAATTATTCCTGAACGGTCCCGATCATGGAAAAGACTAAAGTGACGATTCTTCTAAGGACCCCCTTTTAAAACGCATTTTTATTAAACATCTTTTAAACACCCCTCTTATCAACCGGTAACCATTTTTGGATGTGACTCGGGTGCCTAACACCTTCCCGAGTCAATAATACCACCCCGAACCTTTGTTCTTGGGTTTAGACCCTCTTTTTTTGTGCCTTTAGTTTTTTTATTTTTATTTTTATGCCATGACGATTAGGTTCCCTAAACCTAGAGACAAAAATTAGGGTGGCGACTTCATTGCATGTTGCGAGGCGTCCTTTTACGCCGAGCATCGTAAGGTCTCAGATTCGTCGTATACTCACGAATTTTTTATTTTTCGAGCGCGACAAGCACTAATTCGGATTTCCTTACCTTTCTTTCTTGCCATTGTTTTCTTTGCATTCCTTGTGCTTTCTTTGATTCTTAGAGTCTTCCTAGCCTAAGGTTTGGTTTATGAGAAGAGACTTGACAGGGTAAGGAGGTGAGGTTATTAGAGAGTTGTGTGAAACACGAGCGAAATACGTGAGGGAGAGACTAACATTTTTTATATAGCAATTGTGTTTGTTTCTTTTTGTAGGTACTTTAATTATGTCTCGTTACTATGATGATGGGTTCCTATTAGGAGTTCTCTATCATTCCGGCGGTCCCTTCCCTTACTTATTCGGACCCGTTCCTTCTTGGATTTGAGCATGTTGGCCACACCTCTTCCATCTCTCTTTTGGCCCCTCATCTTGGTCGGGTCTTCTCCATCACTCGTATGGTTCCTCATCTTGGCCGTGCCTCCTCGATCACTCCTTTGGTCCCTTATGATAAGAAGAGCATGGAAAGGGAAGGAGACATGATTGTTTTTATGCTTAAGGCATCATCTACACTTTTCGCTTTTGTATCTCTCCATGGTCTAGATTTGAGGACAAATATCCTCAAAGAGGGATGGGATGATACAAGCGTGGATCCGTATATTGACCAAGAAAGACCTCTCGCGTGGCTTAGCTTCCTCGAAAGGACCTTGGCATGAGTTTTGCACTCTTGGACGCAAAGCTTGGCGTGATCACGCCTAAGGGATGATGTGATCACGCCCAAAACTGAAGGGATGATGTAATCACGCCTAAGGGATAGCGTGATCACGTTATCTAATCGGCAGAAACATGATTAGGTCATTTTACGTGGCTTTTCAGCCTTGTTTTATAATAACTATAAATAGAAGGACTTATCCTCTTTTATAGCTGGTCTTTGATTTTTGAGTGAATCTCTTTCAAGACCAATTAGTTTAGCTTAGTGATTAGGGTTCTTAAAATTGATCTTTGTTCATCTTGTCTAAACTTATTGGGTTGATCATTTCATGATCAAGTAAGGATAAGCTCGATTAGAGATCCTTGCAGTTACTTGATTGTAAGTTTAATATATTGTCTTTCCATCAATACACTTTCCTTTTCATCCATTATTTCTGCTGCACCTTTCCGCATCTCCTTGCTTGCTATGTTATCCTCTCCATTAATCATCTATAAATGATTTCATCCATACATCCATCTGAGCACACCAACCTCTCACCGGGGACTAGATCCTTTCCTCCTTCAACCCACGGCTTCATCTTCAAAACTGGATCCGAGAAGTTATGAACTTGGGCTTGGCAGCAAGGGCTCGGCCATGGCCTAGTTGGACGGCCTCATGGCTTGTTAGGGTTGTGGCTGAGCAGCGTCATGGGTGGGCCGACCATCCCATGAGTCCGTGCGCCTCGGCTTAAGCGTAGCGATAGGTGAGTGAGGTCCTCGGCTTGCTGTGCACTCATCGTCGAGAACCTGCTGGGCATGATGGTGTATGCGTTGGCGTGCACACATGTCGTCCAATGCTCTCGTGCCTAAGCGTCTTCAAGAGCAAGGCCACAATTCCTCCTCAACTCTAAGGGTCTAAGGGTCTTCAAGAGCAAGGCCACAATTCCTCCTCAACTCTAAGGGTCTTCAAGAGCAAGGCCACAATTCCTTTACTCCTTGTGAAGTAGTCGTGTGCTCCCACGCTCGTATCATCGCCTCCCCCTTTGAGAGGATTCGTCCTCGAATCCACACATTCATCGTCCGTAAGCTCCTCATCTATATACTTAAGAGCACTCAAGAACAAAAGTCAAATACTAAGGGGGCGCAAGCGCACATGCATATACATACGTTTGTTTAAGGAAAAATCAACAATATTATTTGCACATTAATGCACATCGGTTCTCAAGGCGCCATAAAGGATGCAGACGATATCACAAATTATCAAACAATGTAGGCGGTGAGTCATTTTCTCAATTCGGCTTATAATGATTATCCAAGAAAATTGAGCCACACATACACACACAAAACACGTCGGCATATCAAGCAATCGACACAAAAGGAAAAAACAACTCTTTGTAGTATTTAAACCAAATAGTTTTCAACAAGTTCGAGCTAAAGAATTGTTTCCATACTTCATACAAAACAGTCATGGATTCTGAGTGTAAAGAACACATAAACAAGTCACGCATGCTACATGAAAAATTGCAAAAATGGTCACATTTGAACAAGAAAGGTCATTCTTGATGAAATGCAATTAAGGGGTTTTGGCGCATGCCACAAAATTTTCATTCAAGAAATTCTCATGTTCAAGGAGGAAAGAATCATACTCAACGAGATTCAAGTTAGGAGTTTTAATGCTCATCACAAAGCTTTCACGCAAGTATTTATTATGTTAAAAAAGAAAAGGATCATGCGTGATGAAATGAAAGCTTGGTTCTTGATCACATGGTAAATAAATGTCATATAAATTTGCATCATGTGAATCAAGATCATTGAAATGAGCAACCTCAAATAATTCAGCATTTTGAGAAAATTGAATGATAGTATTTAGAGAGGAGGTTAGCACATACCTTGTTGACAAAGTTTCAGCACATGGAAAGATTACCTTAAGTTCGTGCCCTTATTGAGTGACTTCGGTTCCACTCGGCATCTCCATTGGAAGTGCTTCTCCGACGTCCTTCCTAAGTAAAACAAATGGAATGGGTAGAGGAGAAATATTAGAAATTAAATTAAGCGAAATTCGCTCATCTCGCTCACTCTTTTCTCGCTCACACTCATTTATTTCTATCTCTCGAGTGATATTTCTAAGTTCAAACAAAGGATTGTCAAAAGCTAGTTCAAACAAATGGTTGTCAATAAATTGAAATTCATTTAGCTCGATGTACTCACTCTCATGGGTAGGGTTGCGCTCACTCTCAATGACACTCTCATTGGCATGCTTGCTATTTTCATGCCGTGTCTTTTCCTCATCACTCATCTCTTTCTTCTCATGCTCAAGACCACTCTCATTGATAGGGTTGCACTCACTCTCAATGGCATGCTTGCTGTTTTCATGCTCTGTATTTTCCTCATTATCTTCGCTTTGCTCTCGCTCAATCTCACTCATAAATGTAGCATTTTCACTCACACTCTCCTTGCACTCAAACTCACTCTCATTTTTCTCACTCTCATGCTCTTCTTGTTCCTCACTCTTTTTATGCGGGCTATTTTTTACACTCATATGTTTCACTCTATTGTTAGGGCATATGTCTCACAAGTGCCCTTTACCCGTACATGTGGTGCAAAAGATGTCTCATTCGTTTGGGAGGAGCGGAAGGGAAAGATGTGGAACGGAAGTGTTGCTGACTTCGGCCTTGGTGAGGTCAAAAAATAGGAGGAGGAAGAGGAGGTGCTCGGCCATAGGATAGGTCTTGCGCATGGGATAGATGTCGGCCACGGTAAGATTTTTGGTCATACAAAACTCTTGGCCATAATAAGGACCGCAACCATAGGACGGCTCGTGCGCATAGGACTGCTCTCGAGTATAGTATGACTCTCCCGTAAAGAGACACAATCTGTCATTGGGACGGTCTTGCGTAAATAAAGGCTTGTCGTCAAAGTGATGCTCTCGGCCATACAAATGCATTTGGTCATAATGCGACGCTCGACCATAGGGAGGCTTTTGTAGATAGGATGATTCTCGTGCATAGGAAGGCATATGGCCATAGGAACATTGAGGTGACCGACAGATAAATACACATATAGTGGAGCCATGGCCACGACTTGTGGAGGTGAAGGAATCTAGGCCATGGCGTGGAGGGTGCTCATCATCCTCGTAACACACATGGTTGTGGGTGTCTTAGCGGAGCTCTTGCTGAGATGGCTCATCCATATAAGCATTCAGCTCATAAGCATCATAAGCATAAGGCGCACACTCATTGTAATCAAACTCCGCCCAAGAGGAATTATCGTCATAAGAATAAGACTCTCGGTCATCATCCCCAATCGTGCCATATGCATCACTCCCATGACAACTAATATCATCATAGTCTTGTGACATTGTAATGTACCTACAAAAAGGACAAACGCAATTCAAATAATAAAGGGTTAGTCCCTTCTTAAGTGTTTGCTCTCGTGTTTCACACACACTCTAACGCGCCCACCACCTTACCCTTGATGCGACCCAAGCGCCTTGATGGATAACTAGGCGCGGGTTTGATGGAGCTTTCGGATCTAGTCCCTTGCACGGATGGTTTCCTTGAAACGAGATTGATGGATACAGAATATTTGATGGGGAAATGAGAGTTTAGATGCAGCAAAATATAATGGAGGAAGCTTGAAGGTGTTTTAATGGAAACAATAAAATGACTTAGCAAGAAGGATTACTAAGGGTCTTTATTTGTATTGATGAACTCTCTCAAGAACAAGCTTGAGCAACTTAATTACAAGAAAGGAAAGGGATACACAATGGCTTTTAGGTCTAGTAGTATGCGGTGCCAAGAACCCTAACAAGTTCCTTAGGCTAGGCCTAAGGGTTGGTCTAAAAGCCCTATGATGAAAATCATGAGCAAAATCAAAGACCACCTAAGATGAAGCTAAGCCCTCATTTTATAGGAAAATATATACAAGGGTAAAATGACCCAAAACACCCTTAGACAAAGGGCCTTGAGACGCTCGGCCATGGGCTCGGCCAACGGGTCGGACGCTGGCTCGGACACGGGCTCGGCCAAAGACTCGTACACGGCCGTGTGACAAGGCGCTGGCATGGGCGTGCGACACGGCTCGAGCCGTCGGGGGCAAGACGTGGCTCGGGCCTTCGAGGGGGAGATGGAGCACGGACCCGCGAGGGCAAGACACGGCTCAGGCCGTCGAGGGCAAGACGTGGCTCGGGCCTTCGAGGGCGAGATGGAGCACGGACCCGCGAGGGCAAGACACGGCTCGGGCCGTCGAGGGTAAGACGTGGCTCGGGCCTTCGAGGGCAAGATGGAGCATGGACGTGCGAGGGCAAGACACGACTCGGGCCGTCGAGGGCAAGACGTGGCTCGGGCCTTCGAGGGCAACATGTGGCTCGGGCCGTCGAGGGCAAGATAGAGCACGGACCCGCGAGGGCAAGATGGAGCACGAACCTTCGAGGGTAGGCTGAGTCATGGTGGTACCAATGAGCCGTCGCCTCATGAATATCCCTCTCGGCCTTAGGCGCCAATAAGAGTCTAGCGACTAAGTCCGGGCTCCTCATGGGCCTATGAGGGTAAGTGGGCTGGATCGTATCACCTCTCAATCTCCTTGGAAAGTCCACACCTTAAATAAGAAATGAATCTAGGAATCAAAGAAAGGCACACGGAAATGCAAAGAAAACTAAGCTTCGAAAGAAAGGTTTGGAAAGTCAAGTTAGTGTTCAATCATCAAATGCGTGAAGTTGAAAACTAAAATGACTTAGAGTGGAAAGGGAGCATGAGGAAACAAGAAGGAAAACACAAAGACACAAGTTGAGTAAGAAGAGAATGACAACAAAAGAAGAGAAACAACAAAGAAAAGAGAAATGCGAAAGCGAAAGATGGAGGGAAAATTGAAACTTTTGAAATGCTCTCTTTTGAAAAATAAAACTACTCACACTTGGCACCAAAAAACACACACACAAGAACTCTTGCTGCGGCTCACCCCTTTGTTTTGTTGTAAGGGTTTTTTTTTTTGAGTTTTTTTGTGTGTGGTAAATGAGTGCAAGAGTTCACAAGAGAAATGTGTAATGTATGAAAAGTAGTGAAAGCAAAAGAAATTTCTCAGTAGAAGATATTTGCAGAAAATGCCAAAAAGTGATGAGGTGGCAAATTTTTTTCCCCCAAAATGAGATGTGGCAAAAGGAATGTTCTAGCAAAAATATCTAAGAGAATATTCTATGCATATACTATAATGAAAACTTGGTTGAGAGTGAGAGATGTGCTGACCTTGGTGTTTTCCAAGTGTCACTTACAGACAAAATTGGACCACATGACTCACATGGATGAAAGAGACACTTGCCAACTTGCAAATGTAAATGGATGAGTATTTGAAGATGAGTATTAACAAGGATGAACATATGAATGTGTATGATGAAGATTTAAAGATCAAGATGAACACAAACACATATTTTCTAGAAATTTTTGGCCAACAAGATCAAAACACTAAAGACAAAAGACTAGGTGAAAATTTTGCCAAAAACCTAAAAATTTCAAAAACGTCAAGAACGAAAATAAGAGATGGGGAAGCGATTTTTACTGTGGAAATGCTGAGAAAACCAACCTAGAGGGCAGCCATGAAGCTCCATTACCACATGATATGATCTTAGTTCGTAAGGAAGGATGGAGGCCGAGAGTTTGGCCACGGTTGGATCTAACCGTCATTGGGAGGTTGGTGTTGATGATCGATGGAAAAGAGGATGAAGCGAAGACGAAGTTGCAGAAATAGAAAAGTGTTTAATTGATAGAAAATACATAAGAAAAGTAACTTGATCACTAAGACAAACCCTCCTAGATCAAGTCTAGGCAACCTTGTCATTTAACTACAAGGATCTCTTTCCAAGATCCTAAATACCTTAGGAATATTTACAAAGGGAAAACCCCTAAATACCCTTCAAATATTAGGCCTTGTAGCTCTTTCCTTAGATGTGTATGCGTTGGCGTGCACACATGCCGTCCAATGCTCTCGTGCCTCCAAGCTCTCCTCCTCGGCTCTAAGGGTCTTCAAGAGCAAGGCCACCATTCCTTTACTACTCGTGAAGTAGTCGTGTGCTCCCACGTTCGTATCAGCAATCACTGTAGAAAGGTGGGTTAGACACCAATGGCATCAATTGCTTCAACAACCTCATCACCCTCATCTTCAATGAAGATCCCAACCTTCTTCAACCGCAATGCTCCAGCCCTCCCCTGCCGTCGTAGGATGTCATTCTGTGTCTGTAATACCTTGGGCTGAAGTAGGGCCTAGTCATCAAGGAGATGACTACTAATATCACCAACAAACTAGAGCATATCTTGCTTCTCACTAGGATTCATTGTGGTGGACTCTACAAATAAATGAAATAATCGATTACAGTCCTTTGAGAGAGGTGAAGATGAGGAATTAGGGTTTGAAGTGTAGATGAAAGTTCTGCAGGGAGATGGTCAAGATTTATAGGGGAAAAGTGGCTTGCATAAAGCACTCTTCATCCGAAACGTTGTGTCAATTGGGAAGGTGAGGGGTTGACCAAACTAGGACTCCTATTGGTGTACAAAAAATGGTGAGGGAATATCGTGGGGTGACAATTACCATGTATAACACATCCACCTAAAGATTTGCATACCAGGCAGAATCAAGACCTATCTAAACACAAAATAGAAGATACATATAGTTTAGAACATTGGAAAGGCACAACTTCTCTAAAAAGCTTCACCAAGATTTCACATAAAGTAGTCAACTTCCCTAGTGATTCCCATAAAAGAAGCATAACTTTATCAAGCATCATCTAATCACATAGTAATTGAAAACACACAACCAGTAAGCATTATTTTATCAATTAATCTACAAATTATACAACTCTAGACTATGACACTAATGGAATCACATGTTCACCTATACATCAACTAATACTATTACTGCCCAAAAAAATGATCTTTATTGATCACTGTATATAAACAATAAAAAATTGATCTTAATATTGATCATTGCAAATACAACCAAAAATTGATTTTTATATTGATCACTGCATATGCACAACAAAAAATTGATCTTTACATAGATCACTATACTTTGCGATCTCCTCCTAGAGTCCTGGAAACACATAATGGATAATTAATCATAAAATTTGAACATAATCATAAAAAAATACAATAGAATGCATCGCTTGGATTAATTACAATTTATTGAAGAAGATTGATGTGCTGTCGAAACACTAAAAAATAATTACAACTTATCACTTGCTACAAAAAAGATTGAAGACAGTGGTAAGAGGTTCGATCCACAGAGAATGGTGAAGACATACACTAGACAGGGTGAGATTAATCTCAGCTTGTCAGACTCGCGGTACCACTCTGATCGGTCACTTGCCCTAGACAGAACAGACCAAGCTGATGACAATCCATCTAGTGTATACTCTATTGTAAGGCTTCACTTAGTTATAACCAAAGAAATGACAGAGATCTAAGAAGGTAAACTAGCAGGTGATCAAACCCCTAATAAAACCAACCAGATCTAACAATAAAAATGACAAGCAAACAAATATAGCAATAAGAATATATAAAGCAAGATTTGGCCTCTTGACTACCTTAAGCAACCTTCAAATACCCTTTGCTAAGAATGGAGAATCTAGCTACTCATGCCACAAAATAAATAAACAAAATAATAAAAGAAAGATTTCATAAAAGAAGAAGAACAAAGAGAGGAAAACTATTAAATATTACCGGCCGGAGCAAAGCTCCGGTTAATTACAACAGCTGCTGGGAAAAGAGGTCTCAGCCGCCACCCAAAAGGGGGAGGAGAGAAAAAGAAGCAGGTCCCCCCAAAAAGTAAAGTCAAGTTCCAAAACCCTAAAACTTAGAGCTTAAATACCCTCTTGTCCACAAGAGGACAAAATCCAGCTAAGAGGGAGTACAAATGAGCTTGTCCTTAAGAGAATATTTTGGAACATGCTAGGAGGAATCTGCATGGAATCCCGTGAGGATATTTTAGGAATCTTTCTCTTTGGTCGTCGAGGCTTAGACGAAAACTTCTATGGCAAGACGACTTGATCAACAGTTAGGGCAAGACAAAAAATTTGCAGCGAGGAAATATTCTAGAAGCGCATAGAATCTTATGGAAGCCAGCAAGGTGGACACGTGGAAGCACATCAACAAAGATTTGACCAGGAAATTTTACCCAGGGCTCGACTGCGAAATGGATGTCTTGGCCTCGCTGCTTTGAGATTCGCAGAATTCCACCCAAAAAGTATATGTTTTCGCACATTCCTCTATTTTTGCCTAGATCTGCAATAAAGATGGAAACAAGGGCAAATCAGCAGTATCATGTAGGGATGGCAATTCCGCCTGCGGATATGGATATCCGCCTAATACCCGCAATTATGGGTGGATATTACCGGCACATTATGGGTATTTTGCGGGTATGGATGTGAGTATGGATAGTGCTTACCTGCTCCAATACCCGCAATATATATAATATTTTAATATATAATTAATTCCATATATTAGGAGTTGGGCTGGTTGAATAGTGTTGGCCCATCAGGAAGAGGAAGCAGGGGTGCTGGTTTGTGGGTTGCCTGGATTGGTATTGGGCCGGCCCACTAGGAGGAAGGGAAGGAGAGTTGAGGGGTTGGTTTGGTTTAATTAAATCTCATTGGGATCCGTTATTAAGAATCGCCACCGGTTAATTAAATTCATCCAATTTAGTAATTAATCACTTTAATCAACTCTTGCTTGAATGAATTAGGATAATAATTAATTTTTTTTTTATTAAATGCATGAATTGGAATAGGATAGTAATTAAATATCGTTCTTTAAATTTAATCTCATGATCAACTGATTAATCATTAGAATCCTCAATCCTTAAAATAAATCCAACGAATCAACATGAATAAAATCAATCCAAGAAAACCAAACAAAGTAGTAAGCAAACATAGGATTTAATCCTTTTCAATAACTTAAGTCCCTCTAATTTTATAGGATAGTAAATCACCAAAGAAAATAATCACTCGAAAGCAAAAAGATAGTAATTGGGCCTTAAGTCCAGCTCATAGAAAATACATCCATATTTAATTTCCCTTTTAATTAATGCTTTAGACTTACCCTTTTAAAATATGATTTAATCCTTAATGTTGCATGGTCATTTTTTATTGAGAGTTTATTTCTTATGGTTGTTGATGAATGTATTTTAAGTTATACTTACCTTGATGAATGTGTTTTAATTTACGCTTATCTTGATGTATGTGTTTCGTGCGCGGCTTCGATCCCACTCTCCGGTTTTTACTCATTTCAACGTATTTTTCGCATTGATTCAAAATGGTACTTTATTAGTATATGCATGTTTAGGATCACCTAGTTAATATGATTAATCATGCATGGCTAGATGACGAAAACTCAATCGTCGGTTTACTAAAAGATTAATAAAAACGATAGTAATCTCACCTAGTCCATAAACCAACCCCGAACTGTAGTTCTCGGATTTAGACCCTTTCTTTTGTGCCTTAGTTTTTATTTTATTTTCTTCCTTTTTTTTGGACTTTAGGTTTCCTTAAACTTTAGAAATAATAGGGTGGCGACTTTATTGTATATGTGTTCATTCGCTCGTCCGAATCGCTCGCGAGGGTGAACAATTATTATGGATTATTATGTAGGATTAGTGTATCGTATTATTGTGTGGTATTGTTATTAAATTAGATTGATTTTTTTAATATATTAATTTGATTGAAATTTGAAATTCAACCAAATTTGCAAGTATCTGCGGGTATTCGCGGGTTATCTGCGGGTATAATTACTCTTCCTTTACCCGCTCCATATGGACGTGGGTGCGGGTATGGATTACCTGCAAATTTGCGGGTACGGGTATGGATAGTGCTTACCCGCTCCACACCCGCCCAAATGCCATCCCTAGTATCATGCTAGGAATAGGGAGAATAATGGAGAGAAAAACGTGCATAAAATACACACTAACAAACATCCCTACACTGCCAAATGCTCGCCCTCGAGCATCCACAAAACTGAAAACCACCCCAAGATATGAACAGACACAACCAATCAAAGCACAAGAACAAACTAGACATCTATTGATACCCGAATTTTGACTCCGTTTTTAATTAAATTTATCATTTCCGTTATTTCACTCAACTTACTGTCATTTTTAATTAATTTACTATCGTTAGTATTTTTAAATTCTCATCGCATTTTATCATCGTCATTGTCATCGTCAGCGTTCGAAATCGCATTTTAAATTTTGTCACGTATTTTCATCATTATTATCATTAATATTTTCAGCCTTAAAAATCACATTTTTAATTATCCGCTAGTCATTCGCTAGTTATTTTTTCGTTTTAGGTCATCGCATAAAATTTAGGATTTTTAGTATTTTATCACATTTTTTAGCATTTTTATTTTTTTATTATTATTTTTGTTCGAGCTTTTATTGGACCAGAGTAAGTTCGCAAGGACAATATCTCGAACGCGTTATGTTTTCCATCAACTATTACCTACTCTTTTTTTCATTCATGCCGACCAACTTCGTTTCGCGTAGTTTTCGTCATAACGTCATGTATTTTTCATCCGAACATTTCATGTTTCTGAACGACAAAATAAGCACGTTAAACGAAAAATTCTCGTCATTCACTGTAGACTGTTAAACTCGTCTTATTTTTCTCTACGCGTTGGCACTTTCGGCTCAAAAATTTAGAACGTTTGTTCACGAAAATGGCTCGAGGCCATTAGAATAAAGTTGAAGGGGCATTTGATCATCACGGTTAATCTGGTTGACCAAGGAAAGTCAGCCAGATCAACGACCGTTGAATTAATGTGCATGGTGCACATGCACCGTGGAAGCGACAGAGCAGCGGAGCAAGCCACCGAGTTGCTTGCTCCCGTTGCTTCCTGTCCCGTCAACCATCATCACGCAGCCATAGCCTCGCCACCTAGCAGCCCTAGCTCCGCCAGCACGACGGTCACCCACGTCCTCGCTGATGCGTTCCTTGTAGGCTAGAACGCCCTCCTTAGATCGTTGTCCGACGACGTGGCTTTCAATGCGGAAAATAACTCGAAGAAGACACGTGAATCTCCAAGTCGCAATGCTTGGCACTCCACGCAGAATCCCTTGAGGATCTTGCGTCAAACCTTTGAATCTCCAAATCGTAATGCTTGGCAATCCAAAGAACGGATGACTCAATGAAAGGTGCTTTCAAGTTTTACTTGACAAGCTAATCGAATATACGAAACTCAATTAGTTGCAAGGTTCATCAAGAACAAGTGGATAAAGATCCCAAGCAATATGCTTTCAATAATCAATAATCAAAGTCTGCTGAAAATAACATGGGCGGCTCCTTTTTAAGGAAGCGCAAAACCCTAATTCCAAAAATGGAAACTAGTTTAGTTTCTAAATAATGACTTAAACGAAATTGGCAACAAGCCACCCTTCCAAATAAGTTCTGAAACCCTAAATTAACATAAATAAAGTCTAATAATAAGGATAGAAGTGCAGGCGCCGCCGTTTAGGTCAAAAGGCCCAAGTGGCTTTGCTTGCGGGTCCGCCGAATCACGTTTTAAGGAAACAAGGCGTTTTCCTTATTCACTCGAGCGTTCCCACTGAAATTTGGAGGGAAACTTCCTAACACATATATGAAGTTCTGGGCTGAATATTGTGCGAGAAAATATGCTCCAATCTTCAAAAGGCTCGACAGTGGCTTTCGCTGTCCAATGCGGGTTTGTGATTTGGGCCTGTCCCAAATCCTTCGGGCGTTTCTCCTGATTTTTGGCCTGGACTTCTCTCTTGTATTATAAATGATCATGTTCTGGTCAAAAATAGGAAAAGGGCGCTGGTGGACCTAAAGGTCCGAGGTGGCCATGTGTAGCCCATCCGTAGGCGCGGACGCGGTGCGGATTAGGGTTACGAGGCGCGGCTGGGGTGCGCGCAGGCTGGCTTCCTCCGAGGCTGTCTCTGCCTTCAGTTCCATGTGAATAAGGCTGCTGAGTCTTGTCTGTAGGGCTCGGGCCCTGGCTCGAGTGATCGGGCCCGTGGGCGGCAATGGGAGGCTCGCGGCTGCATCTTCCAAGGCTCGGGCCTTGGCGCGGATGGTTGCGCCTGTGGGTGCATCACTAGGGTTGGCCCTGGCTGGGATCGTATCATCCCCTCCATCTTGAGAAGGATTCGTCCTCGAATCCAGATCAGCAACATCCTCATCACCTGCATCCAACAACCTTAAGTTAGAAATATCAAAGTAATCATGAATGGAGCCATACCAACCTTGTAGATCCATTTCGCTGTCCACACCATAGCACTTGGATTGTCCCTTGCTGCCACCTATACTAAATAACTCTCTCAAAAGAAGCAACATCAAACCGAAAGGTGTCATATGAGTAAAACAACACACGAGTTTCACCAACTGACTAAAAATAATGGCAAGCGTGATAAGGTAGGAAGTAAATAAAACAAACGGAAGACATTCTTCCCATGCAAACATATACTTACAAACAAAGACATGCCATACAGAACCAAACGTTCTTTTATTCATGCGGTTAGAAACTCCCAATTGTGGTTGACAAGGTGTCCAATTTAGCATTGTCGTGCTCAGTCTCCTCCACAATTCCATCCGCGAGTCGCCAAGTGACTCCTTGCTATGATTACTAACAATACTCAAAGGAACAAGATGTGAAAGCATAACATCCTTAAATAGTATGCTAGTAATAGTTGTGTTATATTGATGTATTAAACCATCATCATATGACCAATACACAGTCAATTTCTGTAACGAGCTACACAACCAAATTAAGCGCTCACGCTTGCTATGATATCCTTTATGCATACAAAACATAGACCTTGTTTCAACTAAATAATCACTATAAGTTCTATAAAAATCAGAATTAGTAGCATAAGGATTAAATCGGTGTAAAAACTCAAGCAACTTCGCGAAGAAAGGTTTTCCATTAAAATTACTATCAAAACTTAAAGAAACATCATGTAAAGACATAACACTCCTTAAAACTAAGTTAGTAATTTCAAACATACTATAGTAACTCACCAAACAACTATCAAACGCATCATATTCATCAAAAATTCGCAAAAGGTCATGTGACCTAAATAAGTGATCACGCTTGAATAGAGTTCCCTTAAGTCCAGTCGATTTACCCACAATTTTATCATAAATCTCACATATGGCAGAATGATCAAACAATATAAATATATGTGAAGATTCAAATAATTTTGTGTTAGGGAAAGTAAGACCTCTCGGCCTAGTTAACATACCAAATCGCTTGCACTTTTGCAAGTAGTTTTCAAAGGTATATAACTTGGCCTTTGGCTCTTGTATATAATCATCATCAATTAAATTAACTTTATAATCAGAAGCATAAATATTAATGATGTTCATATACTCACTCAAATCGCTCCTTAGGAAAGAGATCCATATCATACCCTTTTGGTTAGGTTTTGCCAAATTAGGCACCCTGGATGCACAAGGCTCTTTCCCTCTTCTTGGTGGTAAGGTAAGAGGCTTCTCCTCTTCCAACAACCTGCTCTTGTTCTGGTCATGAGAGTGAACAACCAAAGTAAAGGAAACAAACGGAATTGGGTTAGAAAGATCAAGGCGCAATGGCCTAGGTTTTGCAAAAATAGGCACCACAGATGTGCAAGGTTCTTTCCCTCTTCTTGGTGGTAAGGTAAGAGGCTTCTCTTCTGCTAACAACCTGCTCTTGTTCTGAACATTAAGAGAAAGGATAATACAAGAGAAAACAAACGGATTAGCGTTAGGAAAATCTAAGCGTAATGGCCAAAAATTCAGTTTTTGGAGGCTTGCGCCAAAACAGATTTTTTGCACATGTATTGCATCCCTCACTTTTTCTCTCTTGGCATAAACACACACCTCTCCTTATGATATCTCAATGCCACTCTCTGCATGCTTACTCTTTTCATGCGAATGTTTTAAACTCTCATCTCTTTTCCCATGCTCACTTTTTTCATGGGGGCTGTTTTTTATTTCATCTCTTTGCCCATGCTCACTCTTTTCATGGGGGCTGCTTTTCTCACTCTCTTTCTTTTCACTTAACTCTCCTTTTTTGCTCTCAAGATTTTTATTGTTCTTAATTCCAGCAAGAGTTGTTTCTGGTTCAATCATATTGCGCTCAACAAGCACCTTAGCATTCTCGGATACGACCATCACATGCCCATTGTCACTTGCTACCATCTCACCTTGTGTATTCACAACACTACTAGTAAGAGCAGCCAACTGAATTCCCTTGGTCTCATCATTATTGCTAAGAACATGTTGCAGACGAGTAGTCTTGGCATTGTTAACTTGACTACACTTCTTCGTACCATGATCCTTAATGCACACTTTATTGTTGGGACATTGGATTGAAGTGTGCCCTCGGCCTGTGCATGTATGACATAAAATATCTCGCGTTCGCACATGAGTTGAAGAAGGAATACCTCTCGTCAAACTAGTGTTGGGGTCTCTCTTGCCCTTGAAGGGTGAAACTTTCGGTTGGATGCTACTCATGCTCACATCACAACGATTGTAGTCCCTCCACTTGCGATCATCGCCATATGATTTTTGTGATCGCTTAGCCTCATACTGCTGCCTCCAAGCTTCCATGTCCTGGAGCTGGGCTGCTATGTCTTGCAAAGCCTTGGCTACATCATTCACAACCGTAGCCTCCTTTTCTGGATTTCCTGACATCCTGAAATTCAAACAGAAAATTTTCCAAGCGTAAAATTGCCTAAAACTATCACTCCCTCACGTGTTTACTCTCGTGTTTGTCTCTCTATTAATCTCACAAAATCTCTCAAAGCAAACTGTCCAGATCCGTCTCCAAGTGTCCAAGATGAACCTGACTCAAAGAATTTTCAAGAAAAGCTTCCAAAGAGACACACAAAGAAAACTAGTGTAGAAAGAAAATTTTGAGGTAGTATACTCGATTTAATTGCAAAGATCAATCAATCAATCAAGTTTACTACAGAGTAGGAAGGTACAGTAGTCTTGGAATCAAAGAAAAGCTCAATATAAACGGATTGATTCAGTTTATAAACTCAAAAACGCTAATGGCATGCGATTAGGGTTTTGAAACTTGTTTTTGCCACAACTTTTGATTCCGAAATCCAAATCCAATGATTCTTTTTGCTATAAGCCACAAATTCACTCTAGTATTTGATTCTGAAAGTACCTGGTTTTTTTTTTGAATGGTACTGATTTCGCCTCTGTTATGTTTTTTTGACGAAAATTGCTTTCTCTTTTTCTCTCTTTTCTTTTTTTTTTTTTTTTTTTTTTGATATTTCAACACAACACAAAGCACAAATTAGCTAAGACACTTTGGGGGACTTTTTTTTTTTTTGACTAAAGTAAAGACCTACAAATCGTTGAGATGATTTGCACACTAACCGTACACACAAGACACGAATTGACACAAGACAACTAACACACAGCACGCAAGAGAATTGGTGTAGAAGAGAATGAAGGAATACCAATTCTAACAAAGAAACGATAATTTAAAAGGGATAGATTTACCAAGTCGGGACAGCTGAGCTCCGCTACCAACTGATGCGTTCCTTGTAGGCTAGAACGCCCTCCTTAGATCGTTGTCCGACGACGTGGCTTTCAATGCGGAAAATAACTCGAAGAAGACACGTGAATCTCCAAGTCGCAATGCTTGGCACTCCACGCAGAATCCCTTGAGGATCTTGCGTCAAACCTTTGAATCTCCAAATCGTAATGCTTGGCAATCCAAAGAACGGATGACTCAATGAAAGGTGCTTTCAAGTTTTACTTGACAAGCTAATCGAATGCACGAAACTCAATTAGTTGCAAGGTTCATCAAGAACAAGTGGATAAAGATCCCAAGCAATATGCTTTCAATAATCAATAATCAAAGTCTGCTGAAAATAACATGGGCGGCTCCTTTTTAAGGAAGCGCAAAACCCTAATTCCAAAAATGGAAACTAGTTTAGTTTCTAAATAATGACTTAAACGAAATTGGCAACAAGCCACCCTTCCAAATAAGTTCTGAAACCCTAAATTAACATAAATAAAGTCTAATAATAAGGATAGAAGTGCAGGCGCCGCCGTTTAGGTCAAAAGGCCCAAGTGGCTTTGCTTGCGGGTCCGCCGAATCACGTTTTAAGGAAACAAGGCGTTTTCCTTATTCACTCGAGCGTTCCCACTGAAATTTTGAGGGAAACTTCCTACCACATATATGAAGTTCTGGGCTGAATATTGTGCGAGAAAATATGCTCCAATCTTCAAAAGGCTCGGCAGTGGCTTTCGCTGTCCAATGCGGGTTTGTGATTTGGGCCTGTCCCAAATCCTTCGGGCGTTTCTCCTGCTTTTTGGCCTGGACTTCTCTCTTGTATTATAAATGATCATGTTCTGGTCAAAAATAGGAAAAGGGCGCTGGTGGACCTAAAGGTCCGAGGTGGCCATGTGTAGCCCATCCGTAGGCGCGGACGCGGTGCGGATTAGGGTTACGAGGCGCGGCTGGGGTGCGCGCAGGCTGGCTTCCTCCGAGGCTGTCTCTGCCTTCAGTTCCATGTGAATAAGGCTGCTGAGTCTTGTCTGTAGGGCTCGGGCCCTGGCTCGAGTGATCGGGCCCGTGGGCGGCAATGGGAGGCTCGCGGCTGCATCTTCCAAGGCTCGGGCCTTGGCGCGGATGGTTGCGCCTGTGGGTGCATCACTAGAGTTGGCCCTGGCTGGGATCGTATCACTCGCCACCTAGCAGCCCTAGCTCCTCCATGCGCAGCACCCACGTCCACCATCCACGCGATCTCGGCCTATAAAAGGCCACTGCCTTCAACCAGTTTTCACTACGAATTCACCCAAGAGCAACTATGCTCCTTCTCCCTCCTGAGCGATAGCTCATGTAGAGCATCAGTTGCCACAAGTTTAAGTTTTTTTGGTAAGCATTTTTCTTGCTTTTCTCTGCGCTTTCTTTCTTTAATTTTTAGATTGTTATTTCGATCAAATAAATTGCTTATTTTCATACCATTAATTCATATACATGCTATAGATAATTTCCATGCTTTTTATTCGTTGATTTGTTGGTTAAGAAGAGCGAATTTTAGGTTTTTTGTTAATTATCAGTTTTTGACGTTTTCTCAAAATTAAACTGTGTTCGGACGTATATTAAATCCTGATTTTTGAACGATAATCTTGTTGGGGAAGAGAGCTTTCCTCAGAGCTCAAAACTAGGCGATTTGGCCGCCTGGTTGGAGCTCCCCGTCGCCGGCAGTGGCACCGACGACATGAGGAAGACGATAAACAGTAGCCATGCTAGGCTTTGTTCAACGCGGGAAGAAAAAAGCTGATGGGCTCGACCCATCACCATTAAAAATGTGATTTTTTGGGCCAGGAACTATTCCTGGCCCATTTCTTCTATTTTTCAAATTGGGCCAAACCTATTTTCATTCTTTCCGAAACCTCGGATCACGTTTTTTCGTAAAATACTCGTATATTTTGTATGACTATTTTTTCGTACTGTCACTTTAAAATTCTATACTTATCAACAGTTTAAATTCTTCGCACTTTAATTTCTCGCAATTTAATTTCCGCAATTTAAATTCAGTCATTTAATTTACCGCCTCTATGCTCGGTCGCATTTTAATTCTCACAAATCATCAACTGTTTAATTTTCTGCAAATCGTCAACTGTTTTATTTCTGCAAATCATCAACTGTTTAATTTTCTATAAATCGTCAACTGCTTTAATTTTCTGCAAATCATTAATTTTCCTGCAAGTCATCAATTGTTTAAATTCTCGCAAATCATCAATTGTTTATTTTTTCTGCAAATATCCCCTGTTTAATTTTTCTGCAAATCATTAAATTTTTCTGCATGCATCAAATCAGCATTCAAATTTCTGCACGCATCAAATCAGCATTTAAATTCTCGTATGCATCAAATCATCATTTAATTTCTCACACTTATCAACTGTCAGCATTTAAATTTTTTCACTTATCAAATCCTCATTTAAATTTCTCGCACTTATCAACTATCATCATTTAAATTTTCCTACACTTATCAAATCATCATTTAAATTTTCGTATGTGTCAAATCACCATTTTTTCTTCGTACTCGTCAAACCATTGTTTAATTTTTCGCTGTTTATTTAAATTCTCGCATTCATAAACTGCTTATTTATTTTTTGAGCTATCATTAGCACTCTCATTTTGTAGGTTTAAAATTCAAGCTTCGTTCGAAAGTACGCCTTTCTTTCCCTTTTATTTATTCAACGCTTTTCCATAAATATTAATCGCAGGCATGATATATAGAATTGTTAGAATTAAAATCAACCTACATGAACAACTTGTTTAAAGACTTGCTTAAAAAGCCATGTTCGTTTGACTTTAAATTTCGCTTATATTGACTGCATGTATTTGGTGGCTTCGATCCCACATCAGTTTATCATTTCAAAACCTCTCATTTAATCTGTACTCTATTAAGCTATCCATGATAGAATCACGTAGTAATTAATTTAATCATGCATGGTCCAATGATGAAATAGAGGGTGCTCATTCGGTCTTACGGAAAATTCAGTCCCATCACGCTACGGTCAGGAATAATCGATCGGTCTTGAAAATGGTAACCCCGTCCGAAAAGATTTTTAAAACGGTAACCCCGTCCAACAATTAATTATTCCTGAACGGTCCCGATCATGGAAAAAACTAAAGTGAAGATTCTTTTGAGGACCCCCTTTCAAAATGCATTTTTATCAAACTTCTTTTAAACACCTCTCTTATCAACCGGTAACCATTTTCGGATGTGACTCGGGTGCCTAACACCTTCCCGAGTCCATAATACGACCCCGGACCTTTGTCTTGGGTTTAGACCTTTTTTTTGTGCCTTTAGTTTTTTATTTATTTAATTTTTTTATGCCATGACGATTAGGTTCCCTAAGCCTAGAAACAAAATTAGGGTGGCGACTTCATTGCATGTTGCGAGGTGTCCTTTTACGCCGAGCATCGAAGGTCTCAGATTCGTCGTACACTCGCGAATATCTTTTTATTTATTTTCTGGGCGTGACAGTTTGGCGACTTCACTAGGGAGTTTTAGGGTCAGAGCCGATTTTATTTTTTTGGGAGGTGTTTATTTGTCTATTTACCCGCTTTGATAACTTGGTGATTTGTTTATTTATTCGCTTTGATATCAATTGTCATATGCATTTCATAGTGCCCTACACCCCGGGGACAATTACCAAATTAGGAGGGTAGTAGTGACGCCTTAGGACACATGTCCTGAGTAGTGTTCACCAATCCCAACTCGGATGAACCCCTAAAGATAGTCGAAAGGTTACACTATTTCGCAAGGAATCGGGACACTGGACGACACGTTAGGGACCTTTTCATGGTATCATCTGGAAACCGTTCAAGCTAGTTAGAAAAGTCGGAATCAGAGCCCCACACATGCATCATGATTATATCTGCTTTGTCGTGGCTCTATTTATCTTGTCACCATGATTTCCATTTGTCATAATTTTTTCTTTTATACGAACTGTAAATTTCTTACACGTACAGGTTACTTTGCAATTAAAATTTTATTTTTGTCCCACATGACCCGTTTTGCTCATTCGATATGTCGGCACCTACACTACTTTCACTTGATATTTTTGGGGGACGAAGTTTCGACGATCAGGCCACGCGAGGAGACCTGTTGGAACCTGGGTTCACCCCTGACATCACCACTAAGGTCAAAGTAGAAGTCACAAATTTTGACTTAGCTAGTATTCGAAAGCTGAGAAATGAGTTAACTCAAGATGAGGAGACACAAATTGAATGTAGTTACGGAAAACTACTGACCTTGGTTGATGTGAAGACTGATTGGGGTTGCATCCGGGCAGCCCTAAAATTCTAGGATCCCTATTATCGGTGCTTCTCTTTTGACAAAGAGGTAGACTGGACTCCCACACTAGAGGAATATTCAACTCTGATGTCCTTCACATCTCCTATATCGGCCATATACCAGAATGTTTGACTCGACTCCTCGAGTGTCAAAATAAGGCTTGATAAGTTGTTAGGAATCACTACTCGTGTTAGAGAAGGTGACTACTTCTGGTGTTGGTCAGATATTGAGGCACGATTTTAGTTGTCCAACGGGGAAAAACGCTTAAGGATTCTGGCTTTCGCCATCGTAGGATTTGTCCTTTTTCCTAAAATGAAGAACGCCATCGATTTTGCAGCAGCTAATGCCTTTTACGAGATGGAGGCAAACGCCATCAATCCTACAGCAACCATCTTGTCCGAGACTTTTCGCTCTCTGGACTCTTGTCGAAGGAAAGGGAAAGGGAGACTTACCTGATGCACCCAGTTGTTAACAGTATGGTTGGTCAGCCACTTCAAACAGACCCCAGATCAATCCATATTCTTCGCAAGCTACATAAGATCGTGCACTTTACTCAGAGTTATCAACGCAACGACCACAAATAAATGGGAGATGGAGAATAAATATGTCTGGGTCGACAGATTCATACACCTCTCAGGAGAAGACTTCAGTTGGCACGCCAAATGGCTGCAGGCCTCCGATCCCATCGTCTGCTGCGGACCCTTACCTTGGGTTCCTTTGATTGGAGCATGGGGGTGCGCTCACTATTGCCCCACCCTCGTCCTCAGACAGTTTTGAATCACGCAAGTAATCCCCGCGACATTCGGCATGACAAGGTCAAACCTGCCACACACCGGGGAAAATCAAAATATTCAGATGTACGCCCAAGACTGGACTCACCCCTTTTGTCTCAAGGGACGCGTCGCCCTTGCAGCAACGATATCGAAATATCCACAATGGAGGTTAAGATGAGTTAACGGCAATGTCTTACCCCGCCCGGAAAATCAGAAACCAATGGAAGAAGAAGGGGAATCTCAGGTGAGCGAAGGAATGAATGTAATGGCTTACGCTCAAGTAGTGGAACAGATGCGAGCAGCGCAAGAAGAACGGGATCAAATGACAGAGGAAAGGGATGATGCCAAAGCCCATCAATGTTACCTAGAAGTCCAGATGAATGAGTTAGAAAGGCGTAGTAAGGACATTCTCCGCATACAAGCGACAAAATAGAAAGTGGCCCTCAGGGACTTTAAGGAACGCTTGAACAACGAGATCCGCAAGAAAGAAGCATCAAGTACCATAATTGAAGACAAAAATTCAGTGATAAGGATCTTGACTACTCGCGCAGACTTGGGGGACAAGAAGAGTCAGGTACTACAAAGCCGGATTACAGCTTTAGAGGCCGAGATAGACATGCAAAAAGGGGAGATGGCCTCGACGGAATACCCTTGGCAGGAACAAGAGGATCCCGACTTCCAGGGTTGACACTTTTATAGGAAGACTCGAATGTCGGCAGCCCCTTTCTTTTTTCGTATAACTAGAATCCCTGATTTCATCTACTTAGCCATTTTTGATGAATTTAGGTAGTTGGCAAGTTTACAATATTTTGTAAACCCCTTTTAAATAAAGTCGTACTCTTTCGGATATTTATTAAATCGCCTCAACTCTCTATATCAATTGTCCATCCAATACAACTCAAAAGACCATCGCAAAAAGAAAAGAGAAAATCCCTCAAGGATAAACACAATCGTTTCACCAAAATTTTGAAATTTTTTTCTACCGAATACTCAAAACGTCCGAATATTGCTCACTCATAGCCATGTCCTCCTTGCTCATCACAAACTCCAATTCATGGTATAGATCGTCATCCCTCTCCTCGGATGGGTTCACCAGGCATCAGGCCCTGCATCGTTTGAAAACATAGTGTAAAAAGAGATCTTTCTAGCATGGCGGCATTGGTTGCCCCTGCTGATTTGGGTTTCGCTGATAACATCTCATATTGCTTCACGTCGTTGGAATGAATAGAGGCTTCCTTCGTATCTTTTCAATAACCGGGATATCTCGCCTCTCCGACTGCCGTGAAAATATCAAGTGAAAGTGTAGCCGGAAAAGCGAATGAGCAATGTGGAGGTCTCGGGATTGCACATCACCTGCATATCATCACTTGTACTTACTCCTTTTTCTGTATTTCTTTTCCAAGTTCACGATAGCTCCTCGAAAGCAAGCTACTTCGCGCAGGCTCCCCATAACTAGAATTAAAAAATGAAAAATGACTGAACAGGCTAAAGCCGATGAAGTACTAACAACTAGAATAGCAGAACTAGAAGAACGAGTTTGAACATTGCAAACTGAAAAGGAATGGGGTCCTTCATCAACCCAGCCACAGTGGAAGTGGCAGGATCCCTACGTTAGTCCCAACCCACAGCTGCAGTAGGTACAACCAGACAGTGTTCCCACCCATCTCAGGGCCGTTCTACCCCAGTCGCGATTCTTGGACCATCGGAAACTAAGCTTCCGGGAAGCGATCCAACACAGCCACAGTCCTCTCTTGAATATTCACCGACCATAGGTTTTGGCACCATTAGTGCAAAAGGGTCAAGTATTGATCGATTGAGCCCACTAGAGGAAAAACTAAAAGCTATTGAAAGATATGACCCTAGGGATCCCGCTGATAAAAGCATGATGCTAGGAATTACGATGCCTCGGAAGTTCAAGATTCCACAATTCGAGAGGTACACGGGGATTGAACGCCCCAAAACTCGCCTCAAAATCCACCACAATGAAATGTCTGAACGATACAAGCTCGATGTAGAAATCACACCTAACAGTTCTGATTTACAAAATCTAGAGAAAAGGGCCGAGGAATCAATAAAAGCTTATGCTCAGAGATGGAAACAACTAGCCGCAAGGATTTCTTCTCCTTTGAATGACAGGGAACTCTTGCCAATTTTCGTGAATACCTTCAAAGCTCCCCACTATGCTTATCTTGCCCTCGGTCCGTCGAGTAGCTTCCCCGACACGGTCCGGATTGCTGAGAGGGTAGAGCAAGAGATCAATTCCGGAAGGATCATCATTTCTACGCCAGAGGCGATGCCTATCATAAGGAGAGACGTTGGCTTTGTCTCTCCCCAACCTAATCACAGACGACCTTTTCCGCCACTTCCCCCTTATTCGTCACCACCACCATATCCTTCCCCATCACTATATCGACCCACCGTTTTTCCTTTTCCACCAACGCCCGTTGCTAACAGGGCTCCCCAAAACCCTACACATATAACGTAACTTACACAACCTAGACCATCACCCCCCAACACAAATACCGTAACTTACACAACCTAGACCATATAACCCACCAAATAAACCAAGAAACCAAGATAACCATTGGGATCGGGGGCCACTGCCACCGCTTCCCGTTCCTTTGGGGGAGATTTACGAGCACCTTTTGGCAGCTAAACAAATTGCACCCACCTCAATCCAACCTTTACAGCCTCCTTATCCAAATTGGCACGATCCTAATGCTAGATGCAAATACCATGCTGAAGCTCTTGGTCACACCATAAAAGACTGCCGCGCCTTTGAGAAAAAAAGTCTATCACTTGATCAGATGTGGATGGATCTCTTTCGAGGATTTAGCAGAAAGACCCGCACAACCTAGGCCCTCCAATCCACCAAAGGAACCAAATCGAGAACCAGTACCATCACTCCCACTCCCCGCGGGGGAAATATACAAACATCTCATCACAGCTGAACAGATTGTCCCAATCTCGGCCCGACCTCAGCAACCTCCATACCCAAATTTGTACGATCCCAATGCTATATGCGAATATCACGCCAGGGCACCGGGCCATACACTGGACAATTGTTTTGCCTTTAAGATGAAGGTAAATCATCTAATCAAAAGTGGATGGGTCTCCTTCGAGGGCTTGGCTAAAGGACCTAACATGGCCATTGACCCTCTCCGCGCCTCATGTGGTGAAGGTATGAATGCTATTTCAATGGAAAAGGTTGAGAAGAAGACTTGTGAGGTAGAGACAGTTGACACCATCAATAACGGTTCTCCCACCTATAGTTCCCGCAAATATATGTCTCAAGTTGGGACAGTAACAGGTGAATTTGCTGATACTGGGGGCATGACATGGAGGGCAGAGTGTTTCCCATATAAAGAAAGGAAAGAGCTGGCCGAGGTGTATGGGCGTTTGACACTAATGGATAAGATATGTATCCCCACATGAGAGCCACATTCCCCCTCGTAGTCAAAATCATCAATATAAATCCTACCGTGGTTAGTATAGCTTCAGATTCCTATATTGATGCTCTGGGAGAAGAAGAATCGTCGCCTAGTTCAGTCAATTTCGTAAAGAAGTCAGGGGAGTCTGTGTGCAACTGGACCATCACCATGCTTCCGGATGTCTCTCTGTAATTACTCCTTTTGAAAAAATATATATTATGTTTGCATGTTTTCTTACGAAAACATTTTTGTAGGAACTCACGTTCCCCTTTGTTAAAAATCAATATATATGCGATTTTTATTTTACGCATCTCCTCTTTTTCGCATTTTTTATTTTCAGGATGAATTTTAGTTCGGATTGTCTTGATAAAACCTGTCTTTACGGGCGAAGAAATTATCGTCACAACGGAAGACAAGGTCGAAATCCCCTGCGAATTGGCCCGTTTACTAGAAAGTTCAGAAAAGGAAATAACCCCTCATCGGGAGGAATTGGAAAAAGTAAATTTGGGGGCAAGTAGTGAGAATCAGAAGTAGAAGAATCAGATTGGGCAAGGGTGAGGTACGAGCAGTTAAACCTCATTCCTGAGAAACGCTTGGCCGCTATCTGCCATGCGCAATTGTATCAGCAAAGGATGGCCAACGCTTATAACAAGAAAGTGCGACCTCGCAAGTTCAAGACCGGGGATTTAGTGTTGAAAAAAGATTCTCCCTCATCAGGAGGCTAGTCAAGGAAAGTGGGCCCCAAAGTACGAGGGCCCATATTTAAGTTAAAAGTGCATTCTCGGGGGGTTCCCTAATGCTAACCAATATGAACGGAGATGACCTACCAAGACCGGTAAATGCCGATGCCGTCAAGATATATTTCGCCTGAGGTTTCCCAAGCCGTGCATCTTGTCGAATCAAAGATATAGGATTTTATCATGACAATACCGCTCAAATGTTTATCCTGAAGTTAATAAAATGAGTTTTCTTTTCAGGAGATGCTTGTTATCTTAAAACTTTTTCTCTTTCTTAAACTTATGAGATGATGAAAGGAGGCATGGTATTGGTGGCTCCCAAGGAGTAGTTCGAGGCGCAAGACACAACACTTAGACTAACGCCACTAATCAATCTTAAGTTTTGCAGGAACATAATGTCTCACGCCTTATCTCATCATCGCGATAGGACCAGGGAATCCCACTCGCAGCTCCTGAATCGCCGCAGCAGGCCGCCTTAAAGAGCGAATCAGGAAAGATTTTAAAACCAGTCCTATCTAAATTGAAAATTCTTTTTCCTCGCAGTACTACCAGCACATCCTGCAACCAGTCTCAAAGGACCGGACGCATCAAGGGGGATCACCCCGCGAAGCTATCATCCGATCATCGAGAGGATTGTCTGAGCCTGTGACACTATTCAAGAACTTAAAGACTATCCACCGTCAGAATTTCGCAGCAATACTATTATCCAGTTTGAGCGAGGACTGAATGCTGGACCAAAGTCACAAAGCCTATCCTATGCCGGCCGAGCTGTCGGAATGCTAGTGGTATAGGTTCCCATCTCCATTCGCCTATTCGGAAGAGTTCACCATCAAGAAGTCACGGTCGCCAAGCGCCCTTTGCATGCAGAACTCTTGGAGAAGAAGTACGACGAAAAGCTGTCCTCCTAGGACCACAATCAATATACTTAATGCGGTCTCGTTCAAGAAGTTTCTCAACGTCCGCACCATGATCAACACGATGAAGATCAATCCTTTAATTTGTGGACCACTAACTGCTGACTGACGGTAATCGTATTCACTAATTTTATCCACAATCCGTTGCTGTAAAAAGCATCACAACTCCTCTCTGAAGAGGGACAGCCGGACTGCAAGTATCACCAGTGCCAAGAAGGAAATTGCGGCAAAGCATCTGAAGCAAAGCTATCATCAACCAACATCCGATGCAAGTCACACCGCGGTGACCCACGGATGGCCCGTCCAAAAGGGAGAGCTTAAAACTTATCAATCACATTACTTTTTCTAAAAAATGTCTTTCATTTACTCCTCATTCTTCTCGCCTCATTTTTTTTCAGGAACTGGGTCACCCCATTGTTGCCTGTAGGAGACTGGTAAGAAGACGCCCTCGTAGCCCCGCTGCACATTTCGGGGACAAAAGATTTTTTCCTTATCCCAGAGCAATCACAGAGCAAATCAGGGAAGGTCCAGCAAGGGCCAGTAAGCAAATGAATAAAAAATGCGGATCTCATCCTTACTCCGACCTGGATCGGAGGTTCCCGCAAAGCATCTGAAAAAGAAACCAATCAATCAGCATCTAAGCAAAGCGTTCCTGAACTAGGACCATGCCGTAGGCGCCCTCGAAAAGCCGGGCTAAGGAAAGGGAGAATCCCTAAACTTATGTCATTTTTGTTTTCAAATCGGTTTTCCTTTTCTACTCTATTGTCGCCTCTTCATTTTGCAGGGACTTGAAGCATCCCACTGTCATCCACATAAAGCTCATGGAAGACGCCCTCGCAGCCCCACTGCACATTTCAGTGGAGTCCATCTTTCTTCCCCCTTCATTAAAATTTATTTTCATTCCGGCTCATTTTATTAGCCTTAATTTGCGTACGGTCGTCTGGCCCACTGGGGGAAATCCTTTAAAATTCTCATTGGACTCTTGCAAATAGGTCGTCCCCCACGTCCTAGCTTTAAACTATCAATCAATCAAAAAAATCCTTTTTAGCCCGGCTAAAACAAAAATCCATACTACTCTCACAGCATATTCATGCATTTCATAGGTCGGGGATGTTCAATCCCTCTGTTAAATAAGGCATCCATCAAAATCACATGCCATACATGATCTTACTTGCTTGCTCTTATATCCACAATTTTCTTAGACGTAAGCAGGCACAGACAAATCCCGGTAAGCATTTTCGAGCCATCACGCCTTATCCTTTCATGAGTGTAAGTGCCTGACTAAGTACTAGTTGAATTTGCATAATATCCAGGGTACATGTGCTATTAGACATGGGATAGCAATAAAATGACGTGGGACTTTTACGACCTGCTCTATTTTTTTGTTTCTTCCCTCTTTCCACCACATGTGCCATCACTCCTAAAAAACCTTCACTATCACTCATACCCCGGGAGCCAAGGAGCAGTCTCAGCTAAGATTGCTAGCCGGAAGTAAAAAGCACGCTGAGTTCAAGTTCACAACGAAAGAGACAGAAAAGGTCACCGAAGGATTGCTAAGAACCATCACTGAAGAAAAACCCAAAGATGAAGGCCGAGGCCTTAAGCCAGAACGGGAAGAGATCGAGACAAAGGCTGTGCTTGCTCTGCTCTGATGCATTTTAAATCAAAAAAGAAAAAAAAAAGAAAAGAAAAAAAGAAGAAAAAAGGAAAAAAAAAAAGAGAAGAAAAAAAGAAAAAGAAAAGAAAAGAGAGAAATGCTTAGAGACATTCCAAGAACACAAACAATCAAAAAACCGAAGCAAGCACAGCCCAGGGACAACTAAACTCAAGAAATCTCGAGGAAAACATCCCCCCAGTGAGAACTCGAGAAGAAAAGGGCCCAAGGCCAACTGAAGTAGTAAATCTCGAAAAGAACAGCGACAACACTCCCTAGTGAGAACTCGAGAAGAAAAGGGCCCAGAGCCAACTCAAGGAATCTCGAAGGAAATATTCTCCAGTAAAGACTCGAGAAAAGGGCCCCTGGCCAACTGGAAAACAACATTCCCGACAAGGATCCAAGAACTCATACACTCTGTCAAGAAAGCATCCCCAGCAAAAAATGGAAGAACTTACGCGCCTCGCCCTCGTCAGGGCCGATCAACGAGCATCACTCATCAAAAACCTTCAAACTCTTTAGAAAAGCACATCTTTACTAAACCAAGCTTCTTTCCGGACATTTCATGTCCTTTCATTATTTTCCGTGAAAGTCCCATCGATTATTAGAATGCCCATGCATGTGCATCTTCATTTGAAGTCTATTCACTCGGATTGACATTGCGAATTGAAAATTATGTATCATGTTAGTTGCATCTTTATGAGCGTAAAACACTTAACCTTGTTTCAGAGCGTGAGTGCAAACACTAAAATCAAGTGAGGATTGCTTACAGCTGCAAATTGTGGGAAAGTCTTGTCCTTGGGGTTGTTCCTCCTGAACAGGATGCAGATGCATTCTAGGTTTGTATCAAGGCCGCTAGTAACAAAAGTGAACATTTCCTCCTCCCAGAGTGATCAGTTGCATTTTTCTCCTCCTAGAGTGACATCATACATTTCCTCCTCCCAGAGTGATCATTTGCATTTTTCTCCTCCTAGAGTGACATCATACGTTCCCTCCTCCCAGAGTGATAGCAACTACGTTTCGTCCTCCTAAAGTGACGATTAGTTTATTTCTGCACCTCGCGTCTTCTCCTACGGGATTAACGTCATTTAAATTTCCGCATTTTACATTTCCTCCTCCCAGAGTGACAGCTTTATATTTACCTCCTCCCAGAGTGACAACATCATGCATTTTTCTCCTCCCAGAGTGACATCATTCGCATTTCCTCCTCCTAGAGTGACCTTAGTTTAATTTCCGCATTTCATGTCTTCTCCTACGGGATTGACATCATTTACGTTTCTGTACTGCATTTCCTCCTCCTAGAGTGACAACATCATGCATTTTCCTCCTCCCAGAGTGACATCATTCGCATTTCCTCCTCCTAGAGTGACCTTAGTTTAATTTCCGCATTTCACGTCTTCTCCTACTGGATTGACATCGTTTACATTTCTGTACTGTATTTCCTCCTCCCAGAATGACAGCATCATGCATTTTCCTCCTCCCAGAGTGACATCATTTGTATTTCCTCCTCCTAGAGTGACAACACAAATTTCCTCCTCCTAGAGTGACGTCATTTGCATTTACCTCCTCCTTGAGTGAGATCATGCATTTTCCTCCTCCTAGAGCGACATCATTTGCATTTTCCTCCTCCCAGAGGGACATCATTAGGACAGATCATTCATATTTTTGTGGATCGCGCATTATCCTCCCGAAGCAATGCCAGTTACATGTCAAACGCTTATCCCCGCAGTGGAGCCGTCATTTACATTTTCGTAAAATTACCTTCCATTCCTATTAGAGTAGTTGTCATTTACATTTTCTGCAAACTTATATTTCTCTCAATGTCCGAGTAGATCTAAATTCATACCTTTGCAGGATATCTGATCAAAACCTTTCTCCTCCCAGAGTGACAACAACGAATCTATCTCCTCCTAGAGTGACATCAACAGATTACCTCCTCCTAGAGTGGCAACATCAATTTCCTCATCACCAAATAAAAACATATCTCCTCCCAGAGTGACATAAAAGCATATCTCCTCCCAGAGTGACATCAACAATATCTCCTCCCAGAGTGACATCTACGACTTACCTCCTCCCAGAGTGACATCAACAATATCTCCTCCCAGAGTGACATCTACGACTTACCTCCTCCCACAGTGACATCAACAAACTTACCTCCTCCCACAGTGACATCATCACGGTGAGATTGAGGTAAGACCTGCTGTGTCACCAAAATTCGGATGTGGGGGCAACCGTCTTTACTGCTTATCAAATACTTCGATAAGATAGTAAAGAGGGGGTAACTGTTGATACCCGAATTTTGACGCCGTTTTTAATTAAATTTATCATTTCTGTTATTTCACTCAACTTACTGTCATTTTTAATTAATTTACTGTCGTTAGTATTTTTAAATTCTCATCGCATTTTATCATTGTTATTGTCATCGTCAGCGTTCGAAATCGCATTTTAAATTTTTCGTCACGTATTTTCATCATTATTATCATTAATATTTTCAGCCTTAAAAATCACATTTTTAATTATCCGCTAGTCATTTGCTAGTTATTTTTTCGTGTTAGGTCATCGTATAAAATTTAGGATTTTTAGTATTTTATCACATTTTTTAGCATTTTTATTTTTTTATTATTATTTTTGTTCGAGCTTTTATTGGACCCGAGTAAGTGCGCTCGGACAATAGCTCGAACGCGTTATGTTTTCCATCAACTATTACCTACTCTTTTTTTCATTCACGCCAACTAACTTCGTTTCGCGTAGTTTTTGTCATAAAGTCATTTATTTTTCATCCAAACATTTCATGTTCTCGAACGAGAAAATAAGCACGTTAAATGAAAAATTCTCATCGTTTGCTGTAGACTGTTAAAATCGTCTTATTTTTCTCTACACGCTGGCACTTTCTGTTGGAAAATTCAGAATGTCTGTTCACGAAAATGGCTCGAGGCCATTTAAATAAAGTTAAAGCGGCATTTGATAATCACCGTTAATCTGGTTGACCAAGGAAAGTCAACCAGATCAACGACCCTTAAATTAGTGTGCATGGTGCACATGCACCGTGGAAGCGACGGAGCAGCGGAGCAAGCCACCGAGCTGCTTGTTCCCGTCGCTTCCTGTCCTGTCAACCATCATCACGCAGCCCTAGCCTCGCCATCTCGCAGCCCTAGCTCCACCAGCACGACGGTCACGACTCCTCCACGAGCAGTACCCATGTCCACTATCCTCGCGATCTCGGCCAATAAAAGGCCACTAACTTCAACCAGTTTTCACCACGAATTCACCGAAGAGCAACTCTGCTCCTTCTCCCTCTTGACCGATAACTCATGTAGAGCATCAGTTGCCACAAGTTTAAGCTTTTTTGGTTAGCATTTTTCTTGCTTTTCTCTGGGCTTTCTTTCTTTAATTTTTAGATTGTTATTTCGATCAAATAAATTTCTTATTTTCATGTCATTAATTCATATACATGCTATATATAATTGCCATGCTTTTTATTCGTTGATTTGTTGGTTAAGAAGAGCGAATTTTATGTTTTTTGTTAATTATCGGTTTTTGACATTTTCTCGAAATTAAACTATGTTCGGACGTATATTAAATCCTGATTTTTGCATGATAATCTTGTTGGGGAAGAGAGCTTTCCTCGGAGCTCAAAACCAGGCGATTTGGCCTCCTGGTTGGAGCACCCCGTCGCCGGCAGTGGTGCCGACGACATGAGGAAGACGATGGACAGTAGCCATGCTGGGCTTTGTTCAACGTGGGAAGAAGAAAGGTGATGGGCTCGACCCATCACCATTAAAAATGTGATGTTTTGGGCCAGGAATAGTTCCTGGCCCATTTCTTCTATTTTTCATATTGGGCCCAGCTCATTTTCATTCTTTCCGAGACCTCGGATCACGTTTTTTCGTAAAATACTCATATATTTCGTATGACTATTTTTTTGTACTAGCACTTTAAAATTCTAAACTTATCAACTGTTTAAATTCTTCGCACTTTAATTTCTCGCAATTTACTTTCCGCAATTTAAATTCAGTTGTTTAATTTACCGCCTCTATGGTCGGTCGCATTTTAATTCTCACAAATCATCAACTGTTTAATTTTCTACAAATTGTCAACTGTTTAATTTTCTGCAAATCATCAACTGTTTAATTTTCTGCAAATCATCAACTGTTTAATTTTCTGCAAATCATTAATTTTCCTGCAAGTCATCAATTGTTTAAATTCTCACAAATCATCAATTGTTTATTTTTTCTGCAAATATCACCTGTTTAATTTTTGTGCAAATCACTAAATTTTTCTGCACATCAAATTAGCATTTAAATTTCTGCACGCATCAAATCAACATTTAAATTTCTGCACGCATCAAATCAGCATTTAAATTCTCGTATGCATCAAATCATCATTTAATTTCTCACACTTATCAACTGTCAGAATTTAAATTTTTGCACTTATCAAATCCTCATTTTAATTTCTCGCACTTATCAACTATCATCATTTAAATTTTCGCACTTATCAAATCCTCATTTAAATTTCTCACACTTATCAAATCATCATTTAAATTTTCGTATGTGTCAAATCACCATTTTTTCTTCGTACTCGTCAAACCATTGTTTAATTTTTCGCTGTTTATTTAAATTCTCGCATTCATAAACTGCTTATTTATTTTTTAAGCTATCACTATGATCGTCAGTAAAATATACTTAAAATTTATCCTGATGGCTAAATAAATGTGTATAGAGCAAGACAGGGTCGAACCACAGAGATTGAAGGACCGCAAAAATATTCCAGACTCAAGTACAGACCTGCTATAGGGACCGCATTTCCACACCGCATCCCCTACTTACCTTTTTAGATAAAAGTCACCCCCCGTTTCCACATATGAGGTGGCCTTGACGTTCCGCTGTCCTCCCAGGCACGAATGCGGGGAGGCACTACTCAGAATGCCCATGAAGGAGACGTAAGATAGATCTAGGGTGCAATAGCTCAGCTTGTCAGACTCGTATCACATACCCTAAATAACCGTTTACCCCTAGACAGAGGCCTCTCGCGCTGCCTCCACTAGGTGTCTACTCTAACTCAAGGCTTCACGTCAGTTATAACCAAGAGAATGACAGTACCCAGACAGAAATATCAATAGTTGATCAGACCCTTAACATTCCTAAATGAGCATGGGATTAAAACGGTAAATAATTATGTCACAAGAGAATATACTAAGCATGCATTAGGCCTCCTAACCGAACCCTAGAACCCTCGAAACACCCTTTACCAAGAAGATGGAACTTAGCTACTCATATTAGAATATAAACAGTGGATGATAATAAACATACAATAAATAAGAGAGAAGGATTAGAAGAAACCGAAAAGATGAAATAGTATTAATCAAAAGCTTCCCCTTTACAAAGTTGGCGGCTGCTCTAAAATGCTAAGAGGAGATGATCCCCAGAAATTAGGGTAAGAGAGAGAGATGTATTAATTGCCTACGTCAGCCGTCCTTACACAAAACCCTAAAACTTAGTTTATATAGGCTAAAGCTAGCTACGGGACAAAAACAGCTAAGGGGAAGGAGGATGAAATGGGGCGTGATAGCACATGCCCTTCAGGGGAATATCTTGGAATCTTGGCATGCCTGACAGCTTCTGGAAGCGCACGAAATCCCGTGCAGATCTTTGAAGATGCTCTTCTTTGGTTTCGAATAAGAGAAGATGTAGATTTGTCGTGGCCGAGAGACTGCTCACTCAGGAAAACTCCAAAAATGTCTAGACCTCGACGACAATCTGGACTTCTAGGCCTTGAAGCTGAAAATCCTCAGGAAAACTCCAAAAATGCTTCTTTTCGATCTTTTCCTTCTATTGACTCTGATCTGCAATAAAAATGGAAATAAGGATCAAATGCTAGAATCTAGCCCCCGAAAGGGCTAGAAAAGAAGGTAAAATGATGCTTATGAGAGATTCTATCACACTAACACTCTCATTTTGTAGGTTTAAAATTCAAGCTTCATTCGAAAGTACGCCTGCCTAGAATCAGAAGGATAACAACCCTAAAGATGAGACTTTCCCACATCAGGCCCATTTAGCAGCAATCCTCACTAGATAAGGTGTTTACGCTCACGCTCGCAAACAGGGCTAAGTGTTTAATCGCTTAAAAATTAATGCAAACAGCGCAACACAAAACCAGACTTGCATATCAATCCGTGTACGCAGTACACATGCATGGGCAATCAATCAATCAGAAATAACTTCACATCAGTAAAAAGAAAGAAAAGGGAAAGGCTAGGCTTAGAAAAAGGAAAAGAAGAAAAAGGAAGAGAAGGGAATGGAACAGAAAAGAGAAGGAACAAAGAGAGAGAACAGAAAGAGATAGAAGAGAAACAACCAGCTCAAACCTGGAAGGTTTCCTTGGCTAGAAAAAGGCGAGGTTGGTAAGACAACACTCATCGAGGGCAGGATGGTGCAGCTGAGGGCTAGAGGAAGGATCTTCTCTTCTTTGGCAGGGAGCTCTTCTCTTGGCTCGGGCTAGCAGTAGATTCTTTTTATTCGTGTTTTACCCCCTTTTTTTATTTTTGATTTATTCTATTTTTTTTAGTTTTTTTTTTTAAGAAGTTGCACGAACCTTTCTAGCTTTGATTCAGCTAGGGCGGGAGACTTTTTGAATTCTCTTTTGTAGCTTGCCCTACCTCTGCTTCTAGCACTGGTGTTTTACTTCTCGGCTTCCCCACACTTAGGCTTTTGAGGGGGGCTCTTTCCTTTATGATACTGCTAGGGCAAGATGATGTTTCTGTTGATTTGCCCTAGCTCTGCTTTCTGCGTCTGAGCTTTAGCTTCTTTTGCGTCCCCACACTTGTGCTTTTCTGCGCGTCCTTCTGCATGTCTAGCCCTCGACGCTACCCTCAACAATTGCTGCTTACCTGCCAAGGAAAAAGATCAAGAAAAATAAACTCAAGTGGTCAGGAAAAGGGAAAAGAGAGGGGTACGTAAGTGTCTAGGGCAAGATGGAAGAAAAAGAGAGAAGAGAAAGAAAAGAAGAAAAAGACAATGATGCGAAGACTTTCATCATTTTGCAGCTTTCCTATGTCTAATGGTACCTATACCTAGGGATATCATGCAAGTCCAGCTAGTGCCTAACTAAGCATTCAAATCGCACATGAAAAATTATGGCGTGGAGGCTCAAAGTGCTCACAAGGTGCTAATTTTGATTGCTGGTGTCTAGGCCTAGATGCAGATATAAGGTCTAACAGGTTAAGTGTGAATGACTAGGTCTAGACATGATGCCAGACGGTTTATTCTATGTGCAACAAATCAACATTGTGTTCAAACATAGGGGTTTTAAAAACTGGGCAGTGAATTTTTGGCAAAAATCAAACAAAATCCAATTTTTAAATTTTTTTTTCACAAAACATGCAGTCATGCAACAAGCAGAAAAATAAACATGCAGTCAAGCAATAATAAAATAACAAGCGCAAAAATAACAGATAAATCCCTCCCCGCACTTAGGTTGCGCATTGTCCTCAATGCGAGAAGGGCGCACAAAAAAAAGTTCTGAAAAATAAAGAGTAGAGCAGAAATAAAAAAGGGGAAGGAATGTGGGTTGCCTCCCACGAAGCGCCTCTATTAACGTTCAGGGCAAGACGTGGTTGTTCGAACTTCTATCAACCAATTCTACTAAATGCTTTCCATCCTCTTAGTTTGATGTGAATTATCGCATGAAGTGGATGGTCCAGTAGTAAAGCATCCTGCAGGCAACCATAATATGATTCAAATGTTAATTTGGGTTCTCGCAAAATAAAAAGGAAAAAATTGTTATGAGTGAAAGGTGATTCAAGAAAAGGATCAATATAATCAGAAGGTTAAAAAATCTCCTTGTCACACATAACGACTTTAGAGCTCAAGTCCTCGATTATCTCTTCCTCAATCTCTCTTAAATCCTCATTCTCAATCTCTCCCAGCTTGAATTCTATGTCTAGGGCAAGACGCTCATCGAAAAAATATGACAGATATGCGTTGCTCAACAATGTGACTGCATTGGCCTGGTACTCCACGTTGGCTTTTGACTCTGAAGAAAAGCATCCTAAATCCCCCAATTTTAGCTCATCTGTTGGCATGAAAAGGTCCTTTATCCCATAAGACTCATCATCTTGGTCATGATGCTCTGATGGCAACTCCCATAGAATGGCGGTGGAGAAATTCTCTTCACTTAGACAATTGTCACCATCTAAATGCTGAAAATATTGGTCTATGGGAGTGATAGGGTGATTCATGGTCTGATTAGGCATAAGTGTTGGAGCTAAATTTTTTGGTTCAGGTGCTGGGGCAACTTCTAGGGAAAGCTGGGCAGCTTCAGGTAGTTCAGCGTCAGGGGCAACGTCTAGGGCAAGCTGATTGGGTAGGCATGCAAAGTTTGCTTCAATGTCCTCTTGACGCTACTGCTCCTTAATCTCCTGCATGGTTATAGCCATCTCTTTAGCTTGATTCACCATGTCAGTTAGTATCACCTAATGTTCTTAAGTCAGCCCTGCATCTTGTGGAGGTTGTGGAGGCAAAAAATATTGATAGCTAGGTTCGGATTGCACTCCATAGTTGAAATTTCCTTGATTCTACCACGGGGGGTTAGGAGTAGATGTATAGGGATTGTAGTATGGGTCATAACATCCCTGCGGCGGACCGTGAGATGTATATGAATCATAATACGAATCAAAACTCCCTTGTAGCGGGCCAAAGGATCCTGCATAGGCAGTCACGTTCCTTTCATCATAGTTGCCTGTATCAAAATACTGAGGAAAAGAGGGTGAATGAGAATAAGAATTAAAATAAGATATTGAAGAAAGAAATAAAAAATCTAGAAGCATATAGGGAAAGCCTTAACACCACTCCGTAGCAACGACGCCAATTTTGATGTGCTGTCGAAATACTAAAAAATATTTACAACTTATCACTTGCTACAAAAAAGATTGAAGACAGTGGTAAGAGGTTCGATCCACAGAGAATGGTGAAGACATACACCAGACAGGGCCAAATATAAAGTAAATCAATAAAAGAAACAATGAGAGGGGGGGGGGGGGGTTTGGTTGGTTAAGCAAGTTAACCAAGATAGAGACAGTCGAGGGCAAGACAAAACAGTTGATGAAAGCAGGAATAATATTAAAGATAGGAAGATAGAATAATAAATAAAGGTGTAAAATTAGAAGAGAGAGAGAGATTCCTAGCAAGGGATTTTCTTGGGTTGCGTCGAGGCATAGTCAGTCATCGGCGCACAAATATTCTATTCCTATGCCATAGACGTGCTATAGGGGCCAGGTACATTTATGCCCCTTGTTTTCCTTCGTAAGAGAAGCTACCCCCCGTTTTCACATATGAGGTAGCCTTGACACTTCGCCGTCCTCCCAGGCATGGGGCGGGAGGCAATACTCAAAATCCCATTAAGAGGAAGAAAGACACGTCTAGGGAGAGATACCTCTCAACTTATCAAACTCGCGGTACCACCCTAATCGGTCACTTGCCCTAGACAGAACAGACCAAGCTAATGACAATCCATCTAGTGTCTACTCTATTCCAAGGCTCCGCGTTAGTTATAACCAAAGAAATGACAGAGATCTAAGAAGGTAAACCAGCAGGTGATCAAGCCCCTAATAAAACCAACTAGATCTAACAATCAAACCGACAAGCAAACAAATATAGCAATAAGAATATATAAAGCACGATTTGGCCTCTTGACTACCCTAAGTAACCTTCAAATACCTTTAGCTAAGAATGGAGAATCTAGCTGCTCATGCCACAAAATAAATAAACAAAATAATAAAAAAAAGATTTCATAAAAAAAGAAAATTAAGGAGAAGAAAACTATTAAATGTTACTAGTCGGAGCAAAGCTTCGGTTAATTACAACAGCTGCTCTGAAAAGAGGTCTCAGCTGCCACCCAAAAGGTGGAGGAGAGAAAAAGAGGCGGCTCCCCCCAAAAAGTAAAGTCAAGTTCCAAAACCTTAAAACTTAGAGCTTAAATACCGTCTTGCCCATAAGAGGACAAAATCCAGCTAAGAGGGAGTACAAAGGAGAGTGTCCTTAAGAGAATATTCTGGAATATGCTAGGAGAACTCTTCATGGAATCCGGTGCTAATCTTTTGGGAATATTTCTCTTTGGTCAGCAGCTAGGGAAAGACGCATAATTTGGCAGCGAGGGAATATTCTAGAAGCGCATGAAATCTTTTGGAAGCCAGCAAGGTGGACACGTGGAAGCACAACAACGAAGCTTTGACCAAGAAATATTTCCAGGGCTCGACGGTGAAATGGATGTCTTGGCGGAATTTCACCCAAAAAGCATATATTTTCGGATATTCCTCTCTTTTTGCCTAGATCTGCAATAAAGATGGAAACAAGGGCAAATCAGTAGTATCATGCTAGGAATAGGGACAATAATGGAGAGAAAATGTACATAAAACACACACTAACAAAGATTAGCCCTGGTTGTTGCAATGATTAAAGGGTCACATGGTAACTTTGATAGAAGCAATCCTTGTGATTCGTCGTCGAAACGGGTTAATAATAATAATAATAATAATAATATCCTGATGCCTAGATGCACAATCTAATCTACGTATAATGGTAACAGGGTCGAACCACATGGATTAAAAGATGACAACTTGCCCTAGATGTATGACAAGAATAAATGCAACCAAAAAGTAACACAAACAAGGGGGGGGGGGTGGGTGGGTGTTGGTCAAACTAGTTAACCGAGAGAGATCGAGGGCAAGACAACTAACAAGGACAAAAATAATAATAAGATTAACAAAAATAACAATCAGAAGCAAAATAAATAGGAGATTAAATGAGATAAAATGAAATAAGGAAGAATCTTAGCAAGGGGTTTCTTGGGTGGAAAGAGAAAAATTCGGTGAGTAACACTCGCCAGAGAGGGCACGACATCGAGGGCTAGACGATAACTTCTGCATTCTTATGTGTGGGAGATTTCCTTATGCGTCTAGGGCTGAGCTGGTGGCCTTTTTTTGCTTCCCGTGTCTGCTTATTTTCTTTTTAAGAGAAATAATTTTTTATTTCTTTCTTCGCTCACCATAAAGCATTGTTTGGGAGTTGCAGCTGTTGATCCTTGTTGTATGTTCCTGCTCGAGCATCGAGGCTTGTTGTCTTTACTTCCCCATACTTATTATGTGCGCTCTGTCTTGCCCTAGATCAGCTTTCAGCATCTTGACTTTGGGATCTTCATCTCCTCCACACTTATCTTTTTCAACGTCTAGCCCTTGCCGTTCTTACTGAAGAGTGTTACTCACCTGCCAAAGAAGTATCAAAAGAAAGTCTCAAGTGGTTAGAAGAGAAAACAAGGAAAGGATGAGTGTCGAGGGCAGGATGGAGAAAAGAGAAGAAAAAGAGAGAAATAAAAACTGTAAAGTCTCTTCGTCGTTTCGTTGCTTTCCCCCGTTTAATGGTGCCTATACCCAGGGATATCATACAAACCTAGCTAGTGCCTAGTTAAGCATTAAATCACACATGAATAAAATGGCATGAAGCTTAATGTGCTCACGGGGTGCTAATTATGACTACTAGTGTCTAGTCCTAGACTGGTCATAAGGGCAAGCAGTCAAGATGTGCAAGGTCAGGCATAGATGCAATGAATGACAGTTTCTTTCTTATGCCAAAAGTCAAAATTGTATGTCAAACAAAGGGGTTTTAAAACAGGGAAGCGCAAAAGAAAATCCGATTTTTTTTTTTAAAAACACACGAAACATGCAGTCATGCAACAAGCAAGTAAATAAACATGCAGTCAAGTGGAACATGAAATAAACATACAAACAGATTAACCCCTCCACACATGATATCATTCGGCCTTGGATTGAGAGCTTGGAGCTGAATTGATCTTGAGCTTCGGATCTAGTCTTCTTTAAGAGGATGATGAACCCTTTTATGATGGATTGAGTGGGAAATATTTGGATGTTTACGGAGTTTAAAGGCAGGGGATTATAGATGGAGGAAACCGAAGAGGATTTATGGAAAACACTTAGATAACTTGCTCACAAACGTTTACAAGGAACATCAATTGAAGCCTTCCCTAAATTGATCAACAACGATCAAGCCGAAAGGAGTTAATTGATTAAAAGAAAACCGATTTTAAGAACCCTAGGGCAAAGCCAACTAATTGGTCTTGAAAGGAGATAAACTCGCAATTAAATGAAAGACAAGGTATAAAAGAGGCTAAGCCCTTCTATTTATACCTTGGGGATTATCACATGGAAAACCCTACACTACCCTTCACTTAGGTGGTAGACCGTGGGCTTGAAGAGGATGGGTTTGGAGTCCTAGCGCTTGGACTCGGATGGCTAGCGCTCTGGCTCAAGGCTGCAGCGGCTTCTCATGGGATGCTAGGGTTCGGGTGCGAGAATCCTCATGGCTGGTTCGACATTCTAGTGAGGCTCCGCGAGAGTTTTCTCAGTGCGGACACAAGTCAGCCAATGGTCTCGGGCTACTATGTTGGTCTCTTCGGCCCTCAAGGCCTTCAATAAGACGACCACCAAACCCTTGCTGCGTGTGGAGTATCCGTGGGATCCCGTGCTCGTATCATCCCCTCCCCCTTCGCGATGATTCGTCCTCGAATCTATAGGCTTGTCTCCTTGAAGATCCTTATCATCACCTACAAAGTAAGAGGACAAGTCATTAATATTTAAACTAGGGCTAATATTTCCAAAAGAAGGAGGGATGTCCAAACGGTAAGCATTATCATTGATTTTCTCCACAATAAGGAACGGTCTGTCGCCCCCTCGGCTAAGCTTACCCTTCCGAAGGGAAGGAAATCTGTCTTTCCTCAAATGGACCCAAACCCAATTGCCTACTTCAAAGGCTTTGATGCGCCGACCTGAGTTGCGCCTAGCCATCAACTTGGTGTTTACCGCCTCCAAATGTCCATTTGCCTTGGCGTGTACTTTCTGAACCAAGGCAGCCTTTGCTTCACCATCTACACTCGCATAATCCTTCAAGGAAAGAGGCAGCAAGTCTATAGGGGTGAGAATATTAAACCCATAGACGAGCTCAAAAGGAGAAAAATGTGTGGAAGAGTGCATAGTGCGATTGTAAGCAAACTCGATAAAAGGGATGCAATCTTCCCATGCTTTAGAGTATTGTTGAATCATGACGCGTAACATGGTGCCTAGAGTCCTATTAACTACTTCGGTTTGGCCATCCGTTTGAGGGTGGCACGAAGTAGAGAAAAGCAATTTGGTACATTATTTTACCCATAACACACGCCAAAAGTGGCCAAGAAACTTGTTGTCCCTATCACTAACAATTGTACACGGCATGCCATGTAATCTAACCACCTCATGGAAAAAGAGATTAGTAATGTGTGATGCATCATTTGTGGTATGACAAGGAATGAAATGTGCCATTTTAGAGAAACGGTCTACTACAACAAATAAAGAATCCTTGCCTCGCTTGGAGTGTGGGAGGCCTACTATAAAATCCATGGAAATATCACACCAAGGGTGAGAAGCAATAGGTAGAGGCATATAAAGACCATGTGTAAGACTCTTAGACTTGGTACGTTTACAAGAAACACAAGAAGCAACCAATTTAGCAACATGTTTTTTCATCTTAGGCCAAAAGAAATGCTCATTAAGTGTTGCAAGAGTCTTATGTACCCCGAAATGGCCCTTTAACCCACCCCCATGTGCCTCTCTAACAAGTAAATCACGAGTGCTACAATCAGGAATGCATAACTTGCCCTTATAAAAAAGGAAACTATCATGCAATACAAATGAGTTGTGTGCACCATTAGAACAAGCAAAGAAGGCATCCTTAAAATCCACATCAGCAGCATACAAATTGGTAAGGTGTGAGAAACCTAAGAGGCAAGAGTGAAGGGATGTAAGAAGGGCGTACCTTCTGGATAAAGCATCTGCCATGATGTTGTTCTTCCCTTTCAAATACTTGATGTGGTAGGGGAATCGCTCGATAAACTCTATCCAAGAGGCATGATGCTTGTTGATCTTTCCTTGGCCCTTCAAGTATTTTAAGCTCAGGTGGTCTGTATGGACTACAAATTCCTTAGGCAGCAAGTAGTGTTCCCACACGTTGAGGGCCCTCACAAGCGCGTACAATTCCCTATCGTACGTGCAATAATTGAGTTGAGGACCCTTCAGCTTTTTGCTGAAATAGGCAACTGGTCGCTTGTCTTGGATCAAAATAGCCCCAATGCCTATGTCGCTCGTGTCGCACTCTACCTCAAATGTCTTGTCAAAATTTAGTAAGGTGAGGACCGAGCTGGAGGAAAGCATGTCCTTGAGGGTGTTGAATGCTAGCTCTTGCTCTTTTCCCCACACAAAAGGCACATTCTTCTTTGTAAGTGTGTTGAGGGGTGCGGCGATGGAGGAAAAATCCTTCACGAAGCGATGATAAAAATTGGCCAGCCTATGGAAGGAGCGGACATTGCCCACATTGGCTGGTGTCGGCCATTCATCTATGGCCTTTATCTTTTCCTTATCCACATTGAGTCTGAAAGCACCTACAATGAAACCAAGAAAATGCACTTCTTCCAAACAGAATTCGCATTTGGACAACCTAGTGAAAAGCTGATGTTTCCGAAGAGTTAGGAAAATTTGGTGCAAGTGGTCTAAGTGGACTTGTGAAGATGTGCTATAAACCAAGATATCATCAAAATACACCACCACAAACTTTCCTATAAATGTCCTAAGCACGTGATTCATTAAGCACATAAAAGTGCTCGGTGCATTTGTAAGGCCGAAAGGCATTACCAACCATTCATAAAGACCAAATTTTGTTTTAAAAGTTGTTTTCCATTGGTCTCTATCATGCATTCTGATTTGGTGATATCCACTTACTAAGTCAATTTTAGAAAAAATTGTGGCGCTACTCAGTTCATCAAGCATATCATCCAAACGAGGGATAGGGTGAGAGTACTTTACCGTGATCTTGTTGATGACGCGACAGTCCATGCACATGCGCCAACTCCCATCCTTTTTGGGTACAAAGAGCACAGGGACGGCGCAAGGGGAGAGGCTCTCCTTAATGAAACCCTTGTCCAGCAGGCCCTCAATTTGTGTTGGGAGATTGTGAGTCTCCTTGGGGTTGCAACGATACGCTGGTCTGTTTGGCAGCGTTAAACTCGGTAAGAAGTCAATGCAGTGCTCAATGCCACGTACGGGTGGCAGCCCATTGGGGAGCTCCTCCGGAAAGATATCTTTGAAGTCTAGCAAAAGAGAACACACATTTCTAGGAAGAGAAGGATTAGTGTTAGTTGCAAGTAAACAATTGTCCTTGAACCTAATTAGGATACAAGGTTTTCGTGAAATAAGTATGTGCCTCACATCTTTGCCCTTAGCAAATAAACTCACTTTTTTGTTCATTTTCACTCTACTCACACACTCACTAGCTTGCTTACTGTTTTCAAGCTGTGTATTTTCACTCAAGCTTACACAACTCTCTTTTTTCTCTCCACTCGGCGCATCCTCTATGTTTTCATACCCACTCTTTTGCTCAAGTTCAGTACTTACTTTCTTCACTCTGCTCCACTCATCTTTCTTTTGAAGGGAAGAAGAAATTTCAAATAAGGCATACGCCTTCTCCAATGTGAGCTGGTCTTCAAAGACTTGACTAGGAGGAAGTGGGGGAATGAGGAACTTTCAGTTCCCATGCTCTAGCTTGTAGGTGTTTCGGAAACCATCATGGATAGCCTGCCGATCAAACTGCTATGATCTTCCCAAGAGAAGGTGGCTGGATTGCATAGGTGCGACATTGCACAACCTTTCATCAATGTAAGTACCAATTTGAAAGGGAATAAGGGCTTGCTTGTGTACCTTGACCATACTGGTCTCATTGAACCAATTGAGAGCATATGGTTGTGGGTGTTTGGATGTCGCGAGGCCCAAAGAGTGGACAAGGAGGTTGCTGACCACATCCGCGCAACTTCCATTGTCCATAATGATGGAAATGACCATCCCGTTTGCCACTCCTCTCGTATGGAACAAGTTGTCCCGTTGCTCTATGACTTCGTCATCCTTTTTTATCATCATACTCAAGCTACGCCGGATGACTAAGCACTTTTCCACGTCGCGGGGAGGTGGTGTTCTTAACGGTGGGTCTATGGTGTGTAGCTCATGCCATGGCCGAGCTGGTGGGAGGATTAGGGGCGGTGTTTGTGGTCGAGGTTGGGGCTGTGTTTATGGTTGTGTTTCAGGTTGTGTTTGGGCTAGGGTTAAGTCAATGTCTCGGCCACCATGTGTGAAGTGGTGGTCGATGGAGTCTAGGATAAAAGAGGGGTGCGCGCCTTCCCAAAAGTCATCCCCGAGGCTCGTAATACACTCGCCCGCACTTGAATCTAAGTCACATTACCGTTGTAACCAAGAGTAGCCCATATGGGGCAGGTCATGTGAGTGAGGTCTTTGGTGGTTTAATGTGTCTAGGGGTAGGCTAGGTGAGGGTGAAGGTGGCTGTTGGGCTGCCGGTAGGTGTAGTGTGGCAAGGGCCTCCAAAATGGCAAAGTTGGATTTTTCGAGGCTTGCTCCTTGATGGATTAGAGCCTCCATGTGATTTGATATGTGATCTACGACCGAAGTGGAGGTGGTTGGTTCCATTTCAGTCACTACCCAAGGACCATTATCAAGAGACATACTAGAATGTACCTACAAAAAGAAACAAACGCAATTCAAAATAAAAGTGTTAGTCGCTCCCTCACGTGTTTGGGCTCTCGTGTGTCACACAATCACTCTAATGCTCTCACTAACTCACCCACTTGTATCTCCAAGCAAAACCAAGTAATGTAGCTTAGCACCAACTCTAAGACACAAAACAGCACAAGGAAAATAAGGAAAACCAGCTTAGAAAGAAAGATAGAGAAGGCCGAAATAAAGTTTAAGGGATTGATGCATTGAACTTCAATGACCTAGAGTAGAAAAGGTGTGGGAAACAAGGTACGAAAACTCAAGACACCAAGGAAAAGGCTAGCTCAAAATACAACTCAAGAAGAAAGGAAAAGGAACGAAAATGAAAATCAGAAATTGAAAGCACAAATTGAAATCCGAAACTTGTGTTTTTCCGCAAGGACACTTCAAAAACAATGCAATTTACTTCAATGCACATACACAAGTAACCTCTTGCTTTTGACTCAATTGCTTCTCTCTATTTTTTTTTTTTTGAGATTGAGGAACTTGATCACTTTTTTCTCTCTTTTATTTTTTTTTATCTTTTTCTTTTAGTTCCCTTCTTTTATTTTCTGTTTTTGCAAAGAGTGAAGAAGACTCACTTGTATGACTAGTATTTTGAAAGTAGAAGTGAAAGACAAGTAGTTTTTACTTTTGAACTTTTTTTCACTAAGATGATTTGGAGCTCCACTACCACTTGATATCATTCGGCCTTGGATTGAGAGCTTGGAGCTGAATTGATCTTGAGCTTCGGATCTAGTCTTCTTTAAGAGGATGATGAACCCTTTTATGATGGATTGAGTGCGGAATATTTGGATGTTTAGGGAGTTTAAAGGCAGCAGATTATAGATAGAGGAAACCGAAGAGGATTTATGGAAAACACTTAGATAACTTGCTCACAAACGTTTACAAGGATCATCAATTGAAGCCTTCCCTTAATTGATCAATAATGATCAAGCTGAAAGGAGTTAATTGATTAAAAGAAAACCGGTTTTAAGAACCCTTGGGCAAAGCCAACTAATTGGTCTTGAAAGGAGATAAACTCACAATTAAATGAAAGACAAGGTATAAAAGAGGCTAAGCCCTTCTATTTATACCTTGGGGATTATTACATGGAAAACCCTACACTACCCTTCACATAAGTGGTAGACCGCGGGCTTGAAGAGGATGGGCTCGGCGTCCTAGCGCTTGGACTCGGATGGCTAGCGCTCGGGCTCAAGGCTGTCGCGACTTCTCACGGGATGCTAGGGTTCGGATGCGAGAATCCTCATGGTTGGCTCGGCCTTCCCGTGAGGCTCCGCGAGAGTGTTCTCGGTGCAGACACAAGTCAGCCAATGGTCTCGGGCTGCTGTGTTGGTCTCTTCGGCCCTCAAGGCCTTCAATAAGACGTCCACCAACCCCTTGCTGCGTGTGAAGTATCCGTGGGATCCCGTGCTCATATCAACACACTTAGGTTGCACATTGTCCTCAATACGGGAAGGGTACACAATCAAACAAAAAGAAGGATAAAAGCCGTAAAAAGTAAAAAGTTCACCCGGGAGTGAAGAGTGTACAAAATTGTGCCCGAAAGCAATAAAGGGCTATACGAGGGCTAGGCTCTGGGCCTAGTTGGGCGATACGCTGAGCAATTTCATACGGGAGAAGCTTGGGTTGTTTGAGGAGGGCGCGGATGAGATCATTGGATTCTTCAATGGCTGTTGTGAGTCTGTTGCTATCTTGGGCAGAAGGCTGTAGGTCATCTAGGGTAGGATCTTCTACGGCTGGCTTTACTGGACATGAAGAACTATCTTGGACAGGACATTTGGCACTGGACTTGGCACCTGGGGCAGGGTCTGGGTAAGAGAACTTCTCACCATGCTTTGCTCCAAACGCTTGCTCCTTTGCCGGTATGCAACCTGTGCTAAAACTAAAGACACCTCGTGAGATATATAAATGCCCCATCCCATCAAGGGTTTTGGGGTCAAGATCCTTAAAGGAAACAGGTGAGAATAAGTTGCAAGATTGCACATCCAGACCATGAATTTTAACAGCGAAAAGAGTCACAAGAGATCCTAAAACTGGGTTGCGAGAATTGTTTTAAACACAAGTGATAGCAGTCACAACCCAGTACCCTAAATTAACTCAACGCTTGGGAACCATACACCACAAGAAAAAGAGTTCATACATCGACAGCTGGCCCGATGAATTGTACTTACCTGTGAAGGTAAGGGCCAGGAACCGATGCAAGATCCTCAATGCAGGGTTTGTGATCTCATGCCCTTTAGTAGTTTTAGGCTTAAACTCAACATTGGAATTGTCGGTAAGCTCTTGAAAAGCGGTATGGGCATCGAAATCAGCAGGATAAACAGTTAAAGCATCCTTATAAGCAGCAAATTCTAACTCATCACTATTCACAAAATTCAGCAAGTAGTTAAACCCATTAAGAGACAATTTGGACCATTTGTTCATCAAACAAAAATTTACAACTTCAAGGGCAGACAAGTTGGGTCCGGATTTGCCTTTTGACTTAAAGTGGTCTTGGGAAAACCAGAAGGTGGTGAAGAACTCAAGAGAGAGCTTAAGAAAGGTCGGGTGCTCTAAATAGAAGAGAGATTCCCAGCCGATGTTCTGGATGAGCTCTCGGACTTGAGTCATGTCGGACTCCCTCTTCGGTTTTACGCGAATAGGTTCGCAACGGATGCGGAGCATAGATGGATGCCTCGTATAATGCAATGAAGTCGCCACCCTATTTATTTTCTAGGTTTAGAGAACCTAATCGTCATGGCATAAAATAAAAAATCTAAGGCATAAGGGTCTAAACCCGAGAACGGAGGTTCAAGGTCGTATTATGGACTCGGAAAGCTGTTAGGCACCCGAGTCACATCCTTAAAAAAGGTTACCGGTAAAAAGGTGTTCGGAAGGGACAATAAAAAAACACATAAGTTAGCCCTCATAGGAAACGTCACTTTAGTATTCTTAGGGTCGGGACAACTTCGGAGCAAGTCCGGTCAACTTCGGGACAAGTATTTCTTCAACGAAATGGTTACCATTTTTTACTAAAGTGAGCGATCCGTTATTATCATCGGGCTATGCATGATTAATTAATTACTACGTGATCCTATCATGGAAAAAAACTAGCACAATACCACTTTAATGAATTCAAGTAACCGTGTCGGATCGAAGTCAGCATGCTCATGTATCAATGCAAACATAACAATTAATTTCATGGCATAAAAGCAAGTGACTTAAACACGTATACATGTGTGTTGATTTTAATTTCTAACAATTTTAAATATCATGCATACGATTATGATATAAGTTTTTCACTTTCTAAATAGCATGCATACGAATAATGTTTGCGGAAAACATTGAATAAATAAAAGAGACTAGAAGGGCGCACTTGCGAGCGAAGACTTAAATATTACCTACAAGGTGAGAGTATTAGAGATAGTCCGAAAATAATAAATAATAAAAACGCATGCAAATATTTTTTTAATTTCTAGCAAGTAAACAATTAAATAAACATGGTAAACAAGTAAATAATTTATTTCATGCGAGCATATGAGAATTTTGCGGTATTTGAACATGGGATAAAATAAACAAATCGTCATGTGAGCACACGAATAATTTCACGAAAATTAACACGTAAAATAACTAAACAAATCGTCATACGAAACATGTGAATATTTTATACGAAAATTAAACATGACATAAAATAAACAATTATCGCATATGAGAAGTCATATGAAAAAATAATCGTGAAAGTTAAGAAAAATAAATGGGTTGGGCTTTGGTTTTAAGTTAAAACAACAGCTGGGCTTGTGATGAAATCAAGCCCAGCTTTCTTTTAAAACCAAGATGGCCTTGTGAAAAAATCAAGCCCATCAACTTTCTTTTGCCTTTCCCGCCTTACCTCTTCTTCTTCCCTTTCTTCTTCTTCACGTCGCCGACTCCATGGCCGACGACCAAGGTGAGAGGAACGCAATAAAACACAACCAAACTAACCCAAATAAAACCAGCAGCACAACAACAATTCAAGTCAACAAAAACAGCAAGCAAATTAACGTAAAACAGTGGCAATTTCAAGAAAAATAAAAATAAGCAATTAATGCAACAATTGCTCAATTAATTAACCAAAGCAAGGAATAATTAAACTGAAGCAAACACACCGATTTCCACTTAATAAAAAAGCATTTGAAACAAGTTTGAGCAATTAATTCATCCTTTAAGAGCATAAACAAAAATTTAAAGGAAAAGCTAGAGAGAGAAGCTTACTTGCCGGAAGCGCTTTGGACCAAGAAGGATGAGCAAGAAATGGAGAATGAGAGTGAAATTAGGTTCCTTTTTCTTGTTGTTTGATGGTCTCTATTTATAGGCAAGGCAGCCGCGAGTGGACTTGGATGCCAAGGCGAGAGTGGGCATCGCAGACGCGAGGATCAAGGGAGAGTGAGGAAGAGAAGTCTGGCGATGGGAGGTTCGTGATGATCATTTTCAGTAGGTTGGTCAGGTGATGATGAAGAAATTAAATGGCTTTAATTGGTGATGGTAAGGGTTGAAAAAAGGGAGGGGTCGTTGATCTTGTTTTAAAAAAGGTCAAGTGTTTGATCAAGTGGCTGGCGATGAAGGTTGCAAGGTCAGTGATGATGACGCTAGGCCGGGGTAGGGAGCTAGCTAGGGATTGTGTGTGGCCAAGGATGGCCGGATTGGGGCAGTGGAAGGATAAGCATGGTGCGGCCTAGCGATGACGGGGGATGTGGCCGGATTGGGGGAGGTGGCCGGATTGTTCGGATTTGGGGGAGCACGGATGAATTAATGGGTAATGGGAAGGGTTAAAGAGGGGAGGGAGCCGTTGGATGGGCATAAAGGAGAGTCAAAGGCTTGATCCAACGGCTGTGATGAAGGCTGTAATTTTATGCATTAATGTATATTAATTGTGGCATGAACGGGGCATTTTCGGTTCGAGCTACGGACTCGCCTGAAAATGAAAATAAATCCGAACCAAAAGGACTAAAAGGTGCAGAAAAATAAGACAAAATAAATAGTAGAAAAAGAAAAAGTTCAGTTTAAGGTCCGAATTTTCTCTTTCGAAATCGTGAAAAGTTCAAACGCAAAATAAGTACATTAGCGACGAAAATTGAACGAAACAAAATGAGATGACATGAAAGAGAAAAGTAGTAGATAATTTTCAATTAAATAAATAAAGCGTTCGATCTACGGTCCAAGGAAATTCGCTCGGGACCGATAGAGGTTCGAGCGAGAAGACAGTTAAAAATACGAAAAAATTAAAAAGACACGAAATGAAGCGAAATATTAAACATATAGCCCACGATTAAAAATTGACTGAAATTTGTCATAAACGGGCTTTTAAACAAAAAGTTGTGACGTAAGTCAAAATTCAGGTAGCAACAGTTGCCCACTCTTTACTGTCTCATAAAAAATACAGTGTAACTGATATTTTTGATGAGCAGTAATGATGGTTGCCCCGAGTACTTACCATGCTTTGAATACATCATAACCGGTTGAGATTTATGCAAAAAAATGTAAAATATAGTCGCTCAAGTAGGCGTAATAATTATGCAAAAATGTAGAATTATGTAAAGATATAGTCGCTCGAGGAGGAGTAGTAGATAGACATGAATTGAAAGATATATGCAATCAAGGATAGACGAACTGCTTACGCAAATTTAAAAGACATAGCATGGGGACGAACCGCTTACGTAATTTTTAAAAGACAGAGCATGGGGACGAACCGCTTACGTAAATTTTAAAAGACAGAGCGTGGGGACGAACCACTTACGTAAATTTTAAAGCAAAAAGCATGGGGACGAACCGCTTACGCAATTGGGTGCATAATGATGTTTTTGAAAAAGGGTGTAAAGAGAAAGCATGTATTACCTTGAACTTACCGTGCGAACTGAAGTTGATCTGAACGTGAGGGAACATGATCCGCCACATGAATTTGACTTGGGAGTGGTAACATACTCCATTCTAATGTTGATCGTAGGGATCCATTACAACGATTTTCTCATTGAAAACCCAATGGCGAGGGCATTACAATGATTTTATCATCGAAAACCCAATAGTGAAGGCTTTACAACGATTTCCTTATCGAAGACCCAATAGCGCTGTGAAATTTTGCCGAAGTTGACTTCCATATCTGTATTTTGCAAATAAGGAGAAAACAAACACGAAGTAACAACAAATAGAAAAAGAGAGAGCAGATGACCTATGCGAGAAATATCGTATATTCCTACATTAAATTTCGGCTTGCCCCCCATGCCTTTTGTTAGGATGAAAATGACCTCTTTGTTTAAGAGAAAATCAATTCAAGTATATTTCTTTTGAAAAATGTCTGTTTAATTTCCGTTATATAAACATGATTGATACAAGTATAGATAACGTCTACGTCTTGTTCAGGAAATAACGACCTCAAGAGCAAGACTTTCCCATGACATGCAGTTGTAAACAATCGTCACCAGATATTTAGTGTTTACGCTCACGCTCAGAAACAGGGCTATGTTTTTACACTCCTAAAAATGCAATAAAGATAGCACAAAAATTAAATTTGCAATGTCAATCTGAGTGAAAGATGCACATGCATGGGCATTCTAATAATCAAGAGGACTTTGCGAGAGAGAAAAAAGAGGGGGAATTTGTAGAAGAAAAGGAAAAGTGTTGTGTGTTTTTATTTTGCGAAAAGGTTTTAATGAGTTTGTGCTCGACGACTAATTGCGATGAAGACAAATTGCGGTGAACGATGCTTGATGATTTGATCGTGGCGAAGGCAAAGTACACAAGTTCTTCATCTTTTGTTGGGAACGCTCTTCCTGTGATCATCTTGATCCCTGGTTATCAGAATCGGGCCGGACCGGCCGGTCTGGATGGTTCAACCGGGCATTTTCACCATTTCTGTCCGATTCAGCTATCGGACCGGATTTGCCCTAGACCCGGGTTGTACCGGTCGACCCAGCCAATTTTTAGCGAACTAGCGAACCGACCGGTTTTCTATCAAACCGGCTGGTTTGATGACGTGTCAAAATGACGCCATTTTGACACGGCCCACAGGCCCATATCAAAGCCAAAGCAAAACGGCACCGTTTTGACACGGCCCAAAATGACGCCGTTTTGATACGTCCCAAAATGACGTCGTTTTACTTCTTTTTCAATTTTAATAATATTTTTTGATATATTATAAAATGCTACAGTAAAAACCAGCCGGTTCAATCCGGTTTAATCCGGTTCAATTATCTGAGATTGAATGTTTCAATGTGTGAACGATTAAAAACGGACCAGCATTTACAATCCGGTGGAACCCGGTTCAACCCGGTTGAACCATCAAATTTTCATTTCCGGTTCGGTTTTGATAACACTGTCTTGATAGATTCTGAATTTTTTTTCTTTTTTTTTTCCATACTCGCTTCTACTTTCATTGACTTGGGCTCTTTGAGACACCCTTTTTTGAATTTTGTTTCTTCTTTTTTTTTTCTTCTCGTTTTTCCTTTTTTGTTTTCTTCTCTTTTTTTTTTTTTTTCTTTTTTCTTTCCTTTTTCAAATATAAATACAACCAACAAGTGAAGCAAGCACGATTCTCTCTGTTGTCATGATTTTTTGGACTGCGGTCTTCAATTCTTGCTGCTTCTCTGTGGATTAGTGTAGACTGTTTCTTTTGAGGGTCGCAGACTGTCAACCTTTGAGGGTTTCCTTTTCGTCCTACTGATTCGTTGAAATGAATTTAGTATGCTTTTGGCACTTTAGTCGGCCACCTCAATCGAGTACTACTCACTTGGTTAAGAGAAAATAAGAGGCTTTTGGGTGCTTGATAGAGTCGTACATGGTGTACAAAATATGTGTTTAAGGGTGAAAGTTAAAAATAAAAAATGTGGATGAATAGCAAAAGCAAAGTCCAATGTCATCTTACTGTTATCCCATATCTGATGGTTCATGTACCCTGGATATTATGCAAATCTAACTAGCACTTAGCTTAGCATTTACACTCATGAAAGAAATAAGGTGCGAAGGCCCAACACACGCACAGGGATATGTTTGTGACTACTTACGCCTAAAATATGTCATGGATATAAGAGTTAACAGACAAGACCATGTATATCACATAATTTCTAATGAACGCGCATGTTATCTGTGACGCAATGGAATGATTAACATGCTTAATTTACGGAATGTTTGAAGACGTAGGATTTTTAAACCAAGCAATATATTTTTGGCAAAAGCTAAGAAATTTAGCAGACATGACGTACACACTCTTGCAACAACATAAATTGCGGGAATTTAAAAAAATGTGGAAATGTAAATTGTAAAAACGTAAATTGCAGAAACGAAAACTGCAGAATTAAAAATTGCGAAAATGTAAAGGACAACTTCCCTGAAAAATGAGCTTTGACATTTTTCACCACCTTGTTTTGGTCGTCACTTCACTTGCTTGCCCTCTAAGTTTACAAATCTCGTTGCACCTGAAATGAAGAGGGATTTAAATAGTAAATTCACAGGAAAAAGGTATCCCAAGATGTTGAATTTGAAATTAAATAGAAATATTGAAAAGAACACGCGGGTTGTCTCCCACGAAGCGCCCTTTTTAAAGTCATAGGCTTGACTATTGGAGCAGCTTCCTTTCATGTCTATGCAATTGAAATTAAAGTCGGGGGTGGACCGCTGCACAAAATTTTGACGAGTGGGGGTTTGAACCGCCGCACAAGATTGAAACGATGGGGTTTTAACCGCCGCACAAGATTTTGACAAAAATTGGGTTTGAACCACCACACATTTTTGAAAGGTGGGGCATTGAACCGCCACACGATTTTTTAAAAGGTGGGGTTTAAACCGCCACACGATATTTGAAAGGTGGGGTTTTGAACCGCCACATGTTTTTTGAAAGGCGGGGTTTGAACCGCCACAATTTTTGAAAGGTGGGGTTTTGAACCGCCACATATTTTTTGAAAGGTGGGGCTTGAACCGCCACAATTTTTTGAAAGGTGGGGTTTCAACCGCCACACGATTTTTTTGAAAGGTGGGGTTTTGAACCACCACAATATTTTTGAAAGGTGGGGTTTGAACTGCCACACGATTTTTGAAAGGTGGGGTTTTGAACTGCCACAATTTTTTTGAAAGGTGTGTTTGAACCCCCACACGATTTTTTTGAAAGGTGGAGTTTTTGAACCGCCACACGATTTTTGAAAGGTGGGGTTTTGAAACGCCACGCGATTTTTGAAAGGTGGGGTTTGAACCGCCACGCGATTTTTGAAAGGTGGGGTTTTGAACCGCCACATATTTTTTTGAAAGGCGGGGTTTAAACTGCCACAAGATTTTTTGAATGGTGAGGCTTGAACTGCCACATAAAATTTAACGAAAGTGTGGTGTGAACCACCACACAAAATTGACAAAGGTGGAGGATAGTTCACTTTTTAGGAGCTATCGTTTATCCTAAAAAATAGACAAGAAAAAAAAAGAAATAATAGTGAGCATAAGTGATAACATGCATGACGTGCCGAGGCCTCCACACTGCTTGTTCACTCTTTCGGCCACACTTTCACTTAATACTTTTAGGGTGACTGAAACGATGACAGCTCTCGGATCGGTTTTTTCGGTGAAGATATAAAGGAAGCTTTTATTCATTCCATCGATGTAACGTGATCTTGGATGCAACCAATGAAAACCCTCGAAGCAAACCGGCGCAAGTAGCTAACGTTATAATGCTCAGAAACCTCCATTTAGGGGGTGTTTTATGAGCATGACCTTGGTGGACTCACGAGGCCTCATGCCAAAAGGACCCATCACGAGGAGTAGAGCGACGAAAGTCATGCTATAGATTGGAGCTACGAGGAGAAAGGACCTAGCTCTTGATGAAGGATGGGTCTTGATGATGGCTTCAAATCATGTTAGAAGCAAAGGAAACCGATATGGTGCGACGAGAGGCAACAAATGGCGTTTTTCGGTGAAACTGCGCGTTTGGGCGTAATGACGCCAAAGCCATGACTTAATGACGCCCAGCCGTGAACAGTACACCCTGGATCCCCTGATGTGTTGGGTGTAATGATGCTGGAACCACGACGTAATTACGCCCAGAAATTGTTGGCGCGCACAAAATAAGGTTTTTTAAAGGTTTCTTCAGTCTCGCTTTGTATTAGCCATAAATAGCCCATCCTTGTACATTGATAATTAGCCCCTAGATGAAAAACTATGTCAAGATTACTCTCCTTTATTTATTTATTTTCGAAAAAATCGTGGCTTGTAAATGTTGTTGCGTGTGAGGTGTGCGTGTGTTACTTTCTGTTTTGCGATTTCATGGTTTTTGAATTTTGTGCATGTCCCCGATGACTCGGCTGTGTCTGACTCTTCCTTCTCAATCTTTTCATTCAACTGGTGTCTGTTATCAACGTCTTTCGTGTTTTAACCGAGTGGAAATTCCGAGCAAATCCCATCTATATTGTCCAAAACAAAGGAGCGCGCAGTCAAAAACGAGAAGAAACAGTTATCCTCACGTCTTCATTATTTGTGAGAGATGTGCCACCCAGAAAAATCTGATGTTTGGAATGGATAAACTCTAACCTGTTATCAATATCTTTTGTGTTTTAGCAGAGTAGAAATTTAGAGCAAATCACATCCATATTGGGCAAAACAAAAGAGCGCGCAGCTGAAAGCGAGAAGGGACAAGTTATCCTCGCGTCTTTATCATTTGTGAGAGATGTGCCACCCAGAAAAAATCTAAATTTTGGTGTGAACAAACTCAAACCTGTTATCAACATCTTTCGTGTTTTAGCCAAGTAGAAATTTCGAGTAATTTGCATCCATATTGGCCAAAACAAAAGAGCGCGCAACCGAATGCGAGAAGGAACATTTATTCTCGCGTCTTTATCATCTCGGTCTCATCTCTCCATCGGACCCGAGACTGTACCAATGAGGGAGGCTTTTATTCATCCCCTTTATCCATTTATCTGAGGAATCAAGGCTTGTAAATGTCGTTGCGTGCGAGGCGTGCGTGCATTGCTTGCGATCTTGTGGCCTTCGAATTCCATGATGAATCGATCGCGTTCGAATTTTGCCTTTATTCTATTTTTGTGTTTTCATTTCAAGGGTTGGTTTTTTTTTGTGTTTTTTGTGGGCTCTATATATGGTTTATTTTGGGGAAGATTGTTTTTTTTTTGTAAGCGAGAGCCAATTGAAATTTTTGAAAGGTAAAGGCACTCATTTAATAAATATCCGAATAAGTATGAACTTGTTATTCATGAATTTCATCAAAAAGGGTTACATAGCGAGTTTGATCAACTATCTAGATCCGACCAAGGAAAGGCTAGTAGACAAAAGTCTAGGAACATCATTACAAGGGGCGAAAAGATAAAAATCTAAGTAGCCGATGTGCGATTTTTTTTGGTGTCAACCTTGGAAGTCGGTGTCCATTTGCTCTTCCCAAAAGTATTCCAACGACGCAAACTCCCCCTTTTGCATCAGTACTTCGGCTGCTAAAGCTTCCACTCGCGCTCGCAATGCTCGACTTTCCTTATTTTTCTTGTTGGCGTGGGTGGTCAGAATCTTTATCACCGAGTCTTTCTCTTTGATCAAGGTGCTTGACGCTTCCTTCTTACGGATTTCGCTACCCAAGTGCTCTTTGAAGTCATCGAAAGCCAACTTATGATTTGCCACATGTATGCAGATGTTATCTTCGTTATGTCTTTCTAACTCATGCACCTTGAGTTCTAGGTCCATTTGTTTGGTCGCCGAATTCTCTCTTCTTGCTCCACTTGATCTCGCTCTTCTCTCATTGTCCGCAATTGTCCTAACAATTGGGCGTGCACTATATAAGTAACCTCTCCCCCGATGTGAGACTCACCTTCTTCTTCCAAGGGTCTCCTATTCTCGGGATAAGGCAAGACATTCCCATTGATCCGGTTCCTCTACCAATGTATGTATTCTTGGGCTGGTTGGGTGGGAACGACATGTCCTTCGAGGCAAAACGGCCTCTTCCATTCGAGTGTTGCTCGGCTACCATCCCGAGATTCCTCCGTGTGTGGGCAGCTTGATTCCGTCATGCCAAAGGTCGCGGGAATGATTTGTGCGATGCAAAATTGCCCTAAGACAAGGGTGGGACAATACGACACGTATCCTCGCGCTCCAATTACAACATTTGTCCACAACTCACTATGGGGTTAGTGATTCGCAACCACTTAGCGTGCCGATTGATATCTTCCTCGGAAAGGTTTAGAAACATATCAATCCAAGTGTGCTTGTCTTCTAACTTTCACTTGTCTTTGGCTACTTCTCAGCCTATCCCTCGGATGACTCTCCCCATAGGATCCGCGTCCATGCAACTTTGCGAAAATAGTGATTGATCGGGCCTTTGCTTAAAATGGCTCATCAACCAAAAGGTCAAAAGTTGGGTGCAACAAGCGAACTTCCATCCTCTAGTCCGCCTACAAAAATCCAAAGTACGGAAGGTTTCAGCTAGGATGGTCGTCGTAGGGTTAATTCTACTTCTTTCCATTTCGATGAATACATTGGCTGCCTCAAAATCGACGCACCCTTTCCTTTTGGGAAGTAAGACCAAACTGAAGTCATCCATAAAGACCTCGATGCCTTTCTCATCGAATTCTGAAAAGATACTCATCATGCAACGTTAGAAAGTAGCAGGGGCATTTCACAACCCAAAAGGCATCCTCCGATAGGTAAATGTACCGAACGGGCACGTGAAGGTGGTCTTCTCTTGGTCCTCTAAGGTAACTGGAATCTAATGAAAACTGGAATAGCCATCTAAACAACAATAATGTGTCTTGCCCGTGAGACACTCTAACATCTGATCAATAAACGGGAGTGGGAAATGATTTTCTGGTGGCTGCATTCCGATGACAATAGTCTATACACACTCGCCAACCATTCTAGATTCTAGTCGGGATCAACTGACCGTCTTGCCCTGTAGTGATGGTTGATAAAATAGGATTAGATTGTACCCGGGGTAGGAAGAATCTTGGCGATCTTCACCTCTGAGGGGGTGGTCCTCGCCGCCGCTACACCTGCAAGGCGCCGGAGGGGGTCCCCGGTGCAGATACTCCGACGATCAAGTCAGTATAAGTAGTGAAATATAAGGGGTAGGTAGGAGTAGTAGTGAGAGAGTAGTGAGAGAGTCCCCCTCCTTTCTACCTAGGAGGGGGTATTTATAGGAGATTTGGTAGGGAGTGTTGTCTTGGGATGTCAATGCTTATGGCGTACCGGGTGTGGGAATAAGCGCCATATCGTGTTGGATGGGCCCCCCCGGCTGACATCGACCACCCCCCGGTAGCAGGACTAGCAAGAGGCCAGGCGGGCCCTACAGTAGCTGAAGATGACGTATCCGGACTAAAATGCCCTGGGGGGGTATATCAATTGTTGTCATAAACCCAACTGAAAATGAGTCCGAGTGTTTACCAAGGGCTTCATTCTCGGCTTCTAGAGGAGTGTTATTTCCTTCACGACGCGGTAGGTTCATGAGGATTTTCGAGTTTCTCTGACTCTTCTGGCATTCAAGCAATGTATTTTCATTCCCGATATCTATCAGAACTCGGTATCTTTGTACCAGATACACGATAGCAAAGCAGGTAACGCGAACCGAACGCTTTCGAGAACTATTGGCCACAGAAAGGATGTCGACCAAGTTGATAGCGGTGATGTTGTAGCGATAACGCCGGTCATAAACCAAAACTAATAATGCTGGCGATAAACCCGAACTGATACCGCTGGCGGTAAACTCAAATGTTGTCTGTAAAGCTGTGATAACGCAACACTGTAACAAAGCAATGTCATAGCTTGCTGATGAAGATGGTGTCATCACGAGACCACCATGTAGTAAGCCAAATCATGGGCAGATAATAATAATAGAGTATTCTTCTTAATATCGCGACATGACTACGCATGCGCATTTCAGCACCGGGAAGGAGATGTCACAGATAAGATGGTGTACCATTGCTCCCATCACTGAGGATGTATTCCCTTGCTAACGATAAGAGATACCTCATAGGTAGTAATGAATTCTTGTGTAATCTCGCTGCCATTGTAGGCGTTAGTCTCTTCACTATTTTGATATTTCATCAACTTTCCTGCACATTCTCAAATGTTCCCTTGCCATGTTAGTAAAAATAACATGTAATGACAAGTACTACTTACCCTTAGAGGCTTTCACCCGCACATATCGGGGTGTTGTTGATGTCGCTTTTTCCATCCAAGCTCGTTGGATCCGGCCTTGCTGTAAGCCGCCTGCAATATTGATATGGTTTTACGCCATAAGCTACCTACAATTTGTGTGGTTTTACGCTGTAGCTACCTGCAATATTGACACGGTTTTATGCTACTCGGAGCTACCTGCAATATTGACGTGGTTTTACGCTGTAGGCCACCTACAAATTGTGCGGTTTTATGCCGTAGCTACCTACAATATTGCACTCTTTCACATTCCCCTGGATTTCAATCTGTACTTCACTTGAGTATCTGCATTGTTAGCTGTACAAATACACTAACAGAGTCTGCTAACTCTGGTTAGATTCCTCTAAGAATGTTAAGGATAGTGAAGATACTAAAATAGAGTTAAGGGGAAAATGATAATCTTAAAGGTAATAGTGATACCTTAGGGGAATAAACAAGGAACTCGGCCGTTGTTTAATTCCCATTCAATTTCTTGCATTTACGAAGGAGAACGACATCGTTGGAGACTTGTAGTTGAATAAGTCGCATTGTGACTGAAGAATCCGGCTCTCTCAAATCAGTGACGTTAGTTTGAGGCTAAATAACGCCTAGTTAACATCAATAACTCCCTTAGATGTCTTCTTAAGAATTGCAGCCCTTTAAATTATCTTCAAATCGAAATATTATCCAGAATATTCTGAGCAGGTATGAATAAGATATGATTTTTTCCATAAACTCAATATATGCGAAAACTTCAGCTAACGCGGAGGCAGCTGATAACATGGAGGCAGCTCTTAACACGGAGACAACTGATAACATGGAGATAACCCCTAACACGGACGCAGCTGACGCGGAGGCAGCTGATAACATGGAGATAACCTCTAACACGGAGGCAGGTGATGCGGAGGCAGCTGATAACATGGAGATAGCTCCTAACACGGAGGCAGCTGACGCGGAGGCAACTGATAACATGGAGATAACCTCTAACACGGAGGCAGCTGACGCGGAGGCAGCTCATAACATGGAGATAGCTCCTAACACGGAGGCAACTGACGCGAAGGCAGCTGATGGAGATAACTCCTAACCCGGAGGCAGCTAACGCGGAGGTAGCTGATAAGGAGATAACCCCTAACACGGAGGCAGGTGATGCGGAGGCAGCTGATAACATGGAGATAACTCCTAACACGGAGGCAGCTGACACGGAGGCAGCTCATAACATGGAGATAACCCATAACACTGAGGCAGCTGATGCGGAGGCAGCTGAGAACATGGAGATAACCTCTAACACGGAGGCAGCTGATGGAGATAACCCCTAATACGGAGGCAGCTAACGCGGAGGCAGCTGATGGAGAGCTCCTAACACGGAGGCAACTGACACAGAGGCAACTCATAAGATGGAGATAACCCATAACACGGAGGCAGCTGATGCGGAGGCAGCTCACAATATGGAGATAGCTGATAACATGGAGATAGCCCCTAACACGGAGGCAGCTGACGCGGAGGTTGAGATAACCTCTAACACGGAGGCAGCTGATGGAGATAACCCCTAACACAGAGGCAGCTGACGTGGAGGTTCTGATAACATGGAGATAACCTCTAACACGGAGGCAGGTGATAACATGGAGATAACCCATAGCACGGAGGAAGCTGATGCGGGGGCAGCTGATAACATGGAGATAACCCCTAACACGGAGGCAGCTGATGACATAGAGATAGCCCCTAACATGGAGGTAGCTGACGCGGAGGCAGCCCATAACATGGAGATAGCTCCTAACATGGAGACAGCTAACGCGGAGGCAGCTGATAAGGAGATAACCCCTAACACGGAGGCAGCTGACACGGAGGCAGGTGATAACATGGAGATAACCCATAACACGGAGGCAGCTGATGCGGAGGCAGCTGATAACATGGAGATAACCTTAACACGGAGGCAGCTGACGCGGAGGCAGCTGATAACATGGAGATAACCTCTAACACGGAGGCAGCTGATGGAGATAACCCCTAACACAGAGGCAGCTTACACGAAGGCAGCTGATAACATCGAGATAACCTCTAACACGGGGGCAGGTGATAACATGGAGATAACCCATAACACGGAGGCAGCTGATGCGGAGGCAGGTGATAACATGGAGATAACCCCTAACACGGAGGCAGCTGACGCGGAGGCAGCTGATAACATGGAGATATCCCCTAACACGGAGGCAGCTAACACGGAGGCAGCTCATAACATGGAGATAGCTCCTAACACGGAGGCAGCTGATCACGCTTTCGTCTTTTTCCCACAAGCTCAAATGTCATACTTTAAAATATTTATGATTGCATCACAAATTGCCATTATAATTAATTAGGCACAACTTACTATTCATCTTCTCCTTTCCAGCAACATTTGCTATCGGAGTACCTGCCTCAAACAAGATGATGATGATCATAGTAAAATCAAATAAGAAGGTATTTAATGACAGTGAGCACAACAAGATGGTTTGTTCCATAATCACACTCGGCGGTAATTGGCCGCCTCAAGTTGAAGAAATGAGGATGGGTCTCTAAATTCAAAGCCCATTTTCCAAAAGTAAAAAGATCCTTGGCAGAGATCTTGATTTTGGCGAAGACACCATAAGGTTGATGATGATACAAAAGGTTTGTGAAATACAACGATGATAATCATGACTTCTCTCCCTCTTTTTCTTTGTTTTCCAGATCTTGTTTTTCTTTTGAACAAATAACAATAAATTATTGAATCCCCTTTTTCCAGATCTGATCTTTTTGCCTTATAAAAATAGAATGATCATTTAAACTCATATCATCGGATCCAGGCTTAAACCACATGGTGAACCCATTACCAGAAAAACCAGCAGTGGCGATGGAAAATAATAAACATGTATATGGAGAGGAGAGCCTTCAGGTCTCAAGGAACTCACTTGATGATCTAAATGCTCTCAATGAAAGCACCATTTGATAAAATAGGATTAGATTGTACCCGGGGTAGGAAGAATCTTGGCGATCTTCACCTCTGAGGGGGTGGTCCTCACCGCCGCTACACCTGCAAGGCGCTAGAGGGGGTCCCCGGCGCAGATACTCCGACGATCAAGTCAGTATAAGTAGTGAAATATAAGGGGTAGGTAGGAGTAGTAGTGAGAGAGTAGTGAGAGAGTCCCCCCCCCCCCCCCCCCCCCCCCCCCCTTTCTACCTAGGAGGGGATATTTATAGGAGATTTGGTAGGGAGTGTTGTCTTGGGATGTCAATGCTTATGGCGTACCGGGTGTGGGAATAAGCGCCATATCGTGTTGGATGCCCCCCCCCCCCGCGCTGACGTCGACCACCCCCCTGGTAGCAGGACTAGCAAGAGGCCAGGCGGGCCCTACAGTAGCTGAAGATGACATACCCCCTATCCGGACTAAAATGCCCTGGGGGGTATATCAATTGTTATCAATGGTAATTCTAGTTTTCTTGAGCACGCCCTGGACGGGACTCACCCACGGCTATCGGAAATGGGGTAGATGACACTTGCATCCAATAACTTCAACAGTTTTTTTTACCTCCTCCATCATAGGAGGATACAATATGTGCTGAGGTTGACGGACGGTCTTGCTGGCATCCTCAAGATGGATTCTATGGGTGCATAGGGCTGGTTACAAGCCCTTGATATTGGCAATTTTTCATCCGATGGCTTGCTTGAACTCTTTCAGCAAGGAAATCAACTGTTCCTCTTCTCACTCAACAAGCTTGTTGGAGATGATTACTGGAAGTGAATTTTTGGCACCCAGGTAACCATATTTCAGATGCGATGGCAAGGTCTTCAATTCAAGAACTGGCACTTGCACGAGAGAAGAAGAAAGCTTAATATGGTCATCATCATGAGGGGAGATGGCAGGAGGTTCTAGAGAAAGAATAGGTTGTTCCTCTAATGCAACAATAGTTGAATGTAACTCAGGTGGTGTGGCAACTCTCGAGGCCAAGTCATCTAATACCTCTAGTGTGATGCTCCTGTCGAGAGCAAGCTGCAATGGATCAATAGAATGTAAATCAGCAATTTCATCAACAAATGGATCAATCAAATCAATGGAGAGTTCAGAAGGGTATCGCATTGATTTGAGCATATTGAACTTGATGATCTGCCCAACAAATTTGAGGGAGATGGTGGCATCATGGACGTCGATCTTGGCCCTAGCAGTGGCGAGAAATGGCCTCCCAAGAAGTATATCTGTGGTTTAGTAGAACCTTCACCCTCCATAGCAATGACATAGAAGTCCGCTGTAAATATGAATTCACCCACTTGGACAAAGGCATCCTTAATAACACCCTCGGGATAGATAACAGAGCGGTCGACTAGTTGGATCATGAGTCTGGTGCTCTTGAGAGCGCCAAGGTGATACGAGCACATACTCCACCCCTCAAGGCCCCACGCCAAGGCCTTGCTATCTCACGCTCGTGCCCCGCATTGCCATCGCACGCCTGTGCCCGCGCCTTGCCCTCGCAGGCTCGTGCCCGCACCTTGTCGCAGGCCCTGGCCAGCGCCCGTCGCACGCCCAGGCCAGCGTCCCAGTCACACGCACGTGTCCGCGCCCCCACCTTGTCGTGCGCCCATGCCCGTGCCCGCACCTTATCGCACCCCCGTGTTTGCGCCCATGCCCAACCAGCGCCCAACGTTGCCTTCGCAGGCCCACACCGTGAGCCCTCACACCCGTGCCTGTGTCCCATGGCCAGCACGCTCCGAGCCTATCAGCACCTAGCCGTATCAAGCCCACACTCAAGGTCGCGTCATCCAAAGAAAGAAGCCCTTTTGTCCAAGGATGTTTAGGGTCTTTTCCCTTTGTAATAATTTGCACTCTAAATTGAAGGACATAGCGTTGCTTTTGATTTTGAGATTTTCATCTTGAGCCTTAACCCAATCTTAGCTAGCGTTTAGGGTCCTCGGAGTCGGGGCTGTTAGAGCCGAAATCCATTGTTTATCCTTTAACTTTTCTTGTAATTAGGCAGCTCAAGCCTTAGTTTGAGTAGGTTGATTTATCTAAAGAGATCCTTGTAAATCGTTGTAAGGTGGTTGTCTTACCTTGTTGTGAGGAGGGTGCCTTTCGATTATCAAGTTCTATTTATGCTTCCATTAATTCATTTGTAAACACCCTCCATTAAATTCCGCTGCACCTAAACTCCATTTCCCCTCTAAAAATATCCATCATCCATCCGCCAACGACTTGGACTACCATCCGTGCGCAAGGACTAGATCCGAGCTCCTTAAACTCGGGGCTTCATCGTCTTTGAGGCGCTTGGGTCGTATCATGTGGTAGCGGAGAGGCAGTCATCCTCTAGGTTGGTTTTCCTTGCTTCCCTCATCATTCCTACGGTTAAAATCGCCCCCCACACTTTCGTTTCCATTTTGGTAGCCTTTGGGCAATTTTCGGATTTGGGTCAAAAAATTCACCCTTTAGTGTTTTGATCTTCCTTGAACAAGAAATCTGAATTTTTTTTGTGTTTTTGTTCATCTTTAATCATTTAATCTTCATATTCCTCCCTAAAACCGAATTGGTGTGCTTGATTGTGTTCATGTGTGCCATATGGAGCATGTGTTCCCTTTTTGTTTGCTAGCTAGTGTCCAACATTTTTGGCCTTCTCTCCTAGTCGGCCACTTTTATGAGACAAGTATTTGCATTCATTGTGAGCCAAGCATTTCAGCTTGCTCACCACACTTCTCCCTCACATAGTCGGCCCTAGGATTGCATCCTTACACACATATTGCTTGTCATACACGGCCACATTACTTGCCACATCACTTGCTTTGTTAGCCACACAAAACTTGACACCTCACCTAGACTTGCCACCTCACTTTTTGGCATCTAGTGAGAATTTTTTTAAGAGCAAAACTACTTATCTTTCACTTCTTATTTCAAGGATACATGTCATACAAGTGAGATCTCTTCACTCATTGCAAAAAAAGAAAAGAAAAAAAGGAACTAAAATAAAGATCAATTTAAAAGAAAAAGTGATCAAGTTCCAAACCCAAAAAAAAAAAATTAAGAAGAAAGATTGCAATTGAGTCACAAGCAAGAGACTAGTGCGTATGATTACATTTGAAGTATAGTAGTTTACATTTAAGGTGTGCATTGGTTTGAGTTTTGGTTTTCCTCCTTTCATTTTATTTTCATACTTTCGGTTTTGTTTGGTTTGTATATCACGTTGTCTTGATGAAGTTGGGTCCTATTGGGATGACGGTTCTTGTTATAATAGTGTCGCATACCCAATGGGTGTAAGTGTTGGTCACGGTTCTTGCAATGATGAGAGTTACATCGATGGGTATGAGACGCCGCATGGGGCTAGTTCTTGTTGTGATAGTGCCGCTTACCCCTCGGGTGCTAGTGATGATCACAGTTCTTGGTATGAGCACGCTTATGCCAAAGGACATGAATGTCGTGTGGTGCTTGGTCTTATGGAGTTGGCACCCAAGACAAACATTCTTGTGTTTCTTCTTCTTCTCAATGGGAGTATGATCTTCATGAGCCCTCTCGACAAGCCTTAGGCTATTCCTCTAGTGCGGATAGTAGGGATGATTATTATAGGCAAGAGGACTATATTGAGGGGTCATCTCGGCATAGGAACCAACACCAAGACTCCTACACTAAGGCTACCTTTTCCCCACGCCATGGTCGAAGCCTCTCATCCTACCAAAACCATGGCCATGACGCCTCTACCTATGTCTCGGTCCGGAGGCCCCCTCAACGTCACTATGTCCCACCGGCCTCTAATGCGCTTCCTCGCCACACCCCACCTTATCACAAGGAGCGGCCTTCGCATCATGCCCATAGACCCCCAGCGGACTCATATAGTCGTGTCCCTTCCTATGTGAGCGAACCTCACTACGCTCATGGTCCTTCCCCCTTGGACTCGGTTGAGGTGTTATTTAAGGCGTACATGGAGGAGAGTGCGAGAACAGAAGAGGTATTTCGGCGCATAGAGCAAAAGCTTAAGCTTCTTGGTCAAGGCACGCTAGTTGAGGCAAAGCATGAGGAGAGCTTGGCCTCAATTATGGAGGAGTCATTTGTTGTCCCTTCGCGTGGAAGTGTGAAGAGATTGGGAACGAAAGGAGTACAAGTGTGGCTAGTAAGATCATTTCGGGCGGCCAAGAGAAGGCCCTTCATTGCCTTGCGTTGCAACGTAATTTTTAATCCCTTGGTAGTGCCTTCTCCATCATCCCGAAGGTCCCTACACATAGATTCACGGAGCCGTTTCTCCTTGGTTTTGGGCACGTTGGCCGCGCACCCTTCTTCCCATTTTCGGCCCCTTCAAGTGGGTACTTAGCCCCGCACTTTACCCGGATCTCTCCTATCACTCCCTTGGTGATGCGAATCCACGCATCCAACTACCGTTACCACCAGCTGGTCCAATGACTCGAGCCAGAGCTAGAAAGCTTCAAGACCGTTTGTCATCTCTCATTCACAAGGAGCTGGAATGTGAGAGGACAAGTGAGGAAGCTGCACTTAAAGAGAAGACACCAAGAGTTGTGAATCTCCTTACATTTACAATGCCCGAAGATGATTCTGCCAGAAACGGCACTTGACCGTTTGTCACCAAAACGGCTCTTGTCCGATTCGTTCAAAACGGCTCTTGTCCGTTTCGCTTAATCGGCACCTGACCGTTTCACTCAGCCATTGCCGTTTCACTCATCTGTCTCGCGTGCCGATTGCTCAAAACGGCTCCTGCCCGTTTCGCGTGTCCAGAAGCGCGCGTTGACTGAAGTTTAAGTTGTTGACTTTAATTATTTTAGCTTAATTAGTTAATTAGACAGTTTTAATTAGTTAAGTTATCTTCCTATTTTAGAAGTCCTACTTCTATTCCTATTTGGTTTGCTATTAGGGTTTGTTTGTAACCTATATAAGGAACCACTTGGCCACTTTTTTAAGTTGGCTGTTATTTGATAAATTGAGATATTCTCTTCAATCTCCGCCCCTTGTTCAAGTTGGTTGAACCTTGTTCTTCTTGAGTCCGCAATACTTGAGTCGTATACAAGTAAATCTTGGAATTGCATCCTACTTGTTGTTTATCTTCTTGTTCGGACTTTGGTTGGCTGTTGCTTAGCGTTCAGCAGGTCTTAGTTGTGCAAGTTTATCATTCACAAGGACCCTCTCTTGTTCGGATTTTGGTTGGCTGTTGCTTAGCGTTCAGCAGGTCTTAATTGTGCAAGTGAGTTCTATCTATTCTATCTATTCCGCAGGAAATCCATCTTTGAACAAAGATCAAAATTGGTGCTACGCATCCTAAGGAACCAGGATCGTATCAGTTGGTAGCGGAGCTTAAGGTGTTCAGAGATTGGTAAGTATCTTAATTGTTTTCAAGTTTCCATCGTTGAAATCGGTATTTCTTTCTACTCCATTCAAAACTGATTTCTTTGCTGTGCTTGGTTAGTTACTTGGATACAATTGGTTGTGTTTCGTTCCAGTTTGTTGTGTTGAAATTCGCTAAATTACTTGCGTTTTCTACCCACAGGAAGGTCACGAAATACAAGAGAAAATTCTGTTCAGTATCAGTTGTCTAATTTGTATTCATATATATAGCAACTGAAGTCCGATTTTAGTAATTGTGGTTTCGTTGGAAAGCTAAATCTGTGGGGCTTCAGAATCAAAAAGAATCGGTCGATTCGGAGTTCAGAGTCAAAAGTTCTGATCAAAACATTAAATTGTGTTTTGCTGTCAAAAAAAAAAAAAAAACAACAACAGGGAAAATTCCCAAAGAAAAGAAAGGGATTCGATTCTGCAAATACGAAAATATATCGAAGTATTTGCTCCATAAAAACCAGATTTATCAAGGAATTAAATTGCACTGCGATTGGGTATTACAATCATAACTGAAATTGAACTTGTTTGAGTCCTTTCGAGTCAATTTTGAGCTTTCTTTGATTCCTTAAAATTGCCTTCTCCTCTACTTGCTATTTGTTTGATTGGTTGTTCTTACAATTACTCAAATATCAAGTGTCACCATTCTTTTCAGTGCTAGTTTTCTTTGAGAGTCTTCTTGGAAGCTTTTCTTTGGATTCTTGAGTCTCACTAACACTTGAACATTGCAGGGAATTTTGAGAGATTTTGTGAGATTATTAGAGTGATTAAACACGAGAGTAAACACGTGAGGGAGTGCTAGGTTAGTGCAATTTTACGTTTTCTTTGGTGTTGTGAATTTCAGGAAAAGTAAAAGATGTCTCAAGAGGGAGTACAACAACCCGATCTGTCGGCTATGATAGCCAACATAACGGAACAGCTCCGAACATTGAATGAACGGCAAGTAACTGCCAATGAGCGGCAGCTAACTGCCGATGCGAGAATGGCTAGGGTGGAAGCGCTAGCTACCATAAATCCAGTTCCTATGGCCGCGAATAACCAACGTGATGGCCGTTTGACTGATCTGTCCGAAGAAGATGACAACGCCCGTCGACCACGTGATGAGAATCGTCGGCGTAATCTTTCTTTGGTCCCTCCTAGGCGACTTGCCAGACGTGGTCCACAATTACCACATTCTGATTTGGAAGACGAACCTGACGGGGGAGAAGGCTGGATAAATGCAAGAGATGGACAGAGGAGAGAGAGACGAGACCGTCGTGATGGTAGGGGAGAACGGGAAGGTGACCGTTTGGATGCTAATCTCAGCAGCATCAAGATGAAAATACCACCGTTCGAGGGTACTGATGATCCTGATGCATTCTTGACATGGGAACGAAAGGTCGATGCCATCTTCGTATGTCACAATTATTCGGAGAGTAAAAAGGTTCAGCTCGCAGCAGTCGAATTCGGTAGGTATGCTAGTCATTGGTGGGAGAAGTTCAATCTGAAAAGGGCAGCTGTCTTAGCTGGTCCGATTGCTAATTGGGAAGAGATGAAGCAGGCGATGAGGCAACGGTTTGTTCCTGCCCATTTTCACCGAGAGCTTCATCAACGGCTTCAAACATTGAAGCGAGGCAGTAAGGGGGTTGGGTCTTATTTTAATGAGATGGAAATCGCCCTGGCTCAAGCACGGATTACTGAGGCACCTGAAGTGACAATGGCTCGATTTAGTGCTGGGTTGAATCAAGATATTGCCGATGCATTGGAGCTGACTCAATATAACACTCTTGAGGAGATGCTTCATATGGCTCAAAAGATTGAGAAACATAGGAAAGCTAGGAGTTCCTATAAGTCTACTGGGTCGACACCTTGGAAGAAGACGTCTTGGAATAAGGATGACAAAACGGCCCCTGCCGTTTTGAAGGGATCTGCCAGTGCTGTTATTCCTTCTAAAACGGCAACTACCAAACCTTTCCACCAGTGGATCGGCCAGCTACTAAGGAGATTGTTTGTTTTAAGTGTAACGGCCGAGGGCATAAGAAATCGGAATGCCCTAACAAAAGAGTCTTCATCATCAGGCCGAATGGAGAGGAGGAGTCGGATGATGAGCGGGAGGAATCGGAATCGGAAAATGCCGATGCCGATTCAGATGTTGACCGACAGGAAGGAGAGCAGGTGAACTTGCTTGTTGTGCGTCGGAACCTCAACGTACAAACCACAGAAGAAGTTTGTGATGAGGAGCAACGGACCAATCTGTTTCATACCCGAGGCGTGATAGACAAGAAAGGTTGTTCCATTATCATTGATAACGGCAGTTGCACCAACTGTGCGAGTTGGTTGATGGTTGATAAACTGGGTTTACCAACGGTAAAGCATCCGAAACCATACCTTCTACATTGGATGACGGATGACAACGGTATTAAGGTAACCAAACAGGTACTTGCAAAGTTCAGAATCGGCAAGTACTATGATGAAGTTCTCTGTGATGTTGTGCCGATGCAAGCGAGCCATATCATCCTTGGGCGACCGTGGCAGTTTGACCGAGCGGCAAATCATGAGGGAAGGAGAAATCTTTACAAGATAGAAAAGGATGGTCAAAAATTCACCTTGGCACCGTTAACACAAGCTGAAGTGTTTAAGGATCAGCAATGGCTTGCTAAGTCACATGTTGAATATGAAATAGCGAAACAGCTTGAGAGAGAAAAAGAAGGTTTGAGTGTGACAAAAATTGAGAGCCAAACTGAGAGTGTGAGCTTTCAACATTCGCATGAAAAGAGTAAGCATGCAGAGGGGGAGTGTGAGCGAGAAAAACATTCGCATGAAAACAGCAAGCATGCAGAGGGAGAGAGTAAACATTCGCCCGAAAAGAGTAAGCGTGCTGAGAGTGGCATTGAGAGAAAAGGAGAGGCAAATAAAAAGAAATTGAGTGTATATGCCAAAGGGAGTGAAGTGAGGAAAGCACTGATTTCTTACAAACACGATTTTTGCGAAAGCCGTCCCTTCCTTCTAATCCGTTTTCGCTCTTACTGTTTGCTATCTGATGAAACGGATCGTGAACATGCCGTTCCGATTGGAATTTCTTCTCTCTTGCAGGAATTTGCCGATGTTCTACCCGAAGAGATGTCGCATGGCTTACCTCCGATTCGAGGCATCGAACATCAGATCGACTTTGTTCCTGGATCGGCAATTCCCCATCGGCCGGCTTACCGATCCAATCCCGAGGAGACAAAGGAACTGCAACGGCAAGTGGACGATTTGCTTGCGCGTGGGTACGTTCGGGAGAGTCTGTCTCCATGTGCCGTTCCAGTCATTCTAGTCCCAAAGAAGGATGGATCTTGGAGAATGTGCGTTGATTGCCGAGCAGTCAACAAAATCACTGTAAAGTATCGCCACCCTATTCCTCGATTAGATGACATGTTAGATGAATTGAGTGGTAGTCAAATTTTTTCTAAAATTGATTTAATGAGTGGTTACCACCAAATTCGCATGAGAGAAGGGGATGAATGGAAAACTACTTTCAAAACTAAGTATGGTTTGTATGAGTGGATGGTTATGCCGTTTGGTTTAACTAATGCCCCTAGCACCTTTATGAGGTTAATGAACCATGTACTTCGGCACTTAATTGGCAGATTTGTTGTAGTTTATTTTGATGACATTTTAGTCTATAGCAAATCTCTTGATGAGCATGTTTTACATCTTAGGGAGGTTTTTCTAACACTTCGTGAACAGGTATTATATGCTAAACCTGGTAAGTGTTCATTCGCAATGGAACAAGTTGGTTTTCTTGGTTTTATTGTGAGTGCAGATGGCGTTAAAGTGGATGAAGAGAAAATCCGCGCGATTCAGGAGTGCCCGACGCCGAAGTCCGTTAGTGATGTGCGATCATTCCATGGCTTGGCGAGCTTCTATCGGCGATTTGTCAAAGACTTTAGCACCATCGCTGTTCCTCTGAATGAATTAACCAAGAAGAATGTTATTTTCAGGTGGGATCAGCAACAAGAAGAGGCGTTTGCTACCCTCAAGGATCGGCTCTGTGCCGCTCCCGTACTAGCACTGCCCGACTTCAGCAAGGCGTTTGAGATAGAGTGTGACGCCAGCGGGTTAGGAATCGGCGCCGTTCTGATGCAAGAGAAACGACCGATTGCCTATTTCAGTGAAAAGCTCAAGGATGCTCAACTCCGATATCCTACCTATGACAAGGAGTTCTATGCTCTTGTCAGAGTGTTGGAAACATGGCAACACTACTTGATGTCGAGAGAGTTTATCATCCACACAGACCATTTGAGCTTGAAATACCTAAAGGGTCAAGGGAAGCTGAATCGGCGACATGCCGTTTGGATGGAATTCATTGAAGCCTTCCCTTACCACATTCAGTACAAGCAAGGTAAAGAGAATGTTGTTGCCGATGCACTATCTTGAAGGTACGTGTTCATTACTTCTCTAAATGCCAAATTACTTGGATTTTCGCATATTATAGAACTCTATGCTGCCGATTCTGATTTTGGTGATATTTATATGCATGGCGTTTCTATTTCTGGTTCTAAATTCTTTAAACAAGAGGGATATTTATTTAAAGGTAAACACTTGTGTATTCCTCATTGTTCTCTTCGTGAATTACTGGTGCATGAAGCCCATAGTGGTGGTTTAATGGGTCACTTTGGCGTGACTAAAACTTTGGATGTGTTACATGATCACTTTTATTGGCCTCACATGAAGCGTGATGTCGTGCGCATTATTGCTAGATGTTTGACTTGTCGTAGAGCCAAATCTAAATCTGCTGGTCCTGGAGAATACATGCCGTTACCTGTTCCTTCTCATCCCTGGACCGATTTGTCCATGGACTTTGTCGTCGGACTACCCAGGTCTAGGAACGGTAAGGATAGTGTTTTTGTTGTGGTGGACAGGTTTTCAAAAATGTCCCATTTTATTGCATGTTCGACTACTTCTGATGCTACTCAGATTGCCGATTTGTTCTTTCGTGAAGTAGTCCGTTTGCATGGTATCCCTTTGACGATTGTAAGTGATAGAGATACTAAGTTTCTTAGTCATTTTTGGCGTGTCTTATGGAAGAAGCTTGGTACTAAGTTATTGTATTCTACATCTTATCACCCACAAACGGATGGTCAAACAGAGGTGGTAAATCGGACTCTTGGCTCCCTTTTACGCACCCTAGTTCGTAAGCATGTTTCTACTTGGGTTGATCATTTACCGTTTATTGAATTTGCTTACAACCGTGCTGTTCATTCTACTACTCACTACTCGCCGTTTGAACTAGTGTATGGATTTAATCCTAGAACTGTTTTGGATTTAACTCCTTTACCTTTGAGTGATGTTGTAAGTTTAGATGGTGCCCAGAAGGCTGATTTTGTCAAGCAATTGCATGCTAAGGCAAAGCAGAACATTGAGCGCATGAATGAGAAGCTGATGCTGAAACGGAACGATGGCCGACGGCTAGTGACGTTCCAGGTTGGCGATTGGGTTTGGTTGCATATGCGCAAGGAGCGTTTTCCTGCCCAACGCTGCGACAAGCTATCTCCTAGAGGCGATGGACCGTTCCAGATTGTCGAGAAGATCAACAACAATGCCTATAAACTGGCGTTGCCGAGTGAGTATGGTGCCGTTAGCTCTACCTTTAATATTTCTGACTTAGAATTGTTTGATGCAGATGACGAGTATGGACTTTCAGCTGATGTCGATTCGGATTCGAGGGCGAATCCTTCCGAAGGGGGAGGGAATGATGCGAATCCACGCATCCAACTACCGTTACCACCAGCTGGTCCAATGACTCGAGCCAGAGCTAGAAAGCTTCAAGACCGTTTGTCATCTCTCATTCACAAGGAGCTGGAATGTGAGAGGACAAGTGAGGAAGCTGCACTTAAAGAGAAGACACCAAGAGTTGTGAATCTCCTTACATTCACAATGCCCGAAGATGATTCTGCCAGAAACGACACTTGACCGTTTGTCACCAAAACGGCTCTTGTCCGATTCGTTCAAAATGGCTCTTGTCCGTTTCGCTTAATCGGCACCTGACCGTTTCACTCAGCCATTGCCGTTTCACTCATCTGTCTCGCGTGCCGATTGCTCAAAATGGCTCCTGCCCGTTTCGCGTGTCCAGAAGCGCGCGTTGACTGAAGTTTAAGTTGTTGACTTTAATTATTTTAGCTTAATTAGTTAATTAGACAGTTTTAATTAGTTAAGTTATCTTCCTATTTTAGAAGTCCTACTTCTATTCCTATTTGGTTTGCTATTAGGGTTTGTTTGTAACCTATATAAGGAACCACTTGGCCACTTTTTTAAGTTGGCTGTTATTTGATAAATTGAGATATTCTCTTCAATCTCCGCCCCTTGTTCAAGTTGGTTGAACCTTGTTCTTCTTGAGTCCGCAATACTGGAGTCGTATACAAGTAAATCTTGGAATTGCATCCTACTTGTTGTTTATCTTCTTGTTCGGACTTTGGTTGGCTGTTGCTTAGCGTTCAGCAGGTCTTAGTTGTGCAAGTTTATCATTCACAAGGACCCTCTCTTGTTCAGATTTTGGTTGGCTGTTGCTTAGCGTTCAGCAGGTCTTAATTGTGCAAGTGAGTTCTATCTATTCTATCTATTCCGCAGGAAATCCATCTTTGAACAAAGATCAAAATTGGTGCTACGCATCCTAAGGAACCAGGATCGTATCACTTGGTTGCTCAGAGTGACCACGCCTTCGCGCTCACTACTAGGAAGCCTCACTTGGCCCGTGCCACCGCCATTCCCCATCTTGGCCAAGTCGTGGATAACTTTGGGGTTGGTTCACCATTGGCCTTCACTATCAAAGGTCTAGCTTCGCAACCGCACATATTCCCATCCGTGCCCACATGCCTACCCCAACAAAGGCCTCCTGCTTGGCCCATCTTTACCAAGGGAAGTATCAAGAGGGTTCCGTGTGTGGCTACCAGCCGAGAGCATGCCTTGACCCATTTGGCCGAGCAAGGCCTTGGAGTGGGGCCTTGAGGGGTGACGTCCATGCTCGTATCATCCGCTCCTCCTTTAAGGAGATTCGACCTCGAATCTATAGGCCCCGCATTGCCATCGCACGCCCGTGCCCCACATTGCCATCGCGCACCCTTGCGTTCCCGCGCCCAGTTGCCCGCCCGTGCCCGCGCCTTATCGTCACAGCCCCGTGCCCGCGCCTTGCCCTCACCCACCCATTCTCGCGCCTTGTCGCACGCCATGGCCAGCGTCCCAGTCACACACTCGTGCCCGCGCCCTGTCGCACGCCCATGGTCGCGCCCTATCACACACCCGTGTCCGCGCCCGTGCCCAGCCAACGCCCAGCATTGCCTTCGCAGGCCCGTGCCTGATAAAGGAGCGCCTACGCGTGAGCCCTCGCACCTGCGCCCGTGGCCCATGGCCAGCACGTTCCGAGCCCATCAGCGCCTAGCCGTATCAAGCCCACACTCAAGGGCGTGCCATCGAAAGAAAGAAGCCCCTTTGTCCAAAGGTGTTTAGGGTCTTTTCCTTTTGTAATAATTTGCACTATAAATTGAAGGACAGGCTCTTTTATAGTTGCTTTTGATTTTGAGATTTTCATCTTGAGCCTTAACCCAATCTTAGCTAGCGTTTAGGGTTCTTGGAGTCGGGGTTGTTAGAGCCAAAATCCATTATTTATCCTTTATCTTTTCTTATAATTAGGCCGCTCAACCCTTCGTTTGAGTAGGTTGATTTATCTAAAGAGATCCTTGTAAATCGTTGTAAGGTGGTTGTCTTACCGTGTTGTGAAGAGGGTGCCTTCCGATTATTAAGTTCTATTTATGCTTCCATTAATTCATCTGTAAACACCCTCCATTAAATTCCGCTGCACCTAAACTCCATTTCCCCTCTAAAAATATCCATCATCCATCCGCCAACGACTTGGACTACCATCTGTGCGCGAGGACTAGATCCAGGCTCCTTCAACTCGTGGCTTCATCCTCTGTGAGGCGCTTGGGCAGTATCACAAGGCCTAGATAATTGTAGATTTTCAAGGGCATGATGTTAATTTTAGCACCCAAATGACACATAGCATTGCCAACATCGACCGTCCCAATCTTGTAGGGGATAATGAATATGGCCTGGTGTTGCTACCCGATATTTGACGCATTTTTTGCACTTTTATCGTTCATCACATTATTAGCCCGTTTAAATCCAAATTCTATCGATTTTTGATCTTTGGCTATTGATTTTAATATTTCGTACCATTTCGTGTCATTTTAGTTTTTTCGTATTTTTACTATCTTTTCGTTCGAACTTCTATCGGTCCTGAATAAAATTTCCTCGGGCCATGGATCGAACGCCTTCTTTCTTTAATTTATAATTATCTACTATTATTTTCGTTCGCGCCATCTGATTTTGTTTAATTCAATTTATTTTGCTATAGCATTTTTTTTGTTCGAACTTTTAAGGATTCTGAGCGAGTAAATTCGGACCATAAATTGAACTTTTTCTTTATTTACTAATTACTATTTATTTTGTTTCATTTTATTGCATGTATTAGTATTTTTGGTTCGGGATTTTATTCATTTCAAGCGAGACTCCTTGTATTGATAATTCGAACCAATTAAATAAATATTAAACATTTCCCAAAGGTCAACTCATCTCAACCATTGATCATCTTGACCCTTTCTTTTCTCCTCATCCAACGGCCAAGGATTTAAAAACCTTGGTGCATGCATAGCTCTGACACCAAATGCATTTTGCAAATTCATTTTGCAACTTTGCAACATGCCACCTCACTCCATTTTGTGTTTTTGCTGCTGCCCTTCATTTGCATCCTGTAGCACAATTGTCGTTTTCCTCTCCTCAACCCCTATAAATAGCAGGCAAATTAACACACAAAGAAACACAATTAACACACTCTTTTCCTATCTTTCGCACGCTATCTCTCCCTCTTCTCTCAAAATTCTCGTTCTTTCTCTCTCTCGGCGAGCAAGGCAAGTCTTTCCTTTTTCATTCTTCTCATTTAATCATCGAATTGCTTGCTCTACCATTTCCCTCTATTTTTCTGCCCATTTCCTTTTGTTTGATGCTACTGTCAACGATGCCGCTGTTGTTCGCTATGTTGCTGCCGCTGCTGAACTGCTGCCACGCTACTATCGAGCGGCTGCCTTGCTGTTGCTGCTCGCAGTTGCTTCTATGTTGCCGAAGCACTAGGAGAAGATGAAACAAAGAAGATGATGAATAGTGAAGGGCTGGGCTTGTGTTTAATGAGATCATGGGTTTGGCTTGTGCCAAGCCCAAACAGAAATTAAAAAAAAAAGGGTGGGTTGGCTGCTGGCGTAGCCCAAGAGGGGAGAAAGAGAGTTGGGCTTGCGGGAGGAAAAGGCCAGCCCAGCTGGGCTGGTCTGCTGGGCCCTTAGGTCCGTTCTGTTGGGCCCATCCTCGGCCTAGTGGGCCCATGACCTAATATTTTCGACTCGTCATTTTTTTACCATGCAATCGTGTACTGTTTATTTATGCTTCGCACTTGTACTGTTTATTTATTTTTCGCACTTGTACTCTTTATTTATTTTTCGCACATGTACTGTTTATTTTTTTCGTATGCTTGTATGCTTGTTTATTTTCGCCCGCTATGCATGCTTAGATAATTATTCTGTTCGTCCGAATCAATCATTTTTACACGCATACATGAATCATCAAGTATTTCAACATCTATCCTCACCTCATGCCAATAAAATCAACCAAAAAGGGTAAATCAACCCATGCTCTTCACAAGTAAACATTTCTCACCCTTTTATTTATTTCACGTTTTTTCTGCACATATGCATTTATACATGAATATTTAAAATTGTTAGAATCTTATTAATTCCTTGGGCATGATCGCATAAATTAGATTTTTTTTAAACATCTCTTTTATCCGGTAACCTTTTTGGATGTGACTCGGGTGTCTAACACCTTCCCGAGTCCATAATACGACCCCGAACCGTTGTTCTCGGGTTCAGACCCATTTTTGCCTTAGCTTTTATTTTTTATGCCATGACAATAGGTTCCCTAATCCTAGAAACAAAATAGGGTGGCGACTTCATGTGCATTATGTGAGATGAGTCCGATTTCGTCTCACATCCCGTCCCAAACCCACGTCGCGCAATAAAATCCAAAAGGGGGTGTGACAATTTGGCGACTTCACTGGGGACTAATAGGGTCGAAGTCGGATTTCTTTTGAGGTTATTGTTTTTAAATAAATTATTGAATTTGTTTCATATGATTTTTGCCATGATTAATTATTTTTCATTGATATGATTAATTGTTATCACATGATTCTTTATGCGTGATTATTGTTTTTTTTATTATTTGTTAATAAATTGTTCACATGATTTGCTAATTGCTTTGATAAACTGTCATTCATATGCATTTCACGCATAATGCCCTACCGTCGGGCCTTTTCCAAATAGAAGTAGGTGGGTACTAGTGAGGCCCTAGGGCACGTGTCCTGGGTAGTTTTCATGAACCCCAAACTCGGACTCGAACCCCTAAATGGGTGAGCGCCTAGAACTTTTGATGGTTCGACAAGCAATCATCCATTTACCGAGGGACCATTTTTTTATAGTATCATCCGGGAACCTTCCAGCCAGTTAGAAGTAGTAGATGTCACCACAACATATGCATCATATTGAAATGCATATATTGTGACTTTGTTTCATGTTTTTGATATGATTTCTTAAAGTTTTCCACACTTACAATTGATTTCGCAATTTCTCAACATTTACAATTGTTTTCCTATGTTTACAATTTTTTCACAAATTTTTCCACATTTACAAATTTTTCCTCACATTTACAAATTTTTCCTCTAATTTTCTACATTTACAAATTTTTCTACAATTTTTTCCTATTTACAAATTTTTCCATAATTCTTCCACAATTACAAAAAAACATTCGTAAATGTTCCACGTGGCAAATGTCTTCGCGAATTTTTCACGTTGCTAAAATTTTCCACAGTCTTGCACGCGTATCAAATTTCCGTGTATAAATTTTCCACATACAATTTTATTCGCAATCTTGCCCGTGTATCAAATTTTTCTACAATTTTTCCCGTGTACAAATTTCCCCTCAACTTTTCCCTGTTTGCAACTTTCTCCGCATATTTTCCATGTTTGTGATTTTTATTGCCATTATTATCCATATTTTACTCTCCTAATTTATTAAATCCTTATCTTAATTTTCCATCTATTCAAGATTTAGATGCTACTGATTCATTTCTTTTCTTTCCTACTTATAGGACCAAGGCATGAAAGGAAGTTTCACCATAGTCGAGCCTACGACTATCAATAAGGGCGCTTCGTGGGAGGCAACCCACATGTTCTTTTCAAATATTTCAATTTTTGTCAGTTTTAATTTTTAATTCCGAATTTTGAGGTATCCTTCCCTCCAGACTTACTATTTAACTCCTCTTTTATTTCAGGTGCAATGAGACTTATAAACTGGGGGGCGAGTAGTTGAAATGAAGACCAAAAGAAGGCGTCAGGAAGCATTAAAGGTTGAGTACATTTTTACCAGGGGGCAAAGCGTAGAGAGTGTTAATTCGCAATGATGAGCTATTTTATGTCCATCCATTTCGGTTTTAGTCCATCACTATTCAGCAGAACAGAGGAACCCTCCTCCTGCCAGCACTTGAGCAATCCTTCTTGGAAAAGTTTACCATCAGGCTCAAAAAAAAAATTCAACCTTTTCACTCCCAATTAACTGAGAATGAGAAACGCCTTCCTAAAACTCCAGCTCAGTCAACACCTCCGTTCTCTCCGTGCACGTACACGATAATATTCATGTAAAGATCAAACCCCATAATTGGTACACCACTAAATACTGATTTATAGGTAATTGCACTCATCCGCAATTCCTTGTTGCAAAAGCTAAAGTGTTGGGGCTCCCTGCAAAGAAACAACTGGTTAGATTCCCCAATGGCAATCTAAATCTCGAGATGACCAAGGATTCTCCTCCATCACTCATGATGATGTTCAGGTCATACTATCGGCTATCCCCCAGCATAGAAGATATATCCTTGCCAAGAGCAGTTAAGGAGTGAACCAGGAAAGGTTTTAAGATGGTTTTTCATCTGCTACACTAAGCGGGTCTTTTTGCAGAAGATATTGCATTTGCAAACAACCAGCCTCAAGCTATGACGGAACCGTTAGAAATGTTTGCAGCAACACTATCATCCAATTTTAGTACCGATGCTGATGGATCAGAATCATACAGCCGATTCCTTGCTGGGGAACCTGTCAAGTCATTTAGCTGCCGCTTGTTGTACACATATCTAGAGAAGTCCACTCCTCCTCTTAGCCTTTTAGATTTAAAAAATTGTACAAACATTCTGCATTCATTCCCACATTGGGGGCAATTTTTAAGTTGTTCCTAAATTTTCGTGAATGGTCATACCCTCATGTTTTGTCTATAAATTGCTAAAATTGTTAAGATTTGTTGTAATTGTAAATAAAATTCTTTGAATAAAATCCACACTACCTCAAAGTTTTCAAACCTTCCATAGATTGAGCATGTTCATCATGTTTAATGCATCATGGATAACTTGTGCATCCATTCGAAATTATATGACATGCATGATCTCGCTTGCTAGCTCTTATATCTGCAACATGCTTTAGACGTAAGCAGTCATATACATATCCCTATGAGCATTTTGGGCCTTCACTCCTTATTTCTTTCATGAGTGCAAATTTTAAACTAAGTGCTAGTTAGATTTGCATAATATCCAGGGTATATGCACCATTAGACATGGGATAGCAGTAAAATGACATTGGACTTTGCTCTTTGCTTCTACATTTCCTTTGTCTTCCCAAACTTTTAAACACTCATTCTTGCTCATTGTTCAATTCATCTCTTTCATAAGCCATTTATAAAATCTTTCATTTCCACTTGAACTCTCCCTAATAATGAGCAGTGCCTAACTGAGGTTGTTAACCAAAGGTAAGATGCACATCAAGATTGGTCTGCGCATCCGAGGATCGTTGATGGTCAACACCAGAAGGAGGCTGAAAAAAATAATCAAAACTTGAAGGTCTCTGCCAAAGACGGAAATGACGACAAGACCAGACGAAAATTGTATTTGCTTTGCTTGCTAAACAAATGAGAGGAAAAATCAATTAAAAAAAAAAGGTGTTCAAAGAACACAACCAACAAAAAGCAGAAGCAAGTACAGAAAAAAAAGTCCAAAGTCAACAAGAAATGGTCTCAAAATGAAAAGAAGATCATTTCCTGCGAAGATTCAAAAGCAAGTGCGCTTCGTCAACGACAAATGATGATCTGAAAAGAGATCATTCCCCATAAAAATCCAAGGACTGGTGTGCTTCGTCAACAAAGGATCTCGAAGAAGGAGCATTCCTCCTAGCAAAGACTAAAGAACTTGTGCGTTTTGCCTTCACTGCAACCTTAGTTGAACATGGCTCATTAAAACTTTCTTCTTTCTGATAAAATAACACTCTCTTTAAATAAATTCTTTCTTCTTTCTTTCGCCCCATATTTCTGTTCTCTTACGAAGTCCTTTCGATTATTAGAAGGCCCATGCATGTGCATCTTCATTTAAAGTTTATTCACTCGGATTGACATTGCAAATCTGATTTCTGTGCTATGTTTATTGCATTTTTATGAGTGTAAACACGTAGCCTTCCTTCTGAGCGTAAGTGCAAACACCATTGTCAGGTGAGGATTGCTTACATCTACATGTTGTGGGAAAGTCTCGTCCTTGAGGTCGTTATCTCTTGGGCAAGATGCAGATGCTTTCTAGGCTTGTATCAAGCATGCTTGTATGATAGAAAATTGGATGACATGTTCTCCAAGATGCAAAAAATTGTTGAGCTTTCTCTTGATAGGGAAGTTGTTTTCATCTTGACAAAATGCTTGGGGGCAAACCTTAGGGAATACTTCCATATACACATATGATTGATCTCGTTTTTTCTGTATATCAATTGCTTTATCTTTTTCCATCCATTGTTGCTCCGTGTTTGTTTCCTCCCTATTTGCAGGATACAAATATACTTCGGTAGGAATCTCACACTGTCATGAATATCTGCCAACAAATCCAATCAACAACCGAATGGAGTACGTTACCACTCCCCAATCGACTTCGTGCGGCGACTCACGCTCCCCCACCATCCAATCAATACCCGAATGAAGTACATTACCACTTCCAATCTACTCTGCATGACCGACGAGAGTCATCGTTATCAGAGCAAAGCTACATCAGCATCAACCTCCAACGGGCAGCAGCGTCCGAAGAAGGATTTCAACACCAACATCCCAGTGGGCAGCAGCGTCCGAGTGGATTTTTTCACCTCCAACCTTACTATCAGAGAAGACCCTCACTATCAGAGAAGATCAACTTTCCTCATTATCAGAGAAGAGAAGATCAACTTTCCTCATTATCAGAGAAGACCAGATCAACTTTCCTCATTATCAGAGAAGACCAGATCAACTTTCCTCATTATCAAAAAAGAGAAGATCAACTTTCCTCATTATTAGAGATGAGAACACTATCATCTCCTCATTATCCGAGAAGATCATTTCGTCATTATCCGACAAGATCATTCCTCAATATCAGAGAAGATTATCATCTCCTTATTATCCGAGAAGATCATTTCCTCATTATCTGAGAAGATCATTCCTCAATATCAGAGAAGACTATCATCTCCTCATTATCAGAGAAGATCATTTCCTCATTATCCGAGAAGATCATTCCTTAATATCAGAGAAGACTATCATCTCCTCATTATTCGAGAAAATCATTTCCTCATTATCAGAGAAGAGAAGACTATCATCTCCTCACTATCCAAGAAGATCATTTCCTCATTATCTAAGAAGATCATTTCCTCATTATCAGAGAAGACTATTATCTCCTCATTATCCGAGAAGATCATTTCTTCATTATCCGAGAAGATCATTCCTCAATATCAGAGAAGATTATCATCTCCTTATTATCCAAGAAGATCATTTCCTCATTATCTGAGAAGATCATTCCTCAATATCAGAGAAGACTATCATCTCCTCATTATCAGAGAAGATCATTTCCTTATTATCCGAGAAGATCATTCCTTAATATCAGAGAAGACTATCATCTCCTCATTATCCGAGAAAATCATTTCCTCATTATCAGAGAAGAGAAGACTATCATCTCCTCATTATCCAAGAAGATCATTTCCTCATTATCTGAGAAGATCATTTCCTCATTATCATAGAAGACTATTATCTCCTCGTTATCCGAGAAGATCATTCCTCAATATCAGAGAAGATAATCATTTCCTCATTATCCGAGAAGACCATCTCCTCATTATCAGAGAAGATCATAATTTCTCGCTATCAGAGAAGATCATCATTTCTCGCTATCAGAGACCATCATCATTTCTCGCTATCAGAGATCATCAACGTCCTCACTATCAAATCAACATCCAAGCAAAGCGTAAGGACTGCGAGTACTACCCTCACCCGGTGAGTTTACTTCCCAACATCAGTGTAAGGACTGCGAGTACTACCCTCACCCTACCTAAATTTACCATTTCTACACCAGCGTATAGACTGCGAGTACTACCCTCGCCTTACCTGATTTACATTTCTGCAATCAAAATATTTTCTCAAAATTAGAGAAGACCACTTTCCTCAATATCCGAGAAGATATCTCGCCCCATTATCATGAAGGTCATCATGCATTCACCCCATTATCAGGGAGGTTGTCATTTAAGTTTCCGCATTTTTACATTTTTCCCCATTATCCGAGTGGAGCTGCATTTTTACTCTCAACGCATTTTCAAAACCATTGCTGGTTCGGGAGCAACCATCTTTACTACTCATCAAAAATCTCGATTACACCGAATTTTTGATAAGACGGTAAAGAGGGGGCAACTATTGCTACCCGATTTTTGACGAATTTTTTGCACTTTTATCGTTCATCGCATTATTAACCCGTTTAAATCGAAATTCTATCGATTTTCGATCTTTGGCTATTTATTTTAATATTTCGTACCATTTCGTGTCATTTTAGTTTTTTCGTATTTTTACTATCTTTTCATTCGAACTTCTATCGGTCCCGAATAAAATTCCTCGGGCCATGGATCGAACGCCTTCTTCCATCTCATTTCGTTTTATTCAATTTACTTTGCTATAGCATTTATTTTTCATTCGAACTTTTAAGGATTCCGAGGGAGTAAATTCGGACCTTAAATTGAAGTTTTTCTTTATTTACTGATTACTATTTATTTTGTTTTATTTTATTGCATATTTTAGTATTTTTGGTTCGGGATTTTATTCATTTCAAGCGAGATTCCTCGTATTGATAATTCGAACCAATTAAATAAATATTAAACATTTCCTAAAGGTCAACTCATCTCAACCATTGATCATCTTGACCCTTTCTTTTCTCCTCATCCAATGGCCAAGGATTTAAGCACCTTGGTGCATGTATAGGTCTGACACCAAATGCATTTTGCAAACTCGTTTTGCAACTTTGCAACATGCCACCTCACTCCATTTTGCATTTTTGTTGCTGCCCTTCATTTGCATCCTGTAGCACAATTGTCGTTTTCCTCTCCTTAACCCCTATAAATAGCAGGCAAATTAACACACAAAGACACACAATTAACACATTCTCTTCCTATCTTTCGCATGCTATCTCTCCCACTTCTCTCAAAATTCTCGCTCTTTCTCTCTCTCGGCGAGTAAGGCAAGTCTTTCCTTTTTCATTCTTCTCATTTAATCATCGAATTGCTTGCTCTAACATTTCCCTCTATTTTTCTGCACATTTCCTTTTGTTTGATGCTACTGTCCACGATGTCGCTGCTGTTCGTTGTGTTGTTGCCGCCGCTGAACTGCTGCCATGCTACTGCCGAGCGGCTGCCGTGTTGTTGCTGTCGCCGGAGTTGTTACTGCTCGTCGTTGCTGCTATGTCACCAGAGCACTAGGAGAAGATGAAACAAAGAAGATGATGAATAGTGAAGGGCTGGTCTTGTGTTTAATGAGATCATGGGTTTGGCTTATGCCAAGCCCAAACGGAAATAAAAAAAGAAGGGTGGGTTGGCTGCTGGCGCAGCCCAAGAGCGGAGAAGGAGAGCTGGGCTTGCGGGAAGAAAAGGCCAGCCCAGCTGGGCTGGTCTGCTGGACCCTTAGGTCCGTACTATTGGGCCCACCCTCGACCTAGAGGGCCTATGACCTAATATTTCCGAACCGTCATTTTTTTGCCATGTATTTCTCACCCTTTTATTTATTTCACGCTTTTTCTGCACACATGCATATATACATGAATATTTAAAATTGTTAGAATCTTATTAATTCCTTGGGCATGATCACATAAATTAGATTTTTTTAAAACACCTCTTTTATCCGGTAACCTTTTTGGATGTGACTCGGGTGCCTAACACCTTCCCGAGTCCATAATACGACCCCGAACCGCTGTTCTCGGGTTCAAACCCATTTTTGCCTTAGCTTTTATTTTTTATGCCATGACAATAGGTTCCCTAAACCTAGAAACAAAATAGGGTGGCGACTTCACGTGCATTATGTGAGATGAGTCCGATTTCGTCCCACATCCCGTCCCAAACCCGCGTCACGCAATAAAATCTAAAAGGGGGTGCGACACAAGGTCTTGACATTTAGAGGGGATCTTTTGCTGAATATGGGCAGAGACATTGGCTCCTACGCTTATCTTATTTACCCCAGCCAAGTTGTTCTTGTTGATACACAAAGTCTTCAAAAACTTTGCATATCTAGGGATATTCTTGAACGCTTGTAGAAGAGGGATATTGATGGCGACTTTACTGAAGATATCGAAGATCTCGCACTCCTCTTTTTCCTTAGACTTGATTAGACGGTGCGGGGAGGGGGGCTTAAGAATCTTATGGATGTACTCTTGTGTGAACTCAGGAGGATTCTTATCATTTCTTGGGGATCCTCTTGGAGAATGGATTCTGTCCTCCATCACCTCTGGAATTTTTGGTTCTTTCTTCTTCTTGGGCTTGAGCTCAGATTCTAGAGCTTGTTCAGCATCGAGAGCAGGACGTACTAGAGGAGGTAATTCAAGACCACTTCGGAGGGTCATGGCACATGCTTCGTGCTTAGGATTTGCCTCGGTTTGCCCAGGAAGTCTTCCTCTATTGTTTAATTCCTTCATCTCAGCATTCATGACATTCATTTACTTTTGGAGCTCGGAAATGACGTTCTTGTAATTGATTACTTCTTCGGCAGGTGGAGGAGTAGAGGTTTGATCCTTAGAAGGTAAGTACTGATATTTTTTGTTATGCTGATATAGAGGTCTAGGCTTGAAATTCTGCATGTTGAAAGGTGGCTGAGACTGGTTTCCATATTGGTGTTGCTGTTATGGTGGCTGACTAGGGCCAGACGATTAAGGATTGTGAGACCAGCTGAAATTAGGGTGCTTCCAACCCTGGTTGTAGTTCTGACCATAAGGGATATTATAACCACCAATAACATTGACTGAAATTTCTTCTAGAATATAAGGGCAGGCATCTGGGGGATGATCAACAAAGTTGTAAATCTGGCAGGCCTTGATCTGGACAGGTTGCCCTGAAGCCATATTTTGTAGCATGCCCGTGATGGTAGTCAACTGATTTTCCATGGCAGCAATGCGGACATCCTGAGTGTGATTTGCCACTTTTTTTGATGCAACGATAGTCTTGGCCATAAGCTCAATAATAGCTTTGGCTGCGGCCAGAGTACGGGCACAAAGGGAACCACCGGTTGCGGCGTCCAACAAGGCCTTGTCATTTAGCTTCAGGCCTTCATAGAAATACTGGATAAGGGCATGGTCAGTCAGATTGTGCGAAGGGCACAAGGCTTGCATTTTCTTGTAGCGCTCATGATATTTCCCTAGACTCTCGTCATCCTTCTGATTAATGGAGACTAGTAGCTTACGGGTCACGCTTGCCGTAGACGCTAGATAATACTTATCAATGAAGGTTTTAGACATCTCAACCCAAGAAGTAATAGATCTTGGAGGAAGGTCGTAGAACCAATCCTTGGCAGCGTCCTTGAGGGACCACATAAAAGCTCGCAACTTGGCCTGGTCAATATCGACATTAGTGGGCTTCATGGCCTCGCAAACAGAGTGAAGATGTTGCAGATGGCGATGAGGGTTCTCTTTAGGCAAACCATGGAAGGAGGGAAGATGATGCATGACAGCGGATTTGAGTGTGTAGTCATGCTGGAGAATGGGCCAGATGATACAACTACTAGGAGTTTCTGGGGCAGCATTGAGATCACCTATGGTCTGATCATTCGGTGGTTGTGGTGGGTCTGCCATATTGGGTATCTCGGGGTTGACAAACTCAGCATTGTCGAGGTCTTGATGAAAAAAGGGGAAATCTTCAAGAAAGAAACCATCGAGATTATCTAGATCGGTTAGATTTCTGTCGAGGGCTTAGGTTGAAAACTTGGTCCCCTAGCTTTCCTTCGAAGTCCTCTTTCTATTCTAGTAAGCTCAAGATTGAGTGGTAGTAGGTCTAGAGCAGATCTCCTGGTCATACAAATAAAAACAAGAAATCAGTACTAATCAATCCCCGGCAATGGCGCTAGAATTTGACTCGTCGTCGAAACGGGTCAAAAATAATAATAATAATATCGTGATGCATAGATGCACAAATTAATCTGCGTATAATGGTACTAGGGTCGAACCACAGGGATTAAAAGATGACAACTTGCCCTAGATGTATGACAAGAACAAATGCAACCAAAAAGTAACACAGGAGAGGGGGGGGTGTTGGTCAAAGTAGTTAACCGAGAGAGATCGAGGGCAAGACAGCTAACAAGGACAGAAATAATAATAAGATTAACATAAATAACAATCATAAGCAAAATAAACAGGAGATTAAATGACATAAAATAAAATAAGGAAGAATCTTAGCAAGGGGTTTCTTAGGTTGCGTCAAGGCCTAGTCAGTCATCGGCGCAAAGATATTCTACTCTCATGTGATAGACATGCTATAGGGGCCAAGTACGTTTAGGCCCCCTGCTCAACTCATAAGAGAAGCTACCCCCCGTTTTCACAAATGAGGTAGCCTTGACACTTTGCCATCCTCCCAGGCACGAGGCGGGGAGGTAATACTCAAAGCGCCCATGAAGATAAGGAAAGACATGTCTAGGGCTTAATGCCTCTCTATTTTTTAGGCTCGCGACACAACCCTAATAGCTCACTTACCCTAGACAGAACAGACCAAGTTAATGACAATCCTTCTAGTGTCTACTTTATTCAAAGGCTTCGCGTTAGTTATAACCAAAGAAACGACAAAGGTCTAAAATGGTAAACTAGCAAGTGATCAAGCTTCTAATAAAACCAAATAGATCTAGCATTAAAAATGACAAGCAAACAAATATAGCAATAAGAATATGTGAAGCACGATTTGGCCTCTTAACTATCCCCTTTTTGCAACCCTCAAAATACCATTGCTAAGCAGATGAGCTTAGCCGCTCATGCTAGTAAATAAATAAATAAAAACAGATCTAAATTAAGCAAGGAAGAAGAGAATGCGATAAAAGGTAATAAAACTAAAAAAATACCAGCCGGAGCTTAAATCCTCCGGTTTAATGTGTTGATGACAACTTAATGGAGAAAATGGAGGAGGAACAAATCCCTAGGAGAGAGGCTGGTAGCTAACAACCCTAAATTAATTATAAAACGAAGAAAAGTGATGTATAAGATGCCCTAAAAACCCTAAAAGCTAAGGGCTTATATAGCCTAACTGCCCACAAAAGGACAAAGTCTAGCTGGAAGAAGGACAGAACATGGAGGGCGCGCGTCCTAGAGGGGGAATATTCCCTTATGCTGACAGGGAATCTTCATGGGATCTCACGCGGATCTTCTGGAACTCGTCATTAGGGAGAGAGCTTGCACGTGTGGCAGCTGAGTGTAGGCACTAGGCAGCTCCTTGGGCAAGATGAATCCGCAGCAAGGGCTTTACGACATGACAATAACTAGGCCTCAACACTAGTCTTGATGCTCCAAAATTCATAAATGAAAATTCCACCAAAAGGGATTATTTCAGCATCTATTCTTCTTAGAGCCTAGATCTGCAAAAGGAGTGAATTCAAAGGGAAATTACTAGCATCATGCTCAAAATAAGGCTATAAATAAGAAGGAAAACATGCATAAAACACACACTATCACCTTACTTTTCCAAACACTCCTTACTCACGTAAGGAATTCTATGTGTTGGACCCCAATATTTTAAGTATCTTCACCATACAGGATTGAAGGGTTGGGAATATATAGTTACACTTCCTATCAGAAAACTCATGAAAGGATTCATCTACGGCTACAACCAATTGAATCACAGACCTTATTAATCATGAATTTCCTAATCACTTGCTTGTCTATCTTTTCAATTGCCTTGACTTCTAATGAGCCTACCAATCTATTTACACTAGACCTAACAATAGAAACTTCATTGACCAAAGGAAAGACTCTTATTTTTCCATCAAATCTACAACTACCATCCGAGTCATACCTAGGCCTAGATATAGCCATTAGAAACATAATTTTAGGAATAAAGTTAAAGCTTTTTATTTTCCTTACTGGATCATCTTCGTCTGCCAACAAGTAGTAAGTTTGTGTTTTCTTTGTCATGTGAAACCACTTCTCATCGATGTGCACAACATTTGTCATCTCTTGGAAAGTCTGATTACCAGGAGCTGAAGTTCGTTCCATCATTGAGAGACAATGCTCAATCCGTTGAAGTCGATTAGCCTCGGTCAAAATAGGTTTGATGGCATTAGTATACCGCTGAGCTCACCACTCTTCAACTTGGATGTCACACTGATTGTCACTCAAATATACTATTTTCCTGATGCCTATTTGCACAGTTTAAAATGCTTAAAGGGCAAGATAGGGTCGAACCACAGAGATTGAAGGATAAAAGTTTCACTAGAAGATGTATGACAATGGATAAATGCAGCCAAATGGAACAGTGACTTAAATGGGGGAATTTGGTCGATTGATCTAAAAGATCAATCTCAGAATAATAGCTAACAACACGACCAGTTAAATACAATCCACAACATGAAAGTAATAAACATTCAAGGGCATGAAAGGAAAGAACAATCAAGGTCAAGATAACTAAAGGAAGTTCGAGGGCAAGATAACAAGAAAACTGTAAAAGAGATATTAATCCAAATGAGAGGAGATCTTAGCAAAAGGTACTCTTAGGTTGCATTTCAGGTCGATTAATCATCGGCACAGAGGTATTACAAACTCATGCCACATACATGCTATAGGGACCAAGTTTTCACTAAAAACCCCCTTCTTACCTTCTTAAGAAAAGCCACCCCCCGTTTACACATATGGGGTGACCTTGACGTTTCGCCGTCCTCCCAAGCACGAATGCTGGGAGGCAATACTCAAAACGCCCATAAAGTGGAAGCAAGACAAATTTAGGGCGTGACATCTCAGTTTGTCAAGCTCACGGCACAACCCTAACCGACTATTTACCCCTAGAAGAAGGACCTCTCGCGATGTCCCTACTAGGTGTCTACTACCCCTAACAACCTCACAATGACGTTATCATTGTTAGGATGACAGTACCCACACAGAAATACTAACAGTTGATCAGGCCCTTAACATTTCTAAATGAGCATGGTAAGAAAATGATAAATAACTGAATATGACAATAAGAGTGTATTAAGTGCGTTTAGGCCTCTTAACCAATCCTTGCAACCCTTGAAACACCCTTTACTAAGAAGGTGGGAGTTTAGCTACTCATAATTAAATACAAATAGCAACTAGGAATGGAAAATAACATAAACAAGCTTAAAGGAAATAAAGGGGAAATGTATTAGAATAAACCAGTGAGAAAATCAATGTTTTCTTCCCTTTTAAGCTGACGGCATTGCTGAAAGAGAGAGAGAGAGACAGAGAGAATCCCTACAATTTAGGTAAAGTGGAGAGTGTGTCTACTATCAACCTCCTTACAAAAACCCTAAAACTAAGCTTAAATAGCCTAGAAATTAGCTAGGGGATAAAATACAGCTAAGGAAAGAGAGTGTCAGCACATGGACATGGTGACAACGCATGGGAAGCGACTGACATCTTCTAGAAATGCAAGGAATACCGTGCAAATCTTCGGAGATTCCTCTCTTTAGCTTTCGGTCTTGATCTGATGTGGATGTGTTAGGGGCATGAGACTGCTCACTAGTTTGGTTAGCGTCGAGGGCATGACGACACTTCGATATTCTAGGCCTTGATGCTTCGAAATCCAAGAAATCCTTCCAAAATCGCATGCTTTAACTCTTTTCTTCCTTTAGGCACTGATCTGCAATAAAGATGGGAAAAGGGGCAAATTAGAAGTATTGTGCCCTAGAAAAGGCTAAAATAAAAGGGAAAAACCTACACTTAAAACATGCGATCAAACATCCCCACACTGCCCAATGCTCGCCCTCGAACGTTCACAAAACTGAAAATCACCTCAAGAAATAGATAAACACAATTAATCGACACACAAGCACAAACCGGACACCAAGCTAGACTTTGCACAAACGTATCCTTACCTAGAAGATACCTGCATTAAATCAGGAGGGTAACGACCCTAAAGATTAAACTTTCCCACATCAGGCCCTTCTACCAGCAATCCTCACCAGATACGTGTTTACACTCACTCTCGCAAGCAAGGCTAAGTGTTTATCGCTCAAAACTAAATGCAAAAAGCACAGCACAAACTCAAACTTGCACATCAATCCGAGTACGCAGAAAGAAAAGGGAATGGCGAGCTAGAAGAGAAAAGAAAAGAGGTAGAAATGAAACAGCAATGAGGAAGAATGGAGAGGAAATAGAAAAAGATAGAAAGAAGAGAAACAACCAAATAGAACCTGGATGGATTCCTTGGCTAGGAAAAAGGCGAAGTGGCAAAGCAGCTTTCATCGAGGGCATGATGATGATTCGAGGGCTAGACGGAGGGATTCTTCTTCGTGGGCAGGAAGTTCTTCTCTTGTTGTAGTGTTGGAAGTAGATATCCTTTCGTTCATGTATTACCCCCTTCCTTTATTTATAATTAAAAAAAATTTTAAAAAAGAGGGGGCACGAACCTTTTCATCTTTTGAAACATCTAGGGCATGAAACTTTTGAGTTTTCTTTTGGTTCTTGCCCTAGATCTGCTTCTAGCATTGATGATCGACTTCTTCGGCTTCCCCACACATAGGTTTTTTCTGGGGGCTCAAATATTCTTGGAATATGCTAAGGCTGAAGAATTTTTTTGATCTTTTTCTGCTTGTCTTGCCCTAGATCTCTGCTTTCTGCGTTGAAGTCTTAACTTCCTTTTCTTCCCCGCACTTGGCCTTGTCTACACGTCCATCTGGATGTCTAGCCCTCGATGCTACCCTCAACAATGGCTGCCTTACCTGCCAAGGAAAAAGATCAAGAGAAAAAGTTCGAGTGGTTAGGAAAGAATATGAAAATGGGGGAATGTCATGGGCATGAAGATAAAAAGTGAGAGAAAAAGAAGAGAGAAGAGGGAAAAGAAAGAAACAGGACATTGATGTGAAGTTTTTCATCAAATCGATGCTTTCCCATGTCTAATGGTGCCTATACCCAGCGATATCATGCAAGTTCAACGAGTGTCTAACTTAAGCATCCTAATCACTCAATAAAAGAAATAAGGCATGGAAGCTCAAAGTGCTCATTGGGTGCTATTTGTGATTACTGGTGTCTAGGCCTAGATACAGATATAAGGTTCAGCAGGTAAGATTAAGAACGACTAGGTCTAGACAAGGTGCTGGTGGTTCATACTCGTGTGCAAATGATCAACAGTGTGTGTCCATTCATAGTTGTTTTAAAAACTAGGCAGTGGCAGATTTTTGACAATTTGCAAAATCCAAAAAAAATAAATTTTAAATCCGAATTTTTTTCACAAAAACACACAATCATGCAAACAACGGGAATTTAAACATGCAGTCAAACACAAGTCAAACACATAAAAGCACAAATAAATCCCTCCCCACACTTAGGCAGCGCATTGTCCTCAATGCGGGAAGGGCACACACAAAAGTTCAACGAAAAGTAAAAATATTTCAATACAAATAAATAAAATAGGTTAAAATATTTTTAACCCTCCTCGAGGGCATGAAAAATTGTTCGGGGGCTGGAAATTAGGTAGGCGGAAGATTGCGCCTGGCCACTTCAGATGTCAAAGCTTGAAGTTTGGTTAGGATGGCTTGGAGCAACCGATTGGTAAGCATTGTAGCTGCAGGGGCAGATGGACCGGAGAGGTTGCTTGTTGGAGGAATATCGGGGGCATGATTAGTATCATCTTCATGGGCACGAGGGGCTGCGGGGGCTTGGGGCCTCGAAAGGTCGGGATAGTCGAAGTTTCCCGCATGCTTCGTGCCAAAGACTTTTTCTCCTGGCGAAGTGTTGCCTGTAGAAAAAGTCAGAATACCTTGTGACAGACATAAATGCCCCATCCCATCAAGGGTACGAGGGTCTAAATCTTTAAATGCAAGGGGCTCACTAAGGTCAGCTGAATTCAAACCCACATTATGCATGTTGACAGCAAGCAAAGCAATGAGAGATCCTAAAATGGGGCCACGAGAACTATTCTGCATATGAATGATGGCTGCAGCAACCCAAAATCCTAAATTCACCTTACGCTTGTGTTTCATGCACCATAAGAGAAATAGTTCTTGCAAAGTTAACTGCCCTGAAGAGTTAAATCTAGCAGCAAAAGTAAGGGCAAGAAAACGATGCAGGATTCTTAGGGCAGGATCAATAATTTCATGTGCTTTAGATGATTTCGGGTTAAATTCAGCATTAGGATTTTCGGTCAACTCACAGAAAGCAACATCAGCATCAAACATAGTAGGGATAACATTCAAGGTATTTTTATAGGCATTCGATTTCAGTCCATCAGGTGCGACAAAACTAAGCATGCAATTGAACTTATTAAGCGAAAGTTTGGACCACTTATTTGTAAAACAGAAATTAATAACATCAGGGGTAGAATGATTAGGTCCACATTTGCCCTTTGGCCTAAAATGGTCCGAAGCAACCCAGAAAGTGGTGAACATCTCAAGTGAGAGCTCAACAAGTGACTCCCAACCAATGTTCCCTACCAGCTCTCGGACTCGAGTCCCATTTTCCTCAAAAATTCTAAATCCATGCGCACGCATGGGCTAACGCCTCTGGAGTTCAAAGCATGTAATCTATCTAAAGAGGGTTTATCATTAAAAATTAACCAGGCATGAGGATTAGAAAGGTCATAAATCACCTGGGTGGAAGTTGTTCGAGGGGTGGAAGTAAGGGCTAGTGTCGTGCCCTCGATGTCTGAACCTTCATCCTGCCCTCGACGAGCCTTCTTCGAAGTCGTGGGCTTGCTCTAGACCTTGCTAGAGGATGTGATCTTCCTTTTCTTATCCACCGGCGTTTCCAGCACATTTGGTTTCTCCGCTCTGGCCGGGGTCTTGGATTTCCCTTTTGCGGTCGCCTTCTTCCCCGCGGCCTCCTTCTCTCTTGCTTTCTTCTCAACTTCAGCCTTTTGAGCCACCTCTATCTCAGTTGCTTCCTTCTCAACTCTATCCCGCTTCAAATCTTCTTCCTTTTCTTCGACAACGTCATTCTCGCCTGATTCCTCCTCTTCGCCAGCGGTGGTCTGTTTGACCTCTTCTTCTTCTATTCTGGCCGGCACCTAATTCTCCTCATGGTCAGAGTCAGACACAAGAACGTCCTTTAGAACTTCCTCCACCGTGAGCTTTTTCTTATCAGCCGGTGAGGGTTTTTCTTTCTTAGGCTTTTTGGGTGTGGTGGCGGGCCCTGATGGTTTTCCGGACACATGACCAGATCGGGTCATTGTGGACGTTGCTGGAAGGGACCCGGTGATCTCTAGCTCGTTGTCGGATGGGTCGAGCACGGGTGAGCCTGTTACTGGATCTGCGGCCGAAGAGAGGGCTGGAGATGGCGGTTTCTCGGTGTCGGGCCCAAGGCTAAGTTATTTCTGGGTGGGGCCTTGTGTGGCTGAGGATGATGAGTTGGGGTTGTCTGGGAGGTTGTCTTTATGTTTGCAAGCTACTTGCTTGATAGTCATGGGGAGAAGTGTGGGGATGTGATTTTGTTGATGGTGATGGGAGTGGAGCGTTTGGATGTTTATGAGAGAGATGTGGAAGATAGCTGGAAGAGAGATGGTAGAAGACGAAGGAGAGCGTGCTGAAAAGTGGCTAGCGTCTGACAGCCGAATTAATTAGGGCTTGCTTTTTGTCTGACGCGGCGTCTTGGAACCAGAAGAGAGAGCGCAACGATCCAGGCGTATCTCAACCGATTCGAGCTTCCTTTTTAAAATTTAAAAAGAAGGTGGTTAGAAGGGATAAAGACAAAAAGAGAGAATAAAGAAAAAGATATTAATTAAAGAGAATAAAATAAACTTGGAAAGGGAAAGGAGAGAGATTAGAGGATAAAAAAATTAGAAAGGAAATCCTAACTAATAAAGGGAAAATAAAATAAAATAAAAGAAAAAAGTAAAAAGCTCTAGAATTAAATAAAAGACAAAAAAGAGAGAAGAAGGAATGGAACGACATTTGGAATGCCTTCCAACCATGGTCTCTTTTAACGTCGAGGCCAAGACGTAGACTAATTTTCTAGGGCATGATGGGTGGGAGTTCCATCACCATTTCCTCCACTGTCGAGGGCTTGAATCCTTCGTAGAATGGTTTCAACCTGTGAACATTTACTTTAAAAATAACCCATGTTTCTAGGTGTTGTATTTCAAAGGTCCCACAGTCGAAAATTTCCTTGATTACGTAGGGTCCTGTCCATTTTGATTTTAGTTTTCCTACAAAAAGGCGAAGACGAGAGTTGTACAATAATACTTGTTGGCCAACAAGAAAAGATTTGGGACGAAGTTGCTTATCGTGATGGGCCTTTGTCTTGCCCTTGTAGATCAAAGCATTTTCGTAGGCATCGTCCTTGAGTTCTTCCAATTCTTGGATCTAAAGACGGTGGTGGTGACCGGCATGCCCTAGATCCGTGTTAACCTTTCGGATTGCCCAAAAATCTTTGTGCTCCAGTTCAACAGGTAAGTGGCAAGGTTTCCCATAAATAAGTCTATAAGCCGTCATCCCTATCTGCGTCTTGAAAGCAGTTCGATAGGCCCAAAGGGCGTCATCTAACTTCAAACTCCAATCTGTGCGAGATTGGTTGACCGTTTTCTCGAGTATAGACTTGATCTCATGGTTCAAAATTTCCACTTGACCATTTGTTTGGGGTGATAAGCTGTAGAAATTTTATGATGGACCCCATATTTGGTTAGGAGGGAGGTCACAACACAGTTACAAAAGTGAGTGCTACGATCGCTTATGAGGGCACGAGGCGTACCGAGTCTGTTGAAGATGTGAGTGCGTAGGAAGTTCACTACCACTTTAGAATCATCGGTTTGAGTTGCCTTAGCTTTGATCCACTTGGAGACGTAGTCTATGGCAAGAAGAATGTAGATGTTGCCGAATGAATTCAGGAAGGGTCCTATGAAGTCAATACCCCAGATATCAAAAATTTCGCATGAGATGATACTGGTCAGGGGCATCTGGCTCCTTGCTCCAATATTGCCCATGACTTGGCATCGAGGGCACGAAGCACAAAAGAGATAACAATCCTTAAAGATAGATGGCAAATATAGACCCGCCTCCAAAACTTTGAGGGTGGACTTCTTAGAAGCGAAATGACCTCCTTATATCGACAAATGACAGAATTTCAGGATCGAGGGCACTTCATCCAAAGTTACACAGCGACGGATGACTTGGTCTAAACAATGCTTCCACAAATATGGGTTATCCCAAATGTAGTATTTGGACTGTCTTTTAATTTGATTACATTCGGAGGGAGAGGCATGGGAAGTGGCGATGTCAGAAAACCATGGGAAGTGGATGGCGTGGGCAAGACATAGACGCTCATTTGGAAAGGTATCCTTGATAGGGAAAAGTGAATCATCTTCTTGAGTTTGGAGTCTGCTCAAGTGATCAACCACTGAATTTTTGGAGCCTTTTTATCTTTGATCACGATGTCAAAATAATGAAGTAATAAAATCCAACGGATGAGTCACGGTTTTGCATCAGCTTTCTTGAGTAAATATTTGAGGGCCGAGTGGTCGGAATAGATGATGACTTTCGTGCCCAAGAGATACTGTCTAAACTTTTCCAATGAATAGACAACTGCTATAAGTTCCTTCTCTATGGTGGTATAGTTCTGTTGTGCAGGGTCCAGCAACTTGGAGGCATGATGACATAAGTCTCCTTTTTTCTTTTTCTAGCCTAGGACAACTGCTAATGCTTGGTTGTTTGCGTCACACATAATCTCGATAGGGAGTGACCAATCGGGGGCACGAATTATAGGCATAGAGATAAGCTTCTTTTTGAGAGAATTAAAAGCAGCTTGGCAGTTTTCATCAAAGTGGAAATCAACATCTTTTTGCAACAAACGGCACATAGGTTGGGCGATTTTTGAGAAGTTTTTGATAAATCTCCGATAGAATCCTACATGCCCAAGAAAAGATCGCATGTCGCGGACGTTGATGGGATAAGGCAAGGTCTCTATCACTTCTATCTTTGCTCTATCCACTTCTATTCCTTTGTTGGAGACAATGTGACCGAAGATGAGCCCTCGATCGACCATGAAATGGCATTTCTCGAAGTTCAATACCAGGTTGGTCTCGATGCACCTTTGTAGGCATTTTTTTCAAATTAGACATACATTCCAAAAAGGAGTTACCATAGACTGTGAAGTCGTCCATAAAGACTTCGATACCATCTTCAACAAGTTCTGAGAAGATGCTCACCATGCAGCATTGAAACATGGCGGGGGTATTACAAAGGCCAAAGGGCATGCGCCGATAGGCAAAAGTGCCAAAGGGGCATGTGAAAGTAGTCTTTTCTTGGTCTTCGGGGGTAACAGGAATTTGATGGAACCCAGAGTATCCATCCAGGCAACAATAATGAGTCTTGCCCGCGAGACGCTCCAACATCTGGTCTATAAACGGAAGAGTGAAATGGTATTTTCTTGTAGCTGCATTCAGACGGCGATAATCAATACAAACTCGCCAACAGTTCTGGATTCTCGTAGGGATAGATTCACCGTCTTTCCCAAAGGTGATTGTGATACCGGTTTTCTTGGGCACGACTTGAACGGGGCTTACCCAGGATCTATCTGAAATGGGATGGATGACTCCCGCATCTAGCAACTTCAATATCTCCTTCTTGACTACTTCCATCATAGGTGGATTCAGTCTGCGTTGAGGCCGTCGGACCATTTTACTAGTATCCTCTAAATAGATTCGATGTGTACACAAGGATGGCGATAAGCCCTTGATATCAGCAATAGTCCACCTGATGGCTTCTTTGAATTCTTTCAATAAGGAGGTCAGCTTAATCTCTTCAGAATCGTTAAGCTTGTTGGAGATGATAACAGGAAGGGAATTATTACCGCCTAAGTAAACATACTTGAGATGAGAGGGCAAGGGCTTCAAGTCAAGGACAGGAGCCTGTTTGATTGAACAATAGTGGGTCGTATAGAACAATGGTGCATTCCTCTAAGGTTGCTACAACTGAGTGCAATTATGGGGGAGTGACCAGCGTCGAGGCCATGACTTCCAATTTAGGTGATGTGATACTCCTGTCAATGGCATACTGCAAAGGGTCAGTAGAGTTTAATTTAGCAATTTCATCAACAAAAGGGTCAATTAAATCAACGTAATTGACACTAGAGAATTCAGAAGGGTAGCGCATGGATTCTATCATGCTGAATTTGATAATCTCGCCATCAAATTCAAGGGAAATGGTAGCATCATAGACGTCAATCTTGGCTCTGGTAGTGGCTAGGAAAGGTCACCCTAGAAGTATATCTGATGACTTTGTTGAATTTGCATTTTCCATGGCGATGACGTAGAAGTCCGCTAGAAATAGAAATTCACCCACTTGTACTAAAACGTCTTCAATAACACCTTTGGGGTAGACAATTGAGCGGTCAGCAAGTTGGATTGCTAGGTTGGTAGGTTTCAGAGGTTCGAGGCCAAGACAGTTATAGATTGTCAAGGGCATGACATTGATTCCTGCTCCTAAGTCGCATATGGCCTTTCCAATGTCTACCGTGCCAATCTTGCAGCGAATAATAAACATCCCTTGATCTTTGCATTTAGGAGGAATTTGTCGCTAGATGTGGGCTGAAACATTAATCCCCACACTTATCTTGTTGACCCCGGCCAATTTGAATTTGTTTGTGCACAATTGCTTCAGGAATTTGGCATATCTAGGCACGTTCTTGTCTGCCTGTAGGAGCGGAATGTTGACGATCACCTTGTTGAACATGTCAAAGACCTTGCGATCCTCCATTTCCTTCTTTGATTTAACCAACCGTTGAGGGAACGGGGGCTCGAGAATCTTATGGATGTACTCTTGCATAAATTCAGGTGGGTTTGGATCATTCCGTAGGGATCCTCTCGGAGAGCGGATTCGCTCCTTCATAACCTCTTCAAGTCTTGGCTTTCTTGGACTCTTCATCTTGGGCTTAAGTTTTGATTCTAGAGGATTTTCAATGTCGAGGGCAGGATGTGTCGGAGGAGTCAAGGTCGTGCCACTTCGAAGAGTGACAGCACAGACGTTGTGCTTTGGATTCTTTTCTATTTGCCCTAGAAACCTTCCCTGGTTTTTCAACTCCTTCATTTCTACCATCATTTGGTTCATATTCTTCACAAGTTCTTCGATTGTCTTTTGCTGATCGGGGGCAGGATTTGGTGGTGCTATGAAGGTCTGATCTTGAGGGGGTTGACGTTGGTATTGATTGTAAGTAGGTCTGGGCTTGAAATGTTGCATGTTGGGAGGTGGTGGGTGGTTACCATACGGATTCTGTTGTGGCTATCCGCTAGGGCTGGATTGTTGAGAGTTGTTAACCCAACCTGGATTCGGTTGTCTCCATGGTTGGTTATAGTTCTGGTCGTACGACGCTTGATTATAGTTTCCCATGGCATTCACTTGGACTCCCTTCGCGTTTACATTGATTTCATCTGGTATGAAAGGACATGTATCTGTGGGATGATATGAGAAATTACATATCTGGCACGCCTTAATTTGAGCGAGCTGGGATGCCGCCATATTCTGAAGCATGCCCGAGATAGTTGTTAACTGGTTTTGCATTGTAGCCACTTGGGCTCCTTGATCACTACTGTTGTTAGTAGCAGGAGTGGCATTCTTCCCCATGAGCTCGATGGTAGCCTTAGCAGTAGCTGGAGTTAGAGCACATAAAGAACCACCACTAGCTGCGTTCAGTAATGCTTTGTCATCTGCCTGCAAACCTTCACAAAAATATTGGATGAGGGCATGCTCAGTGAGGTTGTGGGAAGGGCATAACGCTTGCATCTTTTTGAAGCGCTCGTAATACTGGTCAAGATTTTTTGGATCTTTTTGAAGAATAGACACCAGTTGCTTACGAGTAACCATAGCCATGGAAGCTGGATAATACTTGTCTGTAAAAGCTTTTGACATCTGGGCCTAAGAATGAATGGATCTAGGAGGGAGATCATACAACCAGTCAAGGGCATCGTCCTTGAGGGACCACATGAATGCACGGAGCTTAGTTTGCTCTATGCTAACATTGGTAGGCTTCATAGCTTCACATATAGAGTGTAACTGTTAGAGGCGTCGATGGGAGTTTTCCTTGGCGATACCGCAAAAAAGAGGGAGATGATGCATGATATGATGTATTTTGTGCACATTTTTTCTTCCTTTCCTAGCCTTTTTTGGATCTTGATGCTACTGATTAGCCTCTATTTCTTTACTTATTGCAGATTCAAGCTTTAGGAGAGGAAATTCCAGAAAGATGCATTATTTACTGGATTTTGGAGTGTTTCGAGCGTCTAGGCCTAGCTGCTTATCGCTTGCAGGCCAGCTGCAGAAAATAGAAAGTGCGAAAAAGGAAATTTAATAAATCCGACTGATTCTCCGACTTCCCTTCTGTGTTTCCAGGCCAGCAAAGGCATAATTAAGGAAAACCTAATTCTATTAGACTTAGGACTTCTATTTTATTTAATATATATTAAAATAATTAGGCTTTTAAGGGAGGCTCTCTCTTCCGCCTTTCTCTTTCTTCTTCTTCCGCCTCTCTCTTCTTCCAGACTTTTTCCAACAACTTTATAATAAACCGGAGCTTTGCTCCGGCCGGTAATATTCAGGAGTTTTTCCCATTCTCTTCTTCTTTAATTATGCAATTTATTTATTTATTTTATTTTATTTTTTATGAGTAGCTAAATACCTTGTTCTTGGTAGGAATCATCGAAGGTTGCTTAGGAAAGCCATGAGGTCGAATTGAAATTAGCATACCACTGGTTTGTATTTATTTGTTTAACAAATTCCTGTCAAATCTACTAGGGTTGTTTCTAGTCTGGCCAACTAGCTGCTAGACCTAGGCGATTAAAGTCATCTCTGTTGTTATAACTAACACGAAGCTGCAGGGTAAAGTAGACAACCAGTTTGGAAGTAATCGGGTTCCTGGTCTCATTCAGCTGGGTTAAACGAGTAATTAGGATAATGCCTCGAGCGTACTGAGTCTCTCGCCCTAGACGTGTCTTACCTCCTCTTCATGGGCATCCGAGTATTGTCTCCATAAGCGTACCTTGGAGGACGGCGGATTGTCAAGGTTACCCCATAAGCGTACCTTCGGGTAGCTTCTCTTACGAAGGTAAGCAGGGGACCTAAGCGTACCTGGTCCCCATAGCACGTCTACCAGCCAGGGGTAGAAGATTCTTGCACCAATGACCGGCCGACCATAAATGCAACCGGAGATAGATTTCTACCGAGGACCCTCTCTGTATTGATTTCTCACTTGCTTTATTATTGTTTGCTATTACTTTCTTAGTTTATATTAGATTAATCAACACTCTCAAAACCCCCCCATTTGTTACTGTTTCGGTCTGTTTTTCCTAGTCACACACGAAAGTTAGCGTCTACCCTTAGTCCCTGTGTTCGACCCTGCTGCCACTATATATAATTTATTGTGCATTTGATAGCAAGTTTTTATTATTATATTTGAATGTGCCTCGACACCACATCAAAATGGCGTCGTTGCCGGGGACTAACGCTACTGATTTCTTTCTTTTGTTTGTGTGAACAGGACATCTAGATTCAGTTTTCAGCCGCAAGACAACCTGTCTAGGGCAAGACAACCTGTCTAGGGCAAGACAACCTATCTAGGGCAAGACATACGGATTTTGCAACTTTTCTAACCATCCGATCGACGCGTGCCCCTATACTCCTAATGAATTCCAAGTTAATACGGTTGATAATTATAACGGAGCTCCATGGTAGTTTGATCCTTACACCAACAACTATGACTAGGGTTGGTACCATCCTAACCAAAGTTGGTACAATAGTACCCTAGTCAGTCTCCGCTCAACCTTCAGCACTTTCAACATCAAGTTCCTCAAGAACCAGCGCCTCCGGCACCACTATCCAATGAGGTAACAAATTTTATACTTGATATGCAAAAATAGTTGAGTGTTTTGACTGCAAAAATCAAGGAGATATAGAACCAAAGATGCCTGCCACCTCAACCAGAACTCAACCCGTAATATGTTGTCTGCGCCATGACACTTCGCAACGGTACAGAAATACCAACCCGTGAGCTGCCTGCCCTAGACGCTGAGCTACCTGAACCTGTACCCGAACCAAAAGAAGCCAAGGCGGACGTAGAGAAGGAGAAGCGTGTCCACCATGCTAGAAGACATGGCTCCTCATGGAAGGTTGAGGAAAACCCAGAATTCAGTGAAGATTTCATCATGAAAGTGCTTGAGCCTCCCTTTCCTCAACGATTGGTCAAATCTAAAAAAGATGGGGAGGATCGTGAAATTTTTGACATGTTTAGTAAAGTCCAAGTCAATATTCCTTTGCTGCAGGTTATTAAAAACATTCCTCGCTATGCTAAAGTTTTGAAAAATTGGTGTACTAACAAATGTAACATGGTAGGTGTGAAAAAGATTAGCATAGGTGGGAACGCCTCAGCCGCGATCCAAAGAAAGCTTCCACCCAAATGCAAGGACAAAGGTATGTTCTCCCTCCCATGTAAAATCGGTACTACTGACATTGGTCGAGCTATGTGCGATTCTGGTGCAGGTATCAACGTCTTGCCCTTGACGATATACAACCGTCTAGGCCTTGGACCCCTTAAGAACACCCGGGTTACTATACAACTAGCTGACAAATCCGTCATCCAGCCCGAGGGGGTTATTGAAGATGTCTTGGTCCAAGTTGGAGATTTCATCTACCTAGCCGACTTCTATGTGATTGACATGAAGGATGGGCATTCTGTCAAGGCCTCTGATATGCTGCTCGGACGACCCTTTCTCCGGACCGTAAGAGCCAAGATTGACGTCCATGACACCTCCATTACTCTTGAATTCGACAGTGAAACTATCATGTTAAATATGCTTGACGATATGAGACACCCCACTGAGTTTTCTAGCGTAAAATCTATTGATATTGTTGCCCCTGTTGTTACTAATATTTCTGAACTTGCTACTGATGATTCTCTGCAGCTTGCCCTAGATAGGAGTATTCCGCCCACAGCACTGGACACCTTGGCCTTGACGGTTGAGACCCCACCTAACTTGCCTGAAGTCGTCGCTGCTTTGGAAGAGCATTCTGTTATCCCTTCTCCTCTTGTTATTTCTCCTCTTCCCGCTGATCACACTAAACACAGCTCTCTTTTCCAGGACTCAAAGCTGGAGTTGAACAGCTAACCCTCGCACCTCAAGTACGCCTACCTTGGTGAGCATGATACACTCCCGGTAATCATCTCTAGCGAGTTAGATCCTGCTGCAGAGCGCAAACTGGTGTCCAGACTTAAAGGATACCGCGAGGCCCTTGGATGGACGACTGTCGACATCAAGGAGCTTGCCCTAGCCCTTTATGCTCCTCAACTAGCTCTGGCAACCCTAAAATTATGACAGTAACTCCAGCGATCTCCACGACTAATCCCGAGACCATAATGGTTCCCACTCCTACTGCAACAACCACTGCTGTCCCGACCAACAAGGGAATGACGCTCATCACAACACCAGCTCCACAATCCACCAAAGACGTTGTCAAGATAGTAGCTTATCATGATAAGTTGCTCTCTCCTAAGACCTTTGATATTGGACATAAAGTTTTACTTTACAATTCTCATCTTAGGCTCTTTTCTAGGAAATCACAGTCTCGGTGGACCGGTCCTTACCTTGTCACGCAGGTGTATGATCCTGGTGTAGTTGCTATTCAGAGTATGGACACAGGCCTCATTTTTCACGTGCATGACCACAGATTGGAGCTGTTCCATGAGGGTTTCCATTCCCCCATGTTGGACCCACCTGACCTGAATTGATCAGTGCAGCCAGCGTCTTGCCCTAAACATTAACTGAGGCACTCCGTGGGAGGCAACCCATATTTCCTCCCTCTTTTCTCTTTATTTTATCTTTATTATTATTTTCTTTTCGTATGCCCTTGTTTGAGTTCCCTCTTCGCATTGAGGACAATGCGTTGCCTAAGTGTGGGGAGGGACACTTTTATGTTTGTTTTGTGTGTTTATTTTGGGCAATCTGTTCGATTTTTTAGGACTTTGTGAACTTTGGTTTTCTATAAATAACCTTTTTCTAAGCTTGCACTACCCTAATTTTTCAAAATCACCTTTGATGGAATGCACAGATTAGACCCACTATACACGAAAAACTTCACCCACTGCACCAAAACCACTTACACACCATACTGCCTGTTAGCTCTAATGACTATGTCTTGCCCTAGCTGCTTGCAATCAATATTTTTTTACCCTATGAGTGTTTGAGCTTCCATTGCCGCATCTTTTTATTTAGTGATGAATGCATGACTAGTTACTAGTTAGTTTCGCATGAGATCCCTGGGTATGGGCACCATCAGACATGGGAAAGCACAAAAGGATAAAAGACTTTGGAACTTCGCTTCTCTCTCTTTCTTCATCTCTATTTCTCTCTGCTTCTTGCCCTATCCACTTTCTCCTTTTGACCACTTGTGTTTCTTTCTTTCGTCCTATCCATAGCAGGTGAGAAGCATCTTCTTCATGGGCAGTAGACAACATGAGGCGCTAAATGGTGCAAATCCTTAGTGTGGGGATTATGAGCCGACAGATCGAGACACTGGGAACAGTCGACCAAACTACCGCACAGAAATAGAAATGATTGTCTAGATCGAGATGCTAAAAACAGTCAATCGTATTACAGAGCAGAAATGGAAAAGAACAAAGAACAGCTAGATCAAGTAGTTGCAACCGATCATTCGATGAGCGACTTGAAAAGAAAAATGCTCTATACTCTAGTCAGATCTAAGAAAAAAGAAATGTTGTACCCCTCCCCTTTGCTCTTTCGTCTTTAAAAAAAAGAAAAAAGAAATCTTCAAAAATACAATTGAGCAAAGGGGGGCGTCAGACTGAAGCAAATCAAGAACTTGAAGAATTCCAGAAGATGGCCGGTTCCATCACAGAAGAAGAATCCCCACAGCAGACTCACCATTATCGTCTAGCCCTTGCTACTGCTAGATGTTTTCTCACTGACTTCTCTTCATTCTCCAGCTAAGGATTCTAATTTTGTTTCTTTCTCCACCTTTTCCCTTCTTTATCTTCTTCTATTTCATCTATCTTCTTCTCTTCTTTTCATTCTTTCTCTACACATACCTCTTCTTTCTATCCCCTGCAAAGTCTTTTTGATTGATTGATTGCCCATGCATGTGGATTTTAACTCGGATCGCTATTGCGAAGCCAAGCTGTGTGCTGTGTCATTTGCATTTTATGAGCGTTAAACACATAGCCCTATTTTTTAGCGTGAGTGATAAACACTTTATCTTGTGAGGATTGCTGGAAGCAGGCTGATGTAGGAAAGCTTCTCTTTTGGTTTCGTTATTCCTTAAGAGTAGTGCAGAGTTCATCTAGGGAGGAGGGTGGCGTACTGCTCGGTCGAGGTGTAAGTGGGGGTGATAGACCCTTCTGTGTGTTTTGGATTGAGGTTGTGTGTTCCGAACGAGGTGATGTTTTAAAGTGTAATGCTCGAGGGCGAGCATTAGGGTAGTGTGGGGATGTTTGATATGATGTATTTTGTGCACATTTTCCCTTCCTTTCCTAGCCCTTTTTGGATCTTGATGCTACTGATTAGCCTCTATTTCTTTACTTATTGCAGATTCAGGCTTTAGGAGAGGAAATTCTAGAAAGATGCATTATTTACTGGATTTTGGATTGTTTCGAGCGTCTAGGCCTCGCTGCTCATCGCTCGTAGGCCAGCGGTAGAAAATGGAAAGTGCGAAAAAGGAAATTTAATAAATTCGACTGATTCTCCGACTTCCCTTCCGTATTCCCAACTCAGCAAAGGCATAATTAAGGAAAACCTAGTTCTATTAGACTTAGGACTTCTATTTTATTTAATATATTGATAACAATTAACGCAATTCTAAGGGTATTTCCGTTTTCACACCAGCCTTCAGATCGGAACCCTACAATACCAGCCGGGCGTCAGTCGTGGAGGTTGCCGCCCCTTTTTGAATAGAGGAGCCCTGGGATGGTCGACATCAGAGGGGGGGAGTCTCACGCGTTATCTACTCATACGCACGGCGTCATCCCATCCTAGGTCAGCCATGACGTCAAGCGAGGCGTTATCTTCCCAAGATAACGCCCACCCCCTAGAGGTAACGCCCACGCTCTACCTATAAATACCCCACCCTTCAAAATGAGAGGTAAGCCTAATATCGCTACACGAACCTCTGCCATTTTGGAACAGCCTTACTAATTTAAGCATCGGAGTGTCTACGTCGGAGCCCTCCCTCTGGCGCTTTGCAGGTACACTCGACGGTAACTATTGTAACTCCGAGCACCCATAATCCCTACCCCAATCCTCTAGAAGTCTGAATCTTATCAAACTAGTGCTTTCATTGAGAGCTTTGGTTTATTAAGTGAGTGTCCTTAATAGCCAAGCTCTGTCTTTCTCGGAAGATCGGAACGATCATGGCTTTTGATTCGGAGTCCACACAACCTCCATCTTCTAGCATTCCTTTTGCGATTCGCAGACAACTCTTTCCTTTCGCCACTACTGATGATTCTACCACGATGCCGGAGATTACTCCAGAACCTTCAAATCTCTCCTTTAGATCAATAGGAGGAACGCCCTCTTCCCAGGTGAACATCCCTCTATCCCAGATGGCGGGATCCAGTTTTTCCACTCCTCCTCCGAGGGGATTCATGTTGGGTGGCGTAAGTAACCCCCTCGCGAGTGAAATATCTGCTATTCGTTCTCGGCTGGATTACTTAATCGAGCTGGCTGCAAGAATCACGCCAGATATTTCTGGGTCGAGTGTTCCTCCCCAAGCTATTTTTACATCATCTATTGTCACCGAATGGCCCTTGTCGCCCTTGCAACACAGAAGCATTCGGTTGACCTTGCCAGTGACAGATACACCAATTAGCCTTGTGCAACTTGCCCAGGGGCAAGTAGAGCCTTACGTGCCGCACGCGCTACAAATTCCCGTCTCTCAAGGGGAAAGATGGCTTGACGAGTATAGAGATCGTTGGGATGGTCGGTGGGGCGAAATGGATAGAGATGCATCCCTTGAGTGTAGTGAGAGATCCAGTAGTCGACAATATCGAACTCATTCACCCAGGTGTCGTAGTCGAGCTCCTAGGCGTCATCACACTCCCGATCCTCAGAATCGTAGGCATCACCCAGAAATGTCACCGTCTCGCAACACTCGCGAAATCCTGGACGACACCTCGGGCCACCCATTCAGTCATCGCATAAGCCGACATGTGAAGCTCCCCACGGAGTCCTATGACGGCACTAGAGACCCCATTTCCCACCTTAACAAGGTGAAAGACTTCGTGCAATTCCAAACCCACAGTGATGCAGCATTGTGCCAGATATTTGTCATGACGTTGGCAGGAGTTGCGTGCCTCTGGTTTGAGGGTCTTCTAGTAAAATCCATTAGCAGCTTCGCGCAACTGGAATCCAAGTTTTGAAGTCGGTTCAGTATCGCGATCCCTAGCAGAAAATCTCCTGCAGCGTTATTCGACATACATAGGAGACCCTTGGAGTCTTTAAAAGATTTTCTCAGTCGTTTTGACCTAGAAATGTCGTTAACGTCGGGCATTACCATCGATTTCACCGTAGAGGCCTTGAAGCAGAACTGTTGTTATGAGAAATTACGAGACACGTTAATGGTGGACCCCCCGGTAACCTTGGACACGTTGAGATTGAAAGCTCATAATTATGCAAGAATGGAGGAAGAAGAAAACAGAGACAACCCGAAACGTGCCACAAAACGTACCTCAGGCACCTAACGTTCCTAGTAACATGATCCCTGACGACCATTTTGTAGACGATTACGCCCAACGAAAAGATCATATCCCGAAAACCTCCAACAGACGAAGAGGCAACTCCTCAAGGGGAACACCTAGTAACTCCCCTACTCGGCGGCAGGCAGATCTTCCCAAAGGTCAGTTTTACGACCCGGACCTTCCTTCCCTTATACTGCCAAGGGCAGAGATTTTAGCAATTGTGGAACAGCGGAACCTCCCTATCCGCTATCCATCTCCCGTAAAGCCAGGAGTGGTCATGAGAGGAAGAGAAAATGCCTTCTGCAAATTTCATAAAGTCAAAGGACAATCTACAGACACGTGCAGAGAATTAAATCTAGCAATAGAGCATTTGGTAGAAGAGGGATACCTCAGAGAATTTGCCACAAAGGCAAGACAAGAAGTCAGGAACAACCCGATAAACAGGATATCTGACGACAGACAACCCCCTCATTGTGTTCCGGGAAATAATAATATACCCACTGGGAGAGGTAGGGAAACGCTTGTGATTGATGAAGATGATTTTCCTATCATCAACATTATCGCTGGGGGCGCACCGTACCTTGATGAGTCTGTACCATTGACGCCCACAACCGGAGACAAGCGGAAGCGAGGGGGCACGTTAATAAAAAATAAAGCAATAATTACACTAGATCGGATGGTGTTATCCTTCTCCAAGGAAGACAAGAAAGGCGTCGTGTTCCCACATAACGATGCATTAGTAGTCACGCCTGTTATCAGCAACCATGGGGTTAGAAGAACTCTCGTTGATAATGGAAGCGCAATGAATCTATTTTTATTAGAGGCCTATAACCTCATGAAACACCCAGATGACGAACTGGCACCGTGCAAGAAGCCGATAATTGGGGTAGATGGAGTACCAATCTCGGTAACTGGAGTAACAACGCTGCCAGTGCACTTTAGAGAAGACACGTCCAAACGGTCAGAGGAGCTGTTATTCTTAGTCGTTGACCTTACCCTGCCTTACAACGCCATACTCGGGCGACCGTTCCTCAACCGTTTCGGGGCAGCAATATCTCAAAAGCATTTGAGGATGAAGTATCCCTCCTGGAATGGAGTGGTTTCAATCAAAGGCAATCAGAAACTGGCGGCTGAATGCTATTTAATTATGACTCAGAAGAGTTGTGACAGGTACGTGTGTCACGGTGGATCCATATGGCCAGAATGATGAGAAGCGCACTCAGACTGTGGACAAGATGGTACCCGTACCAGTTAACGGGATCACGGAGGTGAATTTCCTAGTTAGAGAAAAGCTCAGCCCCGAGGAAAACCTCCAATTAACTTGACTATTGAACAAATGTAAAGGAGAATTCACATGGAAGCCTGCGGATATGCCTGGTATCTCGCAAGAAGTGGCGGAACACCGACTTAATGTCGATCCCTATGTCAAGCCCATCCAACAGAAAGGACGAGCATTTTCCACAGAAAAGGTGTTAGCTGTTTATAAGGAGGTGGCGAAGCTCCTGGGCGCAGGTTTCATTCGCGAAGTCCAATATCCAACCTGGTTGGCTAATCCAGTTCTTGTACCGAAGCCCAATGGAGACTGGTGTATGTGCATCGACTTCACTGACCTGAACGATGCCTGCCCTAGGGATTGCTACCCGCTCCCTCGAATCGACCAGCTAGTCGATCAGACCGCCGGGTACGCTTATCTAAGCTCGCTAGACACCAACTCCGGGTATCATCAAATCCCTATGGTTGTCGAGGATGAAGAAAAGACCGCCGTCATCACTCCAAAAGCCACCTACTACTACGCGGCGATGTCGTTTGGGCTGAAGAACGTTGGAGCAACTTTCCAACGTATGGCGAATAAAATATTTGAAAAGTAGATCGGAAAGAGCGTGGAAGCCTACGTTGATGACATACTGGTCAAAAGCAAAAGCTTCAAGGACCACTTGCTTGACTTGAAAGAAGTCTTTGATGTGATGAGAGAGTACCAGATGAAGTTGAATCCCCGTAAATGCATGTTTGCATTCCAAACGGGTAAATTTTTGGGCTATGTGGTCAGTTAGAAAGGTATCCAGCCCAACCCCTCGAAAGTCAAAGCTATCCAAGACATGATATCTCCTCGAACTGTTAAGGAGGTCCAAAAATTGACAGGGCGTGTTATCGCCCTAAGACGGTTTATCTCCAAGCAGGGCGAGAGATGCCTTCCTTTTTTCAAAGTCATTCACAAGAAAGCCCCTTTTGGGTGGACAACGGAATGTGAAGAGGTTTTTACGAGCCTGAAAGCCTATTTATCATCCGACCTGGTATTGACAAGGCGAGAACCGGGCGACACCCTATACTTATACCTCGGTGTTGCCGACGAAGTAGTTAGTGCCATCCTCGTTCGAGACGACAACCGTCTGCACCACCCTGTCTACTTCGTAAGTCACGTCTTGAAAGATGCTGAGTTGTGATACGCTCGCATTGAGAAAATAGCGTTTGCGCTAATTCAAGCCACGCGGAAAATGGACAGATACTTCCAAGCCCATCCCGTCATCGTACTTACGGACCAGCCTTTGAAAAGGATATTCTGGAAACCTGAGTCTTCGGGAAGAATGCTGATTTGGGCTATCGAACTCAAGCAATACGGGTTACGGTATAAAAATTGACCCTCCGTGAAATCCTAAGTCCTAGCAGACTTCATAGCCGAGTGCACCTTTATAGAGAACCCGTTAACGGACCTACCGAAAGAGGAAAAAGATGATTTGGACCTCCCGTTCCCTGAAACCTACACCGACTTGTGGGTCGTTCATGTGGATGGAGCTAAAAATTAGGAACTAGCCGAAGCCGGAATCTTCATAATCGGGCCACATGACATGCAGATACGATACGCCATCAGAATACTGCAGCCGTTATCCAATAACGCAGTGGAATATGAGGCGTTACTGGCTAGACTCAGGATAGGAAGAAGCTTTTCCACCAAGGCCATACACGATACGGGAATGATGGGAGACTTGTGATTAAAGATTTGTGGAGATTCTAAATTGATAATAGACCAAGTCTTGGGACACTCTCAGGCCAGAGAGCCCATCATGGTTCAGTACCTCGCTAAAGTGAAGCGCGAATTGTTGGAAATAAAGAAAAGTGGCATGCAGGTCAGCTTTGAGCATATTCCCCAAGAGGATAACGCTGAGGCAGACGGCCTGGCCAAACTCACCGCAAATCCGGACGCGTCCATACCTAAGGGTGTATACTACCAAGAGATATCGGTACCCTCCTTCGTGGAAGAGCAAGTGTCGCTGTGTGTCGAAGAAATTGAAAATGACTGGCGAATCCCCGTAATAAAATACTTGAAACATGAGGAGTTACCTGCGGACAACGCCGAGAAAAAGAAAGTGCTGAAATAAGCGGCACGATGCACATACTACGATAGGGAACTGGTTCAGAGATGCTTTTCTCACCCAGCCGCCAAGTGTATAATAGAACAAGAGGGTCTTCACACCTTGCGAGAAATCCATGAAGGGATATGCGGCATGCACGCAGCAGGCGACACCTTGGCCGCGCAAGTCTTCAGGTCTGGATTCTACTAGCCTACTATCTGAAGAGATTGCCACAATTATGTACGGACATGTCAGAAATGTCAGGAGTTCTCCAAGATTCCTCGACAGCCCGCCACGGAAATCTCTAAAATTGTGGCCCCTTGTCCTTTCGCAAAATGGGGGATCGATATCTTAGGACCGTTTTCAAAGGCAAGGTCTCAACTAAAATTTGTGGTCGTGACGGTAGATTACTTCACGAAGTGGGCAGAAGCGGAAGCGGAAGCGGTTGGCAACATCACAATGGAGAGAATTTGGCGTTTCTTTAAACACCAAGTTATTATGAGGTTCGGTGTACCCCATGTCCTAGTCAGCGACAACGGGACACAATTCACCAGCCAGTTCTTTAGAGATCAATGCGCAGAATTCCAGATCGAACAAAGGTTCTCTTCTGTGGCTCACTCGCAGACCAACAGTCAAGCGGAGGTGACGAATCGATGTATTCTCAACGGCATAAAGAAAAACCTAGAAGGATCTAAAAAGAAATGGGTAGACGAGTTGCCATACGTGATGTGGGCGTACCACATGACCGTTAAAGCCAGCACTGGAGAAACGCCTTTCGCACTGGCCTTCGGCACTGAGGTCGTCACACCGATGGAGATCGGTACTTTCAGCCTGCGAGTAGCATACTTTAGGGAGGAACTGAACGAGGAAAGGTTGCGAGCAAACCTTGATGCGTTACCAGAATGGCATGAGGAAGCCCTTCTGAAAATGCTCTATTATAAACAAAAAATGGCGCGTTATCATAATAGGCGCGTCAAAGAACGACTGCTGAAAGCAGGTGACTTGGTACTTAGAGACAAACGAGTCGCTGGACAATGTATGAGGAAACTCAGTCCGAACTGGGACGGCCCATACCGCGTTATCCGCATTATCGGAAAGGGAGCGTATCACCTGGAAACACTTGACGGTACTCCCTTACCCAACTCTTGGAATATTGCTTGTTTGAAATTATACCATGCTAGATCTTGATATATCTCTGCACCTTTTTGCTAACGCCAGCCCTAACGTGTGCTAACACTTGAATAGAGAATGTTCTTGTGTGTTTTGTGGCTGTTGACTATGTGCAGATGATAAATGAAGAAGGGTGCCAGGAGTGAAAAGTCCTATCCTTGTGACAGACGGTCCTGATCAGACAGCTCACTAAGTAAGGGTACGCCCTGGCATACCTAAAAATAAGTGTCGGAAGTGAAAAGTCCTACCCTTGGGGGCAGCCGCGCTAACACAGGCGGGCCGCTAAGATGAGGCACGTTCCGATACCCCCGGGAGTGCAAAGTCCTATCCTTGTGGCAACCGTGCTAACACAGACGGCCCACCAAGATGAGGCAAGCCCCGACTTCTCTAGGAGTGAAAAGTCCCATCCTTGTAACTGGGCTAACACAGACGGTTCACAAAGACGTGGCACGCCCCAGAGAGATAGAAACTCCATCCTGGAAGTGAAAAGTCCTATCCTTGTGATGTCCAAGCTAATACAGATGGCTCACTAAGTGAGGGCACGACTCCGGGATGCGAGGTTAATGCCTGGATGTGAAATGTCCTATCCTTATGAAGGTTGGTCTTGATCAGACAGCTCACTAAGACGAGGCACTGTCCTGGCCGACCGTGGAAATTTGGGAATACGGAAGGAAATCGCGAAATCCTAGTGAGTAACCAGATGGGAAATCCCTGGTGAAGATGGCTGGTTGAGAAAGCGATATGTCACGAAATCCCAGCGAGTAACCAGATGGGAAATCCCTGGTGAAGATGGTTGGTTGAGAAAGCGACATGGATAATGCTGACAACCCTTGGATGTGGAGGCGCGACGGCTCCTAAACGGTAATTAATGTTTAATTATCGCATAATATTTTGACTAATGCTCTAAAGCATCGACTGAGAGTGTGTAGGCCGCGCAAGCATCGTGAGGCCTGCCATGGCGATAGGTACATGGGTAATGGCTAGAGTTCCTGCCGCCTCGGTTAAGAAAATACAGTCAGGGGAGCGCACGCGATTGGCCCCTTTGGATATCTATTATTGCGGAAGGGGATAAGTCCACATTTATTTACATGGAATTCATCATCTATAAGGAATTTTTTGTCATTGGTTAAGAATACCTACGTCAACACGATGTCATTACGAAAATGCTCATCCCGGATGAAGTCTCGTCGATGGAGTTATCCCTTCAAGCGGTGTAATGCCTCTAGAAGGATACTGCCGCTTCGATGGCCTGTGTGGGTATATGCCACGCGTCGGGGATAATATTGATTATGAGTCGCTTCTATGAGTTCTACTTCTAAAATTATCTACTGAGTAGTGTTATTCTACACCGGCATTGAAAGGCGCATGGTTAAGTCATGACGCGATATCTAGTGTGAAATTTATTATCAATGTTTGTCATCCTGCAGAGTATAGGGTGACGCTATGGTGATCTCATCCTCTGGCGATGTTATCCCGCCATGACAACTATCTTAATGTGAAAGTTCAGAGAAAAGAGATGGTGGGAAAGGGGGATCAGTTACGAAAAGAAATAATATATATGTGCGAACTGTTCGAAAAACCCTCAAGGGGCTACAAAAAGGCAAAAACCCCTCAAGAGTAAAAACAAAAAGGGGTGATAACAACGCCTATTGCGCGCCAGCCTCGTTGTCCCCCTGTCCCTCGTTGCCCCACCATTCTCTCTTAACAAAAGTGGTCATCCGTAAGACCCCCTGATCTCCTCCAAAAGGCGTCAATGAGGGCCTCAGCGTCATATGTCTTCTCTGTAAATTTCCACGAAGCAGTCAGACATGATGCGGGACGTATTCTTAGCGAACCACTTGCCCTTCTCAGACGACTCTTTCTCTAACGCGGCTTTTTCCACCGCCCTAGCAGCTCTCTCTGCCGTTAGTGGAGCCTCGAGATCAGACGCCCTAGCTGCCTCCTGCTCCCTAGTCACTTTCAAATCTTTCTTGGCCATCGCCAAAACTACCACCAACCGTTGACATTCCCCCGACAGCCTCTTCTTTTCTTCTCGCTCCTTAGCGAGCTCGTCGGAAAGATCGCAGCGGGCGGAAGCAAGAGAGGTGGCCTCCTGCGATACATACTAGGACCAGTAGTAAAACTGGGAGAAACCAGAGAATAAGGTGGAACGCACGAAGGCCAATATGCCCCTTTCTGCTCGGGAGACGTTAATGCGTGAGCAGCCAAGAAAGAAGAAATCCCCGCTGAGCTATCTCCCCCTGTGGCCGCAAACCCAACTCTGCGCAAGTTGCTCAAGTTAACCTGATGGGTAACGGGCCCAGACTCCCCCAGCGAACTTAAATCGGCCATCATATGAGGCGTGTTATCGCTACCAGGGCGATACATCGAGGCACTGGAAGGAACAAAGTGTAGGGTAAGAGGAGATGGAGGTTGGCTGGAAGAAGTACCCCCAAAAAGCCCAAAAGGACCATGAGACTGAAAGGGCGGAAAACCGACCCCCGTAAAGTCCTTAGTAAAGCCCAGGATAGCGGAATAGGAAGGAGGAAACGCGGAGTTAAGGGAATTGGGCAAAGCGTCAAAAGACCCGAAAATACCCATGGTCCCCAAAGGATCAGAAGACTGCATTGAAGCAAAAAGGGCAGCATTGTTCCCTTCACTGATAACATGATTCGTTGGCGGACTCGCATTTTCCCAATCGGGTCGCTGCCTCTTGCCAGTACGTCGAAGTACACGGCCTAGGTCCTTGTCGCCCGATGATGGTAACTGGGTAGGGGCGACAACGGTATCCTGCAGAGAAACCGCGAGTAAGAAGGATAATAAAACAAAAGAAAGCATCAAAGAGCGCTAAGAAGCAATGACTAAAATAGTGCGAGTATAAAAGAAACACATATAGTGACAGTGTCACCGACCGCGTCTGAAGAAAGAGTAAGGGCGGCAATGCGCACTGTCTTCTTCTTTTTCTTCTTTGGGGGAGCCCGGGAAGAAGATCTTGGAATAGGAGCAACGGCAATGGATACAACCGGGATAGAAACAGGAATGGTGATGGATCGCTCACCAGCCGTGGAAGAAAGTACTTGGATGGGGTTTACAGTCACAGTAGATGATATGACTGGAGTAACAATGGCAGTGGCAGAGACAGCGGTAGTGGCAATTTCCTCTCTCTTCTTCAAAGCCTTCCGCTCTCATCTCCTAACGCTTTTCGGCTTTTGATCAGGATCAGGAGTTGCACAATCACGACACAACGTTAGCGTTAGTACTGCCGGAAGTAACAAAGAAAATGACATAACACTCACTCTCAACATAGGCTCGAATGTCAGTGTCGCAAGCCAACTTGCGAGTATGAACGTAGATGTCCAACTCGAGCAGTTTGCCTAACCAGCCTTGTTCAGGCTGAGGAAGAGCCATCCGACGACCCCAGGCACTATCCTCGATAGCATGGTTAAAACCAGTCTGCCACTGGGGGCTAGGTAGCTCGATAACAAAAAATTCGTTCTTCCAATCTTCAATGGAAGACTCAAGGTGCAGGAATTTTCAGGTGAAGGGTTTAAGAGAATCATCATCATAACAGGGTGATATCGCTATCACACCCCTACGATTATACAATTGGAAAAGAGATTTAAGTAATAAAAGGGAAGGAGAGGTAATCCCTTCGATAAAAGGATCAAGAGGGAACTTGAAGCCATAGCCAAACATTTGGCATATAAGAGCCTGCTATTACCAGGCATTACACTGTTAAGGCAAAGTAAATCAGAAGCAACAGAAGGCTTATAATCCTCAAGGATACGTGCATTGTGCTTAGACAAATTATCCTGAAGTATGGATGAGGAGGTGATGGTGGTGGCAGTACTCTCAATTTTTTCCTCATCAATAGACTTAGTACGAATTCTAGCCATGGCAAAAATAAAGAAAAAGATGAAGAAGATGGCAGATGAGGATAGAAATACCTTTTTGGAGGAAAACCCAGAGCGCCCAGATGTTGGAAAGAAAAAACACAAGTCTGCTCGAGAGGGAGAAGTGAAAATAAAATAACAAAAGAGGGAAAAATAACATGTATTGGGTTTTATAACCCTAGTGGTCAGCCAAAATGACTGTTGCAACCGTCGTCGCCTGGAAAAGACGTGAGCAATGAGTACAATCCTAGAAAAGTGAAAAGATGCCTCGATCTTGTCAGTTCCTAGGGCACGACAATCCCTAGCGTCTCCATGAACAGACACGTGTATTCTAGCCATCATGACTTCTCTCTCGCATTAATGAGGGGATCCCGAGCATTAAATGCTCTGACAAGTGGATTCGATTTTCAAATCAAAGCAAGCGTGACAACGCGGAGACCAAAATATCATGGCGCAGCGTTAACTCCATGGGCAGTTGTTGAGATAACGCAAAAGAAAGAGATAGCGCAACAAAGATCAATCATTATTCACTGTCACAAGTCAGGCGTTATTAATTATTACAAACCAAATGGGATCAATGTTCGAAATAAAAAGCAAGAATAATTAACGGAGATGAGAGGAGCTCTTGACGTTCCCAGCGGCATCAGCACCGTCTGATCACGGGAGCACCCCGGCATTGCCCCTGTCGCCTTCCTCCTCCTCACCTGAAGAAAGGAAACCTTCCTCGCTCGATTCTATTTCGTTCATTTTTTCAGAGGCATAATCGGCTATCTTAGCTGGATCAACAGACCCACCGCAATAGTAGTCCGCGAATCCAGAGGTAAAGGCCCGTATGGCTCTCTTCTTCCACCAGTTTATTTTTGAAGGCATCATTGCTAGATCTGCGTTACAAGCCGATATCTCTTCACGAAGAAGAGAATTTCTTTTGTCCGCCGACACTAGCTCTGCCTCCAACAACCCAACCTTGGCCTCCCCCTTAACCAGCTCTGCCTCTAGCAATTCAACTTTGGCTTTCCCCTTAGACTTTTCTCTGGCAAGTTCAGCGCGGCAATCATTCAGCTCCGCCAGGATACGAGTTTGAAGTTGCATTAACTCCTTCACTTTAGCCAAGGCGGCATCCAATCGCTCCTTCGAGTCAGACGAACCTCGAAGTTTATCACCATGAGCCTCAAGAAAGTAATGCACGTGGCAAAAGCCTGCCAGTGCGTCATTCAGAACATGTGCGTGCCGAATATCGGGGGGAAACCGCAGCAATGCCTCTTTATCCTCAGGTGAACCGAATATTTCACCCGCTAGGAAGGTCGTCGGCTAATCTCGTGACAACGGGTCTGACACCCCTAAGGCACAAAGCTCGTTAGTGCCTAAGGTTGACAAATCCAACCGGTAAGAAGGAACTCCTTGGGGACCTTAAGGGGAAAGATTGGCGATAAAGGAGGGAGAAGAACCCTTGGCGGAACCGTCGACACCCGAAATGGAAGTAAAGAATAACGGTTGGGGACCCCCTATTGGTGTGTCAGGAAGCACGCTTGAGCCGGGAGCTGACATCACCACATCAGGAATACAAGAAGAAATAGGAGAGTCAGGGGCGTTAGTCGGTGGAAGCGAATTTGCCGCTAACGGAACTTCAGTAACCTTGGGAGAAGCGTTAGTTGACGCCTCAGCAACCTTTACTGTTTTAGAAGTACTCGCCACAGTAGAGGCGTCAATCACCACGGTAGGGACTTCGCCAACCTTTTTAGAAGAAACCTCAGCAGTCAGATCATTTTTCTCCACTGTGAGTTTCTTCCGTTGAGCTGAGGAAGCATGACGAAGCTCTGTCTCGATGTCCACTTCCTCGTTATCGCTGTCAATTATCCTAGCTGTAGGACAACTCGAAGTTGCTCCTCTACCCCGAACAAGTAGCCAATTATCAAGGAAGCGAGAGGCTCGAGCAGAGATGCCACGCCCTCCCCCTGCGACTGTCTTAGTTCTCCTCTTTTTTGGCGGAGTAGTTTGACGGCTGGAACCCTCGGGCGGTGGAGAAGCCGGTAGCGTTTGGAGTGGTATCACGTTTAAAGGAGCGTCATTCCCTCTAGACGGTTGACCCTCAGCGTTTTCTGCCAGCGAAGCGTGTTAGAACGGCAAGTAAAATTAAGTTATAACACGGAAGGAGAAATGCTTACCCGTAACGCACTCTTCCAAACGCTTATACAAAGCGAATTCCCGAATACGGAAAGACGTATCTATCCCTAGTAAGGTGTTAGCGTGGAATAACTCATCCCTTGTCAACACCCCTGGATTTACCTAGACAGCACTAGTAATCTCTTGATTAAAGCCCCTGCGCCACAAATGGGAAGGTAGTTTGAGCACGAAGAAACCGCTCTTCCAGTCAGCTACAGTTTCCTCAAAGCCCTGAAATTTTTGCCATAATGATTGCACGAATGCGTCATTCCACCGCGGGGCGATATCGACCAAGCAATTATGACAACTCAGGCTAAAGAATTTACAGATTAAATTGACGGATGGAGTAAAGATATTCTTCATCTCGCAAGCGCGAAGAAATGCATAAATACCGCACCAAGAAGAAGGGGTTATATGAGCGGGATTAAGATCATACCAACGCAACAATTTCTCTACAGAAGTATGAAGTGGAAAGCGAAAGCCGCAGAGAAACATTTTAAAATAAACCATTCTACACTTCCTCCATAACGGATCATGAAGCCGCCATTCATCCATGGGAATGACAGGGAAATAGTTGGGGGGAAAGAAAACACATTTACCCTCTAATTCAGCCTTCAGAATCATTTTGCACGAGAAAAAACTACGCGTCCTTTCGATTTCTGGATCTAGAGGCCTCTGAAGACCTCTGGTAGCTCTAGTGTGGCGCATATTGAACCAAAAAAAGAAAAACCAGAGCGAAGGAGAAGCAAAATACCTTGAAGGAGAAAGCAACGAGTAGACCATTGGCGCCGACGAACGATTGAAGGAATTTCCCTTGAGTAGAAGAAGAAGCAGAAAGATAGTATAACAGAGGACAATTCGAAGCGCGAGTAAAAGTGTGAGAAGAAAGCAGTTATTCCCTTTTAAAGGTCAAACTCAGCAACTGAGCGACCTATGAGAATAAGACACGCACAAAGTAAAAAATGGCACGTGGAACGGCCTCAGAGGAATATTTATGATTAAACATTTATATCCTTGAGGAAAGGCAGTTAGCGATTGAAAAATGAAGAATGGTTGCATGGAGCAATAACCGATCGCTCAGCGTTAACTGTCTAAGGGCCGTAGGAGTTAATGCGGAATATAACAGCAAGAAAGCAAGCGCCGATAACGTTATTTTATTCATGATAAGCCATACAACATCTACAATATGCATGGTGTGTGAAGATTAATCCTCGTCAGGCCAGTAAGAAGGCCAATAGGAGTTATCTCCATCCGAGGACGGAAACTCCTCGTCAGTGAAAGGGAAAGGCTCGTCAACCCCTTTCTCTCGACCAGGCTTTAGTGGACTTGACTCCCTTTTAGTAGCGGGAGCCGCTACCTCGACACCGATGTCGCTGGAGGAACCCCTTTCCATGAAACGATTGATGTAAGGAAACAGTTCATCGCCCCTCCGAACAGTAGGGACATAGAGGTCAAACGGCACGCTGGCTTCCTCGAAGGCATTTCTCTTTGGTCTCTTGCGACCTTTGCGTTGAGCAGGTCGCCTTCTCAGACGCGGCGAAGGAGGATTGTCGGAATCCGGCAAAGTCGGAGGACTTGGTGGGGACTCGCGCTCAATGGCATCTCTGAAATATGAATCAGCCATGGAATTTTAAGCAATCTCAATGGAGAAATGCGAAGAAGAAGATGAATAGGAAAGACAATCTCATTAAATAGTCGAAGTGAAGAGGACGTCCCGCTTTCTCACGCGACCTTTGATAAAGGCCAATGAGCTTCGAGAAGAATGATCTTAATTGCAGAAGTAGATCCTGTGATCGCGCCTGTAAAAATTTCTCACTAATCAAGAGACACCGAAAAACCGCCCAATCAGTTGATACTGAAGAGGCGGCGCGAAATCAATGCGGAACGGTTCGCAAGAGTAACCGTTGATACCTGACGACTAAGAAAAAGCAAGTGATGCAGAAGTTCAACCAATGGTAGAATCATTTTCAGTTGAGCTGATGTGGCACTCAACTGAAACGTTAATTGGCATGTTGTGAAAAGAAGAGAGAGAAAATGCAAGATAGCGAAAAGATACTTTATTTATGGCCTAACGGCCCGAAGCATACATCCACCTACACACTGAGAACATACAAAAGAAGATAAAGGGAAGGGACGACGGCAGCGAGTGGTCAAGCATTGGACTAGGCATCGTCCTCCCCCGGCACCACAGAAACCACCCTCAGCGCATCTACAACAGAGGTCAGTTCAGTGGAACAGACCCTCATTCCCTTCAAGCAACACCCCAGCATGTCTTTCCTGTGCCGCAGCATGGTGACCACCACCTCGATGTGGGAGACGGTGGCGGCCAGCTTTGTCACGCTCTCCAAGGGGCTGAAGTCCTCTAGGGAAGTCTCGAGCTGCCTAGACAAGAGCGGGGCCATCATCCCCTGGAGCTCCATGATATCCTTAGAGGTCTTCCTTATCATGTTTTCCAGAAAATCAACATCGGCCTCAGTCAGATTCTTCAGAGTGTGGGCTTTGGAGAGCAAGAAGTTTCTGGTTAGTTCGTCCATAGTGAAAATGCCAAAAGAAGTGCTAAAAAAGATGAGAAATTTGCGCGGAGAAAGTTCAAATTTATAAGCCCAAGCAAGAAGCAGCTGAGGACACGTGTCCCTCGAAAGCCGCGCCACCCCGATATCTCGAGAACCGTCAAACACGACACGGAAACGAGAAGAAGCGTTAGCCCTTGGTAAACACTTGGGCTCGTTTTCAGTTGGGCTTGTGATAACAATTAAGGCAATTCCAAGGGTATTTCCGTCTTCACACCAGCCTTGAGATCGGAACCCTACAATACCAGCCGGGCGTCAGCCATGGAGGTTGCCACCCTTTTTTTAAGAGAAGAGCCCTGGGATGGTCGACATCAGCGGGGAGGGGGGCGGGGGGGAGTCTCACGCGTTATCTACTCATACGAACGGCGTCATCCCATCCCAGGTCAGCCATGACGTCATGCGAGGCGTTATCTTCCCAAGATAACACCCACCCCCTAGAGGTAACGCCCACGCTCTGCCTATAAATACCCCACCCTTCTAAATGAGAGGTAAGCCTAAGATCGCTACACGAACCTCTGCCATTTTGGAACAGCCTTACTAATTTAAGCATCGGAGTGTCTACGTCGGAGCCCCCCTCCGGCGCTTTGCAGGTACACTAGACGGTAACTACTATAACTCCGAGCGGCCATAATCCCTACCCCGATCCTCCAGAAGTCCGAATCTTATCATATATATATTAAAATAATTAGGGTTTTAAGGGAGGCTCTCTCTTCCGCCTTTTTCTCTCTTCTTCTTCTTCCGCCTCTCTCTTCTTCCAGACTTTTTCCAACAGCTTTGTAATAAACCGGAGCTTTGCTCTGGCCGGTAATATTCAGGAGTTTTTCCCATTCTCTTCTTTTAGGCATTGATCTGCAATAAAGATGGGAAAATTGGCAAATCAGATGTATTATGCCCTAGAAAAGGCTAAAATAAAAGGAAAAAACCTACACTTAAAACATGCGATCACACACATCCCCTCAACACTCTCAATGTTGTATAAAGGTTCCTTAACGTGGTCTTCTTCATGAGAGGAATGTCCCGATCCTATCCAAATCAATCTTAATCCTTTTCCTTCTGGAATTTTTAACTCTATTGAGGGAAATCTTGTGATTCCTAGAATCTTGCCCCCATTTCCACAACCTCTGAACAGAAAAAAATTGGTATGTTGAAGGCTCGAGAAACCTTAGTTGTTGTCCCTTTTTTCAGCTTCCCATTCTTACTCTTCTGCAACAACTCATACGCAACTAGCCTTTCATCATCATTTAACTCTTTCCTTTGTGGCTTTGCTAAATGTTGTCTTGGAACTCACAACCCAAACTTACTTAGCCAAATGTAAATGAAATATTGTTAGGATAATTAACAGAATTAAGTTTTGTATGAAAGATGGATGACCTTGTTCACCACTTTCCGGCTGAGAGTCCATGTTCAAGTCTGGAATGTCGTCATGGTCTCTCGGCTCTGAATTTTGGAGCTCCATGAACTCGGCCTCTTCTTCCTCTTCATAAGTTTGGATGTTGTGGCATTGGCTAACCATTTCAAGATATTGAGGTAGAGAAGAGTTGTCGTTCAAGTTAGATAAAGGATCAAAATCATTATGCTCCATCTATTCTCTGCAACGGTCGTGAAGAACAGGGGTTCAGGCTTGGGAGAGCAAACAGGGGTGAGGATTATTCTGATTCTACATATACAAATGTTTTGTATAATCACTCTGTTACATAGATAAATTGCAATTGCAGGCGGGAACTTTAGAAATTTTCCAATGATTTCAAAAATTCGTTTGAAATTTTTGGAGGACTGATGCAAAACTCTTCCATAAGCAATGGCGGTGGTTTGCAAAATTAGAGTCGATGGCTTCAATTCCTGACATAAGGGACATTGTATCCCCCTCCCACGCATCCAGCCCAGCTGAGCGAAAACTTAGGCCTAGTTGTCAAACCCAGCTTCACGCCAGAAGTTGAAACATAAGCCAATGACACTTTCGTAAATAACGTAAGAGGTACAATAGTTATAAAGTGCCTCATTTTCTATAAACCAATCATTACTTTAATTTGTGTGACACCACCCAATATGTCGTTTATTTCCGATCGGAGGGAGTATTTAATTGTGTCTGAGTACTTTTCTTGTCTATATTAATATATCTTTTGAAACGAAAAAAAAAGAAAGAAAGAAGAAAGAGGGCGGCTGGCTACTCTTAGGCGAGTCGTAGCGGAAGAAGCGCAGGTGGAACGACTTCAACATTTTAGAAAAAGTACAAGCTAGCTAGTTAGAACTTAGCGGGCAGGCAGGAGGGAAAAGGGCAGATAGATAATCGTACAGGAGCAGGTGACTATAGACAGGTTGGACACAAACCATCCCTTGAAGGAGTACTAAATATTTCATTTAAAGAAATTCAAAGCAGTAAATGATGCAATCAATGAATTTCATTCCAAATCTTGCTACAAGTACTCAGGTAGATACTTAGATAAAGTTGTGATTTGGTTAAAACATAATATCCCACATGCCACAAATTTAATTTTCTAAAATTTCTTACGATGGTGGCTAGTGCAACATTGCTACGTAAGAAAGTGCACCACCTCATTATTTTCAGTCAAAAACATGCCATAAACCATTTTACCAAAATTAAACAAATGTTGATTAGCAATTAGATGAACCAGTTGACCCAACATCTAGTAAGAAAAGCTACATACATACACAATTCAAACAGTTCTCAAAAAGTAACATTGAATAAACAAACTCTTTAAAATTACAGCTAGTAATGACGAAAATCAGGGGTGACAATTTTAATTCTGATCTCATGATTTGTTTCATTTGTGCCGATTTTGACGAGATTGGAATCAATTGTTTGGATTAATTTTATAAACCATACATTCCCATCCCAATCCGTCCCATATATTCGTGACCCATTGTGATAACTCATTTTATTCACATTTCACTTACCTCCTCATCCCATCACTAACCTCTCGTTTTCTTTTCTTTCGTGCACTACCCACAACCACCACCACTCGGAAGTGCTGCTACTGGATTCCACTAGAGATCCTGCTAGTCTTGTGCTAAAAAACTAACCAATTGGATCGAAAGAATTAATAATAATTATTTAAGGAGTTAAATATATATTCGGTGTATTTATTTAAAGAGTTAAATAAATAATTGGTGTAGTTTTACTAGGACATTATTTGATAATATCTAACACATATCCTATATATACTATTAGGGTACTTTGGTAACTAACCAAAGTTAAAACCCTAGTATAAATAGTTAAGGATGAAAACCTAAAGTGTAAGGTTGTTAGTTTGGGTGCATTTTCGGTTTTCTTAAGGAAGAAAAATTGTACACCACCAATAAGAGAAAGAAGAGAAAATGCAAGGAGTTGCAGTCTAGTAGGTTGTGAATCCTTCTTCTGTCGGTTCTAGCAAACCATTCTTGTCAATTATTCAGCGCATTCGTGTGGATACCAATAGAGGGTGTTCGTTGATACGGGCAACACATGTTGGTTCGGTTCTACCTCTTGGGAATGGTTCATCCATTTAAATTTCTGTGTTTCGGTTTGGTACTCCAGCGATTCTATTTCTGGTATAAGGTACACAGTTTGAATCCTAATCTTTATATATTATATTCGTTCACTTGGTTCCTATTCGGGTTTCTGAAACAAGTCTTCCGCTGTGATTACGACTGAAACCCTACAGTGATAGCAGAGCCTCTTGCATTCGATTATTTTATATGTGATTCTATTTTGGAGTATGTATATGATGTGTAGTCGAAATTAATTGATATGTACATATGATGCATAACCAAAAATAAATTAATTGTTCATATATATATGATATATATTGTCTAATATTTGTTGATATATCTATGATATGTATGCTGAGTTTATATGATGCGTTTTTATAATTAAGCATACAGACTGTTTGTGAACATATATACATAGCATATATATATATATACACACATGCTACTATGAGGCTGAAACAATGATCATTAAATGGTTTAATATATTCGGTTTTGATGATTCAATTTGATTGAATAACCAAACTAGGTGATAATACTTAAGGGTCGTAACCCGTCGTACCACCTAATACTAGCGCCTTATAATAGCTTTGTGATTATAACCCTTTTTTTAAATCATAGGTTTTATGCCATCCATGTTTTAACACTTGTCAAAGGTTTGATCACCGAAGTATGGGTTATCAAAATATGTTGGACTCAATATGCATTAGATTATCTTAGTTAGGCAAGATGGAAATGGTGCTTCCATAGGTTTAACCACGGTAATACATATTTATGCTATCAAAATGGTTTTGGGCCTAATGCATAAGATGAGATTAAACATGTATAGGTATACGATATCCTAGATCTCATAATATTTCTAAAAGTTACATGTGATGTAATTGGTATAGCTTGTCTTTGATTTTAAGTGAGTTATCTCCATCAAGACCAATTAGTTGGCTTTGCCTTAGGGTTCTTAAAACCGGTCTTCCTCCTCTAGCTAACCCCTTTTAGCTTGATCAACACTTGATCAATTAAGGGAAGGTTTCGGCTTAGAGATCCTTGTAATCACTTGAGTACAGGTTTAATACATTGTCTTTCATAAATTCCTATCTACATTTCATCCATTATTGTCGCTGCCTATTACTCCCAACAATTGTTTATCAATCTCCCAAAGGAGACTAGATCCGATTGCTCCAAGAACATCACGACTTCATCTTCCAAATGAATCTGAGAAGTTATCACAGTTGGCTTCCAGCCCTCATAAAAATATTGGATAAGTGCGTGATCAGTGAGGTTGTGTGAAGGACACAAGGCTTGTATTTTCTTGAAATGCTCATGGTATTGCCCTAGACTCTCGTCATCTTTCTGGACAATGGAGACTAGTTGTAGATGCTGGATAGTACTTATCAGTGAAAGCCTTAGACATCTTGGCCCAGGTGGTGATGGATCTTGGAGGTAGATCATAGAACTAGTCCTTGGCAACGTCTTTTAGAAACACATAAAGGCTCGCAATTTAGCTTGGTCGATGTCGACATTGGTCGGTTTCAAGGCCTCACAAACAGAGTGAAGATGTTGGAGATGTCAGTGAGGGTTCTCCTTAGGTAATCCATGGAAGGTAGGGAAGTGGTGCATGACAGTGAACTTGAGCATCCAATCAATCTGAACAACCGGCTAGATAATACAACTACTTGGTGACTCGGGAGAAGCATTGAGGTCATCAATGGTCAAGTTGTTCGGTGGAGGAGGTGGATCTACCATGATGGGTATCTCGGGGTAGACGAACTCTACATCGTCGAGGTCTCGATGGAGGTAGGCTAGGTCTTGGTGAAAGAGATTGCCGAGATTATCCAGGTCGGAGAGATTTATGTCGAGGGCAGGATGAGGAACTTCTCTATGGTGAATAGATGGTCCTTTAACCTGTCTTCGGAGTCCTCTTTATGTTCTAGTAAGCTTGTGATCGAAGGGTAGTAGATCTGGTGCAGATCTACTAGTCATACAAATAAAAGAAAAAAATCAGTTCCGTTCAATCCCGGCAACGGCACAGAAATTTGACGAGCGTTGTCGAAACGCGTCAAATATAATAATAAATTTTGAAGCCTAAATGCACAAATTAATTTGCGTATAGCGGTAACAGGGTCGAACCACAGGGATTGAAGGTTGAAAAATTGCCCTAGATGTATGAAAAAGATGAATGCAATCAAAGAGTAACACAAGGGGGGTTTGTTGGTTAAACTAGTTAACCAAAAGAGAGCGAGACCTACATAGCTAACAAGGACAGAAATAATAAAATTGACAAAAATAACAATCATAAACAAAACAAATAAGTAAGGAGAGAATATAAAATCAAATGAGAGGAAATCTTAGCAAAGGATTTTCTTGGGTTGCGTCGAGGCCTAGTCAGTCATCGGCGCACAAATATTCGATTCCTATGCCTTAGACATGCTATAGGGGCCAGGTACGTTTAGGCCCCCTACTTTCCTTCGTAAGAGAAGTTGCCCTCTAATTTCACATATGAGGTAACCTTGACACTTCGCCGTCTTCCTAGGCACGAGGCGGGGAGGCAATACTCAAAAGCCCATAAAGAAGAGGAAAGACACGTCTAGGGGCGAGACCCTCAGCTCATCACACTTGTGCCACAACCCTAATTGGTTACTTGCCCTAAATGGAACAGACCAAGCTAATGACAATCCGTCTAGTGTCTGCTCTATTCTAAGGCCTCACGTCAGTTATTACCAAAGAAACGATAGTAATCTAAGAAGGTAAAGTAGTAGGTGATCAAGCTTCTAATAAGCCCAAATAGATCAAACAATAAAACGACAAGCAAACAAATACAACAATAAGAAGTTATAAAACGTGATTTGGCGTCTTGACTACCCCTTTGCAACCCTCAAAATACCCTTGCTAAGCGGATGAGCTTAGCCCCTCATGCTAATAAATAAATAAAAATAGATCTAATATAAAGCATAAAAGATAAAGATGCAATAAAGGAAATAAAAGCTTAATAAATACCGACCGGAGCTAAAAGCTCCAGTTTGAAGAAGAGTTGGTGGCTGACGGCGGCTCCAGCAACAAAAGGGAGGAACAAATCCTAAAGAAAAACTAAAAAGGATATATGTAAGAGCGGGTGCCCTAAAAAGTTATGATAAAACTCTAAAAACTAAGGCTTAAATACTCTCTTAGCTCACATAAGGACAAAATACAACTAAGGGAGAGGACAACCCACACAAGGAGCGTGTTCCTTGGTCCAAAAGAGAATATTCTAGAATCTGCCAGGCGAAATCTGCATGGAATCCCGTGCGAATCTTTCTCTTTAGTCGGGATTTTGCTAATGTACGACAGCTAGGGCTTGACGACTTGATCACCAGCTAGGGCTCGACAGCGTAATAGCTAGCTAGGCCTCATCGAGGTCTCGATGCTTTGGGTTCCACAAGATTCCATCCAAATAGCGCATATTTTTGTATCTTTCTCTCTTTTAGCCCAGAACTGCAAAAATGATGGAAACAAAGGCAAATCAGCAGTATCATGCTAGAATAAAGAGTGAAAATGAAGAGGAAAATATATATAAAACACACGCTATCACACAACTACACTCCCACTCGTTCTCTTGTAGACACGGGTTTTATGTTCATTCTTGATGAATCCAAGCTCTTTGATTCCTTCATCAAAATGATGATTCCAACTCCGAGAATCCTGCTTCAATCGATAAATGGATCTTTTAAGCTTTCATACCTTATTAGTATTCTCAGAATGAACAAAACCTTCGAGTTGTATCATGTACACATCCTCAAGCAAATTTCGTTTAAGAAATGTTGTTTTGACATCCATTTGTCATATTTCATAATCATAGTATGCAACAATGGCAAGGCGAATTCTAATAGATTTTATCATAGAAACTGGTGAGAAGGTTTCATTATAGTCAATACCATGAGTTTGTTTGAAAACCTTTACAACCAACCTTGCTTTAAAGGTATGCACTTTGCCATCCATATTTGTTTTCTTCTTGAAGACCCACTTGCACCTAATGGTTTTTATCCCATCAGGTGGACCAATCACAGTTCACACTTGATTGTCATACATGGATTGCATTTCAGAATTCATGGCTTCGAACCATTTCAGAATTCATGGCTTCAAAACCTCTTCTCCTTCAGTAATGAGAAATCCACATCTCTCACGCTCGTCTAGTCCTACTAGATCTACGTTGAACTTCTTTAGATGCAACAACTTCTTCTTGATCTTTAGTAGGCTCCTTAGGCATTGAAATGTCATTTTGTGGTTCTCGAACTTCTTCGAGATTCACTTTAATGTTGGATTTATGCCCTAAATACTAGAATATATTTGATATGTTAGTATACCCGAGAATTAATAAATCAATAGAAATAATTGTGTATTTAGTTATGGAAATAAATACATACATTTATGCAAAGGGAAACTAGTAAATATTTAATGAGTTACATAAATTACTAGTTGAGAGATATGTTAATACGAGTTAATGTGAGATATAAATATATTTTTGATAATATTTAGATACTTGTATAATTATTTATTTATAATTAAATATAATATATATATATGTGATTTTTATTTTTATTTTTATTTTTATTTATTTAATAGAATAAATAATTAGTTAATAAAGGGAGGCGACAATACAAGCCAGCCAACCCTAATGCTATATATATGGATATATAGCATACAATTAAATAGATCTCTCCTAACTCTAAAAGGCAGCCGCAGAAACAAAAATAATACACAGAAGGAATTCAAGGTTGAATAACTCATACAATTAATCAAAATTAATTAAATACCCCATTTAACTAATTTTGAAATTAACAATATACATACGCAATAATATCATATTTATATATAATATGAATTATATATTTTGTATATTAGTTACTTATTACGTTTCAAACTAATAGGTTGTACTACATATGTACGTTGGATTCAGATTTAGATTAATATCATATTTATATATAATATGAATTAGTTTTATATATTTTGTTTATTAATTACTCATTAAGTTTTAAACTAAATAGGTATATATATATATATATATATATATATATACACATTAGATATTATATATATATATATAGTATGAATTTGTTTTATATATTTAGTTTATTAATTACTCATTAACTTTCATTAATAATTTCAGATTTAACAAAAAATAATTAATGAAATTTGAATTTATTGATTGAAAAAATTAATACAACTATTGTTGCATGTATGTCATATATAAGGTTTTAGTCAGTAACGTTATGATTAAGTGTACGTACTCACTTAAGTTGGAGAACATTTGTCGATTAAATTATCAATTTAAGGATATTATTTTAGTTAGGCTTGATGATTGAAGGATAAAATTTTCTATATGAAATGAAGATAAACTTTTAAGTGAATTCATATTTAATCATATGTGAAGCTTTGGAATTTGATGATAAAATATAATTTACTTAATTATAATTTGAAAAAAAAATGCTTAGTCATATTAATTAGAGTTTTAATTATAAAACATTTACTATTTATTAGATAAGTATCAGAATAAAATATTCTACTTACTCTTTTTACAAATATAGTTACCTAAAAATATTATAGTCAAATATTTAAAAATAATTTTGTTAAGTTATATTTAATTATTTATATGAACATATAAAAATTTTCATTAATAAATTACTTTTTTTGATGGAGTTCTAAAAAATATATTAAGGAAAAAAATTCAAGAGAAGATGTTAAGTAAAAAAAGGATGAATCAAACTTGTTGCGCCGCAGAGATGGCAAAGGAGAAGGAGCACCCGCGCGCCAGAGGTTGTGGGTTCAAATTCGGAGAGGTGCAAAAAAGGGAGAGGGAGCGCGCACCTAGTAGGAGGACGCGTGACACGTGAAGGAGCCCAGGAGGAGGAGGAGGGCGCGTCACAACAGCGTGTGACTTGTCACAGTCACACGCGAAGGAGCGACTCGTTTGACGCGTAGAGCGTCACACGAGCTTTCACATTATTGAAAATAACAATTTCGATGGAGAATTCCATCGAAAATACATTAATATTAACAATTATTGAAAGTAAATATTTCGATGGAGTTGTCCATCAAAACCATTAAATATTTCGACGAAGTTGTCCATCAAAAACATATCAAAATTTCTGAGGGCTATGCGGTCGAAATTGAATAATAATTTCAACTGATGCATTGTTTCGACTACGGAGTCTGTCGCAAGGCCCTTGAAATATATCTTCGTCAATCATTTCGGTCGAAAAGTAGGGCGTTCGGCGAGTTGTTCAACGACTAAAGGGGGTTCGTCAAAAACTCGGTTGAAATGATTGATTCCAACGACAAGTCGTGTTTTCTGACCGAATTTGGCCATCGGAATCAGACAGTTTTTTTTTTTAGTGTTACTTCACTTTTTGTTTGAAATTCATAATTTTAATAAAGTTACAGAATATGTTAGAAAAGATATGGAATATGCCAAAAAAAATGGAATGGAAGAAAAAAACTTTTTAAAGATTCCGTAACTTTTTTTACATAATCTATAACTTTACCTTCAATTCCTTAATTTTTGTAAAGTTATGAAATATGCAAGAAAAGTTACGGAATAAAAGAAGAACTCTGTGTTTTTATAGATTCTCTAACTTTTTAAAAGTTCTGTAACTTTTCTTGCATATCCCGTAACTTTTTGCTTAAGTTTCGTAATTTTTATTAAGTTATAAAATATCTAAAAAAAGTTACAGAATATGCATGAAAAGTTACGGAATGAAAGAAGATGTTTGTAACTTTTTAAGAATTCCATAACTTTTTTTAAGAGAATATGTAAGAAAAATTACATAAAGAATGAAGAACTCTGTAATTTTTTAAGAATTTCGTAACTTTTTTTAAAATTCCGTAACTTTTCTTACATATTCTGTATCCAAGAAAAATTACGAAATTTGCAAGAAAAGTTTCAAATCTAAGGAATATTTAGTAACTTTACTTATAAAACAGGTTGTAAGTAAACTATTTTTTATTTTATTTTATTTATAAAGAAAAAAATTTGCACCATTAAATATTATCCAACGCCTTGCAACATTCTAGAATTGCCCTGAAATTAAGTGATGTTTTATAATTTTCTATGTAACTTTTTGCTGAATTATACTAATTTTATCCCTAATTACTAAGGAAATATAATTAATGAGAATAATAAAGTTCAATTAATTAGAATAAGACAAGAAATGGGTAAAAGCTGAAAAACAACCCTAAACTTTAATGTTTTATTTAATCGCAAACCTGAACTTTTATTTTGTTTAATTACAACCCTGGTCGTCGCCAGAATTGTTGAAGTACCCCCCTACCATGACAGAAATCAGACGTGGCACCATTGACCGACGTTATGTGCCACGTCATCTTCTGAAACGATGACACGTCAGCTTGCCACGTCAGACTCTAGTGGTTTGTGGCAAGTTTAGGTGCCAAACTTCATCTTCTTCATAAATTGAAGGACTAAACAGTAATTATTTATGTTTACTCCTAACAACAACTAATTTCGAGAAGTTGCGCAGTTCTAATCTCTACAGTGCCTTTTACGCTCACTTCATTGCCCATTCATCTGTCGCCAGGGAGAGACGCAGCACGAAGAACATCCCTCTTGAAGATTATCTCACTTCCCGTTAGTCACTCTAATCTCCCTTTTTCTGAATGAGTACTGCTATTCAGGACACTGAAATGGCCTGATGAAATGGCCCGAATGATGTGGCAATGCCACGTCATTCGGTAATTACAGAATTGCCATTAATGAAATCCTTCTCCTCCTCCTCCAGCCTCTCCTTCGACAACCCTAGACTAAATCAAAAACTCACAGCCACACACAGCCAGCCGCTCTCCCTCATCTCTCACACAGCCGCTCCTCCTCCGTCTCCTCCTCCGACAGCCGCATCCTCCTCTCTCAGACGACAAGTTGTTCCCTGACTGTGTTGAACAATTATTTCAACAAGAAATTGCTTAAGGTTTCTGCTTGTTTGTTAAGCTAATTCTAAGATATTTTGCTAATTTATTTCGTGAAATAGAAAATATCAAGAGAAAGGTGTCAGCAAAATAATATCAATGGATGTTTGTTTAAAGATTATACAAATACACAGAAGTTTAAGTAAAGTTGGTTCAGTTTACGTATCGGTGCTAAAAAAGATGTTTCTATTTTCATATCAGTACCTATAGTTTCAGAAGTTAATCAAGAGCATCAAAAGGGACAAAACCGAGCAATAACAACTTGACTAAATTTGTACTCTGTTAAGGTTCAGAAATTACAACAATCTTGTATCCTTTTTTTTACAGGTAATGGAATTTTTTCCTCAAAATGATGAGCCACAAAGTGATGAGGCTCAAAGTGATGAACCTCCATTGTCGAAACCTGATTATGAATTGATTCCGTAGCCAGGTATGGTTTTCAAATCAGAAGAAGAAGTTTACAATTTTTATCTTCAGTATGCTCGTGAAATGGGATTCGGTATTAAGAGAAACAGTGGGAAGAAAGATGATGATGAGATGCTGAATGATAATAATTTGTCTTCTGCCGAAGGATGTATGGCGGAGCAGCTCTTCTCAGATCAGTGTACGCGACGGTCCACAGTACCTGCAATGCGCCGGAGGGGGTCTCCGGTGGAAACACTCCGATGCTTAAGTCAGTAGGTGTACTGAAATTGGCAGAGTTTTGGCTAGTCAAGTCCGCTTACCTGCCTCCTTTGTAGGGGAGGTATTTATAGAAGAAAGGGGGCGTTCCCGCCCGAGTAAACGGGTACGGAGCTATCGCTCGCGTTAGGGTCTGTGGTTCGCCCTTATCATGATACGCTACCTTGGCGGTAGGTGTTTTAGGTAGATATTGCCGCGGTAGGATAATGGCCGGAGTGTTAATCCTGACGCGTGGTTTCCTCTGGGGGTGAGATAACTCCTTGAGCCAAGCAGGAGGTCCGTGAGAGGAGCCGGTAGGGCCCCGTTAGCCTCTGTAGCGTTAGCCTTTGGGGAAGGTAGCAATCTTGTCCCTACCGTGGTGGTGCGAAACAGTAGCTATGCCTCTTCCCACCGGGTGATAGACGAAAATACCCTTTCTTTTAGGTGGATTGTTATCATAAGCCCAACTGAAAATGAGCCCGAGTGTTTACCAAGGGCTAACGTTCCTTCTCTCACTGAGAGTCCCTTTAAGTACCGGGGTGGTTTTGCCTCAGAAGATGGTCCTGACGGTTTTTTGTCAGGATCTATAAATCAGAGGTTCCTCTGCGCCAGTTTCTTCGCATTTTTCACGTTCTTTCTTTTCATATTCCGCCATGGATGAACTGACTCGCAATTTCCTGATCTCGAAAACTTTGACCCTGAAGAATCTTACTGAGGGTGATATCGGCTTCCTGGAGAGGATGATCACCAAGACCTCCGAGGATGTCCTGGAGTTGCAGGGGGTACTAACCCCTATTCTGTCTAGACAGCTGGGAATAACTCTGGAGGATTTTAATCCCCTAGAGAGTTTGGCGAAACTGGCCACTGTCAGTGCTCACCTTGATGTGGTGGCCTCGATGTTGCAGCAGAGGAAAGATCTGCTGGCCTGCTGCCTAAAGGGCATGAGAGCTTGCTCTTCCGAACTGACCTCCGTCGCTGACGCTTTAAGGGAGGTTCCCGTTGTGCCAGGGGAAGATGATGCAGGGTCCAATATCTGACCGCTGGCTTCGCTTCTTCTCGCTGTTTTTCTTATGTTTCTTGTACATATTTGAACGCTAAGGCCACCTGGCCATAAATAAATAACTGTCTCTGCTTTTTCCCAAGTCTTCTCTTTTTCTTGCTTGGTTGCTTGCTTTATTGGTTGGAAATATTTGTCATGAGCCCAACTGAAAACGGGTCTTCCTCGGGACATTGTATTGCAGTGGTCGTGTTCCAGGGATTAGCAATGAATGCTCTGTCTTGACTGTTACAGGGCCGTCTTTTCAGTGGCAGGTGGTTGGGCGGTTCTTTGGTGCCCTTTGATTGGTGCGTTCAACGAGCAGATGCGCCTGTGACGGATCGGATTCTGCAATTGCAGTTATTTTTCCCAAGCGTCTTAATTGATTTTTCAGGGATCGAAATGCTCACTCGACTATATAAGGGAGTTTGGTTTCCCTTTCCTGTTCATCTTCATCCTTTTTCTTCTTTTTTGCTTTTGCAGGTGACATGGCAGATTTTTATTTCTTAAGTTCCATGGATCGTGACTCCTTGCCTGATACGATCCCAGCCAGGGCCAACCCTAGTGATGCACCCACAAGCGCAACCACCCGCGCCAAGGCCCGAGCCTTGGAAGATGCAGCCGCGAGCCTCCCATTGCCGCCCACGGGCCCGATCACTCGAGCCAGGGCCAGAGCCCTACAGACAAGACTCAGTAGCCTCATCCATATGGAACTGAAGGCAGAGACAGCCTTGGAGGAAGCCAGCCTGCGTGCACCCCAGCCGCGCCTCGTAACCCTAATCCGCACCGCGTCCGCGCCTACGGATAGGCTACACATGGCCACCTCGGACCTTTAGGTCCACCAGCGCCCTTTTCCTATTTTTGACCAGACCATGATCATTTATAATACAAGAGAGGAGTCCAGGCCAAGAATCAGGAGAAACGCCCGAAGGATTTGGGACAGGCCCAAATCACAAGCCCGCATTGGACAGCGAAAGCCACTGCCGAGCCTTTTGAATATTGGAGCATATTTACTCGCACAATATTCATCCCAGAACTTCATATATGTGTTAGGAAGTTTCCCTCCAAGTTTCAGTGGGAACGCTCGAGGGAATAAGGAAAACGCCTTGTTTCCTTAAAACGTGATTCGGCGGACCCGCAAGCAAAGCCACTTGGGCCTTTTGACCTAAACGGCGGCGCCTGCACTTCTATCCTTATTATTAGACTTTATTTATGTTAATTTAGGGTTTCAGAACTTATTTGGAAGGGTGGCTTGTTGCCAATTTCGTTTAAGTCATTATTTAGAAACTAAACTAGTTTCCATTTTTGGAATTAGGGTTTTGCGCTTCCTTAAAAAGGAGCCGCCCATGTTATTTTCAGGAGACTTTGATTATTGATTATTGAAAGCATATTTCTTGGGATCTTTATCCAGTTGTTCTTGATGAACCTTGCAACTAATTGAGTTTCGTGCATTCGATTAGCTTGTCAAGTAAAACTTGAAAGCACCTTTCATTGAGTCATCCGTTCTTTGGATTGCCAAGCATTACGATTTGGAGATTCAGAGGTTTGATGCAAGATCCTCAAGGGATTCTGCGTGGAGTGCCAAGCATTGCGACTTGGAGGTTCACGTGTCTTCTTCGAGTTATTTTCCGCATTGAAAGCCACGTCGTCGGACAACGATCTAAGGAGGGCATTCTAGCCTACAAGGAACGCATCAGTTGGTAGCGGAGCTCAGCTGTCCCGACTTGGTAAATCTATCCCTTTAATTATTGCGTTTTCTTTGTTAGAATTGGTATTCCTTCTTCTCTTCTACACCAATTCTCTTGCGTGTTGTGTGTTAGTTGTCTTGTGTCAATTGTGTCTTGTGTGTGCGGTTAGTGTGCAAATCATCCCAACGATTTGTAGGCCTTTACTATTGTCAAAAAACAAAAACAAAAACAAAAACAAAGTCCCCCAAAGTGTCTTAGTTAATTTGTGTTTTCAGTTGCATTGAATTTAACAAAAAAAAAAAAGTGAAACAATTTCGTCAAAAACAGAACAGGGGCGAAATCAGTACCATTCAAAAAAAAAAAAAGAACTTCAGAATCAAATACTAGAGTGAATTTTTGACTCATAGCAAAAAGAATCATTGGATTTCGAGTTGGGAATCAAAAGTTGTGGCAAAAACAAGTTTCAAACCCCTAACCGCATGCCATTAGCGTTTTTGAGTTGTCAATTGACTCAATCTGTGTATTTTGAGCTTTTCTTTGATTCCAAGACTACTGTGCCTTCCTACTCTGTAGTACACTTGATTGATTGATTGATCTTTGCAATTGAATCGAGTATACTACCTCAAACTTTTCTTTCTACACTAGTTTTCTTTGTGCGTCTCTTTGGAAGCTTTTCTTGAAAATTCTTCGAGTCAGGTTCATCTTGGACACTTGGAGACGGATCTGGACAGTTTGCTTTGAGAGATTTTGTGAGATTAATAGAGAGACAAACACGAGAGTAAACACGTGAGGGAGTGATAGTTTTAGGCAATTTTACGCTTGGAAAATTTTCTGTTTGAATTTCAGGATGTCAGGAAATCCGGAAAAGGAGGCTACGGTTGTGAATGATGTAGCCAAGGCTTTGCAAGACATAGCAGCCCAGCTCCAGGACATGGAAGTTTGGAGGCAGCAGTATGAGGCTAAGCGATCACAAAAATCATATGGCGATGATCGCAAGTGGAGGGACTACAATCGTTGTGATGTGAGCATGAGTAGCATCCGACCGAAAGTTTCACCCTTCAAGGGCAAGAGAGACCCCAACACTGGCTTGACGAGAGGTATTCCTTCTTCAACTCATGTGTGAACGCGAGATATTTTATGTCATACATGCACAGGCCGAGGGCACACTTCAATCCAATGTCCCAACAATAAAATGAGCATTAAGGATCATGGTACGAAGAAGTGTAGTCAAGTTAACAATGCCAAGACTACTCGTCTGCAACATGTTCTTAGCAATAATGATGAGACCAAGGGAATTCAGTTGGCTGCCCTTACTAGTAGTGTTGTGAATACACAAGGTGAGATGGTAGCAAGTGACGATGGGCATGTGACGGTCGTATCCGAGAATGCTAAGGTGCTTGTTGAGCGCAATATGATTGAACCAGAAACAACTCTTGCTGGAATTAAGAACAATAAAAATCTTGAGAGCAAAAAAGGAGAGTTAAGTGAAAAGAAAGAGAGTGAGAAAAACAGCCCCCATGAAAAGAGTGAGCATGGGCAAAGAGATGAAATAAAAAACAACCCCCATGAAAAAAGTGAGCATGGGAAAAGAGATGAGAGTTTAAAACATTCGCATGAAAAGAGTAAGCATGCAGAGAGTGGCATTGAGAGATCAAAAGGAGAGGTGTGTGTTTATGCCAAGAGAGAAAAAGTGAGGGATACAATACATGTGCAAAAAATCTGTTTTGGCGCAAGCCTCCAAAAACTGAATTTTTGGCCATTACGCTTAGATTTTCCTAACGCTAATCCGTTTGTTTTCTCTTATATTATCCTTTCTCTTAATGTTCAGAACAAGAGCAGGTTGTTAGCAGAAGAGAAGCCTCTTACCTTACCACCAAGAAGAGGGAAAGAACCTTGCACATCTGTGGTGCCTATTTTTGCAAAACCTAGGCCATTGCGCCTTGATCTTTCTAACCCAATCCCGTTTGTTTCCTTTACTTTGGTTGTTCACTCTCATGACCAGAACAAGAGCAGGTTGTTGGAAGAGGAGAAGCCTCTTACCTTACCACCAAGAAGAGGGAAAGAGCCTTGTGCATCCAGGGTGCCTAATTTGGCAAAACCTAACCAAAAGGGTATGATATGGGTCTCTTTCCTAAGGAGCGATTTGAGTGAATATATGAACATCATTAATATTTATGCTTCTGATTATAAAGTTAATTTAATTGATGATGATTATATACAAGAGCCAAAGGCCAAGTTATATACCTTTGAAAACTACTTGCAAAAGTGCAAGCGATTTGGTGTGTTAACTAGGCCGAGAGGTCTTACTTTCCCTAACACAAAATTATTTGAATCTTCACATATATTTATATTGTTTGATCATTCTGCCATATGTGAGATTTATGATAAAATTGTGGGTAAATCGACTGGACTTAAGGGAACTCTATTCAAGCGTGATCACTTATTTAGGTCACATGACCTTTTGCGAATTTTTGATGAATATGATGCGTTTGATAGTTGTTTGGTGAGTTACTGTAGTATGTTTGAAATTACTAACTTAGTTTTAAGGAGTGTTATGTCTTTACATGATGTTTCTTTAAGTTTTGATAGTAATTTTAATGGAAAACCTTTCTTCGCGAAGTTGCTTGAGTTTTTACACCGATTTAACCTTATGCTACTAATTCTGATTTTTATAGAACTTATAGTGATTATTTAGTTGAAACAAGGTCTATGTTTTGTATGCATAAAGGATATCATAGCAAGCGTGAGCGCTTAATTTGGTTGTGTAGCTCGTTACAGAAATTGACTGTGTATTGGTCATATGATGATGGTTTAATACATCAATATAACACAACTATTACTAACATACTATTTAAGGATGTTATGCTTTCACATCTTGTTCCTTTGAGTATTGTTAGTAATCATAGCAAGGAGTCACTTGGCGACTCGCGGATGGAATTGTGGAGGAGACTGAGCACGACAATGCTAAATTGGACACCTTGTCAACCACAATTGGGAGTTTCTAACCGCATGAATAAAAGAACGTTTGGTTCTGTATGGCATGTCTTTGTTTGTAAGTATATGTTTGCATGGGAAGAATGTCTTCCGTTTGTTTTATTTACTTCCTACCTTATCACGCTTGCCATTATTTTTAGTCAGTTGGTGAAACTCGTGTGTTGTTTTACTCATATGACACCTTTCGGTTTGATGTTGCTTCTTTTGAGAGAGTTATTTAGTATAGGTGGCAGCAAGGGACAATCCAAGTGCTATGGTGTGGACAGCCCATGGACAATCCAACGCATTGCCCTATTCAAGGACATTGCAGACGAAATGGATCTACAAGGTTGGTATGGCTCCATTCATGATTACTTTGATATTTCTAACTTAAGATTGTTGGATGCAGGTGATGAGGATGTTGCTGATCTGGATTCGAGGACGAATCCTTCTCAAGATGGAGGGGATGATACGATCCCAGCCAGGGCCAACCCTAGTGATGCACCCACAAGCGCAACCACCCGCGCCAAGGCCCGAGCCTTGGAAGATGCAGCCGCGAGCCTCCCATTGCCGCCCACGGGCCCGATCACTCGAGCCAGGGCCCGAGCCCTACAGACAAGACTCAGTAGCCTCATCCATATGGAACTGAAGGCAGAGACAGCCTCGGAGGAAGCCAGCCTGCGCACACCCCAGCCGCGCCTCGTAACCCTAATCCGCACCGCGTCCGCGCCTACGGATGGGCTACACATGGCCACCTCGGACCTTTAGGTCCACCAGCGCCCTTTTCCTATTTTTGACCAGACCATGATCATTTATAATACAAGAGAGGAGTCCAGGCCAAGAATCAGGAGAAACGCCCGAAGGATTTGGGACAGGCCCAAATCACAAGCCCGCATTGGACAGCGAAAGCCACTGCCGAGCCTTTTGAATATTGGAGCATATTTCCTCGCACAATATTCAGCCCAGAACTTCATATATGTGTTAGGAAGTTTCCCTCAAAGTTTCAGTGGGAACGCTCGAGGGAATAAGGAAAACGCCTTGTTTCCTTAAAACGTGATTCGGCGGACCCGCAAGCAAAGCCACTTGGGCCTTTTGACCTAAACGGCGGCGCCTGCACTTCTATCCTTATTATTAGACTTTATTTATGTTAATTTAGGGTTTCAGAACTTATTTGGAAGGGTGGCTTGTTGCCAATTTCGTTTAAGTCATTATTTAGAAACTAAACTAGTTTCCATTTTTGGAATTAGGGTTTTGCGCTTCCTTAAAAAGGAGCCGCCCATGTTATTTTCAGGAGACTTTGATTATTGATTATTGAAAGCATATTGCTTGGGATCTTTATCCACTTGTTCTTGATGAACCTTGCAACTAATTGAGTTTCGTGCATTCGATTAGCTTGTCAAGTAAAACTTGAAAGCACCTTTCATTGAGTCATCCGTTCTTTGGATTGCCAAGCATTACGATTTGGAGATTCAGAGGTTTGACGCAAGATCCTCAAGGGATTCTGCGTGGAGTGCCAAGCATTGCGACTTGGAGGTTCACGTGTCTTCTTCGAGTTATTTTCCGCATTGAAAGCCACGTCGTCGGACAATGATCTAAGGAGGGCGTTCTAGCCTACAAGGAACGCATCATTGCCGACTCTCCCGACTTCGCCGGACTCAGATCATCCCCCTCCTTCGCCACCATGGAGCCCTCCGGTCCGCCGAAAGAGTCGTAAGAAGCAGGGGAAACGGACTTCCCAGACGCCCTTTGCGACTTTGGCTTCTTCTGGTTCTGCTATTCAAGAGGGTGGCAAACGTTTTTCTTCCCCTGATTGCTCGCTGAACGAGGATTTTCCCATCAATTTTGGTGCGGGGTTGGCAGATTCGAGTGTCAAAGGAAAATCATGCCCGTCAGGGTCCTGCCCAGAAAGGGAGGCAGACCAGCCAGTCCCGAATGCTGACGGGAAGATGCCATTCCTTGATGATGACGGGGTTTATCACCATGGCATTTATTGGCCTGATGAGGATTAGCCGTTTTGCATTGTACCCGCCTATTGGCGTTTTATGAATAAAATAATGCTTTCTGCCTTTTCAATTTTGTCGTTATTTCCGTTAGCCTGCTGGTTCTTGGTGATAGCTAACGCAAGCGGTTGGCCTGACTGAGGCAATCGCTTCGCGGTTACTCTGACCGGGTCAATACTGTCTCGGCCCTTTGGGGAGTCTCGACGAATAACTTCTCTTTTTTCAAATTTCTTTAATGCGCTTCCACGTGGCCAACTTCTTTTACACGCGTCTTCGCCTGATTGGTGACTCAATTAATGCGGTGGCATTTTTATCCTTTAAGAAGGGCCATTCTCCAATTTCTCAAAACTTTTGCCCTCACTTCGAATTTTTCTTTTTGTCTTCCTTCGTCTTCTTCTCCGAATACCTTTTCGGTCGCTCGTCACTGTCCGCCGATTTCTCTGCGATTCTTCTTTTTTAAGGTATCAATTCGTCCCTTCTCAGATTTCCTTTTTTGTTGGTTTGCTATGGCTAGGAATAGACCTCGCCAGATTATCTCTAGGCCCATGGATCCCGAGGTTGCCCAATCACCGAGTATTTTTACCTGCGATGTGGTTCTGAAAGCCGAATTGGAGGAACATGGTATTACCTTTCCTCCTGGGCATGAGCCTTCTATTCCCGGAAGTGATATGCGGCTTCATAATTTAGGGTGGGGTCACAGTAGGCTTCTTTATTTTAAAATGTTCCTTTATGGTTTCCGTTTTCCCGTTCATGAGTCGATACTAACTCTACTGCGGGAGTATAGCCTTAATCCTGCCCAGATTACTCCTTCCTCTTGGTGTGCGGTTTATGCTTTTCTTCGCGCTTGCGAGTTGAAGAACATTTTTACCCCATCTATCAATTTGTTTCGCAAATTCTTTAGCATGATTTGCTACAATTGTTTAATCGAGATTACTCCTCGGTGGGATGATGCGCTCGTGCAGTCGTTTTGGCAACGTTTTCATGGCTTCAAGAAGGGTGTAGCTGATTGGAAGAGCAGCTTGTTTGTTCTGGAGCTACCGTCACGTTTGTGGCGTATCAATTTCAATCAGGAACTGGCAGGTCCTGTTTGGACAAATCCCGCGATTTTGTCCAGAACTGAGTTGGGTCAGGCTAACGCTTTGTTAGACGAGAATACCCACTACCGTATTCGTGCCTTTGCTCTGTTCAAGCCTCTGGAAGAGTGCGTTATGGGTGAGCCTATTTCTTTCCATATTTTCTTTACTTTGGTCCTCGCGTGCTTTGTTTGCTATAAGAAGCTAACGGTTGATTCCCAGGTGACGCTGGTACTCCTCTGAACGTAATACCGCTTCAAACTTTACCGGCCTCGCCTTCGGCCGAGGGCTCAAGTCGGGGTGGCGTTCCTCCTTCGAGGAAGAGAACTAAAACGGTTGCCCGGGGAGGGCGAAGGCCCGTTAGCTCTGTGCGAACTTCTCATTTTGTGGAAAATTGGCTACCGGAGCGTCGCACAGGGACGGACTCCAGGCTTGTCGCAACGACGGTAATTACTAGCGATGATGAGGATGCAAAACTTCGAGTGGCCACTAGTGGACAAGCTACCGGGACATCTCCTGTGGATGTGGCAACTGTTTCTACACCTGCTGTTTTGTCTGAGGCGGGCGCCTCTCAGCCAACGGGAGCCGCTGAGGCGTTGGAAAAAACTTGTTCTTCTGAGGGAGAGGGCCTACCGATGGAATGTCCTCCTCCCATATCTGGCGCTCCCGATTCTCCGATTGCTCATTGTATTCCTGACGTAGCGGTCACACCTCCTGTAGTGGATTCGACTGCTGAGCTACCGCCTAAGGTTACTCCGCAGCTGTTTTTTACTCCTTTCAAGAGTATTTTTTTCTCAGGGCTCTCCTCCACCTCCCTCGATCAATCTTGCCTGTGGCGGTCCTGACGGGGTCCCGGCCTATCGTATGAATCTTGTAGGGTTCTGCTTTGATGCCCTTCGCGTTGTCGGGGTTCCCCAACCTTTTTCTCGAGATGAGTTTACTGCACCCTTGATAGGGGAGATGCTGAGTTCCAAAAAGGAGAAAGAGGAATTTCTTCAACTCCCTCCCTCAGCACGCTTTCGCCATGTTCTGAATGATTCTCTAGACTTCTTCCGCCATCTGAATTATCAATTCGAAATTCATGCATTGTGTGTTGCAAGGGTGCAGCTAGAGAAGGCGGTGGAGCATTCTAGGTTGCTGACGCGCCTCTGTGAATCGTCCCAAACGGAATTGGACAGAGAAAAATCTATCGGTAAAGCCAAGATAGAAGTTCTGGAGGCGGAATTGGACAGAGAAAAATCTATCGGGAAAGCCAAGATAGAAGTTCTGGAGGCGGAATTGGCGCTAGAAAGGAAGAAAAATCTCTTTCTCCGCGAAGAGGTACTTGCTCGAGATGAGGGGTCTGCTAGGGCGTCATTAACGGAAGAGTTATGGAGGAAGAGGGTTCTGGAGGCCTTCATTTCTGGATTTGCGTCCCGTTTCAAAGGTAACCCTTCGGATCCGGCCCATGTAGCTGATTACATATCTATCGTGATGGGTGAGATTAGCAAAGGTGACAGCGGTTCTTCTGGCCCTTCGGGGGAGAAAGTCTAACGCTAGCGATGGTGCCTGGGCCTTTCCTTATTTTTCTTGTTGTTGTCTTTTGTTTATTTCTTGAAAACCATTCGAACATTGTTTCTCTTGTAATAATGCTGACGCTTTGTATCCTTTGTCGCACTGTATGATATTACCGTTTATTCTTTCTTTATCTTCTTTGTACCATCGCGCCGTTTGGCAAGGCCAGCGCTGCTTTTTATGTTTTTTAATCAATCCCTCTGTCCCTCATTTAATGCGACTTGAAAGGTAATGATGAAAGAAGACACGTGTCCTTCCTCAGAGGGGCGTTTGGAGCAAGCGTCTCCTAGGGAGTTGCGAATGCAGAGGCGTTTCGTCCTTATTTCAAATTTGCACCTTCTGGCGCGTGCCTTACTTTATGACGCGCTGCTTCGCCACGTGTCTGCTGCTGACTGGTCGCCCTTTTAGGGTTATATCTATTGTTTCTTCTACCCCTTTTTCTTTTTCCATCTTTCCCTTATACGCTATTGCGTCTTTGGATAAATACTTTGCGCCGCTCTCTCTTTCTGGTTCAAGACTCCTCGCATTCTCTTTCACGAAGGTACAAGGTACACGTCTTTTTCTTTTCTCTTTGTTTCTTCCTTGTTGGCCATGGCTAGAACTAAGAAATCCTCTGAAGAAGGAGATCCTCAAAGGTCCTCCGGGGAAGAAGTAATTGATACCACTCCCACTTCTTTGTACACGCTGCCCTTAATTAACCATAGACTTGCTGGGTTTTCTGCACGATTTCCCAAGGAATATCCCGTGCATCCTGCTTCTGAGTAGCTTCGACTGAACAGCATTTTGCCCGAAAATAGTAGAATGTTGTATGCTAATCTCTTCGATCATGGGTTTCGTCTCCCTCTTGACCCGCTTGTAAAATTGTTGTTGGCTGATTCTGATTTGGCTCCGGCTCAGTTGAGTCCTAACGCTATTTGCGTTGTTAGTGCTTTTGCCGCACTGTGTCGTTTCAAGGGAATAGAATCTCCCACCTTAGCGTTGCTTCATGACATTTTCCAATTGTATTCCCGTAAAGGGGTGATATCGATATCGCCTCGCTACGAAGACGGTTCTTTGAAGCCCTTTACTTGGAAACTAATGGGCATTGAGTCTTCCATTCCTCACTGGAAAGAGGAATTTTTTATTGTTGATCTGCCTGAGCCGTTGTGGAGGGCTGGCTTCAACGAAACAATTAAAGATGGGGCTTGGGGTCATCGGAAACCCATTTCCGACCCGGAGGATGGCTGGTTGAAGACGCTGCTTCAATTTGATTTTAGCGTTGATGCCCGAAAAGTGGCCAACGGGTTGCCCGTGGAACAGTGCAAGAAGGGTGAGCGTTTAACCTTTTTTCTTTGCGTTGTCAAGAAGTACTAACGCTAACGTTTTGTGATTGTGCAGTGCCTCCGCCTGGTTGGGAGCCCGAGTATTTCCGAAGGAGGAGGAAACAGGAGGCGAAAAAGAAAGCTGCCGCTGAAGCTAGAGCTGCTGCTGCTGCTGCTAACGCCGAGGAAGGGGAGGCCACTGCTACCGCTAACGTTACGGGCCCTTGGGTTGTAAGACAGAAAATGCCTAGGAAAGCACGTGCTGCCCCATCCATTTCGTCCCAGACTGTTGTCTCTTCAAAGGCTACGGTTGATCCGATTCCTGTTGGGATTCCTCTTGTGTCCTCCACCACTCAGGTGAGAATTTTTTAAAACTTTTGTCTTTCTTTTTTGCACGGTTTCCTTATCACGTTCTGCATTATTTAGGAAGTCGTTGCTGCTTCTGTCCCCTCTACCTCCCAGGGAGATATGGGTATCGCTGATGTCCTTCGCGAGCGTCAGAAGAAGGCTCGCTATGATCTTCCGAATAGCCCTTCTTCCTCGGCCGCCAATCGTAGTTCGAGTGCCCTTGGGGGCGAGGGTGCGTCTGCTGATCAATCGGAACCTGTTGATTTTGGCGGTCAACCCCATGTGCCTCCTGGTTCTCCGATCCATTCTGCGCATACCCCAACGGGCTATGATTCTGATGCCCTTAATCCTGAGGTGCCCGGAGGTAATGAGGTCTCAATGCCTAACGTGGAGGGCTCCACTAGCCGGCCAGCTTCTCCTGGTGCATTGTTCTTTGTTCCGATGCCCCATCCAACTATTGCGAGGGGTGGCCCCGCCCCTGCCTTAATGGCTGGTATCTCTCCCTACGAGCCTCCTCTCCTACCGACTCATCACGTTAGCTTACGCTCCTTTAGGGACAGTATTCTGCAGTTTCCTGCCGATGCTGATCATGAGACCGTGATTTCCTCTACCGCTTATCTGGTGGCAGGGATTCTGTCTCTTCCAAGAGAGAGGGATGCCTTTGTGGCTCGGGGCGAGCAGGGGCGCATCAATTTCCTTCGCTCTCAGGCGTTTTCAATGCTTTGCCATCTTCACTATATGGATGAGGAGAATGCCAGAGCTGCAGCTAACGGGCAAGGAGAGGTAAACAGGCTGCTGGAAGAGCGACAGCGTCTTGAAAATGCCCTTGCTGCTGCCAACGAAAGTATGGAGACTGCTCGGGGAGAGGCTATCGCGGTTAAAGAAGAGTTGGAGGCCGCTAAGTTAGCTTTGGAGGAGGAGAAGCGACAACGCGCTGATCTGGCCATACGCCTCTCTCAGGAGGAGAGTAGCTTGCGTCTGGAGAGACAGAGGAATGCTGAGCTTTCTGCCGATTCCTCCCTTAACACTGAGAAGAACCGTTGGTACTTAGAGCAGGGTGGGGGAATCATGTCAGAAGCCGTGATGCATCATTATGGAGTTGAGGAGCTTCGTATTGAAGATCTCTCTGCGTATTTTGACAAGAGAGCCTCATCCATTACTGATAGCGGTTTCTATCAGTGGAAGGCTGCTCAACAAGGAGGGGTCAACGCGCCGCCCAATCTTTAGACTTTTTGTTGTTTAGATGTTTTACATTTTTGTGGCTGACGGCCCCGTCTATATTTTGTACTTTAAACAATGTCGGCCTTGACTTGGCTAATCCACTCTTTTTGGATAGAAGTTCTTTATCTGCTTTTCTTCATAGTGCCGTTTGATCACTTGTCCGCATGGGACGTTTGGCGTTAGGTTTCCCTAGACGCATAGTTTCGCGTTGTATCCCGTTAGCTTTTCATCAGCTGCATTCAAGTAGCATGTCCATTATATCCTCCGATAGCCTTTCTGAGTGTAAATTAGCTTTGCTTCCGCATCTGCTGCACTCATATTCCTGCCGTCCCTCGTTGTCAGAGGGGGCTTTACGTCTGTTTCAACGTTGTTGTTGCAGTATGGTCACCTCTCCGTCATCGTTTCACCGGGTATCAACTGCGCGGCTACTAGTTAGGATTTCTTTTGTTTCTTTTTGCCACAGATAGGCTCCAACATCGCTTCACCGGGTATCAACCGCGCGGCTACTAGTTAGGATTTCTTTGTTTCCTTTCCGCCACAGATAGGCTCTAACATCGCTTCACCGGGTATCGACCGCGCGGCTACTAGTTAGGATTTCTTTGTTTCCTTTCCGCCACAGATAGGCTCCAACATCGCTTCACCGGGTATCAACTGCGCGGCTACTAGTTAGGATTTCTTTGTTTCCTTTCCGCCACAGATAGGCCCCAACATCACTTCACCGGGTATCGACCGCGCGGCTACTAGTTGGGATGTCTTTGTTCCTTTTGCCACAGATAGGCTTTGGGGAGTGCCTCATCTTAGTGAGTTGTCTGATCAGGACCAGCCATCACAAGGATAGGACTTTTCACCCCCAAGCGTTGTACCTCTCGTCCGTGGAATCGTGCCTCGTCTCAATGGGCCGTCTATGTGAGCACGGTTACCACAAGGATAGGATTTTCACTTCCAGGACGGAGTTAGTCTCTCCTTGGGGCGTGCCTCTCCTTATGGGGTTACCACAAGGATAGGATTTCACTCCCAAGGATTCCGGGGCGTGCCTCATCTTAACGGGCCGTCTATGTGAGCACGGTTGCCGCAAGGATAGGATTTTCACTCCGGGGAGCCGTTTGGGGTCGTGCCTCGTCTTAATGGGCCGTCTATGTGAGCACGGTTACCACAAGGATAGGATTTTCACTCCCAAATGCCTTGTTATGCCAGGGCGTGCCTCGTCTTAATGAGCTGTCTGATCAAGACCAGCCATCACAAGGATAGGATTTTCACCCCTGGCATTCTTCGCTACCTGCATATTACCAGTAGCAAACGCACGGTGAATATCTCAATATTCATTTATTAGAATAACTTTGATGTTACCCGATTAGCTCCTGGCGTGGTATAGCCTCAACCGAGCAATGTTCCAAGAGTTCTGCAGGGGCGTTCCCTCGAGCGTTTCCAGATGGTATGCTCTTTTTCCCACAATGCGGGTGACACGATACGGTCCATCCCAGTTTGGACTGAGTTTTCCCATACGTTGTCCTGCTGCCCGTCTGTCTCTGACCACTAAATATCCGGTTTTGAGCAATCGCTCCCTCACTTGCCGGTTGTGATATTGTGCCATTTTCCTTTTGTAGTGCAGGGTTTTCAGGAGGGTTTCCTTGTGTGTTTCTGGTAGAGTATCGAGGTTAGCTCGTAACCTTTCTTCATTATTTTCTTCTTTGCAGTGAGCCACCCGGAGGCTCATCATGCCAATTTCGACTGGTGTGACAGCTTCGGTTCCGAATGCTAACGCGAACGGGGTCTCTCCCGTGCTGGCCTTGACAGTCATGCGGTAGGCCCATAGTACATATGGCAATTCGTCTGGCCATTTCTTCTTGGACCCTTCCAAGTTTCTTTTGATGCCACTAAGGATGCTGCGGTTAGTTACTTCCGCCTGGCCGTTGGTTTGGGGATGTGCCACAGAGGAGAATCTTTGCTCTATCTGGAACTCTGCACATTGATCCCTGAAGAACTGGCTTGTAAATTGTGTCCCGCTGTCGCTAACTAGCACGCGTGGTACTCCAAATCGCATGATGACTTGGTGTTTGAAGAAACGCCAAATTTTTTCGGTGGTGATGGTGGCTAACGCCTCAGCTTCGGCCCACTTTGTGAAGTAGTCTACCGCTACGACCACGAATTTTAACTGAGATCTAGCCTTTGGAAACGGGCCCAGGATGTCAATCCCCCATTTTGCAAACGGGCACGGTTCGACTATTTCTGAAATTGGCACAGCAGGTTTTCGAGGAATCTTAGCATATTCCTGGCATTTCTGACAGGTTCTCATGAAGTTATGACAATCTCGTCGAATGGTGGGCCAGTAAAATCCCGACCGAAAGACTTGGGCTGCCAGAGTGCTGCTAGCAATGTGCATGCCACATATCCCTTCGTGAATTTCACGTAACACATGTAAGCCTTCTTGCTCCGTTATGCATTTAGCGGCCGGATGGGAGAAACATCTTCGTATTAACTCTCCGTTATAATATGTGCATCGTGCTGCCCGTTTTAGGACTTTCTTCTTCTCTGTATGGTCTCCCGGTAGTTTATCATGTTTCAGATATTCTATCACTGGGATCCTCCAATCATTTTCCATTTCTTCCACACAGAGCGTTGCCTGCTCTTCCATGAAAGAAGGTGTAGGCAGTTCTCCATAGCGCACGTCACTGGGTATTGAGGCTTCCGGATTGGCTGCCATCTTGGCGAGGCTATCGGCCTCTTCATTGTTTTCTCTAGGAATGTGCTCAAAGGTGACCAGGGTGCCTTTTTCCTGTATCTTTTGCTTCACTTTGGCTAAGTATTGGGCCATGATGGGTTCTCTGGCTTGGGAGTTCCCCAGAACCTGATCCATTATTAGCTTGGAATCTCCTCGGATCTTTAAACGTGTTATGTCTTCCTTCTCCCCACCGGGAGTGGCTCCGATAGAGAAACTGTTTCCAATTCTGAGTCCTGCCAGTAGCGCTTCGTATTCAGCCGCATTGTTGGACAATGGCTGCAGGATTCTGATGGCGTATCGCATCTCCAGGCCGTTTGATCCAACTAAGAAAACTCCTGCGCCAGCTAATTCTTGATTTTTTGCTCCATCTACGTGGATGACCCACGTATCTGTATATGTCTCCGGAGACGGTAGGCATGGACTTTCTGCTTCTTCCTCCAACAGATCTGTCTTTGTGTCCCTTGTGAATGTGCACTCAGCTATAAAGTCAGCTAACGCTTGGGCCTTAACGGCTAGTCTAGCTTTGTATTGCAGCCCGTATTGTTCGAGCTCGATAGCCCAAATTAGCATTCTTCCTGAAGATTCAGGTTTTCTGAAGATTCTTCTCAACGGCTGATTCGTGAGTACAATGACGGGGTGGGCTTGGAAGTATCGATCCATCTTTCTCGTGGCTTGCACTAGAGCGAGTGCTATCTTCTCGATAGGAGCGTATCGCAGTTCGGCATCTTTCAATATGTGACTCACGAAGAATACAAGACGATGCACGTGCCCTTCACTTCGCACAAGGACGGCGCTAACTACCTCGTCAGCTATTCCCAAATATAGATATAGTTAGTCGTCGGGCTCAGGCCTCGTCAGCACTAAATCTGATGATAGGTAAGCTTTTAGTCCTGCAAACGCTTTCTCACATTCCTCTGTCCATCCGAAAGGAGCCTTGTTGCGGATGACTTTGAAGAAAGGCAAACATCTCTCGCCTTGCTTAGATATGAATCGCCCCAACGCAATGATGCGCCCGGTTAACTTCTGTATCTCTTTGACAGTTCGTGGGGATATCATATCCTGGATGGCTTTTATCTTTGACGGGTTGGGTTGGATGCCCTTCTGGCTGACCACATAGCCCAGGAATTTTCTCGTTTGGAATGCGAACATGCACTTCCGCGGGTTTAACTTCATCTTGTGCTTTCTCATCACATTGAAAACTTCTTGCAAGTCAGCGAGGTGCTCTCTGAAACTCCGACTTTTGATCAAGATATCGTCTACGTAGACCTCTACATTTCTCCCGATTTGATTTTCAAAAACTTTGTTTGCCATACGCTGAAATGTTGCACCAGCATTCTTTAGCCCAAACGGCATTGCAGTATAGCAGTATGTAGCTCTAGGTGTGATGAAGGCAGTTTTTTCTTCGTCCTCTACGGCCATAGGGATTTGGTGATATCCGGAATTCGCATCTAGGGAGCTTAGATAAGCATACCCAGCGGTTTGATCGACTAACTGATCTATTCGCGGAAGGGGATAGCAGTCCTTGGGACAGGCATTATTTAGGTCAGTAAAGTCGATGCACATGCGCCAGTCCCCGTTAGGCTTTGGGACTAACACAGGATTAGCTAGCCAGGTCGGGTACTGGACTTCTCGAATGAACCCCGCCTCTGTGAGCTTTAGCAACTCCTTTTCGATGGCTGCTATCTTTTCCGATGAAAAAGCACGTCGCCTTTGTTGAACAGGCTTGGCGTCAGGACTAACGTTCAGCCGATGTTCTGCGACCTCCCGAGAGATTCCGGGCATGTTTGCTGGTTTCCACGCAAACTCTCCCTTGCATTTCCTCAACAGCCGGATTAATTGCGCGTTCTCTTCAAGGCTTAGTTTCTCACTGGCTAAGAGATTCGTTTCACTGTCCTTACCGATAGGGATTGATACCATCTGATCTAGCGGCTGAGTGCGCTTTTCTTCTTTATCATCGAAAGGGTCGTCTGCCACGCAAACGTAGCGGTCACAACTCCTTTGAGTCATAAGTAAGTAGCATTCGGCTGCCAACTTTTGGTCCCCTTTGATTGAGACCACGCCGTCCCATGAGGGATATTTCATCCGCAGGTGTTTTTGAGATATGGCCACTCCAAAACGATTAAGGAATGGTCGCCCCAAAATGGTGTTATACGGTAACGTTAGGTCTACGACCAGAAATAGTAGCTCTTCGGAGCGTTTGGATGTGTCTTCTCGGAAGTACACCGGCAGGGATGTTATTTCGGCTACCGGAATCGGTACTCCATCAATCCCAATAATTGGCCTCGTGCAAGACGATAGCTCACCGTCAGGTCGTTTCATCAAGTTGTACGCTTCCAATGAAAATAGATTCACTGCACTCCCGTTATCGACAAGGGTCCTTCTTACCCCATGACTTCCAATGACGGGCGTTACAACCATCGCATCATTATGCGGGAAGACGTTGCCTTTTTCATCCTCCTCTGAGAAAGACAATATCATTCTGTCTAAGGCGCTTATCGCCTCGATTTTCGTTTGCGCGCTCTCCCGTTTGAGCTTTTCTCTGGGGTTGGGCGTTTGCGGCATAATTTCCTCGCAATAGGGTGCTCCCCCTGCAATGATATTTATCATGGGCATTTGGTCGCTATCGATAGTGAGCGCTTCTCTATTTGGCCCGAGGGGAACTGCGTTAGCCCCTGTAGCGTGCGAGGGCGCTTGCCTCTGCTCAGTTGTATTTCCAGTTGGGTTGTTTCTGGCTTCCTCCCTGGCCTTTGTGGCAAATTCCCCAAGGTAGCCCTCTTCGACCAATCGCTCTATAGCCGATTTTAACTCTCTGCATACATCTGTTGAGTGCCCCTTGACCTTATGGAATTTGCAGTATGCATTTTCTCTTCCTCCCATGATTACTCCTGGTTTCACGGGAGCTGGGTAACGGATAGGCAAATTTCTCTGTTGGACTATTGCTAAGATCTCCGCCCTTGGGAGTATGAGAGATGGGAGGTCAGGATCGTATATCCGGCCCTTTGGTGGGTCCGTTTGCTTCCGAGTGGGGGACCCTCCAGGTCTTCCTTTTGAGAAATTGCCTCTCTGCCGGTTAGAGTCTTGGTGTTATGTTCTTTCCGCTGCCCGGGATCCTCAGTGGGTTTAGCGTCAGGGGCATTGCTGTTCAAGACGTTAGGGACCACATATGGGTCCGCCGGCATGCCTCGGATCCATTCTCTATTTTCTTCCTCTTCCATTCTCGCATAGTTATGCGCTTTCAACCTCAATGCATCCAGGGTCGTTGGGGGGTCCACCGTTAGCGTATCTTTCAGTTTACTATATCGACAATTGCGTTTCAGGGCCTCAATCGCAAAATCGATAGTGACCCCCAGCGTTAGGGACATTTCAAGATCAAATCGACCTAAGAAATCGTTCAACGATTCTTGTGGTTTTCGATGGATATCGAACAGCGCAGCTGCTGACTTTCTGATAGGAATAGCCGTGCTAAACCGACTTTTGAATTTTTCTTCCAACTGAGAAAAATTATCGATAGACCCGGCGGGGAGCCCCTCGAACCATAGACGTGCCACTATTGACAGCGTCATTACGAAAATTTGACACAATGCTGCGTCACTGCGCGTTTGGAATTGTACGAAATCCTTCACCTTATTGAGGTGAGAAATGAGATCTTTTGTGCCATCATATGATTCTGCTGGGAGTTTCACATGTCGATGGACTCTATGGTGCCTGACACGGTAGCTGAACGGATGACCCACGTTAGCATCGGGGATCCTACGAGGCTGACGCTGATGTGGAATTTCAGCGTCGTATCTGGGATTTTGAGGGTCATATTCCTGATGTCTCCTAGGAGAACGACTACGGCTCCTTGGAGTTCGAGCTCGTCGACTTCTGCTGCTAGATCTCTCGCTGTATCTAGGAGATGGATCTCTCACTATATCTCCCCGTCGATCATCCCAGGGCTCCCTATACTCGTCACGCTGGTGGACTGCTTCGGGGATAGAGATTCCTCCCCTGTATTGTCCAGAATGGTCGGCAGGTCCGCGCGTGAATGGTGGGACGTTTATGGGGGCCAAGGGGAAAGGTAAGGAGGACGGGAGTGCCCTAGACTGTTGGGGCGATAAGGGTCGTTCGGTGACAATGGACGGGGTGAAAATTACTTGGGAGGGCACACCAGGTCTTGAGGCATGAGGAGTAAATCCAGCAGCCATCTCTGTCAGTTGATCCAGTTGAGCTTGGAGAGCTGCTATTGAATTCACGAAAGGGTTGTCCGCTTCTCCTATCATAGATCTTCCCGCCTGGGGGGTAGGATGGCTGGTTCCTGCTATATGGGAGAAGGGAGAGCAAATCTGGAATGTAACTTCTTCTGAACTTGACCCGCGAGGAAGATCTAACTCTCCTGCAGCGACGTCCTGCCCTGGGGTGGGGGCATCAGAGGTAGCGAAGGGAAACAAGCATCTGCGGGTGTTGTATGGGATGTTGGAAGTTCGGGACAGCGTCGGATCTGACTCTGAGGCCATAATCCTTCTAGCTTCGGGGAGGAGGAGCTTGGTTATTAAGGATGCTCACTTAATAGAACCAAAACTCTCAACGAAAGCACCAATTTGATAATAATTTGTCTTCTGCCGAAGGATGTATGGCGGAGCAGCTCTTCTCAGATCAGTGTACGCGACGGTCCACAGTACCTGCAATGCGCCGGAGGGGGTCTCCGGTGGAAACACTCCGATGCTTAAGTCAGTAGGTGTACTGAAATTGGCAGAGTTTTGGCTAGTCAAGTCCGCTTACCTGCCTCCTTTGTGGGGGAGGTATTTATAGAAGAAAGGGGGCGTTCCCGCCCGAGTAAACGGGTACGGAGCTATCGCTCGCATTAGGGTCTGTGGTTCGTCCTTATCATGATACGCTACCCTGGCGGTAGGTGTTTTAGGTAGATATTGCCGCGGTAGGATAATGGCCGGAGCGTTAATCCTGATGCGTGGTTTCCTCTGGGGGTGAGATAACTCCTTGAGCCAAGCAGGAGGTCCGTGAGAGGAGCCGGTAGGGCCCCGTTAGCCTCTGTAGCGTTAGCCTTTGGGGAAGGTAGCAATCTTGTCCCTACCGTGGTGGTGCGAAACAGTAGCTATGCCTCTTCCCACCGGGTGATAGACGAAAATACCCTTTCTTTTAGGTGGATTGTTATCACTAAAGTATTATACTGTTACGTGTAGTAGAGATGGTGCGTATAAATCCGTAGTAAAAAATGCTTTTAATCCAAGGCCATAAAAAAAAACTAATTGTAAGGCTAGAATCAATTGTATGGTTAATGCTGAAGGAGAGTTCACTATTTCATCTGCTAATCTTGAGCATAATCATAACTTGAGTCCTACAAAATTACGTTTTTTTAAGTGTAATAAAAATATTGATACGTATGTTAAGAGGAGGCTTGAAACAAATGACCAAGCAGGCATACGTGTGAGTAATAATTTTCATTCTTTGGCTGTGGAATTAGGGGGGTATGAGAACTTGACCTTTACTGAGAAGGATTGTAGAAATCATATTCTTAAAGCAAGACAAATTAGACTTGGAGTTGGAGATGCAGCATCACTTAGCATGTATTTTGCATGCATGCAAAAAAAGAATCCTAATTTCTTCTATATGCTTGATATAGATGATGACAGTCGATTAAAAAATATATTTTGGGCAGATGCACGATCTAAAGCAGCATATGAATCTTTTGGTGATGTTATATCGTTTGATACAACGTACTTAACTAATAGATATGACATGCCTTTTACTCCATTTGTTGGTGTTAATCACCATAGGCAAACAATACTATTTGGTTGTGGTTTACTCTCAAATGAAGAGGCGGATACATACATTTGGTTGTTTAAAGCTTGGTTGTTGTGCATGTCAAAGGCTCCAAATGCAATAATTACTGATCAATGCAAGTCCATTCAAAAAGCTGTAAATTATGTTTTCCCTAATTCTCACCATCGTCTTTGCCTGTGGCACATTATGAAGAAGTTGCCTGAAAAGCTTGGATCACGACATGATTACAAGCAAATTAAAAAAGTTATGAAAAGAGTTGTGTATGAGTCTATTGAGGTTCAAGAATTTGAGGAGATTTGGTGTAACATGATTAGTGATTTTGATCTCAACACAAATTCATGGTTAAGTGGTTTATATGAAGATCGTTATCGTTGGGTTCCAGTGTTTGTAAAAGGAACTTTTTGGTCTGGAATGTCTACAACCCAAAGAAGTGAAAGTATGAATGCATTCTTTGATAGGTATGTTGGTCCTAAGACCTCTTTAAAGCAGTTTGTAGAGCAGTATGATAATGCATTGAAGAGTAAGATCGAGAAAGAAAATAAAGCAGATTTTGCTTCGTTCTCTTCCCGTATTCCTGTGATAACTGCTTTTATCTTTGAGAAACAACTTCAAGATGCGTACACAAATGAAGTGTTTCGGTTATTCCAGGATGAGTTGCGGGGTTTGGTGTACTGCAATCTTCTCTACATTGATAGGTACGAATCATTTTCGACATTCTATTGATTTTAACAAAAAAATAAAATTTTAGTATTCGATGCTAGTTTTCAAGTAGTATTTGAGTTTATTATAGTATTCGTACCTTCCTTGATAGGAACGATTCATTTTCAACATTTCAAATTACTGACATCTTGAGAAGCAAAGATGGTGCATTAACAAGAGAAGTTACTTATGTTGTTTGTTATGATGAGGCAAATCTTGAATTTAAGTGTTCATGTCGTATGTTTGAGTTTAAATGAATGATTTGCAGACATATTGTGAAGGTGTTTATTAAAGAAAAAATATATAATGTTCCACCACAATATATCTTGCATCGCTGGAGGAAGGATGTTAGACACAGATATTCATTTGTGAAGAATTGTTATGATGATGACATGGATGATGAATGTAGAGTGAGGTACAATAATCTGAATGCACAATGTTCCAAGGCTATAGAGTTTGGAACTGAGTCTGTAAAGAATTATGAGTTTGTAATGAGATGCTTGAATGAGGCAACTTCAAAAATCTCACTCAGTAATTCCCCTAATTGGAACAAGCAGTCCGCAGGAGCCTCCTCAACGATCATGACAGAAGACTGTCAAAATTTTTGTAGTCCTTTGAAGGTGCGAACAAAAGGGCGTCCTCCATTCAAAAGAAAAGTGTTAGCAGTAGAGCAAAAAATGAACAAAAAAAAGGTATAATTTTTTCAATAATAATTGTGATATTTGTATATGATGTTTAACTGAACAATTATTTTTTCAATAATGATAGAGTGTTCAATCAAGCAAGAAATATCAATCAATGTCACAAAATCAATTTGGAACTCAAGAGAGTCAATTTGGTGTATCTGAACCATCAACTGCGAATCAATATGAAACTCAAGAGAGTCTGGTATGAATGTTTGTTTTGTTTCTTTGGTATTTTGTGTTTTACATGTTGTTGAATGAGAACTAAATTTCGTTTTAGTGGAATTTGTAGCTAAAGGAGGGTCGCTTGGAAGAAGAAGACAATGATGAGCATGGAGAGACGTTTTGTGGTATCTGTGGGCAAAATTATGATGATGAATTCTGGATTTGTTGTGATATATGTGAGAAGTGGTTCCATGGGAAGTGTGTCAAGATCACTCCAGCTAGGGCAGAGCATATGAAGCATTACAAATGCCCCGCTTGCAGCATCAAGAGAGCACGACCTTATTTTTAGTTAACTATGTATTGAAGAGTAACGTAGCTTGTTATGTGTTTTTAAGACTATACTGGTTTTATGTACTTCTGTTAATTTAACTTGGTTATTTGTACTCTTGTTAATTTGAAACAGTTTGGAGAGCCAGTTTGCTCACTTTAATGGTACAAATTAAATAAGTCACTAACAACAACTAGTCCTGCAAATTTCACACTCACTGCTCTAGGAGAGCATTATTACTTCTGCAATTTTCCAAGCCATTGCTCTGCTGGTCAGAAATTAGCAATTGTCAAATGCTCCCTGCATCTTCACCTTCCCCTGTCTTCACCTTCCCCTGCTCCTCAATCCAGCACTCCCTCACCAGTAATCAAATGCTCTCGTGCCCAGAACAACAGCCAACAAAAATAACAAGTACAGAGGACAACAAAAATCCACACCCTTAAAATCCCAAAACCCAAATCCAGTCCAATCGCAGTACACTCCCAAAACTAAAAAGTCAGAAATAAGAAACAAAAACCCTCCAAAAACTAGAAAGTCAGAAACTAAAAATCCACACCCTTAAAAACCCAAAACCCAAAACCCAAATCCAGTCCAATCGCCCACATGTTTATTTTTTTTCCAGATCTCAGCAACTAAAAAGAATCCATGTTACTGGGCTAAAAATGACCATTCTGTGGTTAACATTTCTTCAAACTATTCAACTTGTCGTCGGAGAGAGGAGGATACGTGTCGGAGGAGGCGGCTGTCGGAGGAGGAGAAGGAGGAGGAGCGGCTGTGTGAGAGATGAGGGAGAGCGGCTGGCTGTGTGGCTGTGTGAGTTTTTGATTTAGTCTAGGCTGGAGGAGGAGGAGAAAAGGGATTTCATTAATGGCAATTCTGTAATTACCGAATGACGTGGCACATTTCAGTGTCCTGAATAGCATTATTCTTTCTGAATTCTGTACAATCACATCATCTTTATAAAGTAACAACATTAGCTAAACAAATTGGGTTTTCATTGTTTCATTTCAAGTTTCTAGCATGTTGTGGATGGATGAATTTGTGATCTTTGAATGCTTGTTGTTTATGTTTATCAAAATTTTGATATAGATGATAACCTCTGCTGCACAAAGAAAACTTGGTAATCATTGATAGATGCATAAATTATGAGGAAATGCTGCTGGGCTATGATTATACAGTGGAATTCAACCAAATGGGGTTCAAATTTCTTCTTATTTTCGTGAAATTGTATTGGAGTTGAAGATGGTCATGGTGCGGATTTACGATCGCGGAAATGGATACTAATTTTATCATCGAATTCATACTTGTTTTTTTTTCTTTTCTTTTTTTATGGTTGAATTAGCAGCTGATGGTTTGAAATACTATGATGTTGTTGAGGGAAAAGGTCCGGTAGCTGAAAAAGGGTCAACAGTTCAGGTTCTTATTTACAACAAACTGAACCTACTACGGTATGGTATGGGAGATGGTTGGTTTGGATTGGGGCAATGACGTCGGTGATGGGTGGTGGTGGTTGCAGATGGGATGGAGCGGCTGTGTTGAAATTAGTTGCTGTTAGGCGTAAACATAAATAATTACTGTTTAGTCCTTGAATTTATGAAGAAGATGAAGTTTGACCCCTAAACTTGCCACAAACCACTGGAGTCTGACGTGGCATCGTTTCAGAAGATGACGTGGAACATAACGTCGGTCAACGGTGCCACGTCTGATTTATATCACGGTAGGGGGGTACTTAAACAATTCTGGCGAAGACCAGAGTTGTAATTAAATAAAATAAAATTTTAGAGTTGCGATTAAATAAAACTTTAAAGTTTAGTGTTGTTTTTCAGCTTTTACCCGACAAGAAATGTACTAATGTAAAGTGATTATTTTAATGGCATAATAGTTCTTATCAAGAAAAAGAAGAAAATAAGTAAGTTATTTAACTTGTATATAAATATATGTAAAATAATGAACATGTGTGAATGCAGGTGTTGGTTACGCGGGTATAATTGCGAATTGCGGGTTGGGTGAAGCCCCCTCCATCCTCGCCTCTGCACTCGAAAATACCCCACTCGCAAGATACCGGGTAGGAAGGAAGTATAATTGATCGTGATAAAACAATTTAATTAAGGAAAAAATAATAATATCAACCCGTATATGTACTTAATACCCAGATCTCATCTATATTTTATTTTTGTTCAATTTAAATTTTACAACCTTAATTTTAAAATAATTTTAATACATGTTTGGTCGGCTGTTAACATGGAAATTAAAAAATAAATAAAAATGAAAGATTTTTTTTATTCTCACTCTCCTTACTACAAAATCATCTGCAATTCAAAATTTGACACGTGCTTAACACTACCATGTCAGATTTTCACTAATTAGTCCCACTTTTTATCCCAAATTAATCACTATCCACTACTGTTCCCTTTGGCAAATTTAAATTTTTAGTTAAAAAAATAAAAACTCACTAAATAAACTACTTTACATCTAACAAAATATTAATACCAAAATTAATAAAAAGAATTAATTATTTTTTATTTATTTTTTAAACAACAAATTTCCAATGTCAAAATACTCATTACAAAATAAATTAATAAGAATTAAATTAATAAATAATTTTTTGGTTTAAATTATTTTTTTTACGAAATATCATGTCATCATATTCCAACGTGGCATGGTAAGATACAACGTTAAAATAACTTTTTAATGACCACTAATGATTAAACATATTTTAAAAAAATGTTGCCGTACAACACTATTTTAAAAAAAATATCCTAACTTTTTTTTTAGACTTTATTTTCTAAAAATTATACATTTTTACATTTTCTGGATTTTAAAAATTATTTTCATCATTTTTTAGAAATTTAAAAAATTTAGGATTTTTTTTTCAATTAGAAATTTTCTGGATTTGTTTTGCATTTTTTTCAAAAATCAAATTTCTTGAAATTTACGTAACTTTATTTTTATGAATTTTTCTATGAAATTTTAAATATGTTTTGATTATTTTTCTTTTTATTTTATTTTTCATATTTTTTGATTTTTTATGGATTTTTAAAAATATTTTGGACATAATTTTATTATTTTTGTAAAATGGTATATAAAAGAAAGTTACAAGACTACTTTAAGAAAAAATGAAAAATTTAAAAACTAAAAGAATTACTAACGGAGGTTAAATAATACCGTTACGTAACTGAAAAATTAAGTGTCTTGGTGCTATTTGCGTAGGGGAGAACACCTAGGGGCTAACGGTGCAAAATATTGGATGCTATTTTAGTATTACCCAAATATTGGGGTCAAACTTGATATTACCAACAAAAGTTGAATGCCAATTGACTTTGACCATTTGGAATACGACTATGTAACTGGATTTTTTTTTATCAGTTTATGTAACTGGATTGGATAGGAGAGAAATGATCAATGATTGGGGAGAAAAAACATTATTTTTTTTGATTGTTGGAAAACTATTATACTTTGACTATTCTCAGTCATCTATTTTCTTTTAGGTTGTTTTTGAAAAAAATGCATTTCAAATTAGTTCAACCTTAATATTATTTCACAACATTATATAATGAAGCTGCTATTATGTAATTGTTTTCACTGATTATTTGAACCACTGTGGAAAAAGATAATCTTTGCTGGTTATAATAGTAGTAGACACACCCACACCTAAATAAAACTCTTGTAAGCTCCACCACACACACCCGTCCACGGTCCATGACCTAAAAGATTGTGGTCTCTGCAGCTCCTCTTAGTTCTCTCTCTTCAGTCTTCAATCTCTCACTCTTATTGTTTCTGCAATCGAAGAGGTAAAAACATCGAATAATAAAAACTCGCCAACATCCAATTCTCTTTTTCTTTGTTTAAGTTGTATTCGCATTTCTCTTTCATCGATTTTTGGAGAAAGAAAGAAAAACCATTCCTCAAAGTTAGTTTTTTTGTATGTTTTTGTTTCTTTTTCAGGTAAATGGCTTCCGTTGCTGCAAACTTACCTCCACTGCCATTGTTGGTCCATGGTGGGAAAACACTTTTCTCTACTCCTCTGCAACTGCCAGTTTCTCCTCTTAAAGGTAGGCTTCATTCCTTCTGGAGGATCATTTTTGGATATTATTTTATTTTGAAGTTATGAACTTTGCGGGTCATTTATCTTGAAATTTTGATTACTTTGTAATTATTTGCCCGTTTGGTGTCATTGAAATGTGTAAGCCTTGGATATTTTCGTCAGCTTCTGATACGAATTAGCTGTTTGCTTGCTTCAGTTAAATTGAGTTTTAAGATTTCAGATGAAATTTAATTGTCCTTTACTAGTTATACCCCAGAAAATTTTCATTTATTTGAAGTTTATGAGAGTTTTTAGTAGGGAAATCTACCGGTGGAATAAAATTGCAGAAGCTCGAACTAATGTCTAAAGCATTGAATATCTTATGATCCATTAAATCAGTTTGGGATTATTGGGAACTTGAGAGAGAGTTCCACCTTTGACATTTTCTGAATAAGTGATTGCTATCATGAATGCCCCCTTTTACAATTCTTTCTTGATTGACAATCTTGCCTTGTAGGAAGACAAAATCGTGTTGTTGTTGCTGTGAAGGCTACTGGGGAGAGCTCTGAGTCATCCCTTAGTATTGTGAAATCTGTTCAAACCATTGTGAGTGTTGTACCTTCTATTTCTATTAGCGTCATTGTTCTTTATATTCATCATCTCTGGCCATGAAAAATTGAGTTATTTTCTTTTTCAATTTTTTTTTCTCTTTACTTGTTAAGAATTAGGAAAGTAAACTGTCCTCTTCTGAAAGGATGTTGATGATATCTTTGTTGTCTGGAACAGTGGGATAAACCTGAAGACCGATTAGCTCTTGTTGGTTTGGGTTTTTCTGCCGTGGTAGCTTTTTGGGCTTCAGCAAATCTCGTATCGGTAACTATGATGCTTTTTTTCCGAATTTTGTTCAAGAATAGTGTTTCTTAGGGGAGAGATATCTTCAAACATAAATGTCACAAAATCAAATAGTATGATAGTCATTAATGTCAGAAAGGTTTTATATGGGATCGCATAGAAATTGCTGCCATTCGCTAAATAGTTGCGTAAATGTTTGGCATTCTTCTTTTCTGGTTGAGGTTATCTAAGACTTATAGAGGTCGCTTATTTTTCATTGCGAATAGGAACTAAGCCTAGAAATTGTAGCTCAAGGTTATAACCTAATGATTAATTATGACTCGCCTCAACGTTTTAAGGTAGTTGTGAAGCTGAATTCAACACTGCACCGCATAACTTTAATTGTTATTCTCAAAGTTTTGAAGCCTTAACGTAGACTCTCTATGCCTTGATACCTGACATGCACACTCATGACACATCTTAGTGGTTTGCACCATGATTCACATTTCATCACTTATTGCTTTCTATGCATGTGGACAGGCCATTGACAATAGGGGTGAGCTCGGATCGGAGGATCCGACCGACCCGACCCGATCCGAACTCACCCATCCGACACCGATCCGACTGGTGTCGGATCCATTTTCGGACGAGGGGCTCGGAATCCGAAACAGTTCGGATTCCGAATGTCGGATCCGACGGATTCCGAATGTCGGATCCGACGGATTCCGAATGTCGGATCCGACGGATTCCGACGGATTCCGACATTTATAACCCAACCCCTTAATTTTCCCAAATACAACCCAACCATCCTTCATCACAAAACTAATCTCACCCTCTCTGCCTCACCCATCCCACTCAGACCCATCCTTCATCACAAAACCTCTGTTTCCGTCCTTCACAAATCCAACAAAAATCAATCCCGATCTGCTCACACCGCCGCACCGCAATCATATCCATCACCAAAATCACCAAATCGCCATCATCAAAGAACAGAGAAGAGAATTGGAAGAAAAATAAAACCAGATTAATTTTAATTATCACAAAAAACTCGAGCAGGAGGACACGACAATCCTAATTACCAACGGCAAATTGCAATTTCAACCCACCTCTCGAGCACCGCCGCACTCCGCCTCCGTTTCCATCACCTCCGTATCTGACCAACCCACTGCTCGGCCTCAATCATCTGTTCGCTCCTTCTCTTGCTCCTTGTTTATTTATTGAGAAATTTACCTTTCCTTTTTCTTCCCGTGTTTTGTTGCTTTTGTGTGGTTGCTTTGTGTGGCTTTGACTTTCTAGGAGGAGGAAGAAGAGTGATTAATTTGGGTAAAAGGAGGGTTTTAATTTGGGTCAGTGAGAGAAAAGAAGGACTTTGGTGTAGTGGTGGGCCGGCATATGGGAAAGGGAATTTGGGTTGGCTGAGTTAGCCAAGCACATTGCATTTTTACATTAATTCGTAATGTTTATTATTTAGCTAATAATGTGTTAATTATTTGTGATAATTAATTACTTTGTTTGCTTACGTGTTATTTGACTATTATTATTTGTGCTACTAATCTTGTTTTTGTAGGATAAAATTAATCGGTATTCGCCTTCAAGTACACTTTCTTTACCCTTTTATTTATTCAACGTTTTTTGTACAAAATAAAACTCGAGCTTTAAAATTTATTCCTCATTGTATTTTAATTATCTATTCGTATGATTATTTACAATTACGATCGAAAATCCGAAAAAAATCCGAAAATCCGACCGAACAGATCCGAAACCGAAGGTGTCGGATTGGTTTCGGATTCCCTGTCAAAAAATCCGAAAAAATCCGATCCGAAAAAATCCGAATCCGAAAAAATCCGATCCGAACTCGTCGGATTCCGATCCGAAATCCGAACGCACACCCCTAATTGACAAGTTGCCAATTATTCCAAGCGCATTTGAGCTTATTGGGATACTTTTTTCTTCAGTAAGTACATCGTTTATCAATTATCATTGTCGTTATTGAGAATGCAAAGCATTTTAACTTATTTCAAATAATGATTCGAGTCAAATGCGTCGCAGTTTTTTCTTATTTCCCCTCTATTTTGTTTTGTTGTTCCCTGCAAAAAAAAATCCGTAGCCAGTGCAAAACAATTTAACCATTCTTGATACTAACTCAAAGCTCTTTTACATTTCAGTGGTTCGTATATCGTTACCTCCTGTACAAACCAGATCGGTGAGTAAGCTTGAAGTGACTTTTTGCCATGCTCCTTTCTATGGTTAAAACTGGATTGCTGCATTTTTATGAGTTTGCCACAAGATGAGTTGTTGAATTGGCTTCATTTGTTGCATGCAGGGAAGAGCTATTCCAGATCATAAATAAGTCAGTATCAGACATCTTAGGCCAGTGAGTTATGGCTTCATAATGCTATATATTGATTGGATAATAGTGCTTTTCTTTATGTATATCGGTACTCCCTTTTGAAAAAAAAAAGATTTACTTTTTAACCGTATTTAAAAGACCAAGTGTCGCACCCTAAGCTCCAAGTCCATCTTTTCAGTCAACAAATTCTCTCTCCAATGCCATCTGGTCCCGTTCTTCCCCTAATGCATGCAACTGCTACATCAGCTGACTGTGGGCCACGTAGTTAGCTCCCCCGCTAACGTGGGATTCACCCTCTTCTTCCATAAGCCTCCTGTTCTCTAGGTGAGGCAAGACATTTCCATTGATCATGTTTCTCCTCCATTGCAAGTTGGCTGGGTGGGGACAACATGTCCGCAAAATGGATCCCTCCATTCGTTCGCATACTGACGAAGAGTTTGGGCCTTTGTTGTGTGCGGTAGACTCGAGTCTGACATGCTGAAGGTTGCGGGGATAGCCCCAATCAAAGGAACCCACAACAGGTGTCCACAACTCACTATGGGATTAACAACTCGCAACTATTTAGCATGTCTATTAATATCTTCTTCAGAAAGGTTCAAGAATCTATCAACCTATGTGTCCTTATCCTCCAGTTTCCATTTATCCCGGCTATCCCTTGGCCTACCCCTTTACTGACATTCATCAAAAGACTCGAGCCCAGGTAGCTTACTGATCCGGCGTCTGTTTGAAGTGGTTGATCAACCACACTGTTAAAAGTTGAGTGCAACAGGTGAGCTTTCCTCTTCTAGTTCTTCTGCAAATATCCAAGGAGCGAAATATTTCAGCCAAAATAATTGTTGTGGGGTTGATTTTATTCGTCTCCGTTTCATAGAACACATGAAGAACTAGAAGAGGAAAGCTCACCTGTTGCACTCAACTTTTAATAGTGTGGTTGATCAGCCACTTCAAACAGACTCCGGATCAGTCCTTATTCTCTCCAAGCTACCTGGGCTCGAGTCCTTTGATGAAGGTCATTAAAGGGATAGCCGAGAATAAATGGAAACTGGAGGATAAGGACGCATGGATTGATAGATTCTTGAACCTTTCTGAGGAAGATATTAATCGACATGCTAAATGATTGCGAGTTGTGAATCCTATATTTGCATTATGCAAGCTATCCCTGCAACCTTCGGCATGTCATACTCAAGTCTACCGCACACGACAGAAACCTGGACTCTTCGTCAGTATGCGAACGAATGGAGGGATCTATTTTGCCTTGAAGGACATGTTGTCCCCACCCAGCCAACAAGGGATTACTTGCAATGGAGTAGAAACAGGATCAACGGAAATATCTTGCCTCACCCAGAGAATAGGAGGCCTATGGAAGAAGAGGGTGAATCCCACATTAGCGGGGGCTAACTATGTGGCCCACGCCTAGCTGATGGAGCGGTTACAGGTATTAAGGGAAGAACGACATTGGAGAGAAAATTTGTTGACTGAAGAGCTGGACTTGGAGCTTAGGGTGTGCTTTATTTTTGTGCTAATTAATTAATTGTTAATTATTTTGTTTGCTTGCTTGTAATAATTAGTTAATTATTTGTTTGTTTATTATTTATTATTACTTGTGCTACTAACCTCGGCTTTGTAGGTTAGAATTAATCGGTATCTGCCTTTAAGTATACATTCCTTACTCTTTTATTTGTCGAAACTTTCCTATATATTTTGTATGCATGACTATTTATAATTGTTAGAATTTAAATTAATTTGTTTGCATGAGAAGTAACTTAGTTTAATTACTCACTTTAATTATTTGTTGTGGATGAATGCATTTAAATTTATGCTTATTTGATGAATATGTTTCGTGCGCGGCTTCGACTCCACTTTTTGGTTTTTTCTTTTTTCAACATATTTTTGCGCATTCATCTAAAACGGTACTTTGTTAGTTTGTGTGTGATTAGGATCACTTGGTTAATAATGATTAATCATGCATGACCCGATGATGATAGTGGGTAGCCGCTTTGGTGAAGATTAATAAAACGGTAGCAATTCCACGTAATTAATTTTGCATAAAATCGGACTAATTTTAAACTCGACGAAATTTAATTGGAATAGGTATCCAACCAACCCTTTTATTTTCTGAGGATTAAAATGTTTTCTCTCGTTTAATAACTCGGTATCCTACCAACGTAAGAACTAAAGCGGTGATTCCACTAAGGGCCTAATTATTTATTTTTCAATGTGATTTTCAAACCTTTTTTTAGAACCACTAACCTTTTTAGGATGAGACTCGGGTGCCTAATACTTTCTTGAGTCCATAAATTGACCCGAATCGTAGTTCTCGAGTTTAGACTCGTTTTTTTTTTCCTTAGTTTTTTATTTTACTTTCTTCATTTTTTCAAACTTTAGGTTCCTTAAACCTTAGAAATAATAGGGTGACGACTTCATTGTATGTGTTATTTTCTTCGTTTGAATTGCTCGCGAGGGTGCGATAGTTTGGCGACTCCACTTGGGACCTTAGGGTCGAAGCTGGAATTTTTTGTTTGAGGTGTTTGTTTCTGTTATTTATTTGTTTATTCGCTTTGATATAAATTGTCGTCGCCCTACAACCAGGCCCTTCCTAAATAGGATTAGGTTGGTAGTAGTGAAGTCTTGAGGGCTAACGTCCCAGTAAGCTTTCACGAACCCTAAACTCAGACTTGAACCCTTAAATGGGTGAGCTCTCTGATTCTTTGATGTTTCGGTAAGTAATCACGTATCCATTTACTAAGGGACCATTTCATGGTATCATCCGGGAGCCTTTCAGCAAGATAGAAATAGTCGAAACTACCTCAACATGTACATCATGATCGCATGTATATATTCCAACTTGCTTCGTTATTGCCATTGGTCTCCTTTTTCCTTCTTCTTTCTCTGCGATTTTATTTTATAACATTTTGATTTGTTGAATTTAGTCCTTATTATTACTTTTATTAAATCATTTTTATTTTTGCCTATTTTGGATTTAGATGCTACTGATTAGTGTTCTTTTCTTTCCTACTTGCAGGAATAAGGGTATGAAAGGGAGTTTTGTGTCCAATCCAGTTCTGGAAGTCCAAATCCGGTTCTAGAAAGTCTGATTATAGAAAGTCTAATGGAACCGTAGTCTCCTCTCACATGTCCAGCTCATCAAGGATCATTAATTACATATCTAATTCAATATTTTTTTGTAGTTAGTGATAAGTTGTAATTATTTTTGACACCGTTGTCGGAGAATGTTTATGTCATAACTAAGACGAAATCCATATTTTTCTTTATTATTGTATAGTTTTTTATTCTACTTATTTAGACCTTTTGTTTATAACTAGGCTTGAAGAAGAGGAACTAGATCCCTACGAACTAAAAGAAAACTCTCTAAATTAGTCATACCTTGTCTTGCCCAAGACCCAAGTCCATACTTGGAAGTCGAAGTTGTTATGCAAGCAAATCCATCAAATTCACTCTAGAATCATTTTGAAACTTCGATGGGCCAAGAAATTACGATTTTGGAGACTTTTCACTGTATTAAGCCATGAGAGAATTTGAGAGAGATCGAGAAGGCGATAATTGGGGATTTGAGTTCCAATGTCGTTATGTGTAAAAGGGAGATCTTAAAACTTATTGATTATATTGATCATTTTCTTGAATCACCCTTCGCTCATAACCATTTTTATATTTCCTCTTTATTTTGTAGGAACTCAAGCTAGGATTTGAATCATGTCATAGTTACCTGCATAATAATTTACTAGAAGACCATTCGCTTCATGTGATAACTCATATCAAACTAAGTGCATGGAAAACATTTAGTAAAATTGGTTGACAGCGTGAAGCTCTAGTAGTTGAGCCTATGACTATAAACAAGGGCGCTTCGTGGGAGGCAACCCACGTGTTCTTTTCAATATTTCTGATAACTATTGATACCACTGAAGCGGCATCTCCACTACCCCGCCGGGTGACCCGGCCATCATACTGTACTTACCGCGGGAGACAAGGCCCTGTTCATGCCGCCCTTAGCCTGGCAACCGGCCCTGGGATGGTCGACTTCAGCGGGGGGGGGGGGGGGATCTCATGCGACATCCGCGCGGCGGCATCCCATCCCAGGTCATCCGTGACGTCACTCCGCGTGACGTCACCCGTGTGACATCACTCGAGGCCACTCCAGCGGCATATACCACACCAGCGACACCTCCCAGGGACTATCCCTACCCCTGTCGGTACACTCTTCTCTTTGCCTATAAATACCCTCACCTTTTCAGACAAGGGGGTAAGCCTAAGATAGCGTACTGAACCCTTGCTACTTTTACTACTCACACTGACTTTGGCATCGGAGTGTTTACGCCGGAGACCCCCTCCGGCGCATTGCAGGTGACGAAGGTCCCCCGCACAGTGTTCTCGACCGCCCCAGATCAAGCCAATCCTGCTCTATGCCCCTCAGACTCTTATCAAATGGTGCTTTCATTGAGAGTCTTGGTTGATTAAGTGAGTTTTCCTTAGTAACCAAGCTATGTTTTTTCTTTCTGAGAGTCGAAGGGCCATGGCTTCGGATTCAGAATCCACGCCCCCTCATACTCGTGGCGGTCACGCGCGTAGGACACTTTTTTCCACGTCTTCGTCCAGTACGTATGTCACATCACCTGAAATCTCCTCTGCGCAGACAGACTTTCTTTTCGGATTGACAGCTGGCACATCGTTTTCTCAACCGGGTACCCCGTTTTCGCAAATGGGTTCCCTTGCTTCCTCAATGGACGCCCCATTTTCTCACGCGGGCGGATCCAGTCGCTTCGTCCCTCCGTTCGTAAGCTCTAGGATGGATAGCCTCGCTACTCCCTCGGTAAGCTCGATGTTAGCTCTTCGCGCCCACTTGGATTATTTGATCGGGATGGCCACAGGCCCCTCTTCCAGCACCGCGACATCAAGCGTGCCTCCTCGAGTTATTTTCACTCCATCTATCGTCGCTGATCGACCAGTGTCACCTCGACGCCAGATGAGTATCCCTTTGACCTCACCTGCGATAAGCATGCCATTCAGCCTTGCGCAACTAGCGGGCGGACAGGAGGAGCACTACATACCGCGGGTACCGCGGATTCCAGTCTCTCAAGTAGAGCGGCCGCTGGACGAATACGGAGAGCGTTGGGACGGCAGTAGAGAGGTGTCTATGGAGCGGAGTGAGAGATCAGGCAGTAGGAGGCGTCGATCCCGTTCGCCTAGGAGCGCATCACACCCCGGAGCCTCGAGGGCACAGGCGACGCCTGGACGCGTCTCCTCCCCGACATGATCGTGAGATCTTGGATGACACCGTTGGTCATCCTTTCACCAGCCGTATAAGGCACCACAGGGTTGGCCGACGTGTCAAGCTCCCCACGGAGTCGTACGACGGCACCAAAGACCCCATTTCACATCTCAACAAGGTGAAGGACTTCATTCAGTTCCAGACGCATAGCGACGCGGCGTTGTGTCAGATATTCGTCATGACATTGTCAGGAGTGGCCCGCCTCTAGTTTGAAGGGCTTCCCGCTCGATCAATTGGCAATTTCCAGCAATTAGAGGCCAAGTTTAAGAGCACCTTCAGCACAACTATCCCTATTCGGAAATCCGCGGCAACCTTGTTTGATATATGTAGAAAGCCAGAGGAATCTTTGAATAGCTATCTTGGTCACTTTGATACGGAAATGTCACTAACCCCTGGTATCACTATTGATTTTGCTATAGAAGCTTTGAAGCGGAATTGTGGATATGGGAAGCTGAGGGATACGTTGATGGTGGACCCCCCAACGACCTTAGATGCGTTAAGGTTGAAGGCCCATAATTATGCGAGAATGGAAGACGAGGAGTATAGAATCAGGATGCGGGATACGCCTCAGAACGCCCCTCCAGCTCCTGCGGCTCAAGCCAGTATGACCCACGATACGCGTCCGGGTGATGAATACACCCAGCGGAAAGATTACATTCCCAAGGTGTCGAGCCATCAGAGGAACATTCTCTCTAGAGGAAGTGGTGGCGGCCAGAATGTTCAGCGACAGGCGGATCCCCCTAAGGGTCGAACATACGATCCCGACCTTCCTCCCCTTGCACTCCCGCGAGCGGAAATCTTAGCCATTATTCAGCAGCGGAACCTGCCAATTCGCTATCCCGCCCCTGTGAAGCCAGGGGTGGTCATGGGAGGAAGGGAAAACACTTTTTGTAAATTCCATAAGGTAAAGGGACATTCCACAGAGGCATGCAGGGAGTTAAAGTTGGCAATAAAGCGCCTATTGGAAGAAGGCTATCTTGGAGAATTCGCCACTCGAATGAGGGAAGAAACTAGGAGCGACCCCCCGCGCGGAGCATAAGGTGACCACCCATTGCCTCCTCCCCCTAGGAGCAGTGGGACTTCTGTCGCAAGGGGGAAGGAGTTGTTAACAATGTATGATGAGGATGTCCCCATCATCAACATTATCGCTGGCGGCGCGTCGTTCCTAGATGAGATTACCCCAACGACGCCCCTGACAGGAGAGAAGCGAAAACGGGAAGGCCAGCAAGCAAAAAAGGGAGCGATCGATGCGCTCGACAGGATGGTAATATCTTTCTTGGAAGAGGATGAGAAAGGCGTCGTCTTCCCTCATAATGATGCGTTAGTAGTCACACCGGTTATTGGGAGCCATGGGGTGCGAAGGACCCTCGTTGATAACGGCAGTGCGGTAAACCTGTTCTCGTTGGAAGCATATAATCTCATGAAACGCCCTGCCGGCGAACTGGCGCCCTGCAAGAAACCAATTATTGGAGTGGACGGCATCCCTATACCTGTAATTGGAATCACAGCGTTGCCTGTGTATTTCAGGGAAGACGCGTCGAGACGATCCGAAGAATTGATGTTCCTGGTCGTGGATCTCATCCTACCGTATAATGCCATCCTAGGGAGGCCATTCCTCAATCGTTTTGGGGCGGCGATATCTCAGAAACACCTCAGGATGAAATACCCCTCTTGGGAAGGGGTAGAGTCGATTAAGGGCGATCAAAAGCTAGCCGTCGAGTGTTATTCACTCATGATTCAAAAAAGCTGTGATCAATATGTGTGTGTAGTAGCGGACCCCTACGAGCAAAGGGATGAAAGGCGAACCCAGCCGGTAGACGCGATGGTGTCCATCCCCGTCCAAGGTAATGATGAGGCGAGTTTCCAAGCCAGTGACAAGTTGACCCCTAAGGAAAGGGCTCAATTGGCTCGGCTGTTGAACAAGTGCCAAGGAGAGTTCGCGTGGAAACCAGCGGACATGCCTGGCGTGTCCAGGGAAGTGGCTGAGCACCGACTCAATGTCGACCCACACGCTACGCCAGTTCAACAGAAGCGGCGAGCATTCTCCGCGGAAAAGGCGATGGTGATTGATAAGGAGATAGCGAAATTGTCAGATGCGGGGTTCATACGAGAAGTTCAATATCCCACTTGGCTGGCCAACCCCGTCTTAGTCCGCAAGCCCAACGGAGACTGGCGCATGTGCATTGATTTCACCAACTTGAACGACGCTTGCCCTAAGGATTGTTATCCGCTCCCTCGGATTGATCAGTTGGTCGATCAAGTGGCAGGGTACGCGTATTTGAGTTCCCTGGACGCCAACTCCGGATACCATCAAATTCCTATGGCCAAGGAAGATGAGGAAAAGACGACATTTATAACCTCGAAGGCCACTTATTGCTACACGGCAATGCCATTCGGCTTAAAGAACGCAGGGGCGACCTTCCAGCGTATGGCCAACAAAGTTTTTGAAAAGCAAATCGGGAGAAATGTAGAAGCGTACGTAGATGACGTGCTGGTCAAGAGCAGAAGTTTCAGTGACCATCTGGCCTATTTGCAGGAAGTGTTTGATACGTTAAGGAAATACCAGATAAAGTTGAATCCCCGCAAGTGCGCGTTCGCATTCCAAACAGGAAAATTCTTGGGGTATGTGGTAAGCCAAAAGGGCATCCAACCGAACCCGTCAAAGATTAAGGCTATCCATGATATGGTATCGCCGCGAACCCTTCAGGAGGTTCAGAGATTGACAGGACGCGTCATTGCTCTAGGACGGTTCATCTCTAAGTAGGGCGAGAAGTGCCTGCCGTTCTTCAAAGTTATACGCAAGAAAGCTCCTTTTGGGTGGACACAAGAATGCGAAGAGGAGTTCACGAGTTTGAAAGCTTACTTGTCGTCCAACTTGGTGCTAACATGACCAGAGCTGGGCGACACTTTATTTTTGTACCTCGGCGTCGCGGACGAAGTGGTCAGTGCTGTTTTGGTTCGAGATGATAATTATGCCCACCGACCCGTCTTCTTTGTCAGTCATGTGTTAAAAGATGCTGAGGTGCGGTACACCCACCTAGAGAAAGTGGCGTTCGCCCTGATACAGTCCACGCGAAAGATGGACAGATATTTTCAAGCCCACCCGGTCATCGTGCTCACGGACCAGCCTTTGAGAAGGATTTTCAGGAAACCAAAATCCTCGGGGAGGATGTTGATCTGGTCAATTAAGCTAGAGCAATATGGACTACAATACAAAGCTCGGCCGTCCGTAAAAGCTCAGGTTTTGGCGGATTTCATAGCCGAGTGCACATTTACTGGGAACAAGGCGGTAGAGCCGCTTGGGAGGAAAGACGGTGATGCAAAGGTCCCACCCTTAGAAGCCCCCGCGGACACATGGGTGATCTATGTGGATGGCGCCAAAAACCAGGAGCTGGCGGGAGCTGGAATATATATGGTCGGGCCACACGATGTGGAGGTGCGCCACGCCATCAGAATCCTATAACCGCTGTCCAACAACGCCGCAGAGTATGAAGCGTTATTGGCAGGGCTTAGAGTAGGAAGGAACCTCTTCGCCAAAACTGAGAACGACCTGGTAGCTGGAGCCCCACAGTTGATAATGCGAGGGGACTCCAAGTTGATAATTGATCAGGTCTTGGGACATTCCCAAGCTAGAGAACCGGTCATGGCGCAATACCTCTCAAAAGTGAAAAGGGAGCTGGCAGAAATGGAACAAAGCGGTGTGTGTGTCACTTTCAAACATATCCCGCGGGAGGATAATACCGAGGCGGATAGTTTTGCAAAAATAGCAGCCAATCAAGAGGCCGCCATTCCAGAGGGTGTGTACTATGAAGAAAGGTCATTGCCGTCCTTCATGGAGGAACAACTGTCGCTATGTGTAGAGGAGACCGAAAAGGATTGGAGAATCCCTGTGATAAATTTTTTGAAGCATGACGAGCTCCCAAGCGACAGTGTAGAAAAGAAAAAAGTATTGAAGCAAGCGGCGAGGTGCACTTATTATGATGGGGCACTAATTCGGAGATGTTTCTCGCACCCGGCCGCAAAATGCATAACGGAACAAGAAGGCCTCCATACCTTGCGTGAGATCCATGAAGGCATCTGCGGCATGCATGTCTCGGGTGGTACCATGGCCGCGCAGGTGTTTCGGTCAGGATTCTATTGGCCCACTATTCGCAGGGATTGTAACAACTTTGTGCAGTCATGCCACAAATGTCAAGAATTTGCCAAAATCCCTCGACGACCTGCCACTGAAATATCTCAGATCGTGGCACCTTGTCCTTTTGCTAAGTGGGGAATCGATATCTTAGGCCCTTTTCCTAAGGCAAGGTCCCAACTGAAATTTGTAATTGTGGCAGTGGACTACTTCACTAAATGGGCAGAGGCGGAAGCGGTAGCCACTATTATGACGGAGAAGGTGTGACACTTCTTTAAGCACCAAGTGATCATGCGATTCGGGGTGTCTCGTGTACTAGTTAGCGACAACGGGGCACAATTCACCAGCCGCTTCTTCAAGGAGCAATGCGAAGAATTTCAGATCGAACAGAGGTTCTCCTCTGTGGCACATCCTCAGACTAATGGTCGGCGAAGGTGACCAACCGAAGCATACTGAGCGGCATCAAGAAAAATCTGGAGCGGTCGAAAAAGAAGTGGCCAGATGAGTTACCCTATGTAATGTGGGCTTACCGTATGACCGTCAAAACAAGTACGGGTGAGACGCCTTTTGCGATGGCTTTTGGTACCGAAGCGGTAACGCCTGTCGAAATTGGCACCCTAAGCTTGAGGGTGGAATATTTCAAGGAGGAAGTAAATGAGGAGAGGTTACGAGCTAACCTTGACATGCTCCCTGAGGCGCGCAAGGAAGCTCTCTTGAAAACAATGTACTATAAAAGAAGAATGGCGCGGTATCACAACAGATATGTTAAGGAGCGGCTGCTCAAGGCGGGGGACCTCGTACTCAGGGATAAACGAGCGGCGGGCCAACGAATGTGGAAACTTAGCTCAAGCTGGGAAGGCCCGTACCGCGTCACCCGTGTTATCGGGAAGGGGGCGTATCACCTCGAAACGGTTGACGGTACTCCCTTACCTAACTCTTGGAATATTGCTAGATTAAAATTGTACCATGCTAGAATCTGACATGCCGTTGGGCATGGTTTTAAAATTATGAAATTTAAATAGACATGCCGTTAGGCATGGTTTTGAAATTATGAAATTTAAATAGACATGCCGTTGGGCATGGTTTTGAAATTATGAAATGCCGTTGGGCATGATTGGGAAATTATGAAATTTAAATCGTCATGCCGCTGAGCATGGTCTTTTGAAATTAAAATTTTGACATGCCGTGGGCATGGTCTTTTGAAATTAAAATTTTGACATGCCGTGGGCATGGTCTTTGAAATATCGACATGCCGTGGGCATGGTCTTTTGACATGGAAATTTTGACATGCCGTGGGCATGGTCTTTGAAATATCGACATGCCGTGGGCATGGTCTTTTGAAATTAAAATTTTGACATGCCGTGGGCATGGTCTTTGAAATATCGACATGCCGTGGGCATGGTCTTTTGAAATGGAAATTTTGACATGCCGTGGGCATGGTCTTTGAAATATCGACATGCCGTGGGCATGGTCTTTTGAAATTAAAATTTTGACATGCCGTGGGCATGGTCTTTGAAATATCGACATGCCGTGGGCATGGTCTTTTGAAATGGAAATTTTGACATGTCGTGGGCATGGTCTTTGAAATATCGACATGCCGTGGGCATGGTCTTTTGAAATTAAAATTTTGACATGCCGTGGGCATGGTCTTTGAAATGCCGTGGCCATGGTCTTTGAAATATCGACATGCCGTGGGCATGGTCTTTGAAATATCGACATGCCGTGGGCATGGTCTTTTGAAATGGAAATTTTGACATGCCGTGGGCATGGTCTTTGAAATATCGACATGCCGTGGGCATGGTCTTTTGAAATTGAAATTTTGACATGCCGTGGGCATGGTCTAACAATTGTTGTGGAAATATTTTTTGTTCCTTGTTGGTTGTCTGTGTAATGTGTAGATAACAAGGAAAGGAGGATGTCGGGGGTGAAAAGTCCTAGCCTTGGGAGCGGAATGGGCTAATGCAGACGGATCGTCAAGATGAGGCACACCCCGACGATCCTAATATATGGTGCTGGAAGTGAAAAATTTCCGGCCTACGAGGCCGGCCTTGATCAGGCGGCTCGCTAAGACGAGACACTTTCCAGCACTGTCGGGAGTGAAAAATCCTATCTTGGGGAAACCCAGAAAGGGCACGCCCCGACTCCCCTGGGGATGTAAATTCCTATCCTAGTGACAGCCCGCGCTCATATAGGCGGATGATCATTAAGTGAGGCACGACCCCAGGGAAGATAAAAGCTCCACCTCGCAAGTGAAAATCCTATCCTTACGATGGTTGCGCTAACATAGGCACCTCGTTAAGCGAGGGCACGTTAAGAGGTGTGAGGGCAACGCTGAGGAAGTGAAAAGTCCTGTCCTCGTGATGACCGGCCCTGATCAGGCGGCGCACTGAGTGAGGGCACTTCCTGGCCGATTGAAGAAATATTAAAGGTCACCGTACCACAGCTAGTAGCCGGAAGGGACAAACCCGGTGAAGTTTGGCTGGAGGAGTACGGGATACGAGCGACATCGGAGGAGATCGCGCGGCAATGCCCCAAGGTAATTAAGATTTTTTAATATGTCGCTACTAACAAAGTGATAAGTGAAAAGGTGCAGAAAAATTCGGCACAAGCGACATCTTTGGGGGATCGTGCTAAGTGAGAAAGGAGATCGCGCGGCAATGCCCCAAGGTAATTAAGATTTTTTGATAATATGTCGCTACTAACAAAGTAATAAGTGAAAATGTGCAGAAAATTGAGCAAACTGTTTATACACGAAGAGATGCTTGCTTAAACAAACGGCCCTAAAAAACACAAAAAGGGGCAAAGAAGTCGGAGCATACGATGGATAAAAGAGAAATGACATTCACGGCCCAGGCGTGCTGTTGTTCCCCTCGTCAGGATGATGGCGTCAGCATCGAAGAATTGGCAGCCGTGATGCTCAATGAAGCAATCGGCCATGAGACCTGCCGCTTGTTCCGAAAACCATTTGCACCTATCCGCCGTTTCCTCCTTAAGCGTGGCATTCTTGCTCTGCTCCGCTTGAAGGGCGGCATCCCCAGCGGCCCGGAGTCCTTTAGCCTCTTCCAACTCTTTCCTCGCAACTCCCAAACTGTTTTCTACACATTGTCGCTCCTCAACACTCTTCCACAGCTCCTCTTGAGCTTCATGAAGCTCCCTTTGGTACTTGCTGATTTCTTCCGAGAGCTGATGGTTAGTGTTGCGCCATTCCTGGGAGGAGGATTGGAGAGAGCTCATTCGTCTCATCATATTTGTAGACCAGTAATGGAAACCTTGAAAGCTAGAGAACAGATGAGTCCTTATCTGCTGCAACTGTTCACCCTCGGCAACGGAGAGGAAGCCTCGCTCTTCCTCCTCAACTGACAACAGATGTCCTGCTAGTAAGCCGGATGTCGCTAGGGAGCTGTCCCCTCCTAACGCTGGGAACCCGCACTGGCGAATGTTGCTCAAATCAACTTGATGGGTGACGGCTCCGCTGGACAGTATAGTGCTTAGCTCAGCTACCATGCGCGGGGTTTCTATTGGGGGAAGAAAGGGAAAGATTGTCTGAGCCGCAGTGGGAACGAAGAAGAGATCCGGAGGGGAGGGAGGGGAACGATTGGACGGCCCAACGTCAATATTGAAGCCGCTGGCTGGTAAGTTTGGGAAGTGCTCCTCTTCAAGAACCTCCAGAAAGTCCAAGGGATTGCTTGGAGGAGGAGATGAGGCGCCAAGAGAGGAATGAAGCGGCGTAGAGGTAGCCCCGCTCCCTGCCGGGCCAGAACCTTGGTCACCTGTCAAGGGACCGGTATTGGCAATACCGTCCTGCCTATCTGGACCAGCGACAGTGGTGTCCGCTGAAGGGACGCCTTCATTAAGACGCGGTCGCTTGGGACCAAGAATACCCGTCAGATCCATGCTGTCGCGCGCGGGGGTAGAAGAAGAGGCAACAGTAGCGGTATCCTACGCGCAAAAGACAAAGGGGAATTAAGAAAAAAATAAAATACATAGATGAAGAAAGTCCATAAAAACCACTTGAGCAAGAGGACGTGTAGGAGCGATAACACGAAGGCGGAGGGTCCTTTTCTTCTTCTTGAGGGGAGGACGAGAGGGTGACGCTTGTGTAGGAGCAATGCCGGGGGGAGAAATTGGAACAGTGGTCGACGTGGCAGTAGCTTCCGCTTGGGGAAGAGAGGAAGACTCAGGCATAGAAGCGGACGCGTGCGTGGTATCAGTAGCGGCGCCGGCTGAGGTGGTGGGAAAAGACCTTTGTTCTCTCTTCTGCTGAGCTCTTTTTTCTCTTTTCTTGATACAATCAGGCTTCCACCCGGCGGGAGGATCTGTAGAAATAAGAAAAGAATGTTAGAGTTAGTATTGACATGGAACAACGATCAGAGATGTGAGGCTCACTTTGAATGCAATCCTGAATGTTGCCTCTGCACGCGAGTTCGCGAGTGCGAACACCAGGGATCTCAGGCAGATTGAGTAATTTGTTCAGCCAGTCTTGGTCAGCTGATCCTAACTCCGGCCTGCCGCCCCAGGCAGCATCTCTAATGGTTAGATTCACAAAGGCTGGGGAAGATTGATGATGAAGAACCCCTTTTTCCAAGCATCAATAGAAGATTCAAGGAATAACAGTTTCCAGGTAAAGGGATTCAAAGCTTCAACATCATAGCGAGGCGATATCGCTACGATGCCGTTATTGTGATGGTATAATTGAAAGAGGGAGCGGAGCAACAACAAGGATGGAGATTCATTCCCTATATGTCTACAGAGGGCTATAAAGGCATAAATACCACAGTAGGCGTTTGGACTCAGTTGGGCAGCATTTAAATCAAACTCAGAAAGTAATTCAGCAATCAAAGGATCTAGAGGCAACCGAAAGCCATAATGGAATATTTTGGCATAAAGAACCCTATGGTTGCCGGGTAATTCACTGTTGAGGCGAAGGGACTTTGGGGCGACTTCGGTGGAGTACCCCTCCAACTGGTCAATGGTGGCATTATAGCTCCGCAGGCGCTGTCGAAGGACGGCGGTGGAAGTAATGGTGGAAATAGTGGTATTAACATCCCCCTCCCCAGCAAGGCGGGGATAACGGCGATTAGGAGCCATGAGCAAGGTAAAAGAGGAATAGAAAGGAAGGTACCTGTGATGAGAAGAAAAATGAAGCACCCAGGCGGCGGCGGATCGTAGGAGGAAGAAGAGGAATTGTTTTTCCTTCTTTTTCGTTTCTTTAAAAGAGAAAGGTAATAATAGATAGGAAGAAAGCACGTGGGGTTTTTATATATAAACCCTAGGAACTAAAGGGGATGATGGGTCAAGTGATTTCAGCGTGTGACGTGTCAAGGGCAGTGAAGACCGGGAAGCGGGAACAACTCTTGAGGAGCGAAAAGACGTGTTCAGTCCGCCAGTCCCATTAGCGCTCCCCATTGATGACACGTGGGCTCGGAGCATCACGACTGTCTTTCTCCGTATCAAACAAAGAAAGTCAGAGCATTAAATGCTCTGAAAAGGGCGCAGTCAAACCCGGTGGAAAGGAGCGACAAGCCGTAATGGCGCGGCATGCAAAAGGCGCGAGAAAAAGTAGTGAAGCGGCATATGATAAAGAGCGATATCGTCAAGAAACGCACATTATTTGGTCAAGATTGAAAGGTGTGGCAATTATTACAAGCAAAGAGGCGACGACAAAGTCCAAATGAAAAAAATAATACAACAAGGGTGTAAGTAGAGAAGCGATGCCCCCAACCAAACGACATCAAATAGACCCCCCGGGCGTTGACTTGTCACTCCTCTTAGGAGGAAAGGAAACCCTATTGGCTCTCATCAATCTCTTTCATCCTCGCGGAGGCGTACCTGGCGACCTCAGCAGGATCAGCGGCCCTACCGCGGTGCTGATCTGTCACCCCAGCGACAAAGGCCTGTTCAGTCTTCTTCTTCCGCCATGCCACTTTCTTGAAAGCGTTCGACAGGTCGGCATCGCGGGATGATACCTCCTCAAGAAGGAATGAGTTCTTCTTTCTCTCAGCCACCAGCTCAGCCTCCAAAGCTTCGACCTGGGCTTTTCCTTTAGATCTTTCCCGAGTAAGGTCAGCACGACACTCGCGCAGTTCGGCCTGAGCGCGTTTGTGGAGTCGCGACAACTCCTCTACCTTTGCTAGCGCACCAGAGTTTTGAGATTGTGTACCGCGAGCCTTGATAAAGTAATGAAGTTGTCGAAAGGCAGTAAGGCAGCTGTTCATGACGCGCACGTACTGAACTTCGGAAGGAAGTTGCAGCAGTCTACTCTCCTCCTCGGAGGCGCGGAACATTTCACAAGCCAAGATAGCCGTGGGCTGATCTTGCGATAAGGGGTCTGATATGCCCAGGGCGCGGAACCCCTCAGTCCCAAACTTTGACAGATTTAGCCGATGAGAAGGGGCCCCTTGAGGCCCGTCGCGGGAAAGGTCAGCAACAAAGGAAGGGGTGGAGATACCGCCTGAGCCTCCAACGTCTCGAATTGAAGTAATGAAAAACTGACAAGGGGACTTGGGAGGAAAGTGAGAAGAACCAGGTCCACTAGGGACAGAGGGAGGCACATCAGGAATGCAGCGGCCAATGGGCGAGTGTGGAGGAGTGGAGTCTGCAGCGGCCAATGGGCGAGTGTGGAGGAGTGGAGTCTGCAGCGGACGAAGGCATCGTCGCGGCAGTAGAGGTTTCATTGGGAGCGACCAATCCCAGAGGCGAGGAAGCGCCACCCAAAGAAGCCGCGCTCTCTTTTGTCGCGCCAGGAGAAATGGTAGTCTCAGAAGCGACGGCATTGGCGGTATTGGCAGGGGGAGATTGAGTCGCCGCCCTTGTCACCTGAGCTTCGCTTGCTTCCCTTAGCTTCTTCCGTTGAGCTGAGGAAGCCGGGCGGAGGCTCAACTCTGTGTCCATGTCCTCCATGTCCTCAACTCCGTAGGAGAAAATCTTTATCTCGGTCACTGGCAAACCAGACCCAGACCTCTTCTTCCGACGGGGCAACCAGTTCCCTTGAAAGAATTTCGTCTAAAGCTCTTTTCTTTATGGGCATACGGTGATCAGTGCGAACCCCAGCGGAAGTAGAGAGAGCAGTCGTTGAAGGGGCGACAACCTTGTGAGGAGCGTCACCCTCAGAGAGCGGACGAGCGATAGTTTCCCCTGCGAAGAAGTAAGGTTAGTAAGCAAGGGGGAAGCAAGGCAGCGGCGAAGCTCAAAAGCTCACCTATGGTACACTCAGTTAAAAGCCTGTACAAGGCAAAGTTTCGGATCTGGAAAGAGGACTCCATCTCCAGTAAGGCGTTGGCCTGGTCCAACTCTTCCCGAGATAGAGGCGCTGGCTTCGCCCAATCAACCACCTCCAGGTTGAAATCAGGACGCCACAGGCGAGAGGGTAATTCAGTGACAAAGAAGCCGCTCTTCCAGTTGTCGACGCTCCCCTCAAATCCTTGAAATTTCTGCCAAAAAGGCCTCACTAGAGCGTCATCCCATCTTGGAATAATATTAATGAAGCCGTCGCGAAAAACCAGAGTCAAGAACTTGCGGAATAAAGTGACGGAGGGAGCAAGAATATCTTTTAATTCGCAGGCACGAAGGAAGGCGTAGATGCAGCTCCATGAGGGAGGGGTAATCTGCGCAGGGTTAAGCCCGTGCTCGCGCAGCACACGCTCTAGCGTGTCATGAACGGGGAGGCGGAACACGTATTGAAACATCTTAAAATAAAGAATCCTATGAGTTTTCCAGAGCCGACTATGAAGCCTCATGGTGTTAGAAGGAATAGTGGGGCGATAGCCGCAGGGGAAGGTAATATTATTGCTTTCCAGTTCAAGACGTAACACAGTGGGGCAAGTAAAGATGCTAGGAGTATTTTCAAGCTCGGGATATCGAGAAATTGGCCTAGGGGTAGCTAAAGAACTAGATTGAGATCTCGTACGAGGCATCATAGATAAAGCAGCAAAGGAAAATGAAAAGCAAGATTGAGCAGAGTACCTTGAGAGAGAGAAGGCCGAAATGGATAAGTGAATCGCTTGAGTGCGAACGAGAGAATTTCCTCGGAGCGAGCGAAAAATGAAGAAAATTATGAAGTATGAAAAGGAGCAAAAAGGTACAAGGAAGAAACGCGTTTCCTTTTAAAAGAGACGGTGGAAGAGTCAGACAGAAGGGCAACCTATTACAGCAAGACACGTATGAGGCAAGCGGGACACGTGGGGAGACCCTGATAGAGGCTTAAAGTCAAGTGCTCCCCTCGAATTTCCCAAAAGAAAGGTCCTCTAATTACAAGAAACCCCAGGAAGGAATCCTATGAAGCGGTAATCGGCTAGTCCAGCGGCGATTAACCCATAAGAGAGACGATATGCTAAAAGCAAAGAAGAAAAAGGCAAGCGGCACTTCGCTTCATAACATTTTTTATTTATTAAAAAGAAAGCCAGCGGCATCTACAACAAGTGCGGCGTTGTCAATCTTCGTCCATCCAGTCAACCTCATAAACATAATCATAGTCCTCCGGAGGCGATGGCGACTCGTTGGTATAGAAAGGGAAGGGCTCGTCCATCCTGAAAGGCCTTTTGCCAAGCCTAGTCACAGGACATGTCGAGGGAGTAGTGACCTCCTTCGAAGCGGCATGGGAGCCTTCTTCCAGGGTCGGGGCGACCAGTTCTGGAGCGGCATCTGGCACAGAAATTTTATCCTTGGGAAAAGGACAAGGAGCGGACGGAGATGCTTCATCTTTTTGCTGCAGTGAGAGATAGTGAGGCTCAAAGTTGGCAAAGAAGGATTCGAAGGATTACTTCTTTGTTTTCTTCGATCTCTTTCGACCCCGGCGCTTCACAGGATGTCTGGCAGGCCTCCAGGGAGGCATTGGTGGAGGATTGTCGGAATCAGGAGAAGACGGATGGGTCGGAGGAGAGTCGCAAGCAGCAGTGTACAAAAAGCGGGAGTCAGCCATGGAAATATCAGTAACAATAAGAAGAAAGGAGAAAAAAGATGAACAGAAAAGGAAGGGAAGAACCCTTTATATAGCCGAGGGGAGGAAGCGTGCCTGCCTCTCTGCGTATTATCGAGGACATTTAATGCTATCAGAGGTAGCGTCTGTTGGGAGGAAAGATCTGACTCCGCAACTGTTAAAAATCTACACCAACCAGGAGGCGCCGAAACCGTTGCCCAATCCGTTAACACGGAAAAGACGGCGCAAAAATATATTCTGAACGGATGTGGCTTGAAAGAGTCATCATTATGAGCCAGATAGGCAAATAACGTGGTGAGATCCCAAGGGACATCAAGTTCGAAATTAATGAGAACTGAAGTTGCTTTTCAAGAGGAGCGGCATAAGAAAGAAGAAAACATCAACGGTGCGGCAAGCGAATAAGGGAAAGCATATTCATTTATTTAAAAGGGCTTAACAGCCCAAGAGTACAAAAAGGCCTGATGGCCTAGAGTTACAAAAGATGGCCCCAGAGGACCACAGAGAGACGCGCCAAGAGGACCCCTATCTCTGGTCAGGCGTTTGACCCAGAGTCATCATCGTCCTATTCCAGGAAAGGAATTTCCCTAAGGGCGTCCGCCAGGGCCGTCAGTTCAGAAGAGTAGGCCCTCATGCTCTTCAGGCAGCATCCCAGCAAGTCCTTCCTATGCTGCAGTGTTGTCATCAGTAGCTGAATCTGAGAAACAGCCACCGACAGCTTCACCGCTTTCTCCACGGGACTGAAGTCCTCCATGGTAACGGCAGCCTGCCTAGCCTGCAGGGGAGTCAGCATCCCTTGAAGCTCCAGTATGTCCTCCGAGGTCTTCACGCTCAGCGACCCCAAGAAATCGGTGTCTGCCTGAGTCATGTTCCTCAGGGCATGAGTTTTGGAGAGTAGGAAGTTTTTGGTGACTTCGTCCATGAAAAGAAGAGAGATAAAGAAATTTGAAAAGAGAGGTGAAAAAGTTGTGAAAGTTATGAGGCAAGTGCAAAATAAAAGACCTATTTATAGACTTCGGGAAAAGGCATTTCGAAACATACCTTTATCGGCTGACGAGCCCACATTGGGGAAGAAACCTCTGAAGGGGCAGGACCGGAGATGCGGCAATAGCCCTTGGTAAACACTCGGGCTAGTTTTCGTTTGGGCATATGATAACTATTCATACCACTGAAGCGGCATCTCCACTACCCCGCTGGGTGACCCGGCCATCATACTGTACTTACCGCGGGAGATGAGGCCCTGTTCATGTCGCCCTTAGCCTGGCGACCGACCCTGGGATGGTCAACTTCAGCGGGGGGGGGGGGGGGGGGGGATCTCATGCAACATCCGCGCGGCGGCATCCCATCCCAGGTCATCCGTGACGTCACTCCGCGTGACGTCACCCGTGTGACATCACTCGAGGCCACTCCAGCGGCATATTCCACACCAGCGACACCTCCCAGGGACTATCCCTACCCCTGTCGGTACACTCTTCTCTTTGCCTATAAATACCCTCACCTTTTCAGACAAGGGGGTAAGCCTAAGATAGCGTATTGAACCCTTGCTACTTTTACTACTCACACTGACTTTGGCATCGGAGTGTTTACACCGGAGACCCCCTCCGGCGCATTGCAGGTGACGAAGGTCCCCCGCACAGTGTTCTCGACCGCCCCAGATCAAGCCAATCCTGTTCTATGCCCCTCAGACTCTTATCAATTTCTATTTTGTTACTTTTAATTTTAATTTTAAATTTTGAGATATCTTTTTCTCTGGACCTTACTATTTAATTCCCTCTTTATTTTAGATACAGTGAGGCTTATCATCTTGGGCAAGCAACAAAATGATGAACAAAAGAAGGTGTTGGGGATCATCAATAGTTGAGCACATTTTACTGGGGGGCAAAGCATAGAGAGCGATAATTTGCAACAATGAGCTCTTTGCGTCCATCCTACCTTTTCTTCAGTCCATTGCTACTCTGCGAGCGCAAAGGAATCCTCCTCCTACTAGCTCTTGAATGATCGCCCTTCCTGCCCTCGCCGCTCCTACTTCGCATATCCCGGGTGACTCCCTTTACCCACATTGGGGGGGCTTTTAATTTTTCTTTAAAACTTTTTAGAAGTTTTTGAACTTTGTGGTTGTAAATTTTGCTTTGCTCGAAGAAAATTCACACAACCCTCATATTTTCAAAACTTTTCCTGATTGAGTATGCCTGACATCCTTTTGCATCATGGATATTCTTGCATTTTAAAACTATATAACATTCATGGACTTGCCTGTTTGCTCTTATATCCACGACTTGCACATGATCATAAGTAATCATATGACCCTGTGAGAATTTTGAGCTTTCTTGCCATATTTCCTTGACTGAGTGCAATGCATGACTGGTATTTACTATCCTTGCATAATATCCTGGGTGCATGCACCATTAGACATGGGATAACAATGAAATGATAGTGGACTTGTCTCTTCTTGATTTGTTTGAGCCTTTCCCAGCTTCCCTTCGACATTCGTTCCACATGTTGAACCTTTATTCCCTTCTCTTGATAGCCTATTCCGAGACTCCACTTTACTAAACTACATCCCTCCTTAGTAAACAACTAGTAATCAATACTTGTTCGGTTGTTAGCCTGAAGTTGAGGATGCATTTCAGTTCATGTTATCATGATTGAGATGGGAAATGAGCTTTTAGAGATTGATGAAGAGCTCCGCTGGAAAGAAAACAATAAGAAATAAGTATGCAATGATGTTGTACTAACCAGAATAAAAAGGAATGAGAAACGTGTGCTTTGCTTTGACAAAAAAAAGAAAAAGAAAAGAATGTGTTCTGGAAAAAAAAAACACGACACAAAAAGAATACAAAAATAAAAAGAAATGGCAAAGTCAAGTACAAAAAAAAGATTCGGGACCATCATCGAAAATTGATCCTGATAAAAAACACTTTCCAGCAAAGCATGAAGAAGCTATATCACTTGCCCTCGCTGCGTTACAAAAATAAAAAGAAAATCACTGAAAGAGGATCTTAAAAAAAAAAAAAAAAACTTTCCAACAAAGCATGAAGAAGCTGTGTCACTTGCTCTCGCTGCATTTTGTCATGTTTGGGTGCTGCTTACTATTTCCTTCTTATGTTTACTAAGGATTTCTTCTTTTAATGATTACTCTTTTCCTCTTCTTTCTATTTTTCAATTTCCTATTCCCCACTCTACTCTTCCTACCTTTCGCAAGTCCACTTGATCATTTGAATGCCTATGCATGTGCATTCTTCACTCGGATTGACATTGCAAGTTTGATAGGTGTTATGTATGTTGCATTGATTTGAGTCTAAACACTTAGCCTAATATTATAGTGCAGAGCGCGAACACATATTCGATGAGGATTGCTTATGATTGCAGGTTGTAGGAAATTCTTGTCCTTGAGGTCGTTATCTCTTAGGTAAGATGCAGATGCTCATCTAGGCTTGTACCAAGTCTATGAGTATAGTTAAATATGAATGATAGTTTCTTCTTTGCATGGATTGTCTTAGCATAATTTTGATGGGGAAGCTGTTTTGTCTTTAATCTGGTGCAATACTTGGGGTTAAGCATTGGGGTAAGTTTGGGGAGCAATTGTACAACTGAATTGTTACCATGCTTCCTGACGTCTCTCTGTAATTTTCTTTTTTAACAAAAAAAAAAGATGGAAAAAAAACTGACATGCATGGATAAATATTAGTTCGGATTCTCATGATATACCTTATGTCTTTACCGGCGAAGAATTTATCAACCCAGCTGAGGATGAGATTGATATTCCGCGTGAGACAACTCATTTAATAGAGAATTTGGAGAAAGAGATAGTCCCTCATAAGGAGGAGTTGCAAGAGATAAACTTGGGGGAAAACAGTGAAGAATGGAAGGTAATTAAGATTGCAATGAGCTTGAATTCTATTTGAAAAGAGAGATTGATTTCGCCCCTCAAGGAGTACTCGGATGTGTTCGCATGGTCGTATAAAGATATGTCGGGTCTTGACCCTTGTATATGTGAACACCGCATTCTGTTGAAACCCAAGTCCAAGGAGGTGAAACAAAAAATGGCAAACAAGAAGTTGAAGAATGAAGAATGGCATGAAATGCCTTCTTTTGCTCTGCATGCTTACCAGGTTACGATTCGTACTTCTACAAGAGCGACCCCTTATTCTCTAGCTTACGACATAAAAGCAATGATTCCACTTGAGGTGAAAATTCCTTCTCTTAGAGTCTTGGTAGAATGGCCGCATGTCATGCTCAATTGTATCAAAAAAAAAAAAAAAGAGGAAAAAAGAAAGAAAGTAAGAAAAGAATAAAAAAAAATTACAAAAGAGGATGGCTACTGCTTATGATAAGAAAGTGAGACATCGCAAGTTCCAAGCTGGAGATCTGGTATTAAAGAAAGTCCTTCCTCGTCAGAAGGATGCTTGTCGAGGGCACAATCAAATAATTACAACTTATCACATGCAACAAAAAGATTGAAGACAGTGGCAAGAGGTTCGATCCACAGAGAATGGTGAAGACATACACTAGACAAGAGCAGATATAAAGTAAAACAATAAAAGAAACAATGGGGGGTTTTGGTTGGTTAATCTAGTTAACCAAGATAGAGATAGTTGCTAACAAGACAATTAATAAAAATAGAAATCAAGGACATGAAAATAAAGAGTAATCAGGGGCAAGACATGCAAACAGAAATCAAGGGCAAGACATGCAAACTGAAATCAAATAAAGAAATAAAGTCAGAAGAGAAGAAATTAAAGAAATAAAATAAGAAGAGAAGTGATCTTAGCAAAGGACATTCTCGGGTTGCGTCGAGGGCTAGATAATCATCAGCGCAGAAATATTCTATTCTCGTGCCATAGTTATGCTATAGGGGCCTAGTTTCCACTCAACACCCCTTACTTACCTTCTTAGATAGAAGCTACCCCCCGTTTCCACATATGAGGTAGCCTTGATGTTTCGTCGTCCTCCCAGGCACGAATGCGGGGAGGCAATACTCAAAACGCCCATGAAGTGGAGGCAAGACAGATCTAGGGCGTGACGTCTCAGTGTGTCAAGCTCGCGTAACATACCCTAAACGACCATTTACCCCGAGACGAAAGACCTCTCGCGATGTCCCCACTAGGTGTCTACTCTAACCCAAGGCTTCGTGTCAGTTATGACCAAGGGGATGACAGTAATCATCTAGGATTGGTTATTAGTTGGCCAGACTACTATCCTGCCCTAGACGAATTAACAAGAAACCGACAAACAATCGAATGCAACAATAAGAATAAATTAAACACATTTAGGCCTCTTAACTACCCATGAAACCCTCAAAATACCTCTGCTAAGAAGGAGAATCTAGCTACTCATGCCACAAAACAAATAAACAAAATAGGAAAAGAAACATTGCATAAAAGAAGAAGAACAAGAAGAAAAAAACTATTAAATGTTACCGGCTGGAGCAAAGCTCCAGTTAAATATAGCGGCTGCTGGATGAAGATATCTCAGCCACCACCCAAAAGGGAGAGGAGAGAAAAAGAGGCGGCTGCCAAAAGAAGAAAGCGGAAAAATATTTACCAGATGTCTAAAACCCTAAAAACTAGAGGTTTATATAGTGTCCAGCCCGCAAGAGGATAAAATCCAGCTAAGGGACTACAAAATGACAAATTCCAGCTAAGGGGAGAGAGTGACAACACATGGAGCGTGCTGGAATATTCTGGAATCTTCTAGATGCGCATGGAATCTTCTAGAAACGCAAGGAATCCCGTGTGAATCTTCGGAGATTCCTTTCTTTAGCTTTCGATATTGATCTGATGTGGATGCGTCACGGGCACGAGACTGCTCACTGGTCTGGTTAGCATCGAGGGCACGATGATGCTCTGATCTTTTGGGTCTTGAAGCTTGAAATCCCAAGAATTCCTTCAAAAATGCATCTTTTCGCTATTTTTCTCCTTTTGGCGTTGATCTGCAATAAAGATGGAAATAGAGGTCAATTAGCAGAATCATGCCCCCGAAAAGGCTAAAATAGAGGATAAAATCACGCCCAAGAACCATGCTATCAAACATCCCCACACTGCCCAATGCTCGCCCTCGAGCATTAACAAAATTGAAAACTACCTCATGCTAAGACATACATCTCCAACCCCTTAATACACAGAATAGACAACTCATTCGACAAGCTGCACCCAACCAAAACATATCCTACCCTAGAAAAGAACCTGCACCAGATTAATAGGATAACAACCCTATTAATCAGACTTTCCTAGACCAAGTCTATTCACTAGTAGTCCTCACCTGGATATGTGTTTGCACTCACGCTTGCAACAAAATATGTGTTTAGGCTAATCACTCAAAAATGCAAATAACACAACACAAGGTAGAGTTTGCATGTCAATCCGAGTACGGTAGTACACATGCGAGGGCAATCTAGCGATCAGAGATAACTTTGCAAAAAGAAAAAAAGGAAAAAGAAAAAGAGCAATAAGGGGTAGGGGAAGGTGTGAAGGAAAAGAAAAAAGGAAAGAAAATAAAACAGAAATAAAAGGAGAAAAGAGAAGGAAAAGAAAAACAAAGGAGTGGGAAAACAAATCTGGAGGTAGAGGATTCCTTGGCTAGAAGGAAGGCGAATCAGTGAGCAACACTCGTTGGACAGGGCATGAAAGCGAGGGCTAGATGATGGCTTTGGTGTTCTTTTATGGAGGAGATCTTTGTCTGCGTCGAGGGCACGAAATGATTGCCTTTTTGGTGCTTTTGCTTTCTCTGCCTGCTTTTCTTTTATTCGAATTCAATTTGAATATTTTTTTTAAAAATATCTAGCAAGCAGGCACGAATCTTTCTTCCTTTGCTCGCTCTTTGGATAGGAGCTGGAGCTGGCAATTCTTCACATTTCTTTGAGCGATTGACTTCGAGGGTTTGATACTTGATTCTACTTCCCCACACTTAAGCTTTGTTATGGTGAGGAGGTAATCTGACATTGCTGTCCTGCCCAAGATTCTTGATTTTCGCAGTTGCTCTGTCGTGCCCTTGATCTTTGTTTTTCTCCCCACACTTATCTTTTTCGATGTCTAGCCCTAGCCTTCCGAATGAAGAGTGTTACTCACCTACCAAGGAAAGATCAAAGAAAAGGCTCAAGTGGTTAGAAGAGAGAATAAGGGTGTCGAGGGTATGAAAAAGGAAAGAAAATAGAGAAAGAAGAAAGCAGAAAAATAAAAAGAAAAGAAAGAAAAATTGCAAAGTCTCTTCGTCATTTCGTTGCTTTCCCCCGTCTAATGGTACCTATACCCAGGGATATTATGCAAACCTAGGCAATGCCTAGTCAAGCATTAAATCACACATGAATAAAAAGGCATGAAGCTCAATGTGCTCACAGGGTACAAATTGCGACTACTAGTGTCTAGGGCATGACTGGTCATAAGGGCAAGCAAGTCAAGATGTGCATGGCAGGGCATAAATGCAATGAATGACAAGTTTCTTCCATGCATCAGAAGTCAAAAATACATGTCCATTATGAGGGTTTTAAAACTGGGCAGTGGCAAAATTCCTAGCAAAGTCTAAAAATAAAATCTGATTTTTTTTGAAAAATTCAAAAAACATGCAATCATGCAACAAACGGAAAATTAAACATGCAAATAAACACACAAATAAATCCCTCCCCACACCTAGGCAACGCATTTTACTCAATGCGAGAAGGGCACACACAAGAAAGTTCTGAAAAATAAAGAGTGAAGCAGAAATAAAAAGGGGAAGGAACGTGGGTTGCCTCTCACGAAGCGTCTCTATTATCGTCGAGGGCACGACGTTGGCTGTTCGAACATCAACCAATCCTACTAAATGCTTTCCATCCTCTTAGTTTGATGTGAATTATCGCATGAAGTGGATGGTCAAGTAGTAAAGCATCCTGCAGGCAAACATAATATGATTCAAGTGTTAATTTGGATTCCCGCAAAATAAAGAGGAAAAATTGTTATGAGTGAAAGGTGATTCAAGAAAAGGATCAATATAATCAGAAAGTTTAGAAATCTCCCTGGCACACATAACGAGTTTAAAGCTCAAGTCCTCGATTATCTCTTCCTCAATCTCTCTTAAATCCTCCTTTTCAATCTCCCCCGGTTTGAATTCTGCGTCTAGGACATGACACTCTTCACAAGATTTGATGTGGTGAAAAACCTCAAAAACCTCAATTCCTTGGCCCACCAAAGTGTCAGAACAGTTCTAGAGTTGACTTGGCAAATTTGGTTGAACAACGATTTCTGCCTCTAATTCTGCGTCTAGGGCAAGACGCTCGTCGTAAAAATCTGACAGATTTGCGTCGCTCAATATTATGACTGCACTGGCCTTGAACTCTACGTTGGCTCCTGGCTCTGAAGGAAGACATCCTGGACCGTCCAATTTTAGCTAATTCGTGGGCATGAAAAGGTCCTCTAACCCATAAGACTCATCATCTTGGTCATGACGCTCAGATGGAAACTCCCATAGAATGACGGTTGATAAATTCTCTTCAGTTAAATAGTCGTCACTATCTAAGTGCTGCAAATGTTGTTCTATGGGGGTGATAGGGTGACTGGGCAGAAGTGTTGGAGCTAAAATATTTGGTCCAGGTGCAGGGGCAACGTCTAGGGCAAGATGGGTAGGTTCAAGTGGTCCAGTGTTGGGGGCACGATGCTCAGGTAGGCATGCAAAGTTTGCTTTGATGGCCTCTTGACGCCTTTGCACCTTAATCTCCTTCAAGGTCTCTTGAGCTTGATTCATCAAATCAGCTAATGCATCTAGTTGTCTTTGCATCTTAAGCTCCTGCAAGTCTAAATGCATCTCCTCAAGTTGGCTCTTCATGTTAGCTATTGCAACCTGATTTTCTTGAAACAACTATTGGTCTTGTGGAGGTTGTGGAGGCGGATAATATTGATAGCTAGGTTCGGCTTGCACTCCATAGTTGAAATTTTCTTGATTCCACCATGGGGCGTTAGGAGTAAAATACTGAGGAAAAGAGGGCGAGTGAGAATAAGAATTAAAATAAGACATTGAAGAAAGAAATAATATATATATATATCTGGGGCACGACTTAACACCGCTCCCCGGCAAAGACGCCAATTTGATCGCGTGTTTGTCGAGGGCACGATCAAATAATTACAACTTATCACATGCAACAAAAAGATTGAAGACAGTGGCAAGAGGTTCGATCCATAGAGAATGGTGAAGACATACACCAGACAAGACCAGATATAAAGTAAAACAATAAAAGAAACAATTGGGGGGGGGGGGGTTGGTTGGTTGGTTAATCTAGTTAACCGAGATAGAGATCAAGGGCACAAAAATAAAGAGTAATCAGGGGCAAGACATGCAAACAGAAATCAAGGGCAAGACATGCAAACAGAAATCAAATAAAGAAATAAAGCCAGGAGAGAACAAATTAAAGAAATAAAATAAGAAGAGAAGAGATCTTAGCAAAGGACATTCTCGGGTTGCGTTGAGGGCTAGATAATCATCGGCGCAGAAATATTCTATTCTCGTGCCATAGATATGCTATAGGGGCCTAGTTTCCACTCAACACCCCCTACTTACCTTCTTAGATAGAAGGTACCCCTTGTTTCCACATATGAGGTAGCCTTGACGTTTCGTCGTCCTACCAGGCACGAATGCGGGGAGGCAATACTCAAAACGCCCATGAAGTGGAGGCAAGATAGATATAAGGCGTGACGTCTCAGTGTGTCAAGCTCGTGTCATATACCCTAAACGACCATTTACCCCTAGACGAAAGACCTCTCGCGATGTTCCCACTAGGTGTCTACTCTAACCCAAGGCTTCGCGTCAGTTATAACCAAGGGAATGACAGTAATCATCTAGGATTGGTTATTAGTTGGCCAGACAACTATCCCGCCCTAGACGAATTAACAAGAAACTGACAAACAATCGAATACAATAATAAGAATATATTAAACACATTTAGGCCTCTTAACTACCCATGCAACCCTCAAAATACCTCTGCTAAGAAGGAGAATCTAGCTACTCATGCCACAAAACAAATAAACAAAATAGGAAAAGATAGATTGCATAAAAGAAGAAGAACAAGAAGAAAAAAACTATTAAATGTTACTGGCCGGAGCAAAGCTCCGGTTAAATATAGCGGCTGCTGGATGAAGATGTCTCAGCCACCACCCAAAAGGTAGAGGAGAGAAAAAGAGGCGGTTGCCAAAAGAAGAAAGTGGAAAAATATTTACCAGATGTCTAAAACCCTAGAAACTAGAGGTTTGTATAGTGTCCAGCCCACAAGAGGACAAAATCCAGCACATGGAGCGTGCTGGAATATTCTGGAATCTTCTAGATGTGCATGGAATCTTTTAGAAACGCAAGGAATCTCGTGTGAATCTTCAGAGATTCCTTTCTTTGGCTTTCGATCTTGATCTGATGTGGATGCGTCACGGGCACGAGACTTCTCACTGGTCTGGTTAGCGTCGAGGGCACGATGACGCTCCGATCTTCTGGGCCTTGAAGCTTGAAATCTCAAGAATTCCTTCAAAAATGCATATTTTTGCTGTTTTTCTCCTTTTGGCGTTGATCTACAATAAATATGGAAATAGAGGTCAATTAGCAGAATCATGCGCCCGAAAAGGCTAAAATAGAGGATAAAATCACGCCCAAGAAACATGCTATCATCAAGGAAAGTGGTCCCCCAAGTATGAAGGTTCATACATAATCAAGCTCGCCTTCTCATGAAGTGCTCTAGCCCTTACCAATATGAATGGGGATGATCTACCAAGACCAGTAAATGTTGATATTGTCAAGATATACTTCACCTAGAAGTATACGGGCTATGTATCTCTTCGATCAAAAGACATAGGGTTTTATCATGACAAGATGATCTGATTGTCAAAATGAGCATTTTTCTAAAAAAATTGCATATTTTAAATTCTTTATCCTTCAAGTGACGAAAGGAAGCATAGTACCAACGGTTACGAGGAATAGTTGCATTTAAGATTGCCTCACTAATCAATGCAAGTTTTACAAGAATTTGACATTTGTTTTGCAGAGATACATTTTAATTTTTATTGGCCATGATTATCAGCATCAGACTCTGCAAATTTCATTTCCCAAGGCGTCCGAGTGGATCCGCGTTTACTTTCTGCAAAGTGTCCGAGTGGACACGTATTTACTTTTCTACAATTTCAATTCCCGCATTAACATCCCAATGGGCAGCAACGTCCAAGTGTGGTTTACATTTTGATTTCTATAAGGCATCCGAGTGGAGCCATCAGTGTCCGAGTGGAGCTGAATTTATATTTTTGTAAGACATCCGAGTGGAGTCGTTAGTGTCCAAGTGGAACTGAATTTGCAAGGCGTACAAGTGGAGCCATCAACATCCGAGTGGAGGTAAATTTGTCAACGTCCGAGTGGAGTTGTCGGCGTCTGAGTAAAGCCGTTATTGGTCAACGTCCAAGTGGAGTTGTCGGCATCTGAGTAGAGTCGTTATTAATCAGTGTCTGAGTAGAGCTGAATCTATGTTTATTCATCATAGTATTCAAATGGAGACGCCCGAGTGAAGCTGCATTTTACTTTTTTGCATCAATTTCCCAGTGGCATCAACGTTGGGTGGAGCTAAATTTACTTTTTTTCATCAGTGTCGTAGTGGCATCATCGTCGAATGAAGCTGAATTTACTTTTCTAACATCAGCGTCCGAGTGGATCTGAACTTACAAAGCATCCCGCATCCCAATGGCATCATCGTCGAGTGGAGTTGAATTTACTTTTCTGTAATCAGCATCCTATTCAGCCTATTTGTGAAATAAACAACCCGCACATACTCCCTTTCCAAAAAAAATCCGTGAGGGAAAAGAACCCCCATCGGGGAGTGAAATAGAACATGAAACCGTAAGCTCCCAAGCAGTGGGAGGAGCTCAGGGGTCTGACCGCGTGCCTGTTGAAGAATGAGTCGGCGACTCATAGGCATGAAAGACTCTACTGAGACAAGGATGGGCTGTCAATAACGTAGAGGATTTTTGCGATTATTTTTTAATAAGAGTTGCTGAATATCAAAAACTTATTAGGCGTAACCGCCTGCGCAGAACCTTGAAACAATTTGAGAAATTTTAAGTATGAAATGAAAGAGAAACAAATTGATCCTACTCTTACCATTAAGTAAGATCCTTTCTATAGAATTTTTTTTTGTCAGTCATGTATTCTTTCATTTTTTAGACTATGATTCTGTAATTTTTTTGAAATTCAATTAAATGAATGAAATTGGGATATGGATGGAATATAATGAAATAGAGCTCACGTACCGCTTTAATGGGCGAACAACCCAACCCTTGGAACATACTACAACCCCACTTCAACTTCTGTTTTCCTTCCTGGAAGAAAAACCTAGCTTTCATCTTCTGGTCCAAAGGCAGGAGCTTTCCAGAGAGTTACTTACTCATAAGGATTATTCAGGAATACACATTGAATGCTAAGATTACGACAATAATGAAACTCAAAGGAATTGACGGGGGCCCGCACAAGCGGTGGAGCATGAAATCTTGGTGATCTTCTCTATCTAATGAATGAGGAGTCCGAAACATTTCCGGAAAAGAGAGGAGGATTTCATTTTATGGTAAAAACTTCATTCATTTCAATTATTTCACAAAACGATAATTTAAGCGACAAAATAGAAGCCTTTTCTATTCTAGAAAAAGGTTTATTTTTTCTACCGAGATAAAACAAGATGTCGATGTCTATAGTAAACTAAAGTCATTGTTTAATATTCAATTTTGCTTCAATCTCGATTAGACAAAAGAAATACAAAATTGAAGATTTAATTACTCATGTCTACATAAAAAAATATCATATTCATGCCTGCATATAAAACCCTTCTTTTATCGTTGTCATTTTTTTTAATGTTATACCACTTTTCTAAGTTTATCGATATTGAATCAATTGAGCACACTTCTAATACTTGTTCCACTTTTGGAAGACCCTGCGTTTTTCATCGGGTCCGGGTAAAGACCAAAGGTCTTGAGCAACCGATCTCTTAAGAAAAAAATGAATTTTCACTATTAAAATGATAAATAAAAAAATCTAAAAAAATAAGAAACTAATAACTAATTAAGGATTACAAATAAATGAATTAAAATAACTCATTATTTCTTTATTTATATTTATTGTAATAGACTCAAATTTGACTAAATACCAAAAATAAGTAAGCACCCTTCTATCATTCTAATAGGGGGCGGTGCTACCTATAGAATGGGGATGTTCATCCTCTCTTAAAGTCCTTTATGGATTTCGAGTCGGGAATAGAGCAGTGATATCATAGTATATCACAATATATCAAAAATGGAATTAAAATAATTTAATAATTTAAATTTTAAATATTGAATTTAATATTTCATATATCACATTTATTATGTTATCAAAAATAATTCTCTTCGGGCGACTACCAAGTTTTTTCGGAATTCTTACTATAAAAAAAAATGTTTGCATAGGTTCATTGGGGTTTTTATTGGTTGGAATTTCCAGTTAGCTTGCCCCTCCCTTTTTGGTGGATTATCTTGTAGAAAGGAGTAATATTTTTTCTATTCTTTATAATATTTTAGTCATAATGTCACAATTCTATTTGTAGGAAACTTTTGCTTGCATTGTATTATTTGGTCTACGTACCGGAACTGATAACATTCGAGATTATGCAGGATTATACACGAAAGATCCTTTTTTGGCTCTCTCTTTAAGAGGTCAGATTTATCCCGACGGGAGCAAGAGTAACAATATGGTTTATAATGCTGCAACAGCAGGTATAGTAAGCAAAATAATACGTACTGGTCTAACCTAAGATGCGCTTACTAATCAATCTAAGATTTATATCTATCCTGCCGCCCTTTATCCTGCTGATGTAAAGTCAAAGCAAAGCTTGAAAATAAGCTGGCTTGATCATTTGCTTACTCTAAATTTCCGGGGGCATGCAAAAAATGATAATAAATCTCGTCGTTAATTTATTAATATCTTATTTAATAAAAAAAGACGAGACTGAATTCGATCATCAGAGATTTTCTCGAGATATTTTTTTACGAAGTTTTGTTATAGCATCTATAACCGCTTCCGGTTTGGGTGGACAACCTTGGTGAGGCAATAGCTAACCAAGGTGATGATTAGTAGCTGGTCTGAGAGGATGATCAACCACACTAGGACTGAGACACGACCCAGACTCACAGGGAGATAAAGAAATAAATGGCATCGATGACTTGCTTGTCACTTTATACAAGGAAGACAACATGAACCCCCCCTCTATCGATCCAAGGGATGGAAGGGCAGAGGCCTTTGGTGTAGCTCCAAAATGTTTCAGTTTATGCTCCTGCCTCTTATCTGGATATACCAAGAAAGATGAAGTCATCTTTTTATTTTACAGAACTCTGAATACTAGATATGACCCCAAAATAACAGGGCCAAAGTCGGTAGTTTGACTTTTGGGATTTGTTCGAAATATTCAATAACTTGATAAATCGAAATATTAAATTCAATATTTAAAATTTAAATTATTAAATTATTTTAATTCCATGTTTTCAAAAGCATTTTGCTTTTGTTTATGTTTTTTTTTATTTCTATCGGATTGGGGTAATTACTTGTATATCCTACTTCCCTCCACATTTAATCAAGTGGTCATGCTAGAGACATAAACAGTCATAAAAAATTATGGCAAGTCTTTTTGAAATAACTCCGATGAGAAGAAAAAAAAAGGCGTTAAGAGACCCTCTAGGCCCCACCTTAGACACTCTAAGATCCTTTTTCAAACCTGCTCCCATTCCGATCTGTGCAATTGCGACCATATAATCCAATCGTATTTTTGGGTCCAATTGGATCAATGTTGGGTGGAGCTGAATTTACGTTTCCTCATCATCATTTGAGTAGGGTTGAATTTACAATCTTGTAAGGTGTCCAAATGGAGCCATCAACGTCAAATAAAGCTAAGTTTACATTCCTACAACATGACATCCATATGGAGCCCTTTGCTCTTCTTCTAGGGGCTTTAGATTTTTCTCGACCCATGTTTGCAATTTTTGGGGAAGAGTAAAAGAGTTGGGAGGTTAGGGGAAGGTGAGTGGTGGAGCGGAAGCATTTTTCTGTACACGTTATAAAGTGGAAGGAGGAAGTTGCAGAGATTTCGGTGTGGTAGTTGAAGTTGGCTAGGATACTGGTTCCTTTATTTTAATTATGTTTGAATTCTAAATTCGTGTCCGAAGCAGTTACACTTCTAACACGTGTCCTTTTTCATTTAAAGGAGCCTTGGCCATGCCCCTGATCAATCCCCAGGCCAAGCTGAAAATCCATCTCTACCTTCACTCTTTTCCTTGCAATTACTCCTAAGAACAAACAGAGTTAGTCAACCGGATTTGTGTGAACAACATTTATTTACAAAAGAAAAACAAAACAGAAATAAATCAAAGCGGTAAGAAGCATGGGTTGCCTCCCATGTAGCGCCCTTAGTTAACGTCCTAGGCTTGACCCATCTGGTGATGATCACTCTCTAGTTGGTGGCACTTCCACCACCTCTTCGCTCCTCTCTTCCAGAAATCCTTTGAAATATGGTTTCAGTCGTTGTCCATTCACCTTGAACACGACTCATTTCTTATGTCAACTGCACCATGTGGGTAAATGTTAGTAACAACATAAGGGCCTTCCTACTTTGTTTTGAGTTTTCCAGGAAATAATTTAAATCTAGAATTGTAAAGAAGAACCTTCTCCCCTGTGTGGAGAGTTTTTTCGACAATTCTTTTAACATGATAATTTTTCATCCTGATTTTGAGAATAAGCTGGTTGTTGTAGGCCTGGTTCCTCAACTCATCTAGTACATGGATTTGCAGCTTCCTTGCTTCTTCAATATAGTCATAACTCAAATTACATTTCCTTATTGTCCAATAAGCTTTGTGTTGCATTCCCACAAGTAAATGACAAGCTTTCCCATATACCAGCTTGTATGGTGTCATCCCAATTGGAGTTTTGTAGGTCGACCTGTAGGCCCACAATGTGTCATCTAACCGCTGGCTCCAATCTCGCCTATCTGAGCCTACTGTCTTGGCCAAGATTGATTTCACCTCCCTGTTTGATACTTTTGCCTGACCATTGGATTGGGGGTGATAGGTGGTTGAGACTCTATGTGTGATCCCGTACTTCCTGAACAATGACTCAATAATTCTATTGCAAAAATGGGTCCCTCGATCACTAATGATCCTCCTAGGAACACTGATAGCATGTTTCATGTGCATGATTTTATCTTCTTTTCTAGCCTTTTCGGGGGCTTGATTCTACTATTTGACCCTTATTTCAATCCTTTTTGCAGATCAGGCCCGAAAGGAGAAAAAGAGCGAAAAGAAGTGTTCTGAATTCTTGGGATTTCGAGCTTCAAGGCCCAAAAGATCAGAGTGTTATCGATCCCTCGACGCTAACCGGACTAGTGAGTTGTCTCTCGCCCGCGATATCTCTGCATCTACTCTCAATCGAAACCAAAGAGAAGAATCTTCGAAGATTCGCACGGCATTCCATGTGTTTCCAGAAGCTGTCAGGCACGCTAGAGATTCCAGGATATTCCCCTGAAGGACATGTGTTGTCACGCTCCCATTGCTTCTCCTTCCCCTTAGCTGTCTTGTCCCCTAGCTAGTTTTAGGCTATATAAGCTTAGCTTTAGGGTTTTTGTAAGGATGGCTAACGTAAGACATTAATACATCACTCTTTATTTTACCCTAATTTATAGGGATCTTGTTCTCTTGATTTGTGGAGCAGCCGCAGTTTGTAAAAAAGAACTCCTTTGATTAATTAAATCATCTCTCTCGGTTCCTTCTAATCTTCCTCTTTTTATTTATTATATGCTTACTATCATCTACTGTTCATATTCTATCATGAGTAGTTAAGCACCATCTTCTTAGTAAAGGGTGTTTCAAGGGTTGTAAGGATCGGTTAAGAGGCCTAATGCATGCTTAATATATTCTCTTGTCATATTCAGTGGTTTATCGTTTTAATCCCATGCACATTTAGGAATGTTAAGGGCTTGATCAACTGTTAATATTTCTGTGTGAGTAACGCCATTCTCTTGGTTATAACTGACATGAATCCTTGAGTTAGAGTAGACACCTAGCAGAGACATCACGAGAGGTCTTTCATCTAGGGGTAAATGACTGTTTAGGTTATGTGATGCGAGCTTGACAAATTGAGATGTCACGCCCTAGATCTGTCTTGCCTACACTTCATGGGCGTTTTGAGTAGTGCCTCCTCGCATTCGTGCCTGGGAGGACGGCGAAACATCATGGCCACCTCATATGTGGAAACGGGGAGTGACTTCTACCTACGAAGGTGAGTAGGGGCTTACGTGGAAACATGGTCCCTATAGTAGGTCTGTGCTTGAGTTTGGAATATTTTTGTGCTGATGACTAACTGACCTGTAATGCAACCCGAGAACACCTTTTTCTAGGATCTCTTCCCATCATATTCATATCTCTTTTACTGCTTTCATTGTTTTCTTGCCTACGAATCGTTTTTCACTATCTTGCCCTTGATTGTGTTTTACTTTCATGCCCTAGATAACTGCTTTAATTATTTGTCTTGTTAGCTCCCCAATCTGCGTTGATGAATTCATTAATCAACATTAACCCCCCCCCCCCACCCATTGTTACTTATTTGTATTCTGTTGCAATTGTTTGGTGTCATACATCTAGACGAACATATTAATCCTTAAATCTCTGTGGTTCGACCCTGTCTTGCCCTATACACATTTATATGTGCATTTAGGCATCAGGAAAATATTATTTATATTTGAGTGACGAACAAATTTTGGCGCCGTTACCGGGGATTGAACGGTACTAATTTTGTTTCTATTTTTATATGACCAGGAGATCTACTCCAGATTTACTCCCTCTAGATCTCTAGAACGGAAAGAGGTCTTCGAAGGCAAGCCAAAGGTTCATCTACTCAGCATAGAGTAATCCCACATCCTGCCCTCGACGGACATCCTTCTAATCTGGCAGACCAAGACCGTCAGTTTTTCCTAGACCTAGCTTACCCTCAATGTGGTCTCAAAAACCCAGTAGTTGCCCATTTAGACTTTCCAGAAATGGAAGACCATGACAACCATATGCGTCGTGAAGATCCACCACCACTACCTCCTCCAGATCAACAAACCATTGACCATTTCAATACAACCACCGACATGTCAAGTAGTTTCATCGTTTGGCCAGCTGTCCCTCATGACTGGACCCTAAAGCCAGCCGTTATGCATCACCTCCCAACCTTTTGGAGGGTTGCTAAGGAAAATGCTCTTCGTCACCTTCAACAGCTCCATTCTATCTGCGAGGCCATGAAACCTCCTAACGTCAGCATGGAGCAAGCCAAGCTGCACGCCTTCCAGTGGTCTCTTAAGGATGATGCCCTCGACTGGTATTATGACCTTCCACCAAGATCCATCACTCTTGGGCAGGCATGTCCAAAATCTTCACCGAGAAGTATTATCCGACCTCGATTGCCAATACCACGCGCAAACAACTTGTCTCCATAGTCCAGAAGAAGGAAGAGGATCTAGCCTAGTATTGTGCAAGATTCCAGAAGATGCAATCTTCGTGCCCCTCACACAATCTTATAGAGCATGCCCTTATACAGTATTTTTGCGATGGCCTCAAGGCCCATGACAGAGCCCTTCTCAACGCTGCAGCTAACGGATCTCTCACAGCTCTCACTCTGGCTGCTGCCAAAGCAACTATAGAGCTCATGGCCAAGAATGCCATGTCTGACACCGCTCACAATGGAGGCCAAGATGCCCAAGTAGCTGCCTTGCAAAATCAGCTATCTTCCCTCATAGGGATATTTTAGAATTTCGTGGCAGGACAATCCACTCCTGTCAAGGCCTGCCAAATCTGTAATTTCGTGGATCACCCCACCGATGCATGCCCCCATATCCCGAATGAAATCCAGGTGAATGTTGCTGGTCAGTATATCCAGGCCCCGTATGGTCAGAACTATACCCAGGGCTGGAAACCGCAGAATCCAGGATGGGTTCCTAACTCTCAACCAGCCGGCCCTAACCATCAACAACAGAACCCCTATGGGAATCATCCACCTCCTCCCAACATGTAACATTTCAGACCCCGACCCTCGTATCATCATAATCAGTATCAACGCCAACCTCCTCAGGATTAGAATTTTATCGTCCCCCCGAATACGGATCAACCTCGGAACCCCGAACAGCAAAAGGAGATCGAGGATCTTCGGAAGCACGTGAGTACCTTGATGGCTAAGATGAAAGAAATCAAGAATCAAGGAAGATTTCCACCCCAAACTGAAACCAATCTGAAACACAATGTCTGTGCAGTAACTCTATGAAGTGGAACGACCTTGACACCTCCAACGAATCTAGCCCTCAATATTGACAACTCCCCGGAGTCTGAACTCAAGCCAAAACCTAGGATAAAGAGCCCGAAAGTGCCCAGGTTCATCGAGGTCATGGAAGACAGAGTTCGCTCTCCTAGAGGTTCACTAAGGAATGACCCCAATATACTCGAATTTACCCAGGAATACATTCACAAGATTCTCGAGCCCCCATTTCCCCAAAGATTGATCAAATCCATGAAAGACAAGGAAGACCGTTAGATCTTCAACATGTTCAGCAAAGTAGTTGTAAACATCCCTCTCCTCCATGCAGTGAAAAATGTGCCTTGATACGCCAAGTTCTTGAAACAGTTGTTTATGAACAAGTATAAATTGGCCGAAGTTAACAAGATCAGTATAGGAGCTAATTCTTCTGCCCACATCCAGAGGAGAATTCCCCCAAAATGCAAAGATCAAGGAATGCTCATCATTCCCTGCCGCATTGGTACTGTCGACATCGGAAAGGCCATGTGCGATTTAGGGGCAGGCATTAATGTCATGCCCTTGATCATCTACAACAGTCTAGGCCTCGAACCTCTCAAACCTACAGACCTCGCCATCCAGCTTACTAATCATTCTGTCATCTACCCCGAGGGACTCATCACAGATATTTTGGTCCAAGTGGGCGAATTCTTATTCCCAGCCGATTTTTATATCATCGCAATGGAGAATGAGGACTCTACCAAGTCAACTGATGTCCTTCTAGGGCGTCCATTTATGGCCACCGCCCAAGCGAAGATAGATGTTCATGATGCAACCATCTCCCTCGAGTTTGATGGGGAGATCATCAAGTTTAGTATGCTAGAAGCCATGCGATATCCCTCCGAGTTTTCCAGTGTTAATTATATTGATGTGATTGACCCTTCTATCGAGGAACTTGCTGAACTTTATTCTACCGGCCCTTTACAATTTACCCTTGATAGGAGTCTGACACCAACTCTTCTGGAAGTCGTTGCCTCGACACTTTCCACACCACCTAAATTACATTCCATCATTGCTGCCCTAGAAGAGTGCGTTGTTGTCCAGTATGAGCCCCCAATAGTGTCTCCTACTTACCCAGACCATGTCAAGTTATCTCCTTCTATTGATCAGGCTCCAACCCTCGATCTGAAACCACTGCCTTCCCATCTGAAATATGCTTATCTTGGCCCCGATGACTCCCTACCCGTCATTATCTCCAACAAGCTCTACAATCCTGAAGAGTCTGAGCTGATTTTCTTGTTGAAAGAATTCAGACAAGTAATAGGATGGACCATAACTGACATCAAGGGCTTGTCGCCAGCTCTATGCACTCATAGTATTCACTTGGAAGATGCTAGCAAGACTATACGCCAGCCACAATGCCGATTGAATCCACCCATGATGGAGGTGGTCAGGAAAGAAGTTCTGAAATTGCTAGATGCGGGAGTTATCTACCCCATCTCCGATAGCCCATGGGTCAGCCCTATACAGGTCATGCCTAAGAAAACTGGTATCACCATCACCATAGGGCAAGACAATGAATCTATTCCCACCCGAATCCAGAATGGGTGGCGAGTGTGCATTGACTACTACCGCTTGAATGCTACCACAAGGAAAGATCATTTCCCTCTTCCCTTCATAGATCAAATGTTGGAACGTCCCACGGGCAAGACTCACTATTGCTGTCTAGACGATTACTCCAGTTTCCATCAAATCCCAGTCGCCCCGAAGACCAGGAAAAGACCACCTTCACATGCCCATTCAGCATCTTTGCTTATAGGCGTATGCCCTTCGGCCTGTGTAATGCCCCCGCCACTTTTCAGCGCTGCATGGTGAGCATTTTCTCCGAACTGGTTGAAAATGGGATCTAGGTCTTTATGGATGACTTCACGGTTTATGGTAATTCCTTCTCCAAGTGTATGTCCAAATTAAAAAAATGTTTAAAGCATTGCATAGAAACCAATCTTGTCCTTAATTTTGAGAAATGCCATTTCTTGGTAGATTGAGGTCTCGTTTTGGGTCACATCGTCTCGGCCAGAGGAATTGAAGTCGACAAGGCCAAGATTGGGGGCACGTCGGTTTCTACAGACGGTTTATTAAGGATTTTTTCAAAACTGCCCAGCCTATGTGCTACCTGCTCTAGAAAGAAGTACCCTTTGATTTTGATGAGAATTGCAAAGCCGCATTTGAACTTCTCAAAAACAAGCTTATCTCGGCCCCGATTATTCGTGCCCCCGATTGGACATTACCTTTCAAGGTCATGTGCGATGCTAGCAATCAAGCCCTAGGCGCCATTTTGGGTCAGAAGAAGGAAAAAGAGACCTATGTCATCTACTATGCTTCCAAGTTACTAGATCCAGCCCAGCAGAACTAGACAACCATAGAAAAAGAACTCTTGGCGGTTGTTTATGCCCTCAAAAAGTTCAGGCAGTACCTCTTGGGCACTCATGTTCTCGTCTACTCGGATCATTCAGCCCTTAGATGCTTATTGACGAAGGCTGATGCAAAGCCTCGACTCATTTGTTGGATCTTGCTGTTACAGGAATTTAACATCTTGATCAAGGATAAGGCAGGAAGAGAAAATCTTGTGGCAGATCATCTAAGCAGACTTCCAGCCCAAGAAGACGATTCACTTGTGCCTATCTGATAACAATCGAGATAGTCTTAATGGGCCTACTGCACAAACGGTTCTTATCAGAACGGATCCCCCTGAGCTCCATAAGGATATCCCTGTATCGCCTAAGGATCAGCGAAGAATTCCTAGGATGGTCGACTTCAGCGGGGGGGGGGGGGGGGGGGGGGGGGGGGGGAGACTCACGCAATTCTATATGCACGACATCATCCCATCCTAGGGACCCACATGGTTATCGCTCCCGGCAGCCCCATCAGACATCGCCGTGACGTCATCCACTGATATCGCTTGTGACGTCATCATCAAACGGCGCCCTCTTTGATATCGCCAGGTATCGCTGGCCAGATCTATAAATACCCCACCATTTTTCACAATGAAGGTAAGGTCATGCTCACCTAGAGAAACCTCTACCACTCTTATAACCTGAACTAACTTAAGCATCGGAGTGTCTACGCCGGAGCTCCCTCTCCGGCACCTTGCAGGTATACTCGCCGCTATTCACCACCGTTCCGATCGCACACGACGCAGAATCTCGCAAGATTGAAATTAAATCTTATCAAATGGTGCTTTCATTGAGAGCCTTGGTGTATTAAGTGAGCGTCCTTAATCGCCAAGCTCCGTTTAGTCGGAAGATTGGAACGGTCATGATCACAGAATCAGAGCCGATCCGATCATCATCCTTTAGTATCCCTTTCCACATCCGCAGGCGGCTTTTTCCCTTTGCTACTGCTGATCTCTCTATGACGACACAACCAATTATTTCAGGACCTCTGGACCATTCGGCTGGAATTGCTGGAGGAGTGGTCTCCTCGCAAACAGACATTTTGTCATCCCAGACGGTGGGATCCGACTTCTCCACTCCTCTTTCGAGAGAATATATACTCAACCGTGAACATCCTTTTGCAATGAAAATAGCGACCCTTCGTTCTCGGCTGGAATATTTGACTGAAATGGCCGCAAGAGGCACTCTCGGTGCTTCTGGATCTGGTCACCCTCCTCGCATCATGTTTACTCCGTCTATCGTCACTGATCGACCCGTGTCACCGTTGTTTTCAGAAAACCTTCAGATGCCTTTACCTGATGGAAATCCTCTGAGTAGTGCTAGGCAGCTTGCTCAAGGAAGAGTAGAGGCTTATGTACCGCGAACGCTGCAAGGTCTCCCCCTACAAGGAGACAGGCAACTTTAGGGGGTTAGGAACCGGTGGGATGGACGGAGGGAAAGAGTCCACAGAAGCCTGTCTCCTGAATACAGTGATAGGTCTAGTAGCCGGAGGTATCGAAGTCGTTCGCGCAGGAGTCACAGTCGATCTCCTAGGCGACATCTTACGCCAGAACCGCAAGATAGAGGGCGTCAAGCTGATATATCCCCCCCGCGTCAAGCGCGTGAAATTCTTGATGATACATCGGGCCACCCATTTAGCCGTCGCATAAGGCGTCACCGAGTCAGTCGACGTGTAAAGCTTCCCACTGACACGTATGATGGTACGAAAGATCCCATCTCACATATCAATAAAGTGAAAGATTTTGTTCAGTTTCAGACCCACAGTGATGCGGCACTATGCCAAATATTTATTATGACGCTATCAGGCGTTGCGCGTCTCTGGTTTGAAGGTCTCCCTGGTGGATCCATTAGTAACTTCTCATAGTTAGAATCTAAATTTTGGAGCAGATTTAGCACCGCAATTCCAATCAGAAAATCTGCCGCCGCGTTATTTGACATACAGCGAATGCCTCAAGAATCCTTGAAGGATTTTCTCAGCCGCTTCGATCTGGAAATGTCCTTAACGCCGGGCGTTACTATCGATTTTGCTATAGAAGCTCTGAAAAGAAATTGCCGTTATGGGAAGCTGAAAGACACACTTATGGTAGACCCCCCAGTGACTTTAGTCGCGTTGAGACTTAAAGCTCACAATTACGCGAAAATGGAAGAAGAAGAAAATAGAGATCGAACATACAGTCTGCCACAGGGGGCAACTCAAATCACTACTGCTCCTGCGAAGCCTCTACCCGATGACCATTTTATCGATGATTACGCTAGGCGGAAGGATCATATCCCCAAGACCTCTGACAGACAAAGGGGCAATTTTCTGAAGGGAAAAACCAGTGGCTCCCCCACTCGGCGGCGCGGGGATTCTTATAAAAATCGAATGTACGACCCAGATTTTCCTTCCCTCAATGTGCCGAGGGCCGAAATTTTAGCGATAGCGGAACAGCGAAACCTTCCCATCCGCTACCCCGCGCCTGTAAAACCAGGAGTGTTTTTAGGGAGAAGAGAAAATGCTTATTGTAAATTCCACAAAGCCAGGGGCCATTCCACGGAGGCGTGTAGAGACTTAAAAGCGGCGATAGAGCGATTGGTTGAAGAAGGATATTTGGGAGAATTCGCCACCCAGATAAGAGAAGATGCTCGCAATAATCTCAGGAAAAGGACGGCGGATGAACGACCCGTTCCTCCTCACGACCCGCAAAAGGATAATACTCCCGAAGGAAAAGATAGGGAAGCTCTTACGCTTGATGATGAGTATATCCCCATGATTAATATCATTGAAGGAGGAACTCCCTATATGGACGAGTCGGAGCAGCTGACGTTCCCGAAAGGAGACAAACGCGCACGAGATGGCACGAGGAAAAAAGGAGATGCGATAGGCATTTTAGATCGAATGGTATTATCCTTTTCCGAAGAAGATGAGAAAGGCGTCGTCTACCCACACAATGATGCTTTGGTAGTTACGCCCGTCATCGCTAGCCATGGAATCAGAAGAAATCTCATTGATAATGGGAGTGCGGTGAATCTCTTTTCGCTGGAAGCCTACAACCTCATGAAACACCCTACTAATGAGCTAACACCTAGTAAACGGCCTATAGTCGGCGTTGATGGAGTTCCAATCCCTGTTACGGGGGTGATTACCCTGCCTATATATTTCCGAGAAGACACCTACAAGCGATCAGAGAACTTGTTATTCCTTGTCGTGGATCTGAATTTGCCCTACAATGTCGTACTCGGGCGACCTTTCCTTAACCGCTTTGGCGCAGTGATATCTCAGAAGCATCTGAAAATGAAGTACCCCTCCTGGGATGGGGTGGTAACCATAAAGGGTGATCAAAAACTAGCAACTGAATGCTATTTGCTCATGACCCAAAGAAGCTGCGATAGGTACGTGTGTATAGCGGCAGACCCCTATGAACAAAGCGATGAGAAGCGTGCCCAACCTATGGACAAGATGGTGCCCGTTCCAGTGATCGGAATAGAGGAGGCGAGTTTCCTGATTAGTGAAAAACTTAGCCCAGCGGAAAACCTCCAACTGACCCGGCTACTGAACAAATGCCAAGGAGACTTCGCATGGAAACCCGCGGATATGCCAGGAATATCGCGTGAAATAGCCGAACATCGGCTCAATGTGGACCCAGGGGCCAGGCCAGTACAGCAAAAGCGGCGTGCGTTCTCTAATGAAAAGGCGTTGGCCGTGGATAAAGAGGTAGCGAATCTCCTCGATGCAGCATTCATTCGTGAAGTTCAATATCCCACCTGGCTAGTGAACCCCGTTCTTGTTCCCAAGCCCTATGGGGATTGGCGCATGTGCATCGACTTTACTGACTTAAATGATGCCTGCCCTAAAGATTGTTACCCGCTTCCTCGAATAGATCAGTTGGTTGATCAGACTGCTGGATACGCTTATTTAAGCTCACTAGATGCCAACTCCGGATACCATCAAATTCCCATGGCCCAGGAAGATGAAGAAAAAACTGCGTTTCTCACTCCAAAGGCCACGTACTGTTACACGGCGATGCCGTTCGGATTGAAAAATGCCGGGGCAACATTCCAACGAATGGCCAACAAAATATTTGAAGAACAAATTGGGAGGAACGTAGAAGCGTACGTCGATGATATATTGGTAAAAAGTATGAGTTTTCAGGATCACCTACAAGACTTAAAGGAAGTCTTTGATGTAATGAAAAGGTATCGCATGAAGTTGAATCCCCGAAAATGCATGTTCGCGTTCCAAACGGGAAAATTCTTAGGCTACGTCGTTAGCCAAAAGGGTATTCTGCCTAACCCTTTGAAGATCAAAGCGATACAAGACATGATATCACCCAGGACCGTCAAAGAAGTACAAAGACTCACAGGGTGAGTCATCGCCCTTGGAAGATTCATCTCTAAGCAAGGAGAGAAGTGTCTCCCTTTTTTCAAAATTATACGGAAAAAAGCTTCGTTCGGGTGGACCCCTGACTGTGAGGAATCATTTATCGGCCTGAAAGATTATCTATCGTCTGACTTATTATTGACAAGGCCCGAGGTAGGCGATACCTTATATTTGTATCTCGGCGCTGCAGACGAAGTGGTCAGTGCCGTCCTTGTTCGCGATGATAACCACTCTCATCGCCCGGTCTATTTTGTGAGCCACGTTCTTAAGGATGCGGAGTTGCGGTACGCGCGAATCGAAAAGATAGCGTTCGCCCTTATACAAGCCACCCGCAAAATGAACCGATACTTTCAGTCTTATTCCGTCATCGTACTCACAGACCAACCTTTAAAAAGGATGTTTCGAAAGCCTGAATTTTCCGGAAGGATGTTGATCTGGACACTCGAATTGGAACAGTATGGATTGAGGTATCATTCTAGACCGTCTGTAAAGGCTCAGATCCTGGCTGATTTCATAGCGGAATGCACCTTTACAGAGGATCCTTTAGAAGGCGTACCTAAAGCGGAATGGGGCAATATGGATCTCCCATTCCCGGAAACCTATACGGATCTCTGGATCGTCCATGTAGATGGGGCCAAAAACCAAGAGCTGGCTGGAGCTGGAATCTTTATAAATGGGCCGCATGATATACAAATACGATATGCCATCCGAATCCTACAGCCGTTATCTAATAACGCGGCAGAGTATGACACGTTGCTAGCCGGACTTAGAATTGGAAAGGAGCTTTCTTCTAAAGGAAGGCATGATACTGGAAGAATAGGAGACCTGCGTCTAAAAATCTGTGGTGATTCCAAGTTAATAATAGACCAGGTCTTGGGGCACTCTCAGGCCCGAGAACCCATCATGATTCAATATCTCGCCAAAGTGAAGCGGGAACTGTTGGAAATAAAAAAAGAGGGCATGCAAGTCAGCTTTGAGCATATTCCCCGGGAGGAAAACGCTGAAGCAGACAATCTAGCGAAATTGGCCGCAAACCCGGAAGCGTTCATACCCAAGGACATATATTATCGTGAGCTATCGGTACCATCCTTCATGGAGGAGCAAGCGTCTTTATGTGTGGAGGAACGTGATAGCGACTGGAGAATTCCCGTAATCAATTACTTGAAACACGAGAAACTGCCTGAGGATACCGTTGAGAAGAAGAAAGTACTGAAACAGGCAGCCCGCTGTACGTACTATGACGGGGATTTGGTTCGGAGATGTTTCTCTTACCCTGCCGCCAAATGTATAACTGGGCAAGAGGGTCTTCACACCTTGCGTGAAATCCATGAAGGAGTGTGTGGTATGCACGTATCAGGCGATACCCTGGCAGCACAAGTCTTCCGGTCTGGATTCAATTGGCCCACCATCCGAAGAGATTGCCACAATTATGTGCAAGCCTGCCCTAAGTGCCAGGAGTTTGCTAAAATTCCTCGGCGACCTGCCACCGAAATATCTGAAATTATCGCCCCTTGTCCTTTCGCCAAATGGGGGATCGATATCTTAGGTCCATTCCCAAAGGCAAGGCCCCAACTGAAATTTGTGATAGTGGCGGTAGACTATTTCACTAAGTGGGCAGAGGCTGAAGCGGTCGCCACAATCACAGCAGAAAAAACGTGGCGTTTCTTTAAACATCAAGTTATCATGAGATTTGGCGTACCCCGTGTCCTCATCAGCGATAATGGGACGCAGTTCACCAGCCAATTCTTTCAAGACCAATGCTCAGAATTCGGAATCGAGCAACGTTTTTCCTCCGTAGCTCACCCGCAAACTAATGGGCAGGCGGAAGTGACCAATCGGAGCATCCTCAGCGGTATTAAGAAAAATCTAGAAGGGTCTAAAAAGAAATGGGCCGATGAGCTACCATACGTGTTGTGGGCATACCGCATGACCGTTAAGACTAGTACCGGGGAGACGCCCTTCGTGTTGGCCTTCGGAACCGAAGCCGTCACACCAGTAGAAATTGGAACCATGAGCCTACGGGTGGCCCACTTTCGTGAGGAACTAAATGAGGAAAGGTTACGAGCTAACCTAGATGCGTTACCAGAAGTCCGAGAAGAAATCCTTCTGAAAACACAACATTATAAACGAAAGATGGCCCGATATCATAACAGGCGCATTAAAGAGCGATTGCTGAAAGTTGGTGACCTGGTGCTCAGAGACAAGCGAGCGGCAGGACAGCGAATGGGGAAACTCAGTCCGAACTGGGAAGGACCATATCGTGTCACCCACATTGTAGGGAACTGGAGACACTCGATGGTACACCCCTATCCAACTCTTGGAATATCGCTCGCTTGAAACTATATTATGCTAGAATTTAATTTTATCTGCACCTTTGACTTATGCCGACCCTAACCATGACTAACGCTCGATGAGAGAGCTTTCGTGGGATGTTGTGGTTACTCTTGTGCAGATAAAAAGGGGGTATCTTGGGGAAGTGAGAAGTCCTACCCTTGTGATGACCGATCTTGATCAAACGGCTCATTAAGTGAGGGCACCACCTGGTATCTTTGGGAGTGAAAAATCTTTTCCTTGTACGGGCCGTTCTCGTGGAGACGACCTATCAAGAAGAGACATGCCCCAAAAAATAGAAACTCCGTCTAGGAACAAGACTCCTATCTTAACGGCTGGGCTGCTGCAGCCAGGCCATTAAGGAAGGACACGGTTCTAGATGCGAGGGCAACGCCCAAAAGTGAAAATTCCCTAGCCTTGTGATAGCCGTCCCGATCCGACAACTCACTAAGACGAGGCACTTAAGGGCCGATCGTGAAAACAGGGAAACGTGGAGAATCGTGAAATCCCGGCTAGTAACCAGATGTGTAATCCCTGGTGAAGTATAGAGCTGATAGCGAAAGCGATTCTCCACGGGTTCCAAAGTGACGCCCTATGATGGCAGCGGAAAAGCTCCTACGGGTAATTACTGTCTCTCGTAACATGTTTTTGTTACTAATAATCTACAATTAAGAATGCGCAGAATACTTTTCGGGCAGCGGAAAGAGTAAGGATCTCATGAGAAGAGATACCATCAGACTCACCGGGAAAGCTAGCCCAAGGCCGAGTACCATAATTTTGACAAGAACGCTAAGGGTATGTTCGGGAAAGAAAGCGCATGGAATAAATATGGCGAAGACAACGCCAAAGGAGTTCGCAAACAGACAACTAGACATAAAGAAAGTCAGCGATAAAGTTGTCCGAACATATCAAAATATTTAAGGGGAGCTACAAACGGTGACGGTCAAAATAATAGCAAAAACTTAATGACGATTGGTCACTAAGGGAAAAGCAATAAAGCCTCAAAGCGCATCAACCGTCGGGGTTCCTCCTTTTCCAGCCTGCCGCTTTAGCCTGGCGAAAGCCTTCCTCGTTAATGTGCCTTGATCTTCGTTTAAAGGCGGCAGAGACCTCATCGGGTTTGTACGCGTCAACCCCGTGGAATTCTTCAAAACAATCAACTAAAGTGATGGCAGTCTGTTCGACATGCCACATGCTCTTATCGGCTGACTCTTCCTCTAGGGCAGCTTTCTCCTTGATTAGAGACGATCTCTCATTCTCCCAGGATAATTTCTCATTCTCCAAAGCGAGGACTTTGGCCTTTTCCGCTGCCAAGGCAGCAGATTGCTCTTTTTCTTGCTCTTGATGAGCCAACAATAATTTTGTTTGCTCCTCCAGCCATTTTTTCTTCTCATCCCGCTCCCGCTCCAATTCCTTCAAACGGAAGAGAGGGAAGCGGCTTGACTTCGCGCTTCCTCCGCCCAGTAATGGAAGGACATCATGTCGTTAAAAAGAGAAGAGCGTATGGAGTTATCCCTGTCCAGCGCAGACCTCGAAAGAAAAGTTGCCCGTTCTGACGCAGACGCCAATAATTGAGAAACTAGAAAAGCCGTAACCTCGTCGGAGCCGTCACCCCCTAACGCGGTCAAAGCAGTATTCCAGAGATCGAATAATCCAATTTGATGAGTCACCGCAGCGGGCCCACTCAACGGACCGAGATCTACAACACAGTTAAAAGTGGCTCCTCCTTCACCAAAATGGTCTCGGAGGGGGATACGCAAAGGAAGAAAACTTAGGGAAAAGGGAGCGCCGACCTGTGACGATGAACCTCCTGAAGCGATATAAGCGCCATGAGGCTGATAACCGGAGAAATCCTGTGAGACATCCTGGTATCCCATATTGGACGGATACACATGAGCGGAACCGCCAAAAGAATGGGGAGAAACCTCCAAAGTATCGCTAGTGCCTAGATTCCCCAAAAATCCTGAAGGATTCTCTCCCTGTGGAGCGGCCGTTGAGTCAAACCCATCCACAGACCTATTCTCTACCCCGGTAGTAAAGGAAGAGGGGTTTCCGCCCTCGTCTCCCGAGCGCTGTCTCTTCTTGGAACCGGTCAGCGCATAACTCAACTCCATGTTATCTGACGGAGGAGCGAAGGTAGCAACAGCGATAGTGTCCTGCCAAGAATATAATTCAAAATATAGAAAGAAAAGAAGAAAGAGATTAAGCAACAACAGAAATGGAAATGTAGCCTAGGACGGCTATAAGGTACCCTTACCGCGGCAGCGTTGGAAGGAGGCGCTTCTGAAGAACCTGCCGCGTCCGGAGAAGGTGTGAGAGCGGCAACGCTTCTTGTTTTTCTCTTCTTTTTTCCTTTGGCAATGGCCTTAGAGGCCTGGGAAGAAGAAGAAGTCTGAGCAGGAGGGGCAGCGACGGTCACGAGGGGAATGCCCGAAGGAATGTCGGCCGAAGAGGACACTTGGGCAACGCTCGCGGAAGCGGCCGAAAGTTTGGTGGGATTATCAGTTGCTTCCGTGGAGGCGTCTCTCTCTCTTTCCTCTCTCTCTTGGGCCCTCCTCAAACGTCTCCTTACGCTCTCGGGTTTATAGTTGGGATTCGTCGCTGCGAAAGCACAAAATAACGTCAACGTTAGTAGCAGTAACAGCAAAGAAGGGAGTAACGTAACACTCACATTTAACACAACCACGAATGTCCATTCGACAAGCCACTTGGCGAATGTGAACGCTGATTTCCAGTTCGAGTAATTTGTTTAACCAGCCTTGTTCACGCTGCGGAAGGGTCTCTGGCTGGCTCCAAGCGGTATCATCCACGTTTTGGTTAAACCCAGATCGCCACCAGGAACAAAGATCTTCAGGAATATCTATCACAAAAAATTCCTTTTTCCAGCCATCAATGGAAGACTCGATATGGAGGAGTTTCCAAGTAAAGGACTTGAGAGAATCATCGTCGAAGCGGGGCGATATCGTTATCACTCCCCGGCATTTCATCAGCTTAAAAACAGATTTAAGCAGCAGAAGGGAAGGGGAAGTAATCTTTTTGTATTTACAGAGCTCCAAAAAAGCATAAACACAACAATATGCATTTGGGGACAATTGGGCCGGAGACAGATCGCCGGCAATAAGCAATTCCTGGACAAAAGGGTCAATGGGAAGGCGAAAACCATAACGGAACATCTGCGCATACATGACCCTACGAGTGCCCGTCAAAATGCTGTTCAAATGTAGGGACTCGGGGGCAACACTGGCCTTATAATCATCAGGGATGATAGCATTATGGGCGGCCAAATGCTCACGAAGAGCGGCCTCAGAAGTGATAACACTGGCCGTAATATCCATCCTTTTTTCATCGGCGGATTTCGACTCAGAGCGGCGAGTCTTAGCCATGGCAGAATTAAAAAGCTAAAAGATGAAGAAGACGATGGAGGAGAAAGAAAATACCTTCAGAGAAAAACACTTCGAAGAGCCCTGGATAGTGGGGAGAAAATGAGACGGCTGAAAGAAAATATGGAAAAAAGGATGATAAAAGAAACGAAAAGAATAAATATTGGGTTTTATAACCCTAATAGTTAAATGAAACGACGGATGCCACAGTCGTTGCGTGGAAGCGGCACAAGAAACAGACTCAGGTAATGAGTACAATCCTAGAAAAGTGCTAGAACGCCTCGATCTAGGCAAAGTTGTCAAGCACGCTAGCTCGTAGCGCTAGAAGAAATGGACACGTGTGTCTGTACAATTGCGAATTTTCTTATGAAAGAAGGACAAGCATTAAATGCTCTGAAAAGTGGGCACCGCCTCTCGGAAAAAACAAGCATGATATCGCGAGAAAGGAGATAACGCAAGAAGACCTTAATTAAAAGGGCAGCATTGAATCAACACGGAAGGGCGGAATGAAGTTCAAAAAGCAATAAAAAGCAAATGTATCGCCGTACAACAGGGCATTATTACAAGACAAAAGAAATGAATAAACAGAAAGTCTTCTAAATGAAACTATCCCGATCAATCATGGGTCCTTGCAAGCATCGCGGTCATCATCCCTTTGTCCTCCCACAGAAGAAGAAAGATTTCCCTCACTTTCCTTCAAGTCCTTCAATCTTTTGGAAGCATTATTGGCCAATACTGACGGGTTGACGTTTCCCTGGTGATAGAGATCCATAAACTCGGAGAGGCAGATATCCATGGTCTTGTTTATCTTCGAGGGTATTTTGGCCAAATCTGCATTGCGAGACGCTATCTCTTCTCGAAGGAAGACATTCTTCCTATCAGCCACCACCAATTCCGCCTCTAGAAGGTCTATCTTAGCCTTCCCCTTTGATTTTTCTAGAGCAAGCTCAGCACGACAGTCGTCCAATTCCGCCCGGGTTCGCTCTTGAAGCTGCGATAGCTCCGTCACCTTCATCAAGGCGGCGTCCAGTTCCCCTTTTAAATCAGAAGAAGGGGGAACCTTACCCCGCTGATCATCGAAAAAATAATTCAGCTCACGAAAGTAGGCCAACATATTGGTCAGAAGACGTGAATGCCGTACGTCAGGAGAATGCCGCAAGAACTCTTCCTTGTCTTTCGAAGAAGTGAACATTTGTCCCACTATTGGGCCCACTGGCTCCTCTCTTGAGGAGGGATCCGATATTCCTAAAGCACGAAGACCGTCGGTGCCAAGGAAAGACAAGTTCAACTGATATGCGGCAGGGCCTTGAAAGCCTTGAGGGGATAAATTGGCGATATAAGGAGGACAACAATTTTTCACGGAATTACCAACGCCCGAAATCGAAGAAAGATACAAAAACTCAGGCTTCTGTGGGTAGGAGGAGCAATCGGATTTAGAACTGGTAAACTCACATTCGGAATAAAGGAGCGAATTAGAGAAGTAGAACCGCCAGACACCAAAGATGGCCCCATCGCTACTGAAGCCTCATGAACTTTGGGAGGAATGGCAGAGGACACCTCGGTAACTTCTGTTGTTGGCAAAGGACCCGTAACTCTAGGAGCGTTAACCTCCTCGGTGGGAACCCCGTTGACTTCCTCCGCGGAAGGAATCGGTGGGTTAGACTTCTCTTTTCGAACCCTCTTCACGAGACGCTCGGTTTCGGCAGCGATCTCGTCGCTATCATCCTCGGCTGACTCCGCCGCAGGACCATTTTTCCTTGACCTAAGCCTCATCCGCTGGGCAAGAGTAGCATGACGCAGCTCGGGACCGGCATCCATGCTTTCGCTATCGCTGTCGACCTCTTCAACCACAGGGTTACTTGGGGCCGCTCCCTTACCGCGAGGTGGCAGCCAATTCTCCAAAAAATGAGAAGATCGGGTGGAGGCGCTGCGCGTCACGACAGTCTTGTTTCTCCTTCCTCGCGGCGGAACAGGCGGACGACTGAAGCCTTCCGGGGGAGGAGAAGGAGGTAATGTCTGAAGCGGCACTACGTTCAAAGGTGCGTCATTTTCTCCAAAGGAGCGTCCCTCAGCGTCACCTGCCGATAAAATGTTTTAAATATAACAAGAAAGTCAGGGCGATAAGGCAATAAAAGAAAAAACTCACCAACGGCACACTCTGACAGAGGCCTGAACCGAGCAAATTCTCGAATACGGAAAGGCCCTTCTATCTCTATTAGATCGTTAATATTAGACACATCCATACTGGACAACACATCTGGTTTTTGCCAAGCGGCACCAGTGATCACTCGATTGAACCCACCGCGCCAATACTGAGAGGGTAAGCGGAGGGTGAAGAAGCCGTTTTTCCAGTTGGCCACGTTCTCTTCGAAGCCTTGAAAGTTCCGTCAGAAGAACCGAATGACATCCTCATCCCATCTAGGGGTAATATCTATCAAACAGCCGCGGCACCTTAAGATAAAAAATGTATGAAACAGATCGAGCGATGGAGCGAAAATACGCTTCATCTCGCACGAACGAAGAAAGGCGTAAAGCCCACACCAGGAGGGGGGAGTTATTTGAACGGGATTAAGATCATGATGGTTGAGCAGCTTCATCAGAGAAGTATGAAGTGGAAGACGAAACCCGTAGGTAAACATCTTGAAATAAACCAGCCGGAACGTCCCCCACATGGCGTCCGTAAGCCGGGTATCCTTCAGAGAGATAAAGGGGCGATATCCCATAGGAAAAGTGATACCATGTTCCTCTAACTCAGCCCTCAAAACTTCATTACAATCGAAGATACTACGAGCTTTCCTAACCTCAGGATCTAAGGGATTCTCGGTTGTTGCAGAGGATGTAGTATAAGACATAATGGACTGGAAAAGTAAAATTACGGCGATAGAAGAACAAAATACCTGGAGCAGAGAACCAGTGAATCGGCCGTCGGCACCGACGAACAATTGCAGAAAAACCTCTCGGGAAGAAAGAAGCACAGAAGAAAGGAAATACGAAGAGTTTCGAAATATCAGCAGAAAAGTGTTAAAATAGAAGAGCGAATTCCTTTTGAAGGAAAAACCTAAAAAAGGAACAGCCTGTGAAAGCAAAACACGTGCAAAGTGAAAAAGGACGCGTGGACAGTCATCAATGCCTTTTGGAAGAAGACAGTTGCTGATAAAAAACTGAAAAGCGGTTGCGTCCCAGCGAAAGGTTTACTCCCGCGATAATCCTGGAAACACAAAAAAGGAAAGCGGCGGAAAAACGAAAGAAAATAAAAGCTTTATTATTTTAAGAAGCCATACGGCATCTACAAAAAAAAAAAAAAAAAAGGGCGCGCTACGCCCATCTATTCTCCATCAGACCAGGAGATGCCGTAGCAGTAGACCACATCATCCTCATCCTCACCAGCGAAAGGAAAAGGTTCTTCAACCTTCTCTCCCACGAGAGCAGATGACTGATCTGACTTCTCCTCAGCAGGCGGCGGCATCGTCCCCACAGCCGAGCAGGCAGAAGGAGCCTCTTGCGGTGACTCGCGCGGAGGACAGGATGTTTCCTTCCCCTTCGAAGAAAAAGTGGCCAGAGCATCATAGAATGATCTAGAAGCCTTCGCAGCCTCCTTCCTCCATTTCTTGCGGCACCGTCGGTGAACGGGCGGCCTCCTGGGGGGCGATGGAGGAGGAGCATCCGAATTAGGAGAGGTCGGGGGAGTTGGTGGAGAATCCCGTGCAAACGTATCTAAGAAACAAGAATCGGCCATGAGATTAACACCGTTGGAGAGAAAAACGACGAGAAGATAAATGATAATGAAGGAAGGAAGATCCCCTTTTAAATAGCCAGAAAACGGGGGGAAAAAGGGTCTTTTAATCTTCCAACCCGACTCTTGAGAAAAGACACGTGTACATCCTGAAGTACAAAAGTGGATTTGCAGTCACGCCTGTTGAGATTTTCCCCTGATCGAGGAAAACCGTAAAATTTGCCCAATCAGTTGCCAGGGCAACAACGGCTTGGATTTAATGCAGAGCAACCAAATAATAAGAACCCAGTGGCTGAACCGTTTTCAGTTGGGCTGAGAATATCTTCGTTGGAAAATGACAAAGAGAGCAATAAAGAAGAAGAAGAAGAACAGTCGCAAGACGACATGATAAGAACTGTTTATTCATTATGGCCTAATGGCCGGAAGGTACATGAACAAGAGGGAAAAGAAAAGGGTACAAAGGGAGCCACCGCTATCAGGCATCAGAGCCAGCGTCCTCGGGCACTTCGGGAAGGTCCCTCAAGGAATCCATGACCAAGAGCAGATCATGGGAAGTGGCTCTCATTCCCTTCAGGCAGCACCCCAGCATATCTTTGCGCTGCTGCAGCATGGCAATCACCACTTGGATCCGAGCGATGGAGGCTGACAGTTTCGATACGCTCTCCAAAGGACTGAAATCCTCCAGAGAGGTGGCCCCCAGCCTAGAGTGAAGCGGGGTCAGCATCCCTTGTAACTCCAGGATGTCCTCAGAAGTCTTGACCAGCATGTTCTCCAGGAATCCGACGTCACCATCATTAAGGTTCTTGAGAGAATGGCCCTTACAAAGGAGGAAATTCTTAGTCAGATGATCCATGATGCGTGTTGGAAAAGATGAGGAGAACGTGGGTGGAAAAAACTCCCTGATTTATAGGCTCCAAGAGGGAGGTTTCGGAGGAAAGGACAATGGGGTTCATAAAAGACGAGCCGACCTGAAACCGCAAGGGCTGATGAGCCCACAGCGGAAGGAAAGGGCAATGTTCGTATACCGTCCGTAATACAGATATCGGCAGGAATGCGAGACAAGGTCAGGAAAAACACCGAAAGACACGATATCACGGGTGGCCATCACGTAAAGGCCATATGGCTACCGGTATCCATAGTGTAAGGCCGCGTTGATGTCACAGGTACCCCTAGATGCGTAAAACCGCGCTGGCATCGCAGGCATCTGGTGGTATAAAGCCGCGCTAATCATAGGCAGCTGATGGCGTAAAGCCTCGTTGATACCGCTGTTTCCCTAAGCGTAAAAGAAAGATTGGCCTCGTATTGACCTCAAACCTCTATAAGTACAAAAGTTTGCTAACCTTTATATACGAATATATCTCCTTCCTATGTTTGCAGAACACTTGGAAGGACCATGGACCTGGAATATGTGCCAGTCCCCGGTGTGACTTGGTCAAATATCCTAGACAATATTATCGGTGACCCGACAACAGCTCTTTCACAACTCGAATAAGCTGAGGCTTCTTAAGTCCCCCCGAGGGACCAATCAGAGTAATACCGCCAGGCGGAGAGTAATGACCTCGCAACTACAAGGGTGATAGGGGCATCCCTCTGGGACGAATCTTTAGATAAGAACAAAAGTCGGAGTCAGCTTGCCCCGTATCCTCAGGCTCAATCTCCAGCTCATCACTTGAGTCTTATCGACGTTGAATAATCCAAGAAGCTCGGAGACCCTGCGAACTCATCACCTCGCGACGAAAACCTTCATTCAAGATGACAGACATGGACATCCCTTGGTAAACACTCGGGCTCGTTTTCAGTTGGGCTTATGATAACAATCGAGATAGTCTTAACGGTCCTACTGCACAAACGGTTCTTATCGGAACGGATCCCCCTGAGCTCCATAAGGATATCCCTGTATCGCCTAAGGATCAGCGAAGAATTCCTAGGATGGTCGACTTCAGCGGAGGGGGGGAGACTCACGCAATTCTATACGCACGGCGTCATCCCATCCTAGGGACCCACATGGTTATCGCTCCCGGCAACCCCATCAGACATCGCCGTGACGTCATCCACTGATATTGCCTGTGACGTCATCATCAAACGGCGCCCTCTTTGATATCGCCAGGTATCGCTGGCCAGATCTATAAATACCCCACCATTTTTCACAATGAAGGTAAGGTCATGCTCACCTAGAGAAACCTCTACCACTCTTATAACCTGAACTAACTTAAGCATCGGAGTGTCTACGCCGGAGCTCCCCCTCCGGCACCTTGCAGGTACACTCGCCGTCATTCACCACCATTCCGATCGCACACGACGCAGAATCTCGCAAGATTGAAATTAAATCTTATCACTATCCGAGACACTTTTCCAGATGAAAAACTGTGTCTTGCCCACGTGGTCCAATTCCCATAGTTCTCGGACATTACAAATTTTTGTGCTACTAGTACCTACCCCACAGATGCTTCCCCATCCGATTGCAACAAAGTCAGAAGGCAAGCCAAATACTATATTTGGGATAGCCCTTATTTATAGAAGCATTGCTCGGACCAGATAATTCGTCGTTGTGTAACCATGGACGAGGTGCCCTCGATCCTAAAATTCTGCCATTCTGAAGGAGGACATTTCGCGGCAAAGAAAACTGCCCTCAAGGTCTTAGAAGCCAGTCTCTACTGGCCGACAATCTTTAAAGATAGTTACCTCTTTTATGCTTCGTGCCCTTGATGCCAAGCCACGGTCAAAATCGGGGCTAGGAACCAGATGCCTCTGACCAGTATCATTGTTTGTGAGATTTTTGATATCTGGGGTATAGATTTCATGGATCCGTTCCCTAGTTCCTTCGACAATATCTACATCCTGCTTGTCGTTGATTATGTTTCAAAATGGGTTGAGGCCAAGGCAACTAGGACAAATGATTCCATGGTGGTAGTGACTTTCCTACGCACCCATATCTTCAATAGGTTTGGTACACCTCGTGCCCTGGTCAGTGATTGAGGCACCCATTTCTGCAACCGTGTCGTGACCTCTTGATAGCATGTTTTAATTGTAGGTTCTTCCCCTTTTGTTTTGGCCTTTTTGAGGGCATGATACTCCTGATTTTCCCTTTTTTCCTTTTTCCCATGGTTTTGGCAGATCAGCGCTTAAAGGAAGAAAAGAATGAAAGCGGACAATTTTGAAGGATTTATGGAGTCTTTAAGCTTCGAGGCCTAGAAGAGTAGAATGTCATTGTGCCCTCGACACCAACCAGACCATTGAGCAGACTTGTGCCCTTGATACCTACATCGGATCAAAGATCAAAAGCCAAAGGAAAGCATCTTCGAAGATTCGCATAGGATTCCATGCGCTTCAAAGAGATGCCTGACGCTCCGGAAGATCCCAGAATATTCCCTCCAGAGGAAGCGTCCTTCCTATGTGTTGTCGCCCCCTCATGCGCTGACACCCTCTCTCCTTGAGCTGTATTTTATCCCTTAGCTAGTTTTTAGGCTATTTAAGCTTACCTTTAGGGTTTTTGTAAGGACGGCGATCCTAATACATTCTCTCTCTTTACCTAATTTTTAGGGATTCTCTCTTCCTCTTTTTGAGCATCGTCGTCAGCTTGTAAAAGGGAAAGCTTGATTTCCTCCATCGGTTTTTATTCTAATATACTTCTCCTTTATTTTCTTTTCAATATAATTTATGTTATTCTCTTCTTCCACCGTCTGTTTATATTTTATTATGAGTAGCTAAATACTTTTATCTTAGTAAAGGGTGTTTCAAGGGTTGTAAGATTCAGTTAAGAGGCCTAATGCATGCTTAATATATTCTCTTGTCACATTTGGTTGTTTACCATTTTATTTCCATGCTTACTTAGATATGTTAAGGGCTTGATCAACTGTTGATATTTCTGTTTGAGTGCTGTCATCCTAGCAGCGATAATGCCATTGCGAGGTTCTTAAGAGTAGTAGACACCTAGTGGGGACATCGCGAGAGGTCTTTCATCTAGGGGTAAATGATTGCTTATGTTATGTGTTGCGAGCTTGACAAACTGAGATGTCATGCCCTAGATCTGTCTCGCCTCAGCTTCATGGGCGTTTTGAGTAGTGCCTCCCCGCATTCATGCCTGTGAGGACGGCAGAACGTCAAGACCACCTTATTAACAGTGAAAATGAGAGGTAGCTCTTATCTAAGAAGGCGAGTAGGGGATTTTTAGTGAGAACTTGGTTCCCATAGCAGATCTGTGCATGAGTTTGGAATATTTTTGTGCCAATGACTAACTGACCTGAAACGCTACCTGAGAACACCTTTTGCTAAGATCTTTTCCCATCAGATTAATATCTCTTTTACTACTTTTTGTATTTTCTTGATCTTGAACTGCTTTTATTATCTTGCTCTAGATTGTGTTTTGATCTCTTGCCCTCGAATGGTTGTCACTTTTATATTGTGATTTGTGTTTACAATTGTCTGCATTGTTAGCTCCCTCTTCTATGTTGATTAGTTCGTTGATCAACATAAAACCCCCCCTTTCAGTGTTACCAGTTCATTTTCTATTGCATTTGATCCCTACCATACATCTAAATTAACTTGTTATTCCTTCAATCTCTGTGGTTTGACCTTGTCTTGCCCTTTACACATTTATTTGTGCATTTAGGCATCAGGAAAATATTAAGTACATTTGAGTGACGATCAAATTTTTGCGTCGTTGCCTGGGATTGAACGGTACTAATTTTATTTTTATTTTTGTATGACCAGGAGATCTGCTCCAGATTTACTCCCTCTAGACCTCGAATTAACAAGAACGGAAAGAGGACTTCGAAGGCAAGCCAGAGGTTCATCTATTCAGCGTAGAGTGATCCCACATCCTGCCCTCGACGGATATCCTTCCAATCTGGCCGACTAGGACCGTCAGTTTTTCCTAGACCTAGCTTACCTCCATCATAACCTCGAAAATCCACTAGCCGCCCATTTTAATTTTCCAGCAATGGAAAGACCATGACAACCATGTACGTCATGAAGAACCACCACCACCTCCTCCAGATCAACAAACCATTGATCATTTCAATGCAACCACCGACATGTCAATAGTTGCATCATCTGGCCCACTGTTCCTCACGATTGGACCCTGAAGTCAGCTGAAGGGGTTGCCGAGGAGAATGTCCTATGCCACCTTCAACAACTCCATTCTATTTGTGAGGCCATGAAACCTCCTAATGTTAGCATCGAGCAAGCCAAGCTGCGCGCCTTCCAGTGGTCTCTAAAGGACGATGCCCTCAACTGGTATTATGACCTTCCACCAAGATCCATCCACTCTTGGGCAGAAATGTCAAAAATCTTCACTGAGAAGTATTATCCGACCTCGATTACCAATACCACGCACAAACAACTTGTCTCTATAATCCAGAAGAAGGAAGAGGATCTAGCCCAGTATTATGAGAGGTTCCAGAAGATGTAATCTTCATGCCCATCCCAAAACCTTACAGAGCATGCCCTTGTTCAGTATTTTTGCACATGCCTTAAGACCTATGATAGAGCCCTCCTCAATGTTGCCGCTAACGGCTCTCTAACAGCTCTAACTCCAGCTGCTGCCAAGGCAACCATAGAGCTCATGGCCAAGAATGCCATGTCTGATGCCACTAACAGTGGAGGTCAAGACGCCCAAGTGGCTGCCATGCAAAATCAACTATCCTCTCTAACGGGGATGTTTCAGAATTTTATGATAGGGCAATTCACGCCTATCAAGGCCTGCCAAATATGTAATTTTGCGAATCATCCCACTGATGCATGCCGTCATATTCTGGACGAAATCCAAGTCAATGTTGCTGGCCAGTATGTCCAGGCTCCTTACGGTCAAAACTACAATCAAGGCTGGAAACAACAAAATCTAGGATGGGTTCCAAACCCTCAACCGTCGGGACCTAGCCATCAACAACACCAACAGACCCACTATTGCTGTCTAGACGGTTACTCCGGTTTCCATCAGATCCTAGTAGCCCCCGAAGATCAGGAGAAAACCACCTTCACATGCCCCTTCGGCACCTTTGCTTATAGGCGTATGCCCTTCGGCTTGTGTAACCGCCACTTTTCAGCGCTGCATGGTGAGCATTTTCTCTGAACTAGTTGAAAATGGGATCGAGGTCTTTATGGATGACTTCACTGTATATGGGAATTCCTTTCCAGAGTGCATGAGTAAATTGAAGCAGTGTTTAGAGCGCTGCATAGAGACCAATCTTGTCCTAAATTTTAAAAAATGCTACTTCATGGTGGATCGAGCCCTCGTTCTAGGCCATATTATCTCGGCCAAGGGAATCGAAGTCGACAAGGCCAAGATTGAGGTGATTGAATCTTTACCCTATCCAGCATGTGTTCGCGATGTGCTATCTTTTCTAGGGCACGCCGGTTTCTACAGATGGTTTATTAAAGACTTATCCAAAATTGCCCAGCCTATGTGTCGCCTGCTCCAGAAGGAAGTCACCTTTGACTTTGATAAGAATTGCAAAGCCGCCTTTGAACTTCTCAAAAACAAGCTTATCTCAGCCCCGATAATTCGTGCCCCCGACTGGTCCTTACCTTTCGAGGTCATGTGCGATGCTAGCAATCAAGCCCTATGCGCCATTTTAGGTCAAAAGAAGGACAAGGAAACCTATGTCATCTACTATGATTCCAAGTTATTAGATCCAGCCCAGCAGAACTACACAACCACAGAAAAGGAATTATTGGCAGTAGTTTACACCCTCGACAAGTTCAGGCAGTACCTCTTGGGCACTCACGTTCTAGTATATTCGGATCACTCAACCCTTAGATGCTTATTGACGAAGGCTGATGCCAAGCCTAGGCTCATTCGATGGATCTTATTGCTACAAGAATTTAACATCTTGATCAAAGATAAGGCAGGAAGAGAAAATCTTGTGGCAGATCATTTAGGTAGACTTCCAACCCAAGAAGACAATTCGCTTGTCCCTATCCGCGATACTTTCCCAGACGAACAATTGTGTCTTGCCCATGCTATCCAGTTTCTATGGTTTTCAGACATTGCAAACTTCTGTGCTACCGGTACCTACCCTGTCGATGCTTCCCCATCCGAATGCAACAGAATCAGAAGGCAAGGCAAATACTATATTCGGGATAACCCATATTTGTGGAAGCACTGCTCAGATCAGATCATACGTCGTCGTGTAACAATGGACGAGGTGCCCTCGATCCTTAAATTCTGCCATTCTGAAGGAGGACACTTCGCGGCCAAGAAAACTACTCTCAAAGTCCTGGAGGCCGGACTATATTGGCCATCTATCTTCAAGGATAGTTATCTCTTCTGTGCTTCGTGCCCTCGATGTCAAGTCACGAGCAATATCGGAGCAAGGAACCAGATGCCTCTGACCAGTATCATAGTATGTGAGATCTTCGATATCTAGGGCATAGACTTCATGGGACCCTTCCTAAGCTCATTCGGTAACATCTACATCCTTCTTGCCGTCGACTATGTTTCCAAATGGATTGAAGCGAAAGCTACTCGAACCAACGATGCCAAAGTGGTAGTGAGTTTCCTCCGCACTCATATCTTCAACCGATTCGGTACGCCTCGTGCCCTCATAAGTGATCGAGGTACCCATTTTTACAATCGTGTCGTGGCCACGCTCCTGAACAAATATGGAGTTCATCACCGAACTTCTACAACCTATTATCCACAGACAAACGGATAATCTGAAGTCTCCAACCGTGAAATCAAGTCTATCCTTGAGAAGACGGTCAACTAGTCCCGAAAAGACTAGAGTTTAAAGTTGGATGATGCACTCTGGGCATATCGCACTGCTTTCAAGACCCCAATAGGGATGACGCCCTACAGCTTATTTATGGGAAACTGTGCCATCTGCCTATCGAGTTAGAGCACAAAGCTTTCTGGGCGATCCGGATGGTTAATACAGATCTTGGGCAAGCTGGTCAACACCGACGTCTTCAAATTCAAGAGTTGGAAGAACTAAGGGATGATGCCTATGAAAATGCTCTGATTTACAAGGGCAAAAGGAAGGCCCACCACGATAAGCATCTCCATCCCAAATCTTTTATTGTTGGTCAGAAAGTATTGTTGTACAACTCTCGCCTTAGTCTTTTTGCAGGAAAGCTTAAATCTAAATGGACAGGACCCTACGTGGACGATCATAGATTAAAGCCTTTCTATGAAGGATTCTTGCCCTCAACAGTGGAAGAGATGAAAGTGGAGAACCCACTTGTTGCGCCCTAGATGCGCAGCTCACGTCGAGGCCTCAACGAGTAAAAAGGCTACACTGGAAGGCCTCTTGAATGACGTTCCATTCTTTTCTCTCTCCTTTCTCTCTTTTATTTAATTCTGAAACTTTTTGTTTTTCTCGTGTATCTTATTTTATTTATTTTCCTTATTTTTATCCTCTGATCTCGCTCCTTTCCCATGCGATTTTATTCTCTGTTAAAAAATTATCTTTCGACTTATTCCCCTTTTTTGTCTTTATCTATTCTAACAACTCTTTTTAAATTTCAAAAAGGCAAGCGGTTGGGATACGAGGACCTGCTCTCTCTCTCTCTCCTGGTTCCAAGATGCCATGTCAGCCCAGGAGACAAAAAAGTAGCCCTAATTAATGTCATGTCAGACGCCAGCGGCTTTTCCCACACGCTCCCCCTCATCCTTTCCCCTCTCTCATCCAGCTATCACCCATATCCCTCTCACAAACCTTTCCTTCTCTCACAAACATACAAACACTTCACCACTGACCCGTCACCATCACAGCAAATGAATTTCTCTCTAATCTCACCAAACTCACTCTTCCCCATGGGTATCAAGCATGTCGCCACGAAACACAAAGATCAAGAACCTTGTTCCTCCTCCTCAACCCAAAACTCCATTCCCGAATCTCTTAGCCTCGGCCTCGACGAGGAAAATCCCCCATCTCCGACCGCCCCTCCCACCGCCAAGCCGGTCACGAGCCCCACTGCTAAAAATCAGTCCGACGACGAGCTAGATATCATCGGCTCGATCCCAGCAACCTCGGCGATGACCAGATGCGGCCGGGTAACTAGAAAACCCAGTTCTACCCCCACGCCCAAAAAGGCCAAAGTGGAAAAGCCCTCGCCTGTGGCCAAGAAAAAGCTGACAGTGGGCGAGGTGCTGAAGGACACTCTGGTGTCCAAGTCTGAGGCTGAGGATGATGCGTCAACCGGGGCTGAGGAAGAAGAAATTGAATGTACAGCCGCTGGCGCTGGCGACGAAGAAGGTTCCGATGAGAATGATGCCGAGGAAGTAGAGGGCGATGAAGATGCTGAAAGAGAGAGGGCTGAGAAGGAAGCAGCCCAGTAAGCTGAAAAGGAGGCCGCGGTGAAGAAAGCGGCCGCCAAGGGAAAAGCTAAAGTTCTCCCCAAAGCAAACCAGCCAGCGGAGCCGGAGACACCACGCGAGAGGAAGAGAAAAGTAGCACCTTCCTCAAAGGTCCAGAGCAAACCCACCTTAACAAAGAAAGCACGTCGTGCCCAGGACGACGATTCAGATGTCGAGGGCTCGACGCATGTGCCTAACTCTACACCGCGAACGTCTTCCATCCAGGTTGTCTCTAACCTTTCTAACCCCCATGTCTGGCTGTCTTTTGATGATAAACCCTCTTTGGATAAATTGCATGCCATGAACTCCAGAGGCGTTAGCCCGTGTGCGCGCCTAGATCTGGAATTTTTAGGAAAGATGGGCCAAGAAACTCGAGTCCGAGAGCTTGTTGGCAACATCGGTTGGGATTCTTTGTTCTTTTTAGAACACCCAACCTATGTTGAGCTCTCGCTGGAGTTCTTCACTACTTTTTGGGTTGATTCAGACCATTTCAAGCCTAAGGGCAAACATGGGCCGAACCCTTCGACCCCTGGTCTAATTAATTTTCGCTTAGCGAACAAGTGGTTCAAGCTTTCATTGAATGAGTTTAATTGCATGCTTAATTTTGTCTCTCCTGATGGTTTAAAATCTTCTGCTTATAAAAATACTTTGACTATAATCCCTCCTGTGTTTGATCCCGATGTGGCTTTTCGTGAATTAACTGAGAATCCTAGTGATGAATTCAACCCTAAATTCTCTAAAGCGCATGAAATTATGGATCCTGCCCTTAGAATTTTGCATCATTTTCTTGCCCTTACTTTTGCTGCTAGATTTCAATCTTCAGGGCAGTTAACTTTGCAAGAACTTTTTCTTCTTTGGTGCATGAAAAATAAGCGTAGGTTGAATTTAGGATTTTGGATTGCCTCTGCTATTATCCATGTTCAGAACGACTCTCGTGGCCCCATTTTAGGTTCTCTGATTGCATTGCTTGCTGTGAACCTGCGTAACATTGATTTGATCTCTTCTGGCCTTAGTGAGCCCATTGTATTTAAGGATTTAGATCCCCGTACCCTTAATAGTATGGGGCATTTATGTATCTCACATGGAATTTTGAGGTTTTCCGTAGGTAGTACGCCCTCGGCAGAGAAGGTCTTCGGCACGAAGCATGGAGGAAATTTTGACTACCCCAACCTTTCGAGGCCTCAAGTCACTATGACCCCTCGTGCCCCCGAAGGAAATTCAAATCGTGCCCCCAAAGGCAATCAAGCAAGCAATCCATCCGATCTATCTTCCTAGCCGATCCTTAGAATCGAGCGTCTTCTCCAAGTTGTGCTCAGGGAACTTCAGGCTTTGACAGCTGAAGTGACCAGGAGCAAGCTTCCACCCTCCTGATCCCCCGAACAATTTTTTGTTGAACTTGTGTGTGCCCTTCCCACATTGAGGACAATGCGCTGCCTAAGTGTGGGGAGGGACTTATTTCTGTTTTATGTGTTTTTCTTCTGATTGACTGCATGTTTTAAATTCCGCAAACGTGCATGACTGTGTGTTTTCGTAAAAAAAAATTCAGATTTTAATTTTTGTCAAAATTCTGCCACTACCAGTTTTTTTTGAAATCCCTCATGAATGGACACACACTTTTGATCACATGCGCACAAGTATGAACCACCAACACCTTGTCTAGACCTAGTTGTTCTCGTTTTTGCTTGTTGAACCTTATATCCATATCTAGGCCTAGACACAAGTAGTCACAAAAGCACCCTATGAGCACTTGAGCTTCCATGTCTATCTCTTTTCTTGAGTGATTAGGATGCTTTAGCTAGGCACTGGTTAGGCTTGCATGATATCCCTGGGTATAGGCACTATCAGACATGGGAAAGCTTCAATTTGACAGAAAAACTTCGCATCAATGTCTTTTTCTTTCTTTTCTCCCTCTCTACTTCTTCTCTTTTCATGCCCCCAACATTCCCCTTCTTTTCATATTCTTTCCTGACCATTCGTTTCTTTTCTTGACCCTTTTTTCTTGGCAGGTGAGGCAGTAATCGTCGAGGGTATCGTAGAGGGCTAGATTCCAGAAAGTCATGCAGAAAAGTTCAAGTGTGGGGAAGGCAAGAAAGAAAGACTTCAACGCAGAAAGCAGAATTCTAGGGCAAGAGAGCCGAAAATAATTTTTTTCTCTTCGAGCCCTAGTCCGTTCTAAACAAGTCGAGCCCCCAGAAAAGTTCAAGTGGGGAGGAAGCCGAAGAAGTCAATCATCGATGCTGGAAGCATATCTAGAGCAAAAGCCAAAATAGAAAATCAAAAGTTCCATGCTCTAGAAAATCCTAGAAGCAGAAAAGTTTGTGCCCTCTCCTTTATATTTTCTTTTCAAAAAAAAAATACTTGTATATATATATATTTCGAAATAAAAGGAGAGGGACATTACATAAACAAAATATTTTCCACGTCCGGAGCTGCAACAAGAGAAGAACTTCCTGCCCTCGAAGAAGAAGGCCTCTGTCTAGCCCCCGAATCATCATCGTGCCCTCGATGAAAGTTGCCTTGCCACTTCGCCTTTTCCTAAGCCAAGGAACCCATCCAGGTTCTATCTGGTTCTTTCTTTTCTTTCCTTCTCTTCTCCCTCCAGTCCTCTTTTGTTCTTTTCCTACTCTCTTCTTTCCTCACTTATAGCTCACTCGATCCCTTTTCTTTCTTTTTGCTGATACGTTGTCTTTTCTGATTGATGATTGCCCATGCATGTGTACTACTGTACTCAGATTGATGTGTAAGTTTGACCTTGTGTTGTATTATGTGCATTTAGTTTTGAGCGTTAAACACTTAGCCTTGCGTGTGAGAGTGAGCGTAAACACGTATCTGGTGAGGATTGCTGATTAAGGGCTTGATATGGGAAAGTTTGATCTTTGGGGTCGTTACCCCTCTAGTTTGAAATCTAGCTCGGCGCCTGTTTGTATTTGTGTGTGATTAGATGTGTTGTCTGTTCTTGAGGTGTTTTTCAGTTTTGTGGTTGCTCGAGGGCGAGCAATGGGCAGTGTGGGGATGTTTGATAGCATGTTTTAATTTTAGGGTTTTCCCCTTTTATTTTGGCCTTTTCGAGGGTATGATACTCCTTATTTTCCCTTTTTCCCATGGTTTTGGCAGATCATTGCTTAAAGGAAGAAAAGAATGAAAGCGAGCAATTTTGAAGGATTTCTGGAGTCTTGAAGCTTCGAGGCCTTCCATTGACGTCCCCTTTAAGCATTCTTGAATCCCGTGCTTCAAGGACATTTCCTCTGCAGGGAATATTCTGGAATCCCGTGCTGATCTTCGAAGATGCTTTCCTTTAGCTTTTGATCTTTGATCTGATGCAGGTATCAAGGGCACAAGTTTGCTCAATGGATTTCAGGTCTGGTTGGCGTCCTTCCTATGTGTTGTCGCCCCCTCATGTGCTGACACCCTCTCTCCTTGAGCTGTATTTTATCCCTTAGCTAGTTTTTAGGCTATTTAAGCTTAACTTTAGGGTTTTTGTAAGGACGGCTGATCGTCACTCAAATACAATATATAATGCCTGAATATATGCGCACAATTGATATATGTACAGTAGTAGTCAGGGTCGAACACAGGGATTGGGAGAGACTGATTCAAGGTCTTGAATTAAAACATAGAACAAAAGCACAAAAATGTAACAAACAAGGGGGGTTTTAGTTGACTAAGCAAGTTAGCCAAGAGAGATTTGGAGGTAACAATTCTAACTATGAAAGCAATAATCGGGGCCTCGATAGTGAAACTTGAATCGGGGTCCCGAAAGGTAAAAGATGGCAAATCAATGATCAAGGTTAGAACAATAAAGCCGAGAGATAAGTAAACACAATGAGTCAAATAGAGAGAAAAATCTTAGCAAAGGATATTCTTAGGTTGCATTCGGGGGCTCGATCGTCATCAACGTAAGGATATTCTATTCATGTGACATAGATATGACATAGGGACCAGATTCCTCAGATATCCCCTACTTTCCCCTTAAGAGAAACTACCCCCCGTTTCCACATATGAGGGTAGTCTTGACAGCCCGCCATCCCTCCAGGCACGAATACGGGTGGGCAATATTAAGGCTGCCCATAAAGATAAGAAAAGACACATCTAGAGCTAAAGGTCCCTGAGTTTGTCAGGCTCGTGACCCCGCTCTAATCAACTACTCACCCTAGCTAGGCGAGACCATTTCGGCACGATTACCCCTAGACTAGGTGCCTACTTGTACCATGCAACTTCCCGACACCTTCCCATCACATGGACGACAACAATCACACAAGAAAATTATCAGTTGATCAAGCATCTAATTATCCCAAGCGAAAATATAATTAAAATGATAAGCAATTGAATATGGCAGCAACAGTATATTAAGCACATTTAGGCCTCGAATCTACCCTTGCAACCCTTGAATTACCTTTGCTAAGAACTAAGGATTTAGCTACTCATGCTTGAAGAGGAATTAATCATAAATATAAAGAAAATAATAAGTAAAGAAATAGATTTAAGGGAAGAAAACTTGATTACTAAAGGCCGGAGCAATGCTCCGATTTGCTACAAAAACACTTCAAGCCCGGCGGCTAAGGGGAAGAATGCTAAGAAGAACTAGAGAGATGAAACTAAAGAGAAGTCTAGAGTATGTGGATTAATTCTAATACATCCAAGCCTCCTTTATTTCTATCCTTGAAGTCCTATTTAACCTAGAAATTACAAGCACAAAATATCTTCAGCCCAACTAGGGGACAAAATCCATTTAAGGAAGGCCTTACATAAAGCAAACATGCTCCTTAAAGCAAAGAACAGAAAAGCACAAAGCTGGTGGTAGAAGTCTGGTTTGCCTAGCTTTGGCAGATCGGGAGCAGGCTTTGACAGGCTCAAGGGCTGACTTGGAGAGATGGAGATAAACTCTGGGACTCGTGCGGAACTTCTCTGAAAAGTGTTCGAGGGGACATGTGGAAACTTCGCCAAGAGGACACGTGGAAATGCCGATCTTTACCCTTCGGGGTCTCGAATCGAGAATCTTTGTCGGGACCTTGAAGGTTATCCTAGTGTCAGGACCTCGAATTTGGTCTTGAAGTTCGAATTCGCACAAAAAAGCTCCTAAAACATGTGTTTTCGCATAAACTCCCTTTCTAGGCCTAGATCTGCAATAGTGATGAAAACAAGGGTATATCAGCAGAATCATGCCTTAAATCAATGGAATAATAGAGGGAAAATTATGCATAAATACACGTTATCAAATAATCCCCACACTGCCCAATGCTCACCCTCGAGCATTCACAAAATTTAAAACAACCCCCCGAAATAGAACTAGCACAATCAGACCATAGCACAGAGAATAAGCACGCTGCTTCAACAGTCGGGACATCGATTGAAACAACCCCTGCCTAGATGAACGCCTGCATCAGATCAGAAGGATAACGACCCTTAAGAAAATACTTTTCTTCACTAGGCCTTGACATGAGCAATCCTCACTGGAATGTGTTTACACTCTCACTCGCAAGTAAGGGTAAGTGTTTAACGCTCAAAGAAATGCAAGTAATGCAGCACGGAACAAAGTATGCAAATCAATCCGAGTTAAAGAGCACATGCATGGGCAATCAAACAATCAAAAGACTTTACATCAGGGACAAGAATAAAAATAGAAGTAGCAAAAATAGGAAGGGTGGAGGAAGGAGGTAGAAAGAAAAGAGAAGGTATGGAGAGCAGAAATATGGAGAAAAGTTGGAAGGGAAGAGAAGAGGGGGAAATGAAACCAATCTCAAACCTGGAATGCTCCCTTGACAAAAGAAATGATTCGGGTGTGGTGAGAGAGTACCGTCGAGGGCTCGAAGATGAGGGCTAGATAGGCTTCTCCTTTTCTAGCGGGGTCGGGACCTTGACCGACTGCTGGCAGATTTATTTCTTTCTTTTCGCACTTTTTTTACCCCCTTTTCTTTTTACTTTTGAGAAAAATATTTTTCTTTTGTTTTCTCTTTTTTTTTATATATATATTTTGAAAAGGGGGGCGAACCTTTTTGGCTTGTGGCTTATGGGGCAAGATTTTTTTCTTTTTGAATATTCTTTTTATCTTACCCTTGATCTGCTTTTGGCGTCGAATCTTACTTCTTGGGGGAATCCCCACACTTTGGCTTTACTAATCATCTAGCCCTCGATATCCCTCGGTACTGCTCACCTGCCAAGGAAAAAAAAGTCAAAGAAAGATTAGTTCAAGTGGTTTGAAAGAAGAAACATAGAGGAGGAGTCGAGGGTGGAATTCGGGGGTAAGATGATGGAGAAGAGAATGAAAGAAAGAAAGAAAAGTGAAAGGGAATAAAAACAGAAATTGATGCAAAGTCTTTATCTAATTGTTGCTTTCCCATGTCTAATTGTGCCTATACCCAGGGGTATCATGCATACCTAGCTTGTGCCTAGTTAAGCATTGAATCGCACAAGAAGGAATTGTAAGTGTTTAGCTCAAGTGCTCACAGGGTGCTTATGACTATTCATATCTTGGCCTAGATGCAGTCATAAGGGTTAATAGGCAGAAGATGAAATAATCAGGACCTTGACTGTATGGAAGCATTTTCATTCTAAGTGCACAAGTCGAGTGTGTGTGTCCATTCATGGGGTTTTTTAAAGACAGGCAAAAAGTTTAAACACTAATCATGCAATAAACTAGGAAATAAATAAAACATGCATAAAATGGGAAATACTAGCAGTTAAGGCCCCTTTAGGCATCGCATTGTCCTCAATGTGAGAAGGGCACAAAGTAGTTCAAAATAAATAGAAAGGACATAGTTTCAACAAAATATAAAAGATATTGAAAATGTTTAACAGTCCACGCAGGGGCAAGGGAGAAGATTGTTCGGGGTCTTGATCAGGATGGGGGAAGATTGCGCCTATCAACTTCCGTGATGAGGGCTTGAAGTTCTGCTAGGATGGCACGATTTGTACTCAGGATGGCATTGAGGAGTTAGTGCGTGGTTTCATCAGCTGGCACTCTTTCGGGAGCTTGAGGAATCGGGCCTTGCTCTGGAACAGTTGAAGTGGTAGTTCGGGCTTCAGTAGTGGGAGCTCGAGCTTGGGGTCGGGGTCTTGAAAGATCAGGGTATTCATATTTCCCTTCGATTTTGCCCTTGTTACCTGCGCTAAAACTTAGTACACCATCAGAAACACATAAAAACCCCATCAAGTCCAAGGTGTTGAGACCTAGAATCTTGAAGGGTGAGGGATGCGGGTGCAGGTTCAGTTCTTCAGGCTTCATGGAGTACAAGTTCATGGCTAAGTCAGTGATGACCGACCCGAGAACAGGCGAGCGACCCTGGGGGATACTCGAGATATTGTGAACTGCAAAGGCGATCCAGTATCCGAGGTTGACCCTTTTCTTGTGATGCATGGCCCATAGAAAAAAGAGCTCACTCTGGGTTAACTAGCCCAAGGTCCCGAATTTGCCCGAGAGTGTGATGGCTAGGAAGCGCTGCAAAATACGGAGTGAGGCGTCTTATATTTCACGAGCCTTGGTAAGGCGAGAGTCAAACACTGCTTTGGGGTTTCCGGAGAGCTCCTGAAGTACCTCATTGTTGTCAAAGTCGGCTGGAATGGAAGTCAGGGCATTTTGGTAGGTATCCTCTTGCACTTCATCTCGACGGACGAAGCAAAGGTAAACATTGAGATCATCTAAGGACATTTGGTTCCACTTACCAGCCAAACAAAAATTGATACAACCCTTGGTGGAGAGGTCGGGACCTTGCTTGTCCTTGGGCTTGAATAACTCGGGATCATACTAGAAGGTGGTAAAGAACTCAAGGGTGAGCTCTATGTATGTTGGCTTATCAATTAAGAACAGACTCTCCCAACCTATTCCACTAAACAGTTCCCGAATTCGGGATCCAATACCCATTTTGGTATAAAATTCTAGGTCTAACTTAGGGCATTGCCCAATACCTTTGGAATTCAACAGGCTCAACCTATCTAAAGATGGTTTATTAGGAAACTTGATAAAAGCATTTAAAGTGCGAAGGTCAGATGTTACCCGTTGTTGGTTTCGGGGTCCCGAAGCGGAAACAGGTGTCGAGGCCTCGACTGGCGGATCCTCAACTTTTTGCGTTTTGCACGGGGTCGCCGAGGCTTTCCCTTTCCCTTTTTCCGCCGAAGAGAGTTTCCTCTTCTTGGTGGCCGGAGTTTCTAGCACTGGTTTCTCCGCTCTGGCCAGAGTTTTTCCTTTCTTCTTTTTAGGGTTAGGGCTTGCTTCCTTCGGGGACTCAACCTCAGCCGCAGCCTCCTCTTCTTGGGTTCCTTCAGGGGCTTGATCTTCCTGCTCCGGCTGTCCTTCTCCAAAAAGGTCAGTCGTTTCTTTCTCAGCTCTCTCCCTTTCCTCTCTCTCTCTCTCTCCTATCTCTCTCTCTCTCTTCCAGGTTCTCGATCTCGGCCCTTTTCGCCTCTTTAAGGCTCTCACTGTCTTCATCCTCTTCTTTCGTCCCAGCTTCGGGGGCTTGATAGTCTGGTCTCAGCTCCCCTTTGTAACCGCCATAGGAAAGAGGCTCAACCTCCAATAGTTACAGGTTTTCTGCTTTTTGCTCCGGATTCTTCGTTTTCTTTTTGGTCTTGCTGCCGGTGGTGGTGGTCGGAGGTAGTCGGATGACTCATCCAAACCTGGTCATTGTGGACGTCGGGGGCTTGGATGAGAGGATTTGGATATCGTCGGGCTCGGAGTTGGGGTGGCTCTTGATAACGCCCAAGTTCCTCAAGAGAAGATGAAGGTGCCGATGAAGAGCAATGGATCTAGTCCTCGCGCACGGATGGTTACTTTGAAGGTTTGGATGGATGAGCGGATAATTTGTGGGGAAAGGGAGTTTAGATGCAGCGGAATATAATGGATGTATGGTAGAAACGGATTGATGGAAGACAAGAAATGGAACTTAGAATCCGAGAAAACCCTCTTGATAACAAGATCAAGCAACCTTTCTATGCAAAAACTAAGGATCTCTTTCCAATAAATTAACCCACTTAAATGGAAGTTTAAGGGATTTGATTACACGGAAACGATGATGGATAAACAGTGCCTTTAGACTGTAGTATCTATGGTGCCAAGAACCCTAACAATGGCCTAGCTAAAGGCCCGACTTAAGGCTTAAGAGAAGAGTATTCATCAAAATCAAAAGCAACCTAAAAATGAAGACAAGTCCTTCATTTTATAGGAAAAATAAATACAAGGGTAAAATGACCCATAACACGTGCGATGGCCGAGTGAGGCATGGGTGTGCGAGAGCATGTTGAGGGCGTGGGGGCGCGAGGGCATGACGAGGGCATGGGCGCACGAGGGCAAGGCGAGGGCGCGGACGCTCGAGGACAAGGCGAGGGCGCGGGCGCTCGAGGGTAAGGTGAGGGCGCGAGCGCTCGAGGATGAGGCGAGGGCGCGAGCGCTCGAGGATGAGGCGAGGGCGCGGGCGCTCGATGACAAGGCAAGGGTGCGAGTAAGGGCTTGGGTGCTCGAGGACAAGGCTCGGGCGTGAGCGAGGGCTCGGGCGCTCGAGGACATGGCGAGGGCACGAGCGAGGTGTCACGGGATGAGTATTTTGCGCAGCGATTTGACCCGTGCGACACCTAGCTTGCTCGCCCTCTTGCTCGCTAAGTCAGCCTACAACACACTAAGCCACAAGCTTAGAAGATGTTAGCACAAGTAAAGCTTAAAGAGCTAAGAACTTAGAAAGGAAAGCTCAAGAGAGTATGTGGGAGAATGCTTATGTATTGCTTGAATGCTTGGTGAATGTACAAGTGAGACTCCACCCCTATTTATACATAAAGGCCTCCTCAATGGACGGCTAAGATCGTTTGGATCCAACGGTGGAGATCAAGGGTTCTAGAATCCTCTATACATCTACTAACTTCTAGAATGACCTATACGAGTTCTAGCTTATGTGGGAAAAGTCTAGAAGACTTGTGAAGCTTGTGAGCCCAATTGGGCCTAAGTCGCCTTGTGAGCTTAAAAGGTCGTGACATTCTCCCCCACCTATGACGGCGACGCCCTCGTCGTCGTGGCTTCTTCGTGAAATGCCTCGATAATGTCCTTGTATTGCCACAACTCATCTTCTCGCTCCCAACTTGCCTCGCTATCCGGTTGGCCCCTCCATCGCACTAAGTATTCCACGTAGCTCGGATGTGTGCCCCTTCTTGGTACCACTCGATGGGCTATAATAGACTCCACGACCTTGTCAAAAGACTTGGTCACGGTAGTTGGTGCGTGCTGGGATTCCATGCGGGAGTGTCCTCGGTGTCGAAATGATATGGCTTGAGAAGACTCACATGAAACACCGGATGGATCTCAAGCCTCGATGGTAGCTCCAACTTATATGACACCTTACCTATCCGCTTAAGAATACGGAAAGGTCCTTCGTAGCGCCTAACGAGCCCCTTGTGAAGAGACTTAAAGGTCTTGGCTTGATGAGTAAGGAGTTTCACCATGACTAAGTCCCCAACATCATACTCCTTTGGTCTCCTCTTCTTGTCCGCCCATTTCTTCATCTTCTTGGCGGCTTTGAGCAAGTACGCCTTGGCCACATCTGTTTGCTCCTGCCAACCCTTGGCAAACTTGTACGCAGCTGGACTTTTACCCGTGTAGCCCCGCGCTACATCGCTAGGAGTCTTCGGTTGTTGGCCCGTTGCAAGCTCGAACAGACTCATGCTTGTTGCCTCGCTCCTATGAAGGTTGTAAGAGAATTGGGCGACGTCAAGTAGCTTGGCCCAATCACGCTGGTTGGCACTCATATAGTGCCGCAAGTATAACTCCAATAAGGCATTCACCCGCTCGGTTTATCCGTCAGTTTGGGGGTCAAAGCTTGTTGAGAAATTCAGACTCGATCCCAAGAGCCTAAAGACTTCTGTCCAAAATCGGCCAGTGAACCGCGGGTCCCGATCGCTCACGATCGTCTTCGGTATGCCCCAATACTTTACCACATTCTTGAAGAATAAGCCCGCCGTCTCCTCGGCCGTGCACTCCTTCGTTGCTGGGACGAATATGCCATACTTGGAGAACCTGTCTACTATGACCATGATCATGCAACACCCTTCGGACTTAGGTAGGCACGTTATAAAGTCCATCGAAACACTCTCCCAAGGTCTCTCCGGTATGGGCAATGGCTCCAAAAGTCCCGCGGGTTTCTGTAAATCCACCTTGTCTTGCTGGCACACTAGGCAAGTCTTGACATAATGCTCCACATCCTCACGCATCTTTGGCCAATAATAGGCGTCCTCCATGAGTGCTATTGTGCGCTCAACGCCCGGGTGCCCAGCCCATTTAGAGTCGTGACATTCTTTAAGCACTTCTTTTCGCAAGTTCCCCCATTTTGGCACATAGACCCGGTTGTCTTTGGCGTAGAGTAAGCCATCACTTAGCTAAAATTTCTTCGCCCTTCCTTGCTTGACGGTCTCCACAAGCGCCTTGGCTAGATGGTCTTGCTCCATTCCCTCTTTGATGCGCTCGATCACAGTAGTTTGGGCCTTGCTGATGGCAGCAAGTTCAACCCTACGACTAAGTGTGTCCGCCACCAAGTTAGCCTTCCCCGGCTTGTATTCTAGCACATAGTTGAACTCCGCTAAGAAATCCTACCACCTTGCTTGCTTTGGGCTGAGCTTCTTCTGTGTCAAGAAGTAGCTAGTGGCAACGTTGTCCGTCTTTACCACGAACTTGGACCCCAGAAGATAGTGCCTCCAAACACGAAGGCAATGGACCACCGCGGTCATTTCTTTCTCTTGCACCGTGTAGCGCCGCTCGGTATCATTAAGCTTCCGGCTCTCATAAGCAATCGGATGCCCTTCTTGCATGAGCACTCCACCAATAGCAAAATCGGAGGCATCCGTGTGCACTTCATATGGCTTGGTATGGTCCGACAATGCTAGGACCGGCTCCTCTATGATGGCCTTCTTCAATCCTTCAAAGGCCGTTTGGCACTTAGCCAACCAATCCCAAGTCTTGTTCTTCTTTAGCATGTCCGTCAAGGGCGTGGCAATTGAAGAGTACCCCTTGATAAAGCATCTATAATAGTTGACAAGGCCAAGAAAAGAGCACAACTCGGGTACTCGCTTGGGCGGCTCCCACTCTTGGATGGCTTTTACCTTGGATTGGTCCATCCGCAACTTACTCCCACCGACGATATGGCCCAAGAAAGTTACCTCCTCTTGTGCAAACATGCACTTCTCCTTCTTTACATATAGATCGTTGTCCCTTAAGGCTTGGAAGACTTGTCGTAAGTGCCCCACGTGCTCCTCCAACGTATTGCTATATATGACGATATCGTCGAGATAGACCACGATAAATCTATCCAAGAAGGGCTGGAATATCTTGTTCATCATAGTGCAGAAGGTTGCAGGGGCGTTAGTTAAACCAAATGGCATCACAAGAAATTTGTATGAGCTATACCTTGTCACACATGCGGTCTTCTCTTCGTCACCTTCGGCAATGCGTACTTGGTAGTACCCGGACCGCAAGTCAAGCTTGGTGAACCACCGTGCTTCCCCAAGTTGATCAAATAAGTCGGCTATGAGTGGGATTGGATACTTGTTCTTCACGGTAACCTTATTGAGTGTCCGATAATCGATACATAGCCGCAAAGACCCATCGTGCTTCTTCTGAAATAATACCGACGCTCCGTATGGTGCCTTGCTTGGTTGGATGAAGCCCGCATCCAACAAGTCCTTCAATTGTTTTTGAAGTTCCTCCAACTCTGGAGGTGCCATGCGGTATGGTGCAGCGGCGGGTGGTCGCGCTTCCTCCTTCTCCACGAAGATATCTGAAGCTCCTGTATCGATGAGCGCTATCACTTAGTGCCCATTGATCTTCATCATTACGTACATGCGTCCCTACCGAGAGTTATTCACTAGCTCCACTGGAGCCTTCATGGCGCCCAACATTTGTAAGCACCCGGCCATGGCCCCGTCATGGCTTGTAGAGCCCTGATCATCTTGGAGAAGCGCGGAGATCTTGGACCGTTTTGGGCACTCCCTCGCCATGTGCGGCCCGCTACATAAAAAGCATTCTAGCTTCCTTTCTCCGTCTCCTTTGTTACCTCCAAACTGTTTCTTCTTGTCGGGCCTTGGTGGTTTGTCCCTGTCTCCACCTTCCTTCGACTTGGCTTGATCTCCCCCACCTTTGCCCTTGTTGAACCTCGAGGGCTTGGGCTTGGTTTGATCGGCCTTCTTGTATTCGACAAGAGACTCAGCGATAGCGATGGCCAAAGCCAAATCCTGCACGTTCCGCCTTTGTAGCTCCATCCTCGCCCAGGGTTGAAGCCCATCTAAGAATTGAAATAGTGCCTCCTTCTCTGGCATGTCCCCAATCTCTATGTGCAACTCAGTGAACTCTTTCACGTACTTGTGCACATTGCCCTTGTGCGTCAGGCGCCGAAGCTTGGCCCTAGCTTCATGTTCCACATTTTGTGGGCAGAAAACGGACTTCAACTCCCTTGTGAAGTCAGCATATGTGTCGACAACCCCTATGCCACGTTCAATGTCCCGGTATCGACGTCTCCACCATAGCATTGCGGTGTCAGCAAGGAAGTTCACCGCGGTCTTGATCTTTTCCTCTTCCTCTACGATGCGACATTGATCAAAGTAGCGATCTAAGCTCCATAGGAAGTTCTCAACTTCTTTAGCATTCCCTACCCCATTGAACATTTTAGGCCTTGGTGCATCAACCCTTGGCCGTGCAGCCGCTCCCCCTTGGACGACGGCCTGCTTGCAAAAGATCTAATCATCCTTCATCTTTTGCATTTGCCCCATTAAAGTAGCCACTTGGGCTTGGAGGGCTTCGATCGTCGCGGCCATGGCATTGAGCCCACCTTGCATCTCCGCCTGGAACGCCTCCTTCCCCGTGGAGAGTTCTTCGATGCGTTGGTCAATGTCCTCAAACCGATCTCGATCGTCAGCCACGGATAACTCCAACCGTGCCACTTTGGCCTCCATTGCATGCAAAGCATCCACGAACTTGTCCTTTCGAGGCTTAGAGCCACGTGGACCATTCTTGTCCCTCCCACGTTCAGCATTCTCGCCTACGTTGGTCACGTTTGAGTCGTTAGCCATGATTCCCACTCAAACTTGTGCTCCGCTACCACTTGTCACGGGATGAGTATTTTGCGCAGCGATTTGACCCGTGCGGCACGTAGCTTGCTCGCCCTCTTGCTCGCTAAGTCAGCCTACAACACACTAAGCCACAAGCTTAGAAGATGTTAGCACAAGTAAAGCTTAAATAGCTAAGAACTTAGAAAGGAAAGCTCAAGAGAGTATGTGGGAGAATGCTTATGTATTGCTTGAATGCTTGGTGAATGTACAAGTGAGACTCCACCCCTATTTATACATAAAGGCCTCCTCAATGGACGGCTAGGATCGTTTGGATCCAATAGTGGAGATCAAGGGTTCTAGAATCCTCTATACATCTATTAACTTCTAGAATGACCTATACGAGTTCTAGCTTATGTGGGAAAAGTCTAGAAGACTTGTGAAGCTTGTGAGCCCAATTGGGCCTAAGTGGTCTTGTGAGCTTAAAAGGCCGTGACAGAGGGCTTGGGCCCTCATGGACAAGGCGAGGGCGTGAGCGAGCGCTTGAGGGAAAGGCGAGAGCACGGGCGCAAGTGAGGGCGAGGGCGAGGGCTCGGTGTGCGAAGGCAAGGCATAGCGATGCCAATGAGCCATAGCGGCTAAGTCCGGGCTCCTGATGGGCCTATGGGGCTGGCCCGTATCATCCCCTCCAGCTATGAGAAGATTCGTCCTCGAATCTAGGGGCTCTATCCCTTGCTCGGCCATACGGGTCAAGGAAAACTCACGGCTAGTGCCAACACACGGAGTCCTCAACAAACAACCCTCAGAAAAATATATAGGCCAAGGTGGGGGGCTTTCTTGGTCAAGGCATGTAGGCGCGAATGGGAAAAACTCAAAAGCCAACACGGCTCGGCTAAGATAGGGAACAATGGTGGTGCCGTGGGCCAAGTGAGGACCACTAGATATACAAACGGACGTGTGGGCACTATGAACCACCAAAGGAGTAACGGGAGAAATCCAGGTGAAGTGAAGGGCTATGAAACCACTCGGCGGTGCCGAAAATGGGAAGGAAGGGGCGCGGCCAAGAGGCTCAAATCTAAGTAGGAACGAATCCTCAAAGCTATGCGTAGGTACACTCGGTATGATGGAGAAAACACTTCCCATGGACTGAAAATGGCATTGCAACTCAAGGCAATGGAAGGCTTTCTCGTGGCTATCCGAAGAGAGAAGGTGTGGGTCCAAAGTGGTAGATGCGTGGGCACTACGGATGGCCAAAGGAGCGGTGGAAGGGACACGGGATCCATGCTAGACCGAGGGCCCAAGTGAAGGTGCCAAGATCAGAATGAAGGGAGCGCGGTCCACATACCCAAAACCAAGGAGGAAAGGATCCACCAAGTCATGTGGGGGTACACTCGGGGTGATGGAAAACTCACTATCAATAGACTGCAAGGCGTGCTGCCGTGCTAGGCCAAGGAGGGCTTTCACATGGTTGTCCGAGGAGACCTCAAGGGACTCATCCCAAATAGGTGGCAACCCAAAGTCCACTACAACATCCTCAAGAAGCGGTTGTGGCTCGGCTGAATCAACACTAGAAGGTACGCTTCTATCACTCTCCAACTCCAAACCAGCCAAAGGAGCACCCGAAACCACCAAGTCCGAAGTCCCAATAAGCTCCAAATCAACACTATCCGAGAGGAGCTCAAGGAATTCCTTATCCAATGGAGTCAACTCTCCCAAAGTAGCACTCGAATCCACCAAATTCGAAGTCACCAACTCCAAATCAACACCATCCGAGAGGAGCTCAAGTAAGTCCTCATCCAATGGCGTCAACTCTCCCAAGGTAGTACCTGAAACCACTAAGTCTGAAACCACACTAAGCTCATCCTCAATAGGTGGTGGAGCACTGGCTGAAATAACACTATGATGCTTTGTCTCAACCCGGGTGCGTCGCTTTCTCTCTTGCCCTTTCCGATACACTTCCCTTTGACGCGCTTGCTCATCAATTAGGGCTCTAAGTGACGCCATAGCCAATTCCAAGGAAGAAGGACTAGGAGCAACGGGTGGCTCACTCACATGGAAAGTGGCACGGCTAGATGAGCCCGGAGGGATCCTACGGACATGGCGTGAAGGTGGGGCATCACGGAAAGGACGTGCTCGGTGAGATGGCCTATGGACGCCATATGGAGGTGGTGCTAAGTGAGAAAGATGGTGGCGGTGTGGGAGCTCACGTCAAAGGTGCGGGGGCAAATGTGCTTGCCTAGATGAGGCAGAATCAACCCGGTGTTGATGGTCACAAACATGAGTATGCGAAGAGGGGTCATGACCAAGGCTTGGATAGGGAGCGGAACCAAGGTCATAGCTAGACGAGGAATGGCTCCCACTACACGACTCATGAAGATCATACCCCAACCGAGAAGAAGAAGTGGCACAAGAGCGGCCATCTAGGCTATCCGTAACATAAGCCCAAGAATCACGCGACGCCTCATGCTCATCGGGATAAGCATCCTCATAACAAGAACTAGCCCCATGCGGCGACTCTAGCTCACCCAAGTAGCTCACGTCATGACAAGAAGAGACGCGGCAACTAGCCATGGAATAGGCCGCACTAGAACAAGAAGTATCCTCCCAATCGGTGGTACTAGAACAACACGAATCCTCTTCCCAAGAGGACCCAACGTCATCACAAAAAGAATACATAGAAAATAACCTACAAAAAGAAACAAACACAATTGATAGCTAATATAAATGTTAGTCCCTCCCTTACGTGTTTCGCTCGTGTTTATCACTCTAATAATCTCACAATTTTCTCTCTAAGCCCAAACCAAACCGAAACCAACAATGACTCAAAGAATCACTAACGCACAAGGAAAAGCAATGAAAACTCGGGCTAGAAGGAAAGGTGAAGGAAAGCCGAATTAGTGATCAAAGAAGGGAACTTGATTTTGATCACTAAATTAACTTAGAGTAGATAGATGTATGTGCAGAAACAAAGAAAGAAAAATACTAAGACAAGCTACTCAAGAAAAGACTCAAGGAAATGGGAAAAGAAAATACAAAGAAAATTCAAAACCGAAAGTATGAACAACTAAACTTGCAAAATGAAACTCAAACAAATGCATACCTAATCGTAAACTACTACACTTCTAATGTAATCGCACACTAGTAGTCTCTTGCTTTTGACTCAATTGCAATCTATTTTTATTTTTTTTGAATTTGGAACTTGATCACTTTTTTTTTATCTATGTTTTAGTTCCCTTTCTTTTCTTTTTTTTCAATGAGTGAAGAGAGCTCACTTGTATGACATGTATTTTTAAAGTAAGAAGTGAAAGACAAGTAGTTTTATACTTTGAAATTTTTTCACTAGATGCCAAATATTTGATGAGGTGGCACTAGTGATGAGGTGGCTAAATGTGTGAGGTGGCAAGTGAGGTGGTGTGTATGTGGCAAGTGTAAGGATACTAAACCTAGGGCCGGCTATGTAAGGAGAAGTGTAGTGAGCAAGCTGAAATTCTTGGCTCACAATGCATGTAAATACTAGGCTCACAATAGGGGTGATGTGGCCGTCAAGGAGTGGAGCTAAACATTTGGCACTTAGCTAAGCAACAAGCAAGTCCACATGGATCTCATGGCCACCATAGGAAGCTCCAATAACAGCCAACAATTAACCACAGATAAGATAATAATTAACCCACACAAACACCATTTTTTTGGAATTTTTGCTTCCCACAAAATCAAACACAAAAAGCAAAAAGTTTACAATGATGAACACAAAGAACACCCAGCAGACTTTCGCCTTCTGGCCAGAAGGTATACCACAAGTAGACTAAAAGTTCTGAAAATCAACATAAAGACTCGCAAGAGCAATATCTACAAATTTGTAAAAGAAATAAAAATGCGATTCTAAGTGGAAGGCACAGAAAACAGACGCTCAACACAAGACTATTTTTCTGGCGTGATTTCTGCACACTTTTCTTCCAAGGTCAAAACGTGTAGAAAAATCATAGAGTCAGCAGACGAATAAAAAACAACATTTTCTCTAAACAGAATGAAGTTTCAGCACAAAAATTTTCAGATTTTTCTAGTGGAGGAAAGTGACACAAAACAGAAAAGGAAACTGACTCAAAAACTGACTCCTGGACAGAAAAATTCTGACCAGCACAAACGAAAAAAGATGATATGGGGGAAGCGATTTCAATGGTGGAAATGGTGAGATGAAAAATAAGAACCAACCTAGAGGACGCTGGAGCTCCGCTACCACATGATAAGGCCCAAGTTCCTCAACAGAAGATGAAGGCGCCGATGAAGAGCAATGGATCTAGTCCTCACGTACGGATGGTTACTTTGAAGGTTTGGATGGATGAACGGATAATTTGTGGGGAAAGGGAGTTTAGATGCAGCCAAATATAATGGATGTAGCCAAATATAATGGATGTATGGTAGAAACGGATTGATGAAAGACGAGAAATGGAACTTAGAATCCGAGAAAACCCTCTTGATAACAAGATCAAGCAACCTTTCTATGCAAAAACTAAGGATCTCTTTCCAATAAATTAACCCACTTAAATGGAAGTTTAAGGGATTTGATTACATGGAAAAGATGATGGATAAACAGTGGCTTTAGACTCTAGTAGCCATGGTGCCAAGAACCCTAACAATGGCCTAGCTAAAGGCGCGGCTTAAGGCTTAAGAGAAGAGTATTCATCAAAATCAAAAGCAACCTAAAAATGAAGACAAGTCCTTCATTTTATAGGGAAAATAAATACAAGGCTAAAATGACCCATAACACCCTTGGACAAAAGGGCTAGAGACACTTGGCCACGGGTCAGGCCAAGGGCTTAGACGCTGGCTCGGGCGCGGGCTAGGACGCTGGCACGGACGCGGGGTCTGCCACGTGCTCAGGTACGGGCTCAGCCAATGGCTCGGACGTAACTCGGACCTGCTAGGGCAAGATGGAGCACGGACCCTCGTGGGTAAAACACGGCTCAGGCCGTCGAGGGCAAGACGTGACTCGGGCCTTCGGGGGCAAGATGGAGCACGGACCCACGAGGGCAAGACACGGCTTGGGTCGTTAAGGGCAAGATGAAGTACGGACCCGTGAGGGCAAGACACGGCTCGGGCCTTCGAGGGCAAGATAGAGCACAGACCCACGAGAGCAAGACACGGCTCTGGCCGTCGAGGGCAAGACGTGGCTCGGGCCTTCGAGGGCAGGACGATGCGGGCGCAAGGCTGAGGTGCGGCCGATGGCAAGGAAAAGGTTGGACGCGCGGGCGCAAGGCTGGGCTCAGGCGCACGCTGCCAAGGCAAGGCACGGACGTGCAGGGTCAAGGCTACGCTCGGGCGTGCGATGGCTATGTGGGGCACAGGCATGCGAGGGCGTGCGATGGCCATGGGTGGCACGGGTGTGTGAGGGATAGGCACGGGCACGCGAGGGCGTGCGATGTCAAGGCGGGGCACGGGCGTGTCATGGATGGGCTCGAGCACGCGAGGGCGTGTGATGGCCAAGTGGGGCACGGGAGTGTGAGAGCATGTCGAGGGCGCGGGGGCGCGAGGGCATGGCGAGGGCGCGGGCGCGCAAGGGCAAGACGAGGGCGCGGGCGCTCGATGACAAGGCGAGGGTGCGAGCGAGGGCTCGGGCACTCAAGGATAAGGTGAGGGCTCGGCACTCGAGGACAAGGCGAGGGTGCGAGCGAGCGCTCGGGCGCTCGAGGACAAGGCGAGGGTGCGAGCGAGGGCTCGGGCACTCGAGGACAAGGCGAGGGCGCGTGCGCTCGAGGGCAAGGCGAGAGCGAGGGCAAGGCGAGAGCGCGGGCATGAGCGAGGGTGAGGGCTCGCTATGCGAGGGCAAGGCATAGCGGTGCCAATGAGCCATGTCGGCTAAGTCCGGGCTCCTGATGGGCTTATGGGGCTGGCCGATATCACTCTAGACCTCCTGGGATCCTGAGGATTTTGATAGGAATAGATTCAAGGTTGAAGGTGATAGTGGAGGAGATGGAAAAAATTGGGGAGGAAAGCACGGTGGTGATCGGTTTGCTAGTGGTGGTGGTTGAGAAGCACCAGAATGAGGAGTGGAGGAGCTTTGATGGGTTTTTGTGGATTTGGGGCTTTTTGTGTTTGCCATGAGAGAAGAGTTTTTCTTTTGATTGATAGAAAGTGATGGGACTGGGTGAGAGGTTGGGGAGAAGATGTGTTAGCTAGGCGTTGGCTAGGTAACTGACGAAAGTGAAAGGTTTGCATGGGGTAGTGGGTTTAGTGGGATACGGAAAAGATGGAGAGAGGGTGATGATTTGACTTCCCTTGGTTCTCGGCTCCATGTGGCATGCTAGGAGAGGAAGGGAAGCGTTCGAGGAGCCATGCGCCTACCACCTGCGCAAATCAGAAAAGTGAGTTCACTTTTTGAGTTTTAAAAGAGAGGGAAGGAAGATAAAACAAAAGGAATTAATGGGACAAAACAAAAGGAATTAATGGGATTTGAAAAAGGAGGGGACAAGAGAATTAAATGGAATAAAGGAGACAAAAGATAATTAAAACTACCCTAGGGAACATAAAAAAGTGCTCAAAAAGAATAATAAAAAGCTGAGTTGACTTGGAATTTGAAAAAATTAAAAAGGAAAGGAAGAAGGAAGGGTCAGAAAATATGGGATTTCCCCACACTTGGCCTTGATTAATGTCTAGGCCTTGACGTTACTTCCGGATTCTAGGTCTCGAAGGTTGGGTTAACCACCTTCATTTCTTCGGCGGTCGAGGGTTCTAATCCTTCATAAAATGGCTTCAATTTGTGGCCATTGACCTTGAAAGGTTCTCTAGTGTCCAAATTTTGAATTTCGAAAGCTCCATGGTCGGAAATAGTTGTGACCTTGAATGGCCCTGTCCACTTTGATTTAAGCTTCCCTGAAAATATACGCAGACGAGAGTTGTACAATAAAACTTTCTGTCCTATTGTAAAAGTTTTGGGAATGAGATGCTTATCGTGGTGGGCTTTTATTTTGCCCTTGTAGATCATGGAATTCTCATAAGCATCGCCTCGAAGTTCTTCGAGCTCTTGAATCTGGAGACAACGATCTTTGCCAGCTATATTCAAGTCCATGTTGACCTTCTTGATTGCCCAAAAGGCTTTATGCTCTATCTCGACTGGGAGGTGGCAAGGCTTGCCATAGACTAATCGATACGGTGTCATACCGATCGGGGTCTTGAATGCGGTGCGATACGCCCATAGAGCATCTCCCAACTTAAGGCTCCAATCCTTCCTGGATCGGTTGACTGTCTTTTCCAAGATGGCCTTGATTTCTCAATTCGAGACCTCAGCCTGCCCGTTGGTCTAAGGGTGATAAGTTGTAGACACTCTATGAGTTACTCCATACTTGTTGAGCAAGGAATAAACCATTCGATTACAAAATGTGTCCCCCGATCACTGATGAGGGCTCGAGGTGTCCCGAATCGATTGAAAATATTAGTCCGTAGGAAGTCGACCACTACTTTTGAATCATCTATTTTTGTGGCCTTGGCCTCGATCCATTTAGAGACATAATCAACTGTAAGAAGGATGTACGTGTTCCCGAATGAGTTCGGGAAGGCCCCCATGAAATCGATACCCCAAATATCAAAGATCTCGCAAGAAAGGATACTCGTCAAGGGCATTTGATTTCTTGCTCCTATATTTCCTGTCGCTTGGCATCGCGGGCACGTAGTGCAAATCAAATAGCTATCCTTGAAAATCGATGGCCAATAGAGACCGGCTCCCAAGACCTTGAGTATGGTTTTCTTTGCTGCAAAGTGCCCTCCTTCTGTGGCTGAATGGCAGAACTTGAGGATTGATGGCACCTCATCCATGGTGACACAACGTCTAATGATTTGATCCAAGCAATGCTTCCATAAGTAGGGGCTATCCCAAACATAGAATTTTGATTGCTTCCTGATGCGATACTTTTTAGAGCTCGAGGCCTCGATCGGGTAGGCACCAGTGGCACATAAATTTACAATGTCGGTGAACCATGGAAATCTGACAGCTTCGGCTAGGCATAGATATTCATCCGAAAATTTTTCTCTGATGGCCACTCGGGAGTCGTCTTCTTGAGTCGAGAGCCTGCTCAAGTGATTCGCAACGCAATTCTCCGTCCCCTTCTTGTCCTTGATTGCGATGTTGAATTCTTGGAGCAAGAGAATCCATCGGATGAGTCGAGGCTTTGCGTCTGCTCTCCTTAGCAAACACCGAAGGGCTGAATGATCCGAATAGACAATCACATGAGTTCCCAAGAGGTATTGTCTAAACTTATCAAGAGCATAGACGATTGCCAAAAGGTCCTTCTCCGTGGTAGTATAATTCTGCTGCGCTGGATCTAATATTTTAGAAGCGTAGTAGATGACATAGGTTTCCTTGTCCTTTTTCTGCCCCAATACTGCTCCCAAGGCCTGGTTACTTGCGTCGCACATGATCTCGAATGGGAGTGACCAATCGGGGGCTCGAATGATTGGGGCAGAAATACGCTTTGCTTTCATGGTCTCGAAGGCGGCCTTGCATTCTTCATCAAATACGAATTCCACATCCTTGTGTAGCAATCTGCACATAGGTTGAGTTATCTTGGAGAAATCCTTGATAAACCTCCTGTATAAACCTACATGGCCAAGAAAGGAACGCACATTGGGAACATTAAGGGGGTAAGGCAAGGTCTCGATTACCTGAATTTTTGCTTTGTCTACCTCAATGCCTTTGCTAGAAACGATGTGGCCTAGAATGAGGCCTTGATCTACCATAAAATGGCATTTCTCAAAGTTGAGCACAAGGTTAGTTTCAACGCATCTTTGCAAGATTTTTTTCCAATTAGAGAGGCATTCGGGAAAAGAATTACCATAAACTGTAAAATCATCCATGAATACCTCAATGCAATCCTCCACGAATTCAGAAAAAATGCTCACCATGCACCTTTGGAATGTGGCGGGGGCATTGCATAGCCCAAAAGGCATGCATCGGTATGCGAACATACTAAAGGGGCATGTGAAGGTAGTCTTTTCTTGGTCTTCGAGGGCGATTGGAATTTGATGGAAGCCCGAGTACCCATCCAAACAACAATAATGCGTCTTGCCCGTAAGACGTTCTAACATTTGATCAATAAAAGGAAGTGGGAAATGGTATTTCCTTGTGGCTTCGTTCAAGCGCCTATAATCAATGCACACTCGCCATCCATTCTGGATTCGGGAGGGGATAGGTTTACCTTCAGGGCCTGGAATGATCATTATGCCGGTTTTCTTCGAGACCACTTGGACAGGGCTGACCCATGGGGAGTCAGAAATAAGGTAGATAACCCCGGCGTCAAGCAACTTCAAGACCTCATTTTTTACTACATCTATCATAGGGGGTTCAAGCGCCTTTGTGGCTGGCGAATTGTCTTGCTAGCTTCCTCAAGGTGGATGCGATGAGTACATAGGGACGATGACATACCCTTGATGTCCGCGATTGTCCAGCCAATTTGTTGGAAATGATAACCGGGAGGGATTCATTTTCCCCTAGATAGGCATATTTCAGATGCGAGGGCAACGTTTTGAGTTCGAGGTCAGGAGCTTGCACTAGAGAGGGTGTAAGTCTGATATGATCTTCACAATGAGGTGCCTCAATCGGGGGCTCTACTGTGAGGGCAGAATTTTCTTCTAGAGATGCCACGACCGAGCATAATTCGGTAGGGACTGCAATTGATGATGCCATTTCTTTCAAGGACTCGAGGGTGAGACTCCGGTCGAGGGCTAGCTTTAAGGGCTCGATAGAATTCAGGTCATCAATATCCTCAATGAAGGGGTCTATCACGTCAATGAAATTGACACTTGAAGATTCGGGTGGATACTTCATGGACTCCAGCATGTTGAAACTAATAATTTTCCCGTCAAATTTGAGGGAGATGGAGGCATCATAAACGTCAATTTTTACACGGGCAGTGGCCAAGAACGAGCATCCCAAAAGTACGTCCGAAGATTTGGTGGACATTGGGTTCTCCATGGAAAGAACATAGAAATCTGCGGGGAATAAGAAATTACCCACTTGGACTAGAACATTAGTGATTAATCCGTCGGGGTAGACAACGGAACGGTCTGCAAGTTAGATAACCAGTTTGGTTACCTTCAAGGACTCGAGTCCTAGACTGTTGTAGATAGTCAAGGGCATGACATTAATACCAGCCCCTAAATCGCACATTGCCTTTCCGATGTCGATTGTGTCAATCTTGCATGGGATAATGAACATCCCTTGATCTTTGCATTTAGGAGGGATCTTACGTTGGATGTGGGCAGACAAGTTGATCCCTACACCTATCTGATTCACCTCGGTGATCTTGCTCTTGTTCGTGCAGAGTTGTTTCAAAAACTTGGCATATCGAGGCATACTCTTGATAGCCTTGAGCAGAGAGATGTTGATAATGACCTTACTAAACATGTCGAAGATGTTCCGATCCTCTTCATTTTTTTCTGCTTGACCAACTGTTGAGGGAACGGGGGCTCAAGTACCTTGTTAATATACTCTCGAGTGAACTCTTCCTCAACGGGTTGCTTTTTCTTACATCGAGATTGCTTGGTGGAAAAGAAATGGTCGAGCGTTGCATCATTGAATCGGGACTTCTTTGGCTTTCACATAGGGTCAGTGGGCTCAGCCAGTTGTTCCGGTAATAGCTGTGTGATGTTGTCACAGTCAGGGCCTGGACTGACAATATCAGCTTCGGGGGCTCGATTGTCCTTTTCCGACTCGGGGTCTGGATGGACGCAGGAGGGGGTCTCGAGACCGCTACGGAGGTTCATAGCACATGGTTGATGCTTTAGATTAGCTTCTGTATTTCCAGGGAATCTCCCTCCATTTTTTACTTCTTTTATTTCAGCTATGAGGGTACGTATTTGCTTTTCAAGTTCTGCAATCTTTTTCTTATCAGAGGCTGCCTCCTCATTCGGGGGCACGACAAAGGTTTGATCTTGTGGTGGTTGTCTCTGATACTGATAATTGTTCTGAAAATTAGGCTGGGGGTTGAAATTTTTCATGTTGAAGGTAGGGGGTGGTTTCCGTATGGATTTTGTTGATACTAATGGCTAGGTCCCAACTGTTGAGAGTTGTTCCATCCGTAATTGGGTTGTTTCCATCCTTGGTTGTTGTTCTGCCATATGGAGCATTGAATCCTCCCACGGTATTGACAGGCATCTCTTAAGGGATGAATGGACAGGAGTCCGTGGGGTGATCTGATAGTTGACAGAATTGACAGGCCTTGACTTGGACCGGGTATCCCGATGCCATATTATGAAGCATACCAGTGATGGTTGCTAGATGGTTTTCCATGGCTGCTGAGCGGGCATCCTGATTGCTGGTGGAATTGTTGAGAGGGGCGTTGTTTTTGGACATGAGATCGATGGTGTCTTTGGCGGCAGCGGGAGTGAGCTTAGTGATGGAACCGCCTACAGCGGTGTTGAGCAAGGCCTTGTCACGGGCCTTGAGTCCTTCACAGAAATACTGGATGAGGGCATGCTTGGAGAGGTTATGTGAAGGGCACAAGGTTTGCATCTTCTTAAAGCGTTCGTAGTACTGCTCGAGGTCTTCCGTGTCCTTTTGGAGAATAGACACTAGTTGCTTGCGAGTTACCATGGCGATGGACACCGGGTAATTTATCCGTAAAGGCTTTGGACATTTCAACCCACGAATTGATAGATTGAGGACGCAAGTCGTAAAACCAATCGAGGGCATTGTCCTTAAGGGACCACATAAAGGCGCGAAGTTTGGCATGCTCAACACTAACATTGTGTGGCTTCATAGTGTCACAAATGGAGTGCCATTTTTGGAGATGGCGGTGGGGGTTCTCCTTGGCCAGCCCACGATAGAGGGGTAGATGGTGCATGACGGCAGATTTGAGCGCCCAGTCATTCGGGACTGCTGGCCAGATGATACAACATTGGTGCCTCGGGGGCAGCATTGAATTCATCGATAGTCTAGATTACTGGGGAACATCGTTCCCTTCAGGACCTCGATCTTCCATTTCAGGTCCGTCTGGGTGGACAGGTGGTATGTTGTCGAGGTCTCGAAGTTCGTCAAGATCAAGATGAATAAGAGCTTCGGGCTCTGCCAGATTAGGGGGGTCTCTGTCGAGAATACTACGGGGGTTGGAAGATCCTTGTCGCTGTCTCCGAAGTCCTCTTTCTGTCCTTCCTAGCTCGTGATCAAGGGGTAGTAGGTCTGGTGCAGATCTCCTAGTCATACAAACAAGAGAAAGAAATCAGTCAAGAAATAATCCCGGCAACGGCGCCAATTTGATCATCAGTCAAATACAATTTATAATACCTGAATATATGTGCACAATTGATATGTGTACAGTGGTAGTCAAGGTCAAACACAGGGATTGGGAGAGACTGATTCAAGGTCTTAAATTAAAACACAGAACAAAAGCACAGAAATGTAACAAACAAGGGGGGTTTTAGTTGACTAAGCAAGTTAGCCAAGAGAGATTTGGAGCTAAAAATTCTAACTATGAAAGCAATAAGCGGGGCCTCGATAGTGAAACTTGAATCGGGGTCCCGAAAGGTAAAAGATGGCAAATCAATGATCAAGATTAGAACAATAAAGTCGAGAGATAAGTAAACACAATGAGTCAAATAGAGAGAAAGATCTTAGCAAAGGATATTCTTAGGTTGCATTCGGGGGTTCGATCGTCATCAGCGCAAGGATATTCTATTCATGTGACATAGATATGACATAGGGACCAGATTCCTCGGATATCCCCTACTTTCCCCTTAAGAGAAACTACCCCCCGTTTCCACATATGAGGTAGTCTTGACAGCCCGCCATCCCTCTAGGCACGAATGCGGGTGGGCAATACTCAGGCTGCCCATGAAGATAAGAAAAGACACATCTAGAGCTGAAGGTCCCTCAGTTTGTCAGGCTCGCGACCCCGCTCTAATCAACTACTCACCCTACCTAGGCGAGACCATTTTGACACGATTACCCCTAGACTAGATGCCTACTTGTACCATTCAACTTCCCGACACGTTCCCATCACATGGACGACAGCAATCACACAAGAAAATTATCAGTTGATCAAGCTTCTAATTATCCCAAGCGAAAATATAATTAAAATGATAAGCAATTGAATATGGCAGCAAGAGTATATTAAGCACGTTTAGGCCTCGAATCTACCCTTGCAACCCTTGAATTACCTTTGCTAAGAACTAAGGATTTAGCTACTCATGCTTGAAGAGGAATTAATCATAAATATAAAGAACATAATAAGTAAAGAAATAGATTTAAGGGAAGAAAACTTGATTACTAAAGGCCGGAGGAATGCTCCGATTTGCTACAAAAATGCTTCAAGCCCGACGGCTAAGGGGAAGAATGCTAACAAGAACTAGAGAGATAAAACTAAAGAGAAGTCTAGAGTATGTGGATTAATTCTAATACATCCAAGCCTCCTTTCTTTCTATCCTTGAAGTCCTATTTAACCTAGAAATTACAAGCACAAAATATCTTCAGCCCAACTAGGGGACAAAATCCATTTAAGGAAGGCCTTACACAAAGCAAACATGCTCCTTAAAGCAAAGAATAGAAAAGCATAAAGCTGGTGGCAGAAGTCTGATTTGCCCTGCTTTGGTAGATCGGGAGCAAGCTTTGACAGGCTCAAGGGCTGACTTGGAGAGATGGAGCTAAACTCTAGGACTTCTTTGAAAAGTGTCGTAGAGGACACTTGGAAACTTCGGCAAGAGGACACGTGGAAATGCCGATCTTTACCCTTCGGGGTCTCGAATCGAGAATCCTTGTCAGGACCTTGAAGGCTATCCTGGTGTCAAGACCTCGACTTTGGTCTTGAAGTTCGAATTCGCACAAAAATGCTCCTAAAATGTGTGTTTTCGCATAAACTCCCTTTCTTGGCCTAGATCTACGATAGTGATGAAAACAAGGGTATATCAGCAGAATCATGCCTTAAATCAATGGAATAATAGAGGGGAAATCATGCATAAATACACGCTATCAACGGCGATCCTAAGACATTCTCTCTTTTTACCTAATTTTTAGGGATTCTCTCTTCCTCTTTTTGAGCACCGTCGTCAGCTTGTAAAAGGGAAAGCTTGATTTCCTCCATCGGTTTTTATTCGAATATACTTCTCCTTTATTTTCTTTTCAATATAGTTTATGTTATTCTCTTCTTCCACCGGCTGTTTATATTTTATTATGAGTAGCTAAATACTTTTATCTCAGTAAAGGGTGTTTCAAGGGTGTAAGGTTCGGTTAAGAGGCCTAATACATGCTTAATATATTCTCTTGTCACATTCAGTTGTTTATCGTTTTATTTCCATGCTTACTTAGAAATGTTAAGGGCTTGATCAACTGTTGATATTTCTGTTTGAGTGTTGTCATCCTAGCAGTGATAACGTCATTGCAAGGTTGTTAGGAGTAGTAGACACCTAGTGGGGAAATCGCGAGAGGTCTTTCGTCTAGGGGTAAATGATTGTTTAGGTTATGTGATGCGAGCTTGACAAACTGAGATGTCACGCCCTAGACCTGTCTCGCCTCAGCTTCATGGGCGTTTTGAGTAGTGCCTCCCCACATTCGTGCCTAGGAGGACGGCAGAACGTCAAGGCTACCTTATTAACAGTGAAAACAGGGGGTGGCTCTTAACTAAGAAGGCGAGTAGGGGATTTTTAGTGAGAACTTGGTTCCCATAGCAGATCTGTGCATGAGTTTGGAATATTTTTGTGCTAATGACTAACTGACCTGAAACGCAACCTGAGAACACCTTTTGCTAAGATCTTTTCCCATCAGATTAATATCTCTTTTACTACTTTTCGTATTTTCTTGATCTCGAACTGCTTTTATTATCTTGCCCTAGATTGTGTTTTGATCTCTTGCCCTCGAATGGTTGTCACTTTTATATTGTGATTTGTGTTTACAATTGTCTATATTGTTAGCTCCCTCTTCTGCGTTGATTAGTTCGTTGATCAACATAAACCCCCACACCCTCCCCTTTCAGTGTTACCAGTTCATTTTCTGTTGCATTTGTTCCCTGTCATACATCTAAATTAACTTGTTATTCCTTCAATCTCTGTGGTTCGACCCTGTCTTGCCCTTTACACATTTATTTGTGCATTTAGGCATTAGGAAAATATTAAGTATATTTGAGTGACGATCACCTCTCTTCTGACCAAGTATGGAGTCCACCACAAAACCTCTACAGCTTATCACCCTCAGACAAACGGGCAAGCCGAAGTGTCCAACTGTGAGATCAAGACCATCCTAGAGAAAACCGTCAACCAGTCCCGAAAGGATTGGAGTTTGAAGTTGGATGACGCCCTCTGGGCATACCGTACAACTTTAAAGACCCCGATTGGTATGACGCCCTACAGACTCGTTTATGGCAAGTCGTGCCGTCTCCCGGTTGAGATAGAACACAAGGTTTTTTAGGCCATTAGGAAAGTAAACACAGATCTAGGGTAGGCCGGCCAAAATAGACGTTTGCAAATCCAGGAGTTGGAAGAGTTGAGAGACGACGCTTATGAAAATGCCTTGCTCTACAAGGGCAAGACCCAAGCTTATCATGACAGACACCTTATTCCCAAAACTTTTTCCATTGGCTAGAGAGTATTATTGTATAACTCACGTTTGAGGTTGTTTTCAGGAAAGCTCAAATCTAAATGGTCCGGACCTTTCGTGGTCACGACAGTATTTGACCACGGAGCGATAGAAATTCAGAATCCAGACATTGGAACCATCTTCAAAGTAAACGGCCACAGGCTGAAATCCTTCTATGAAGGATTCAAGCCCTCGACCGTTGAAGAGATGATGGTAGATCCTCCACCTGTCCAGACCTAGATTGGCAGCACACGTCGAGGCCTCGACGAGTAAACAGGCCACACTGGAGGCATCTGATATGCCGTTCCACCCTTTTCTCTTTCCCTTATCTACTCTGTATCTTTTAGAATTATCTTATTTTATTTTTGTTTTCTCTTTGATTTTATTTTCATGTTTTATATTCCTTGTTTATCTCCCGTTAATCTCTGACCTTTCCCTTTCCTATAGATTTTATTCCTTTATTTTTGTTAATCCCTTTATTCTCTCTTTTTGTCTTTATCCTCTCCAACTGCCTCCTTTTTGAAAATTAAAAAGTTGTCTCCTTTTTAGGTGGTTGGGATACGCACGGGTCATTGCTCTTCAAAGCCCAAGATGCCACGTGGTCTACAAGGGACAGAACAGTAACCCTAATCAATGCAAAGTTTGCGTCATTTATTACCAACGTTAGCCCCTTTCCCTCTTTCCCACGCTCCTTCTTCGTCCCAACTCTCTCAATCACCAAAGCACGCTACCTCTCTCTCTCAAACATCTCCATCATCCCTGTCCTCTCCCATCACCATCAACCATGCCAAGAATGAAGAAACCTATCCGCAAGCTCTCCTCAAGACCACACCCAGTGGACGTTCCAGAGAGCCCAGCTCCCTCCAAATCCAAGTCCCATTCCTCTACCCCTGGTTCATTCAAAATGGTATCTCCCCCTCCACCAATGAAGCCCCCATTCCACAGCCCCCATCGCCCTCTCCGCCATCCAAAAACTGAGCCGCGGAGTTTACTCTCGTCGAGGATGACGCCAAAATTGAGATTACCGGTTCCATCCCTCCTACCTCGACCACAACGAGAAGTGGTCGTGTGGTCAAGCTCCTTCCTGGCTCTTCGACCGCAAAGCCCAAGGCCAAATCCCAGCCCAAAAAGGTGTCGCTGGCCACTAGGAAGCTCCCACTGGAGGCTGCCTTGGATGAGTTTCTGGCCCCCGATTCGAACCAAGAGGAGGAGCTGCCAGAGCAGGAGGTGGAAGTAGAAGAGCCCGAGCCTGAGCAAGCTAACGCCCTAGAGGAGGGCACTGGAGAGAGCAGTGAGGCTGACGGTGCCGAGGGTGAGGAAGAGGAGGAAGATCTTCCAGATCTCGACGCCCAGAAAGCAGCGGAGAAAGAAGCCGCTGAGAAAGAGAAGAGAGAGAAGGAGGCCACAGCTAGATCGGCGACCAAGAAGGGTAAATCAAAAACTCTGACCAGAGCAGAGCTGGCAACAGAGACTGAGGCGCCGGTGGATCAAAAATGTAAGCTCCCAACTTCCAGCAAGGTTAGGCCCTCGACCTCCAAGAAGTCTCGAGGTCCCGACGATACCTCCGCTGTCAAGGCTAGGACTCCAGCTCCCCCTTCTGCCCCTCGAACGAACGCCACCCAGGTGACTTCTGACCTCTCTATTTTGCATGACTGGTTAGTGTTTCATGATAAGACTTCCATTGATAAACTGCATCAGTTAGACTCTAAAAGGTGTTAGCTCCTATGCGCGCCTCGATTTGGAATTTTTTGCCAAAATGGCGTGCCTAAGAGGTGGCGGGGGCCAAGTGACATGGTGAGTAGGCTGCTCATAAAGATATGGCAGCGCATGGCGAGGATTTGCTAGGAGACCTAAGGTCACGGGGTGATGATGGTGGCCCATATAGAACATAGTCACATCCGTGTGGATAAAGGAGGTGATCAACCGGCGCCTCTATCACACGTGATGAGCTACGGGCACCATATGGAGGTGGCGCCACATAAGGTAAAGAGGGGTGGTGTGGGTGCTCCTCAATGTGGTCTGGCTGCTCATACTCATAAGATTGTCGTGAGGGCTCACGAAAATCACACTGTGGCTGATACCCTTCGGAATAGGCGCTCCCATCATAAGAACCACACGGGTATGCCACACTATCAACCATATACGGGCTGGTACCATACGGTGTCTCATGCCCAACGAAAGAATAATGCCCATCATAACAAGGAGTGAAGTGGTCACTAGTAACCGTGGGTGCGGCACTAGAATAACAAGAATCCTCTTCCCAAGAAGACCCTTCATCCTCTGAATAAGAAGAAGACATAGAAAAATAACCTACCAAAAGAAACAAACACAATTGATAGCTAATAAAAATGTTAGTCCCTCCCTCACGTGTTTGCACTCGTGTTTATCACTCTAATAAGCTCACAATTCTCTCTCCAAGCCCCAACCCAAAACCAAAGGCAGTAATGACTCACAGAATCACTAAGGCACAACGAAAAGCAGTGAAAACTAGGGCTAGAAGGAAAGGTGAAGGAAAGCCGAAATAGTGATCAAAGAAGAGAACTTGATTTTGATCACTAAATTGAGTTAGAGTAGATATATGTATGTGCGGAAACAAATAAAGGAAAACACTAAGACCAGCTACTCAAGAAAAGACTCAAAGAAACAATAAGAGAAAATCACAATTGACATGAAAGACTCAAAACTGAAATTTCGGGTGAAAACTGCACACAGATTTTGAGTTGACGAGAAGTATGGGAACAACACAGAATTAGCCGAAGACCAAAACATAAGAGTTGTTCTACTCAGACTGAAGTTTCATTACACCAAATTTCAGAACAAACGGAGAACAGATGCTCACACAAACAGAAAAGCCGAAACACAAGTAGCTCCTTGCTTGTGACTCCTTTGCTTTTCTTCTCTCTCCTTTTTTTTTTTTTTTTTTTGAGAGAAGTGAGGAACTTGATCACTTTTTTATGTTTTTGATCAATTCTTTTAGTTCCCTTCTTTTAAATTCTGTTTTTAGCAAAGGGTGAAGAAGACTCACTTGTATGACAAGTATTTTCAAAGAAGAAGTGAAAGACAAGTAGTTTAGCTCTTGAAAATATTTTCACTAGATGCCAAAAAGTGTGATGTGGCAAGTGAAGATGATGTGTCACTAATTGAGTGGATGACCTAGCAAGTGATGTGGCATGTGAGGTGGACGTGTATGACAAACATACAATGTGTAGAGATGCTAAATTAGGGCCGGCTAGGTTGGAGAGCAAGCTGAAATGCTTGGCTCACAATTGAGGAAAATACTAGGCTCACAATCAAGGTGATGTGGCCAGCTATGGTTGGACAAGCAATTTCGGCACTTAGCAAGAGAACAAATCAGTCCACATGGCTCTCAAGGCCACCATAGGAGGCTCCAATAACTTCAGCAGCAAATACACAATTAAGAAGAAGAAATTTCGTCCATTTTGATGCACACAAACACAAAAATTTGCAGCACTTGTGTTCTTCCAAAATTCAGCACACTAAAAGACAAAAATTTCTTCAAGAACACCAAAATTTTCAAATGAAGTGGGAATGATTCCTATGGTAGAAAACAATGTTTAAACCATAGAAAACAAGAATCAAGGTGTTTGAACCGAAGAAACTCAAGAAAATGAAGTTTTAACCGAAGAGAGGAACAGTTATGAAAAATAGAAAAATTTCAGCACAAAGGAAAGAAGTTCTACAGTAGAGAAGATGATTCTAACCGTAGAAATGAAGAGGAGAACAAGAAAAACCAACCTAGAGGACAGCTGAAGCTCCGCTACCACTTGATAAGGGCTCAACTTCTGTTTTGGATAGAAGGAGAAAGAATTGCTGTTCTTGAGCTGGATCTAGTCCTCTTGTGAGAGGTTGGCAGCTTGGATGGATGAACGGATGAAGGTGCGTTTAGTGTTCAAATGGAGTATGTGTTGCAGCGGAAATGGATGATGTTTAGAGGTGTTTAGATGATGAACATAATAGGAACTTAACTAATTAGAAAACCCTCTTGATTAGCAAACCAAGCAACCTTTCTATAAACTAGTTAAGGATCTCTCTTTTCTGATTTATAAACAAAGCTCAAGAGCTTAATTACAAGAGATGAAAGATAAACAATGGTTTTCAGCCCTATTGGCTCCGGTTACCAAGAACCCTAAGTTACTCTAGATTACCCTACTGTTTGGCCAAAGAGAATATCATCAAAATCAAAGGCAAGCTATAAAAGAGGCTATCTCCATCTATTTATAGCTTGAGAATTATTACATGAGAAAATCCTAAAATAACCCTTCATTTAAACCTAGGAAGGCCGGCTGACTTGATCACCAAAACAGTCCCTAATGTGCTAGTTTTCGCCGTGAGATCCAAGGCTGGTCCGGGTAAGGCATAAGGACGAGTTGGAGCCTTTAAGCTCATATCATTGCAGATGCATTGGAGCTGACACAATACAATACTCTCGAGGAGATGCTTCACATGGCTCAAAAACTTGAGAAACATAGGAAGGCTAAGAGTTCCTATAAGTCTACTAGTTCGTCCTCTTGGAAGAAGCCTTCTTGGAACAAAGATGATAAGGGTGTCGCGGCTACACCAAAGGCATTACCATACGCCTCAAAGGGCTCCTCTAGTGCCGTGACCCCTACTAAATCAGCTGGTAACAAGTCTTATACCCCACCTACTGATCGGCAAGCCACTAAAGATATCATTTGTTTTAAGTGTAATGGGCGAGGGCATAAGAAGGCGGACTGGCCTAACAAGCGAGCTTTCATAATAAGGGCGAATGGAGACCAGGAGTCGGATGATGATCATGAGGGGTCCGAACCCGAGGGAGAAAGTAGCGCTGATTCGGATGATCAACATCAGCAAGGTGATCAAGTTCGGTTAATGGTGATAAGGCGCAATCTGAGTGTGCAAGCTGGAGGGGAAGTGTGTGATGACGAGCAGCGAGAGAACTTGTTTCATACACGTGGTGTGATTGATAAGAAGGGATGTTCAATTATCATTGATAATGGCAGCTGCACCAATTGCACAAGTTGGATGATGGTGCATAAGTTGGGGCTGCCCACGGTGAAACACCCACGACCATACTTTTTACAATGGATGACCGACGGCAATGGACTCAAGGTGAGTAGACAAGTGCTTGTTAAGTTTTCTATTGGCAAGTATCATGATGAGGTGCTGTGTGACGTTGTGCCAATGCAAGCAAGCCACATCCTTTTGGGCAGACCGTGGCAGTTCGATAAGGAAGCAACCCATGATGGGAAACGGAACCTGTATAAGCTAGAAAAGGATGGTAAGAAGTTTACCTTGGCACCTTTGACCCTAGCCGACGTGGTAAAGGACCAAGAGTGGCTCGCTAAGTCTTATGCGGAGTATGAAGTTGCAAAACAGATTGAGAGAGAAAAAGAAGGTTTGAGCGTGACAAATAAAGAGAGTAAAAATGAGTGCGTGAGCCTTCAACATTCGCATGAAAAGAGTAAGCATGCAGAGGGTGAGTGCGAGAAAGAAAAATATTCACATGAAAAGAGTAAGCATGCAGAGAGTGAGTGTCAACATTCGCACGAAAAAAGTAAGCGTGCTGAGAGTGGCATCGAGAGAAAAGGAGAGGCAAATAAAAAGAAATTGAGTGTATATGCCAAGGGGAGCGACGTGAGGAGAGCACTGATTTTTCAGAAAAATGGTTTTGGCGCAAGCCGTCCTCTTCTTTTACTCAGATTTCGTTCCTTCTGTTTGAACACTTCTAACGCTAACCCTTCACATTCGGCTCCTAGTGTTCTGTCCTCTCTTTTGCAGGAGTTTAGAGATGTTCTACCCGAGGAGATGCCTCCCGGATTACCTCCTATTCGAGGCATTGAACACCAAATCGATTTCGCACCAGGTTCAGCAATTCCGCACCGTCCAGCCTACCGTACCAACCCCGAAGAGACCAAAGAACTTCAGCGGCAAGTGGACGAGCTACTTGAGTGAGGATACGTGAGGGAAAGCCTTTCCCTATGCGCCGTCCCAGTGATCCTAGTCCCAAAGAAAGATGGCAGCTGGCGCATGTGTATTGATTGTCGCGCAGTCAACAAGATCACTGTAAAGTATAGACATCCTATTCCTCGTTTAGATGACATGTTAGATGAATTAAGTGGTAGTACTATTTTCTCAAAAATTGATTTGATGAGTGGCTACCACCAAATTCGTATGAAAGAAGGTGATGAATGGAAAACAGCTTTTAGAACTAAGTATGGGTTGTATGAATGGATGGTTATGCCTTTTGGTTTGACTAATTCCCCTAGCACATTCATGCAATTGATGAACCATGTACTTAGGCACTTTATTGGCAGATTTGTTGTAGTGTATTTTGATGATATACTAATCTATAGCAAATCACTTGATGAGCATGTTTTGCATATTAAGGAAGTCTTTTTAACACTTCGTGAACAGAAGCTGTATGCTAAGCCTAGTAAGTGTTCCTTTGCAATGGAACAAGTTGGTTTTCTTGGTTTTATTGTGAGTATAGATGGCGTGAAAGTGGATGAGGAGAAGATCCGCGCAATTCAGGAATGGCCAACACCGAAGAATGCGAGTGATGTTAGATCATTCCATGGATTGGCGAGCTTCTATAGGCGCTTCGTCAAGGATTTCAGCACCATCGTTGTCCCTTTGAATGATCTAACCAAAAAGAATATTGTTTTCAAGTGGGAGCAGCCGCAAGAGGAGGCGTTTGCTACGCTCAAGGAGCGTTTGTGTTCTGCCCCGGTGCTCGCTCTTCCTGATTTCAGCAAAGCTTTGGAGGTTGAGTGTGATGCGAGTGGTTTGGGGATTGGGGCTGTCCTTATGCAAGAGAAACGGCCAATCGCTTATTTTAGCGAGAAGCTCAAGGGCGCACAACTGAATTACCCTACCTACGACAAGGAGTTCTATGCCCTTGTTCGAGCATTGGAAACTTGGCAGCACTACTTGATGCCGCGAGAGTTCGTAGTCCACACTGACCATTTGAGCCTGAAATATCTCAAGGGGCAAGGTAAGCTCAATTGTCACCACGCTGCTTGGATGGAGTACATTGAAGCCTTTCCCTACCACATTCAATATAAGCAAGGTAAAGAGAATATCGTCGCTGATGCATTATCACGAAGGTACACATTAATCACTTCTCTTAACGCTAAACTACTTGGCTTTTCACACATTATTGAACTCTATGCTCTTGATTCTGATTTTGGTGATATATATAAGCATGGTGTTTCAATTTCTGGTTCTAAATTCTATACGCATGAGGGATACTTGTTTAAAGGTAAACGGTTGTGTATTCCTCATTGCTCTCTACGTGATTTGCTTGTGCATGAAGCCCATAGTGGCGGTCTGATGGGTCATTTTGGCGTGACTAAAACTCTAGATGTATTGCATGATCACTTTTATTGGCCTCACATGAAGCGCGATGTCGTGCGCATTGTTGCTAGGTGTTTAACGTGTCTTAGAGCCAAATCTAAGTCTGCTGGTCATGGTGAGTACATTCCTCTACCCGTACCCTCCCATCCTTGGACCGACTTATCCATGGACTTTGTTGTGGGGCTGCCTCGGTCCAAAAATGGGAAGGATAGTGTCTTTGTTGTAGTGGACAGATTTTCGAAGATGTCTCACTTTATTCCGTGTTCAACTACTTCTGATGCTACTCAAGTTGCTGATTTATTCTTTCGTGAGGTCGTTCGTTTACATGGAGTCCCCTTGTCTATTGTGAGTGATTGGGATACCAAATTTGTTAGTCATTTTTGGCGTGTTTTATGGAAGAAACTTGGTACCAAATTGTTATATTCCACATCTTATCACCCACAAATAGATGGGCAAACCGAAGTGGTTAACCGTACACTTGGTTCACTTTTACGCACCTTAGTTCGTAAGCATGTTTCGACTTGGGTTGATCATTTGCCATTCATTGAATTTTCTTACAACCGTGCTGTTCATTCCACTACTCATTACTCACCTTTTGAGCTTGTTTATGGATTTAATCCTAGGACTGTATTGGATTTAACCCCTCTACCTTTGAGTGATGTGGTAAGTTTAGATGGCGCACAGAAGGCTGATTTCGTGAAGCAATTACATGCCAAGGCGAAACAGAACATTGAGCGCATGAATGAGAAGCTGGCGCATAAGCGAAACGAAGTGAGGAAGCTGGTGTCATTCAATATCGGAGATTGGGTGTGGCTACACATGCGCAAGGAGCGTTTTCCAGCCCAACGTTGTGGCAAACTCTCTCCAAGAGGCGATGGGCCATTTCAGATTACTGAGAAGATCAACAACAATGCTTACAAGCTGGCGTTGCCTAGTGAGTATGGTTCCATTAGCTCTACTTTCAACGTCTCTGACTTAGCCTTGTTTGATGTAGGTGACGAGTATGGACTTGATGGTGTTGCTGATTCGGATTCGGAGACGAATCCTTTTGAAGAGGGAGGGAATGATGCGAACACACGCATCGATGTGCCTTTACCACCGGCTGGTCCTATGACGCGTGCGCGAGCTAGAAAGCTTCAAGACAAATTGTCATCTCTCATTCACATAGAGCTGGATTGTGAGATGACAAGTGAGGACGCTGCACTTCGAGAGAAGACACCACGCATGGTGAATCTCCTCACCTTCACCGTGTGTGACGGTGATTCTGCCCAGCATCAGAACGACGCGTAGATGGAGCTATTCTTCCCATCTTTTGAGTTCGACTGTACTACATCATGTCAAGGAGTGTGTGTCCAAAAATCAGCAAGAACGCCCGTGGCGTTTAGGAGATAGGTCAAACCCTAGTTTGGGGTGCGGGAGGCGCGAGTCCTAGCGGCGCAAGGATTCCTTGTCCGCGCGCGCTAGGGTTTTGTGTCCGAGAAGCGGCGGCTGGTCCTAAAGTGAGCTGGCGTTCCCTTGTCTGATTTTGGAGACAATAAACTTGCCTTTTATTTGCTTTCCTTAATTAATTAATTAGACAATTTAGCCGATTGCTTAATTAAGTTAGTTACCTTATTTTAGAACTTCTATTTTGGTTCCAATTAGGTTTTGCTTGTAAACATTATATAAGGAGCGGCTGGCCTCCTTATTTCAGCGGCTTTTATTTGACAATACAGAACCTTTGTGTTCTTCAATATTTTCCCCTTGTTCAAGTGCTGAACACTTGTTCTTCTTGAGTCCGCAATACTTAAGTCGTATACAAGTAAATTCTGAAATTGTATTATTGTGTCGTTTGTCTTAGTGCGATTCTCACAATCGTTGGGTTTAGTCCTAAGAAGCTGATACAAGATCCTTGACGTGAAATCGACTAGAACTCTTAGCATTCAGTTGGCGAGGTAGTCTACGTTCGCACGAGTCAAGTTATTCATTCCGCATTGAAATCCTTCTTTGAACAACGATCAAATTTGGTGCTACGCATCCTAAGCAACTAGGATCGTATCAATTGGTGTTTGAACATTCTCATTATGTGAAGGGGTTATGAGAAAAAGGTGATAAAAAGAGTGTTAAAGAAATTTTCATTGAGAAGGGAAAAGCTTGAGGATTTTGTTTAAGGAGAGAATGGATATTTATAGGCTCTAATTTTCAGCTACATATGTGGGGCGTCTCATTTGCTAAAAGTTACCGATTGGTGGAAGATTTTATTTTCCCCATGTATGATGAATTACCTTGGAAATCTGGAATCATGATTGATATTCTGGAAAGCGAGGCGTCTCAACCATTATAGCTTACAACTGACATTTATGGGGAGAAGCCATCTAACCCTTGGCCTCATTTAAACCAGAGGAGTGCCATAAAGAGATTAATTTATAAAGAGCAGAGGAGACAAAAGTGATATCAGAACTCTTCAAAAATCTGGCTCAGAAAGAGTAGAAGAAGCCCTTGATAAACACTCGGGCTCATTTTCGGTTGGGCTTGTGATAATCCAAAACATACCCCCCTAGGCATTTTTGTCTTTATACGGGCACCGGAACCAATGGCCTAGAATCATAGTCCGAAATCTTCGGCCCTTGACCTACAATCCCAGCCATACTTACCCAGTACCTCACCTTCACTGATACCGGGGTGTGGACAACGTCAGGGAGGGGGCTCCATCCGGCATGACATGGCGCATATTCCCACACCCGGTACTTCAGATTCCCCGACATCAATTTATCAAAGCTACCGGGACCTAGCAGCCCATAATCCAGGTAAGTTTAAACACAAACAAAAAAAACAAGCCTAAACTCTGTCAAAATTCACTCTCACATTCTACTACTATTATTCTGCTTACCCCACCTGTTATCATGAATACTAACTTGATCGTCAGAGTGACTGCGTCGAGGACCCTTTTCAGCGTCTTGCAGATGTAGCTGCGGCATAGACGACTACTTTCTCATCGGAGAAGATTCTATAATTATCCTTACTTCTTGATTCACGGATTATCAATTATGGTGCAAAATTATTATTTTTTTAAAACTGTGCTACTGTGTGCTACTTAATCCTTGATGCGGGCATACGTGTGCATGTCTTAGCATTTAGTCGAAATTAATATACTTAAGTAGATGCTTAAGATATGACAGCCGCCAGGCTGCCATAATTCGGATGCAAAAACCAATGCCAATGCTACCATATATACATAATTTTTAACCGCTGGGATATATATATTTTAAATTGTATTATATTATTAATATCATTATAATATTAAACATTAAGCCAATCATAAATAAGATATACACTACGTAGTTGAACTCCGGTATATTAATTATAATTGTTTAGGGAAATGCACTCCAGGGTCCCAAACGTTTTACAAAAAGTTCGATTGGATCCCTTACGTATCTTTTAGTTGAATAAAATCCCTAATATTTTGTTTTTGGTTCAATAAGATCTCCACTGTGTAAAAAATTCAACATGACAGCCTATTATGTTATTTTTTATTTTTTATTAATATCATTTAATAAGTGGACCGAAAATATAAAAAATTAGAAAAGTTAAAAAAAGAAAAATAAGTAAAAGTATCTTTCTAAAAAATAAAAGAGAACGAATAAAAAAAAGAGTAAAGAAAGGTGGGTTCTTTTTGTGTTTATGGCTATGGAGGATGTAGAATGGGGAGAAGAGAGTTGTGTTGAAGAAAAAAGGAAAAAAAAGGAAAAGACGGAAGAAAAGGAAAGAAAAAAAAGGTAGGAAAAAAATGTCAGGTAAAAAATATTAAAAATTACAATATTTTGTACCATGTAAAATTTTTGTAACGGAGGAACTCAATCGAATTTTTTCTAAAACGTTGAGAACCTTGTGCATTTTTCCTTATTGTTTACCTTTTGTCTATAATTATTATCCTATATAAAAATTTCAGTGAAGATAAAAATCACAATAATTAGAAATTTAGTTGAATTCGATCCGCTAAACCATAAACTCATTGCGAAAGATGAATTGGTGACGGAGATTTCCATTTTTGGACAATTTAGTCATCCAAATGTCTATTAGATAATTCACTTAAGTATAATTCTGATTCCTATCATGCGACCTACTGATTTTTATAAACTTGTTCACTTTCTCTGATAAATAGCAATTAGTAGGGGTGTACAAGAATCGGGCTGGATTAGAAACCGAACTGGAATTACTGGGTTTTGACTCGGACCAGACCGGACCGGATAGTTCTGGTTCGGTCCGGTTTACTAACCTTCGATATTCAGGAATCGGCTTGAAGAACCGGAAATATGTATATAAAATATATATATATATAATGATATCAAAATTTCCATTTGGTTTAATGGTTAACTCCTTACCTTTTATATTAAATGGGAGAGGTTCAAATCCTCTTGGCTCCCACTTTCTTTTTTTCCTCCTAAACTTAACTCCTCTTTCTTTTTTCCTTCTAAACTATATTAAAATTCCTCATGCGTTTTTCCTTTTTTTTCTTTTAAACTCAATTAAAAGTCCTCATTTTTTTCTTTTTATTTGTTATTTTAAATAAAAAAATTTATTAAGGACGTTATATGAGAATTATTATGAGGGAAAAATATTTTCTCCGTAGTAAGAACTAAGAAATAAAATTTTAATAGGCATTTATATAGTTAACATGGCACATACTAGCAATATATTATTGTAAATTGTAATAGTCATTTATATAGTTAATATGTATAAAGTAAGACCATTAACTATTAATAATATAGTTATTAATTATTATCAATTGTCATAAAATAAAAAATTACTAATTGTTTAGAGTTTTATGCTTTTAATTTAAATTGTATTAATGTTTAAATTACTAATGTATTATGCATTTTTTCTTTTTTTTCTTTTAAACTCAATTAAAAGTTCTCATTTTTTTCCTTTTATTTGTTATTTTAAATACAATTTTTTTTAAAAATAAAAAATTTCGAGTCAGAACTGACTCGAACCGGATCGATTCGATTCTATCCTAGACACGAACCGATAATTTCAGTCCAAACCGGTTCTAACTCAAGAATCGAGCCGGACCGGACCGTGTACACCCCTAGCAATTAGCATGAAAATTGGCACCGCATAAACGAACAAAAAAGAACGTTATATGTGTATTGTAAAATTATTTATTTAATTGATTTATGTATAAATAAATAATTTAATATACATTTGGGCCTTTTTTTTCCAGTACCAAATCACATGCTTTTTCTCTAACTTAACGACATAGCCGATTACCAATTAAGGCACATCGACTTCCACTTAAGCAGATTCACTACGTGCTACCCAAATTATTTGAGAATTTAATGGTCTTAAAACCTCTAGCACTAAGTCATTCTCTGCTATCCTGATATTTGTTCTGCTAAAGTTATCACTTTTCTACTATTTAATAGAAAAATAAAAATTTATTGATCTCTTTAAATGTAATAATATTGTTCATTTTGAACATAAATTTATTTTTTAGAATACTTCATTCCATTACAAAATTCATTAATTTCTTTTACTTATATGATATGAAGCTTTAATAGCACCTCAAACAAATTTCATGATACATTGTTATCGGAATACATGATTTATGTGAGTGTATCGACACTTTTTATTCTTTAAATGAGATGTGAGTTAAGCTGCTGCCATTTGATTAATCTTTACTTTGTAAGGATACTTTGGTATTTGGATCTAAAGAAATAATATATATTTTTACCTTAAATCGATTAACTAGTTGATTCATTAAATCACTACTAAATTTTGTCTATAACTCATCAGAATTTATTTATAGGTATGTATATAGCTCATTAGTTATATTGATGGCAAAATACTATGAGTATTTAGATAAAAAATCTCACCTCTACTTATAAAAAAAATTTATATCGAGACAACGGTTAAGTTAAGTACACAAAGATAATTAACCTTCTCTAGTCTAAATAAAGGCAAGTCACACTCTAAAATAAAATATAGATGACTTAACTTTAAAAATAAATGAATTAAGTAACATTTAAAAAGGTGAAATAATTGATTCAAGAGTTTATCTCACATTCACAAAAGAAAAAGAAAAACCGAAGATATGGAACCTATTTTCAAAAAGGTAAAATTATTGATCTAACTGTTTGATGAAGTTCAAATATTGTACTCCCTCTGGGGTCGAACAAATGATGTTCTGGCTACCAAAAGCAGGTGCCGAACTGATATGAGCTTAAAGGCTCCAGCTTGTTTCTCTTGTCTTGCCTTCCGTCTAGGCCAAGACTGTTGTCTAAGGCAAACCTTCGGTCTAGGCCAATTCTCCCGTCTAGGCCGAACCTACTATCTAGGCCAAGACTCCCGTCTAGGCCGAACCTACTGTCTAGGCCAAGACTCTCTTCTGTTTGGACGAAGCCCATCCTCCAAGCCCATCTTCATTGCTGCCAAGGCCAAGCCCCTTTGTCTAAGGGTGTAAGGGTATTTACCCATTGTTAGGTTTTAGTATTTAAAGTGCAAACATTTCATTTCAGCACTTGCCTTTGATTTTGATGATATTCTCTTTGGCCAAATCAGTAGAGTAACCTAAGTAATTTAGGGTTCTTGGTAACTAGGGCTGCTAGAGATGAATACCATTGTTTATCCATCCCTTCTTGTAATTAAGCTCCTTAAGCTTTGTTCTTAAGGGGTAAATTCTATTAAAGAGAGATCCTTAACTAGTTTGTAGAAAGGTTGCTTGTTCTTATGATCAAGAGGGTTTTCTAATTAGTTAAGTTATTATTATGTTCATCCGTTCCATCTCTACCAAACAACCATCAAGCCGCTGCATATAACTCCTTAAACACCAACTTCAGCCATTAAACTCACCAAGGTGTCCCCTCTCCATCTCCATCTGAGGCACCTATATCCATTATCAAGACCAACCTCTCACAAGAGGACTAGATCCGGCTCAAGAACAACAATTCGGCCTCCTTCTATCCAAAACAGAAGTTGAGCTCTTATCAAGTGGTAGCGGAGCTCCAGCTATCCTCTAGGTTGGTTTTTCTTGTTCTTCTCATCATTTCTATGGTTAGAAACACCTTCTCTACCATAGAACTTCTTTCTTTTTGTGTGGCAAAATTTCTATTTTTCTCCATTTTCACACCCATTCCCCTAAATTGCTCAAACACTTTTTCCTTGTGTTCCCATGGTTCAAACTTCTTTTCCTTTCATATCTATGGTTAAAACATTGTTTTCAACCATAGGAATGATTTAAATCAAGTTCGGAAATTCAGATGTTCTTGAGGAAATTGTTTTCTTTTAGTGTGCTGATTTTTGGAAGAACACATTTGTTGAATTTTTTTGTGTTTGTGTGCATCAAAATAGACGAATTTGCTTCTTCTTAAGTGTAATTGCTGCTGGTTTATTGGAGCTTTCTATGGTGGCCATGAGAGCCATATGGACTTGCTTGTTTTCTAGCTAGAGTCCCACATTTTAGGTCTCTTCTCCTAGCCGGCCACATCACTCCTTTGTGAGCCAAGTATTTTTCATTCATTGTGAGCCAAGCATTTCAGCTTGCTCACCACACTTCTCCCTCACAAGGTCGGCCCTAATTTGCATCCTTACACTTAGCTTGCTTGTCATACACTTTGCCTAACTCATTGTCATACAAGCTGACTTGCTTGCCACACACTTTGGTGCATCTTAGCAAAACAGTAGGTGCATTTTAGTGAAAAACTTGTGTGCATGTTAGCAAATATTTTGGCATTTAGTGATAAGTTTTTAAATGACCAAACTACTTGCCTTTCACTTCTTATTCCAAGGATACATGTCATACAAGTGAGTTCTCTTCACTCAATTTAAAAACAGAAAAGAGGGGGATTAAAAGAGTAATCAAATCCCTAATTCAAAAAAAGAAGAAAGATAAGCAATTGAGTCAAAAGCAAGAGACTACTTGTGTGTGTGCATTTGAAGTGACTTACAACATTTTTAGAAGAATCATTGGTGTGAAGAACACAACTTCGGCCTTACTTTTTGCATTTTCTTTTACACCCTTTTTGTGTTCGTTCTTTCTTTTCTTCTTTAGTAGCTTGTGCTTTGGCTGTTTTCTACTTTGTTTCCACACGTTACTACTCTTCTCTAAGTTCCATTTACTGCCCAAATTAAATCCATTTTTCCTTGGGCAATAGTGCGGCTTTCCTTGCCTTTCTTTCTTACCTTGGTTGTCTTGCATTCCTTAAACCCTAGTTGATTCGTAGAGTCTTTCTAGCTTTGGTGACTGGTTTGCGATTGAGATAAGAGTGTGAGAGAAAAGTGTGAGTATTTAAGAGTGACAAACATGAGCGTGAAACACGTGAGGAAGAGCTTAACCCCTTGTTTTCTATCTACTGTTTTTGTGTTTTCTTTTGTAGGAATTTTTCTCTATCTTCCTACGTGCCGCCGCATTTGAGGGTTGCTCCTACTAGCCACGCATCTTGGTATCATGCTGAGCAGCCCCCCCACCTTGACCGTAGGACCCCGCCTCCTCCTACACACCGATCAGTTCCTCCCACTCCTAGCCGTAGCCACTGACCCACTACATATGTCATTGATCGAGGACCTCATGCCCTCACGGCTCCTTATCACCGCGAGCACTACCAAGCGCATCTTGTGGATGCAGTGGCTGAAATTCAACGCCAAGTAGAGACAATTATTTCAAGGTCCAGCCAGGTTGAGGTATCTCCTTCTCCCCCTCCTATTGGCCCTTCCTTGCCTTCCTCTCGCGCAAGAGATCTCTTTTGTACCACTTGCACGGGAAGGGGGCATTTGTGTGATGTTTATCCGAACAATAGAGTGCCTTTGGAGTGTGTACCAAACAGCCCGCATGAGGAGAGTTTAGTGCCGATTGGTTCTAGTAGGGTTTCGGCCAAATCACCATCACTTGTTGAGGTTGAGTTGACTCCATTTGAGGAGAAGTTACTAGTTTCGGATGAGTCTACTTCAGATTGCCATAAGACAGCCGCTCATTGCCTTGCGTTGCAGTGCACATTTTAGTCCTTGGGTAGTGCCTTCTTGATGCGAATCCTCGCATCCAAGCACTACCTTTGCCACCGACTGGACTGATGACTCGTTCCAAGTCTAAAAAGCTTCAAGATAGTCTATCATCCCTCATACACAAGGAGCTGAAGTGTGAGAGGACAGTAGAGGAAGGAGCGTTGTGAGAGAAGCAGAAACGGGAGCTCAACCTCTTGGTCATCACGGCGTTCAACGGTGATCCTTCAAGGAGTCAAACGGCAGCGTAGATGGAGCATTTTTGACTATCCATTGAGTTCGACGTGTACTACTTCAGAATCGTTCGATCGACCAAGCATATGAAACTTCAAGATGTTAGCTTTTGTTTGGGACAAGTTTCATCCCAATCGGACGGGTGGATTGAAAGTTATGACGGTCAACATTTTCATACGCAGCATGGACGTAATTACGCCCATTATAGATGTAATTACTCCAGAAACAGACTCTGCAAGATGCTCGACGTAATCACGCCGACGAGGACCAGTTTTCCGTCAAAATTGGAAACTTCCAATGTTTCTATCTTTAATTAGTATTTTATGACTTATAAAGTTAGTTTGATTTGTTTCCTTAATTAATTAGTTAAATAATGGCAACAACCTTTGTTTCCATTTATTTAATTAATTAGTTAATCAGTTCATTTAATTTAGTTAATTAAGTCAATTACCTTATTTAGAACTCCTACTTCTATTCCTATTAGGGTTTGCTTGTAACCTTATATAAGGAGCCGCTTGGCCTCCTTAGAAACCTGACTGATTATTTATAAAGATATTTTTCTTATATTCTCTGCCCCTTTTGCGTTCAACAACGAATGAACCTTGTTCTTCTTGAGTCTTGTAAGCTTGAGTCATTCCAAGTAAAGCCCGAAATTACTTCCATTAATTGTCTGTTCTAGGTTGATATTCGCAAGGAATATAGGCTTAGCGATTCGATTAAGATCCTTCCTTATTCGAGTTAGGTTGGTTGATGCTTAGCGATCAACAGGCTTAATTGCTTAAGAAAGTTATCCATTCCGCAGGGAAATCCCGTCTTGAACAAAGATCAACATTGGTGCTACGTCTCCTTTACAAACAAGGATCGTATCAGCTGGTAGCGGAGCTTAAAGGTGTTCTTGATTGGTAAGGTATCGGTTCTGAAATTTTCTGTTTTCATTGTTGAAATCGGTTGTTCTTCTACTCCTAATCTGAAACCAATTTCTTTGAGTGCCTGTTTTCGATTATGTGATTGTTGTGTCATTTTTGAATCATTGAGTGCTGCGTTTAATTAATTACGTTCCAGCCTTGGTTGTTGCATTTCATTGATTAAGTGTTGCGTTCCATTAGTTACAAATTGCTGTCACAAAGGAGTCACATACTCAATCAAATTCTATTGCAATATATATTTACAAAAAAAAAAAAAACAGAAAAGAAAAGAAGAAAAGCGAAAAGAAAAGAAAGAATTTTCGGCTTGCAAATACAAAAAAAAAAAAAAAATTTAACAAGTATTTGCGTTTTCAAAAGAAGCAAAGTTTGTGCTCAAATTCGGTAAAGAAACATCAAGTGAACGCACACAATACATCTAAATTCTTCACTGCCTAAAGGCATATTATTTGAGTTGTTTATTGAGAGTCACTTGAGCTTTCTTTGATTCATATTCAAATTGCTTTCTACTCCATTGGTTGATTAGTTAGTTGATTGTTCTTGCAACTACCCAATCACCCAATATCAACACTTGTTTTGTCACTAGTTGTCATTGAGAGTCTTCTTGGCAGCATTCTTCTAAACTCTTGAGTCCTACTAACATTGCAGGGTTGTAAGATTTCATTGTTTTATTGAGTGATACTTTTATTTGTGAGACTCATAGAGAGATTAAACACGTCAGGGAGTGCTAGGATTAGTGCAATTTTACGTTCTTTTCTCTGTTGTGAAATTTTTCAGAAACTATTAGATGGCAAACGACGAAAAACCGGCTGATCTTGTGGCCATGATCGCGGCCTTAACCGAGAAGCTTAGGGTCATGGATGAGAGACAAGAGAGCAATCAAAGGCACAACACCCTTGAAGTAGCAAGACTTGGCGCTCTTGCCACCTTTAAGCGCGAGAGGCACCACGCGATGACCATGATGGTCATCTCACGGATTTTTTGGATGAGGACGTAAGGGCTAGGACACAACCAGTAGTTCCTCCAGCCGTAGGCGCCGGACGCGCAGTTGGACCCATCATCCCTAGACGTGGGGCTATTCGGAATGTTCCTCCACAACCACCGGTGCATCACAACAATGAACCGGATGGAGGTGAGGGATTTATACATTGTCGTGATAGAGAACGGCCTCAATGGGATAGAAACGGCGGTCAGCCTCAACGGGACAGACCACCTCGTGATGAGTTTCGATTGGATTCTAATCTCGGTAGTATCAAGATAAAAATTCCTCCATTTGATGGATTAGAGGATCCAGATGCATATCTGACTTGGGAGAGGAAAGTTGACTCCATCTTCTTATGTCACACCTATTCGGAGGATAAGAAGGTGAAGTTGGCAGCCGTGGAATTTACTGGCTATGCAAGTCATTGGTGGGAAAAGATTAATCGACAGACCTGGGCTATCTATCATAATAGGATTCATACTTGGGATGAGATGAAAAGAGTCATGAGGCTTCGGTTTGTTCCTAGTCATTTCGACCGGGAGCTTTACCAACGATTACAATCTCTATCACAAGGAAGTAAAGGTGTGAGCGCGTATTACAATGAGATAGAGATTGCCTTATCTCAATCTCGGGTTGAGGAAGCAGAAGAAGCAACTATGGCGTGTTTCTTGAGTGGTTTGAATCGAGAGATAGCAAATTCTTTAGAGTTGACACAATATTCAACTCTAGAGGAAATGCTACATCTAGCTCTCAAGATTGAGAAACAGAAAAAGGTTAAGGGTTCATACACAACTAAATATAATTCAAATGTGACACCTTCACCTTGGAAGAAACCGTGGGACAAGAGTGAAGCGCCTAAACCATTGCCGATCAGTTCTGGTTCTAAAGGAGGCACTGGTTCTACTTCTAGATCGAACACCAACAAACCATATACTCTACCAACATATAGACCAGCCACATCTTCGATTGTTTGTTTCAAATGCAACGGTAGAGGACACAAGAAAGCTGACTGTCCTAATCATAGGGTGTTCATCTTGAGAACCAACGGTAATGAGGAGTCCAATGGTGATCTAGATGAGTCTGATATCATTGGAGAGGCAGAACATGATTCGGATGACACGCCACAACCGGCCGAGAGTCATCAAATGCTTGTAGTTCGCCGGACTTTGAGTGCACAAGCGGAGGATGAGGTTTGTGATGAGGAACAACGGGAGAACTTGTTTCACACTCGTGGTGTGATTAACAAGAGAGGATGTGCTATTATCATTGACAACGAAAGTTGCACAAACTGTGCTAGCTGGTTAATGGTTGACAAGTTGGGTTTGCCAACTACGAACCATCCGAAGCCTTATCGCCTTCATTGGATGACTGACGGTGATGGAATTAAGGTGACTAAATAAGTACTTGTTAATTTTGCAATTGGCAAGTATCATGATGAGATACTATGTGATGTTGTTCCTATGCAAGCGAGCCATATTCTTCTTGGCAGACCTTGGCAATTTGACAGAGAAGCGAATCATGAGGGGAAAACTAATCATTACAAGTTAGTGAAAGATGGCAAGAAGTATACCTTGGCACCATTGACACAAGCTGAAGTTTGCATTGACCAACAATGGCTTGCGAAGTCACAAGCAGAATATGATCTTGCACATTCGCTTGAGAGTGAAAAAGAAAACATGAGTGTCAAAAAAATAGTGAGTGCATATGAGAGTGTAAGCCCTAAACACTTGCATGAAAACATTGAGCATGCCGAGAGAGAGAGAGTTGAACATTCGCATGAAAATAAAAAGCATGCTGAGGGTGAGAGTCAACAATCGTACGAAAAGAGTAAGCGTACAGAGAGTGGCATTGAGCTGATAAAAGGAGAGGCAAATAAAAAGAAATTGAGTGTTTATGCCAAAGGAAGCGAAGTGAGGAGAGCAATAACTTTTCAGAAAAACAGTTTTGGCAAAAGCTGCCCTCTTCTTCTCCTCCGTTTTCGTTCTTGTTTGCATTCTTCTAACGCTGACCCAAATTCTTCAATTCCTACTCGTATTACATCTCTTTTGCAGGAATTTGAGGATGTTCTACCCGAAGAGATGCCATCGGGATTGCCTCCAATCCGTGGCATAGAACATCAGATTGATTTCATTCCAGGATCAGCCATTCCACACCGGCCAGCTTATAGGAGTAATCCGGAAGAAACCAAGGAGCTACAACGCCAAGTGGATGAGCTGTTGAGTCGAGGCTATGTAAGGGAGAGCCTCTCTCCATGCGCCGTTCCTGTGATCCTAGTTCCTAAGAAAGATGGATCTTAGCGCATGTGTATTGATTGCCGAGCAGTCAACAAGATCACGGTAAAGTATCGCCATCCCATTCCTCGATTAGATGACATGTTAGACGAATTAAGTGGTAGCACTATATTTTCTAAGATTGATTTGATGAGTGGTTATCACCAAATTCGCATGAAAGATGGGGTTGAATGGAAAACTGGATTTAAAACTAAGTACGGCTTGTATGAATGGATGGTTATGCCTTTCTGTTTAACTAATGCACCTAGCAGATTCATGAGATTGATGAATCATGTACTTAGACATTTTATTGGCAGATTTGTTGTAGTGTATTTCGATGATATTCTTATATACAGCAAATCTTTTGAGGCGCATCTTTCACATCTTCGTGAAGTCTTTTTAACACTTCGTGACCAACATTTGTATGCTAAACCTAGTAAATGTTCATTTGCCATGAAAGCAGTAGGTTTTCTAGGTTTTATTGTAAGTGTTGAAGGTGTAAAGGTGGATAAAGAAAAGGTCCGAGCAATCAAGGAGTGGCCTACTCCTAAGAACGCAAGTGAGGTACGTTCTTTTCATGGCTTAGCGTCCTTTTATAGGTGCTTTGTCAAGGACTTTAGTACAATTGTTGTCCCTTTGAATGAGCTAACCAAGAAAAAATTAGTTTTCAAGTGGGATGAGTTGAAGGAGGAAGCGTTTAACACACTTAAGGAGCGTTTATGTTCCGCACCTGTGTTAGCTCTTCCTAATTTTAGCAAAGCTTTTGAAGTGGAATGCGATGCTAGTGGGGTGGGAATTGGAGCTGTTCTTATGCAAGAGAAGCGTCCAATTGCTTACTTCAGTGAGAAACTGAAGGATGCTCAGCTGAGATACCCGACATATGACAAGGAGTTCTACGCACTCGTACGTGCACTAGAAGTGTGGCAACATTACTTGATGCCGCGAGAATTCATTGTCCACATAGATCATCTCAGTTTGAAGTACCTTAAAGGGCAAGGTAAGCTCAACAGACGCCATGCCACATGGATGGAATTTATTGAGTCTTTTCCATACCATATTCAATACAAACAAGGTAAGGAAAATGTTGTTGCTGATGCTCTTTCAAGGAGGTACGCCTTAATCACTTGATTCTGATTTTGGAGATATCTTTAATTATGGTGTGTTAATTGCTGGTTCTAAATTTTATAAGCATGATGTTTATTTGTTTAAAGGTAAACAATTGTGTATTCCGCATTGTTCCATGAGTGAATTACTCATACTTGAGTCACATGGTGGCGGATTGATGGGTCACTTTGGTGTGACTAAGACTTTAGATGTGCTGCATGATCATTTTTATTGGCCTCGTATGAAACGTGATGTCGTGCGCATTATTGCTCGATGTCTTGTATGTTGCAGGGCTAAATCTAAATGTATTAATCATGGCGAATTTCTGCCATTGCCTGCGCCTTCTCATCCTTGGACTGATTTATCCATGGATTTTGTTGTTGGACTACCTAAGTCTAAACATGGTAAGGATAGTTTCTTCGTTGTCGTGGACAGATTTTCTAAAATGGCTCATTTTATCCCTTGCTCAACTACTAATGATGCTACTCAGATTGATGAGTTATTTTTTAAAGAAGTGGTTCGTTTACATGGGATACCATTGACTATTGTGAGTGATAGGGATACCAAGTTCCTCAGCCATTTTTGGCGTGTTGTTTGGAGGAATTTAGGTACTAAATTGTTGTATTCCACCTCTTATCACCCACAAAATGATGGCCAGACTGAGGTTGTCAATCGTACCCTTGGTCAATTGTTGCTAGTTTTGGTTAAAAAACATAATTCAACTTGGGTTAATCATATGCCATTCATTGAATTTGCTTATAACCGTGCTGTCCATTCTACTACTCATTACTCTCCTTTTGAAATTGTTTATGGGTTTAATCCTAGAACTGTGGTCGATTTAACTCCCTTACCTGTGAGTGATGCTATTAGTTTGGATGGTGAACAGAAGGCAGCGTTTGTGAAGCAACTCCATGTCAAAGTCAAGACACACATTGAGCGCATGAATACCAAAGTAGCACTTGAGCGAAACGAAGGAAGGAAACTTGTGTCTTTCAGCGTCGGGGATTGGGTGTGGTTACACATGAGAAAGGAACGCTTTCCTGCCCAACGTCGTGGCAAGTTGTCCCAAAGAGGAGATGGCCCATTTCAGATTGTTGAAAAGATCAACAATAACGCATATAAACTAGAATTTCCAGGTGAGTATGGTACCATTAGTTCTACTTTCAACGTTACTGACTTGACATTGTTTGATGTAGATGAGGATTATCTTGAAGATGTTGATTCGGATTCGAGGTCGAATCCTTTTGAAGGGGGAGGGGATGATGCGAATCCTCGCATCCAAGCGCTACCTTTGCCACCGACTGGACCGATGACTCGTTCCAAGTCTAAAAAGCTTCAAGATAGTCTATCATCCCTCATACACAAGGAGCTGAAGTGTGAGAGGAAAGTAGAGGAAGGAGCGCTATGAGAGAAGCAGAAACGGGAGCTCAACCTCTTAGTCATCACGGCGTTCGACGGTGATCCTTCAAGGAGTCAAACGGCAGCGTAGATGGAGCGTTTCTGCCCATCCATTGAGTTCGACGTGTACTACTTCAGAATCGTTCGATCGACCAAGCATATGAAACTTCAAGATGTTAGCTTTCATTTGGGACAAGTTTCAGCCCAATCGGACGGGTGGATTGAAAGTTATGACGGTCAACATTTTCATACGCAGCATGGACGTAATTACGCCCATTATAGACGTAATTACTCCAGAAATAGACTCTGCAAGATGCTCGACGTAATCACGCCGACGAGGACCAGTTTTCCGTCAAAATTGGAAACTTCCAATGTTTCTATCTTTAATTAGTATTTTATGACTTATAAAGTTAGTTTGATTTGTTTCCTTAATTAATTAGTTAAATAATGGCAACAACCTTTGTTTCCATTTATTTAATTAATTAGTTAATCAGTTCATTTAATTTAGTTAATTAAGTCAATTACCTTATTTAGAACTCATACTTCTATTCCTATTAGGATTTGCTTGTAACCTTATATAAGGAGCCGCTTGGCCTCCTTAGAAACCTGGCTGATTATTTATAAAGATATTTTCTTATATTCTCTGCCCCTTTTGCGTTCAATAACGAATGAACCTTGTTCTTCTTGAGTCTTGTAAGCTTGAGTCGTTCCAAGTAAAACCCGAAATTACTTCCATTAATTGTCTGTTCTAGGTTGATATTTGCAAGGAATATAGGCTTAGCGATTCGATTAAGATCCTTCCTTATTCGAGTTAGGTTGGTTGATGCTTAGCGATCAACAGGCTTAATTGCTTAAGAAAGTTATCCATTCCGCAGGAAAATCCCGTCTTGAACAAAGATCAACATTGGTGCTACGTCTCCTTTACAAACAAGGATCGTATCACTTCTCCATCATTCCGAGGGTGCCTAGGCATAGATTTATGGACCCGTTTCTCCTTGGTTTTGGGCACATGGGCAGCGCACACTTCTTTCCATTTGAGGTGCCTTCAAGTGGCCTCACGGTCCCTGCCACTTCTAGGAGTTCGCACTTGGCCCGAGTCACCTCCTTGCCCCGTCGTGGCCAATCCATGATTGTTCTTGGCTGTTTCCCATCCGCGCCTACTTATCTTCCCCGCGGAAGGCCTCCACCTTGGCCTATATTCCCCAAAAGGTGTAGTTTGAGGTTTCCGCGTGTATCCACAAGCTGTGAGCATACCTTGACCCGTTCGGCTGAGCAAGGGATTGAGCCTCTAGATTCGAGGTCGAATCTCCTCCAAGGCGGAGGGAATGATATGAGCTTAAAGACTCTCACTCCACTTTCGAAACCCCCAACCTCCAAAGCTTAGATTCGAGGACGAATCTCTTCAAAGGGGGATGGGATGATTTGAGCTTAAAGGCTCCATCTCATTTCTCTTGTCTTGCCTTCCGTCTAGGCCAAGACTGCTGTCTAGGGCAAACCTTCGGTCTAGGCCGAACCTACTGTCTAGGCCAAGACTCCCTTCTGTTTGGCCGAAGCCCATCCTCCAAGCCCATCTTCATTGCTGCCAAGGCCAAGCCCCTTTGTCTAAGGGTGTAAGGGTATTTACCCATTGTTAGGTTTTAGTATTTAAAGTGCAAACATTTCATTTCAGCACTTGCCTTTGATTTTGATGATATTCTCTTTGGCCAAATCAGTAGAGTAACCTAGGTAATTTAGGGTTCTTGGTAACTAGGGCTGCTAGAGCTGAATACCATTTTTTATCCATCTCTTCTTATAATTAAGCTCCTTAAGCTTTGTTCTTAAGGGGTAAATTCTATTAAAGAGAGATCCTTAACTAGTTTGTAGAAAGGTTGCTTGTTCTTATGATCAAGAGGGTTTTCTAATTAGTTAAGTTATTATTATGTTCATCCGTTCCATCTCTACCAAACAACCATCAAGCCGCTGCATATAACTCCTTAAACACCAACTTCAGCCATTAAACTCACCAAGGTGTCCCCTCTCCATCTCCATCCGAGGCACCTATATCCATTGTCAAGACCAACCTCTCACAAGAGGACTAGATCCGGCTCAAGAACAGCAATTCGGCCTCCTTCTATCCAAAACAGAAGTTGAGCTCCTATCACGAACAAATGACGTTCTCGGTTTCCCACATTGGAGAAGACGAGGATGCCTCTGCCTGCTCTAGTGACGACGACGGCGACTTCGGCTTGGCTCAACGCTAACGTCGATTCCCTCTCTCTTGTGTTTGAATCCGAAATTTGTGTGGGAACGGAAGCTTTTCCCTATTAATACCACCACGAATGAGGTAAGCAGCCCAAAATTTCATCTTCAATTTTAGCTTTTAATTTCATTGCAAATTTCTACCTTTAATTTCTACTTTACCAAATGGAGGGTGTTGATTTCTAGGATGATTCCCAGGGTGATAGTTGCATGCAATTTCATCCGCTTATGGGTATGTTCGTACCGGATTCAATTGGAGTGTTTGGGGCTGAGGATGATGTCGCCACGGCGGCGGAGGTTGAAGGTGATGCAGTCGCGGAGGCGGGGGTTGAAGATGATGTCAGCGCGGTGGTTGTTGCGGCTGATGCAATCTGTGAAATGGATGTCATTGTGCCAGATACCTACGAAAGTGAAGACGACGTCGTGTTTGAAGAGATGACGACTGTGTCCGATGAAGAAATTGCATCCCGTGTGACTATTTTGGAAGCGGAGGAGGTTTGTGGCACTCTTGCTAGTGAAGAAGATGGGCATCTCGGCTTCCATCATGGGCATCCAAAGAAGTATAAAACCCCAGAGTTAAATCTACCTTTTACTGAAGATTTAATGCATACATCAGAAGTGAAGGTGGACATGAATTTCGATCTCAATAAGTTGCCAATCCGAGGTTTGTTTCGCCCTAAAGATGACCCACTCTATGAAGAGAGCTTCATCCAAATGTTGCGTATTCTTCTCCCTGATTACTACTGTATATATTAGGATGTTTGTTGTAGACATAATGTTGTTGACTTTTGGATGGCCAGTTTTTGCTATATTAGTGTTTCTGGTAGACTGAATGTTGTTTTCTGTTGGGATGGCCACTTCCTTGAATGTACTAGGGTGTTTATGGTAGTAGTAGGGAGTTGGATTTAGGATGGCCAGCTTTTACCATCCATTTTGTTAAACTCTAAAACTCATAATGTTTATTATTCCTCAAATTAATGAATTGATATTGGCTATCTCATTGTGTTCCCATGAAGGCTGTGGAATGTTTGTCTTGAATGGTTAAAGTGTATATTTTTAACATGAATGCTTTACTTACAGGAACATGGGTCTTTATTTTAGCCTATTTAATCCAGTTGTATTGATGTCTTGTTCTTTTTATCTGTTTCAAATTTATGAGTTCTGCATTGTTGGTTTGGTTTGTATATGGAATTGCATGAGCAGAAGCAACTATATTGAGAATAGAGTACTCTGTTTCATTTTTACTGTGTTTGCATTACTTGTTATTTCTTGATCATAAATATTCAATTTTTGGGATTTGAATGCGTGGATGGTGCATAAATAGGCACCTGGAATGATAATTAAACATGGCTATTGATGGATTACAAATTGGAAATAATTGTTGCGAATTATTGTATTTTGGATAACACTTCCCCAAACCCCGTTGACGATTTGGCCATTTAATGATCTTAAAATGAGGTAGGCCATGGCCTTGCCCTAGAGAACTTTGCACATTGTAGACTTGCATTTTTTATGAATGTTTTTGCCAGTTTCTTCTCCTTATAGTTGTCATAAGGTTTATATTAATGGTATAAATAAGTTTGTGTGTATGTTTGGATAAAACACTACACATGGAGTATTCATCGTTGATATTGGCTAGGCCTAGCCAATTGTTTAGTTTCTGTATTGCGTTTAACTTGGTCAGTCCTGGTGTGTCATGTTGGAGGGTTCTGTTGATGACGGCCACTGCTTCTAATAGTGTTCTTTTGTCTTCATGATTCATTGTTGATAGGCGGCGACAAAAAATGTAACAGCCTAAACAAAAGGGAAAATGAAGAGTAGAGGAGGAAGGATAATGAGAAAGGTCTTTATGATGGTTGTACCGGTAAAGGAAAAGTATACGGTTTAAATAACTTAGAATTCCCAACTGTTTAATGACCATTACGAGTCTTACGACGTTCACTTGGTGTCGGTTATGGTAGGGGGAAGAATTGATTCTCTGTGGTGTATTGGGAAGCTAAAAACTCAGTTTGAATTTGAAATTGAGAGACGTGTCCACCGAGAATTGCTCCGTCAACCACCTATGTTTGATGAAGATGGAATCCAGTCAGCTTTACATAGGTTGTTGACCGAAGGACACCGATTGAACACCCCAAGTGTATAACCAATAACGGGGGCTGGTTATGTTTCTTTGTCGATTAGGGAATAACAAATGTACAGAGAAGAAGAGTGAAAGCCCAAAGAGGGGTATTAAAGATTGTTTACTTATTCGATTGGGAGCTTCAGTCTTGGCCAAGCTCGGGGTCAATCCCTGAATTAACGCTTAAGCGACAGAGCTAGGCCAAGCTCATGAAGATAACAATACATTACACTAGGTAAATAAATATCCAACGACAACATGGACAGATCTATTAAATGTCAAGAAACTCAGCAACAGGTTGTGCTCAAACAGAAGTTGGCGATCAAGCAGATGATCATTAACCTCAGCAACAAAGTTGTCTCGCCTCTTGCCTTTCAGCTGGATTCATTGTGGTGGACTCTGAAAGAAACGGAAGCAATCAGTTGAAACAATGTCAACCGTTGAGTCTTTTGGGAAAGTGAGAGAAAACTATGAAAGTAATGGGATTGATGTTAGGATGCTAAGGTAAATCATTATCATGAAAACTGCAAGAAAACTTACCTAAAGTTGAGCTATATAATCATCATCATCAACATCATCATATTACAAAAAATAATTCATATATTATCATCATGTGCAACCAATCTCATAAGAATTTGGTCTATATAATCATCATCATCATCATACAATGCATAAATTATCCATTCAACTATTGCCCAGAAAGGGCATTGTAAACCCAGAAAATGCATTGTAGTAGTATTTTCAAATAACAAAATCCATGATAAAGGTCTAGACTATGACAGTGTTCACCTATACATCAACTACTGCCCAAATAAATGATCTTTACTGATCATTGCATCATGGTATACGACCTGTACAACCTATCTACTGCCTAAAAAGTTGCTCTTTACTGCTGACTACAAATGCAAACACTTAGATTGATGGATATTTTGATCATCATCATTACCCAAAATATGGATCAATTATATAATTACTGCTCATGCACAACCTAAAATCCCATTCCACTGTCTACCACAGTACATGCTGAAATTCTCATGTATTCCTACAAGCATGTAATAGAAAATTAATCACACCAGATCCATAACCACACAAATAACAAAAATAAAATGATTAAGTAAGATTATTTACAGGCTATGGGAGTAGATGAGCCCTTGCATTTGCAATGATTAAGGAGTCATATGACAAGACTAGAGGGAGCAACCCTTGCCTTTCCAAAGAGTCCTTACTCATGTGAGGGATTTTATAAGTGTTATCCCCTAAAATTTTAAGAATTTCAACAATACAGGACTGAAGAGTGAGAAATATATAATTACACTTCCTATCAGAAAACTCATTAAAACTCTTATATACGGCTGCAACCAATTCAGCCACAGACCTAACACATTCCTGTTTTTGCAGAGATTGTATAGCCCTAAAGAACCCAAGATCAAGGACATTAAGATCAGGAGAATTAGGGGGGTTGACATGACAGTATAACATTCAATCCCAGAGAGGTAGCAGCTAAACAGAATTGTTCATCATGAGGTAGGATATGTGTCTTGGCATTATCCTGTTGGATAATGATTGGATCTCCAATGTTCTCTACAGGTCACTTATCCCTAATTGAAGGCAAAACCTGTTCAATCATGAATTTCCTAATGACATACCTATCTATCTTTTCAATTACCTTCAATTCCATTGACCCTGCCAGTCTGTTTACACTAGACCTAATAGCATAAACTTCTTCTACCAAAGGAAATATACCTAATTTTCCATCAAAAGTGCATCTACCACCAGGCGCATACCTAGGCCTAGCTACAACTGCTAGAAACATAATTTTTGGAATGAAGTTAGTACTTTTAAGTTTCCTTACTGGATCATCCTCGTCTGCCAACAAGTAGTGTGTTTGTGTCTTCTTTGTCATGTGAAACCACTTCTCGTCGATGTGCACCACATTGGTCATATCTTGGAAACTCTGGTCAGCAGGAGGTGAATGTGGATCTAGCATTGAGAGGCGAAACTCAATCCATTTTAGTCGATTAGCATCTGTCAAAATAGGCTTGATGGCATTAGAATGCCACCTGATCTCTCCACTCTTCAAGGCATATGACAAATGTTTCCTGGGCACTTTTAGTGTTGTGGCGAAATTCCTCATAGTGGTCCTCTTCCTCAGAGGAATCTCCAAGATTTGCTGCCAATCAATCTCAACCCTTTTCCTCCCAGTATTCTTGACTCTGTTGAGGCCAACGTTGTGATTCCCAGACTCTTGGCCCCGTTTCCACAACCTCTGGACAAATCAAATTGGAATGTTGAAGGCTAGAGCAACCTCAATTGTTGTCCGTTTTAGAAGCTTCCCGTTCTTACTCTTCTGCAACAACATCTCATATGCCGCAATCCTGTCATCGTCGGTAAATTCTTTGCGTCGTTATGTTGCCTAAAGGTTGTCCTGCAACTCACACACACAAACATACTTAGGAAAATGAAAACCAATTTTTTCTATGATCATACACAAATACAGTTTTCAACTTAAATATGGATGACCTTGATCTTCACTTTCCGGCTGAGGCTCAATGTTTAAGTCTAGAATTTCCTCGTCATTTGGGAGCTCCACGAACTCCTCCTCTCCGTCATCTAAGTAAGTTTGGTTATCGCCGCACTCGAGTAAGTTTCCTAGATAACCAGGTGATACGATCCTGGTTCCTTAGGATGCGTAGCACCAATTTTGATCGTTGTTCAAAGATGGATTTCCTGCGGAAGTAAATAACTCGACAAGTACGAGCTTAGACCACTTAGCTAACCTGTGCTAAGAGCCCTAATCGATTTCAAGTCAAGGGTCTTGAATCGGGTTCTTAGGACTAGACTCAACAATGTGAGAATCACACTAAGATAAACGACACAATAATGTAATTTCAAGATTTACTTGTATACGACTCAAGTATTACGGACTCAAGAAGAACAAGGTTCAACCAACTTGAACAAGGGGCAAATATTGAAGAAACAAAGTTCTATATTTATCAAATAAAAGTCAAGTTTCTAAGGAGGCCAAGCGGCTCCTTATATAGGTTACAAGCAAACCCTAATTCCATAATAGGAATAATAAATAAAGTAAAACACTTAACTAATTAATTAAAGTGTCGAATTAATTAACTAAGCTAAAATAAATAGAAAGTCGCAGCCTTGCTAAAACAGTCAACGCGCGTCAACTCTAGGCTAGGCGAAACGGACAGGAGCCGTTATCATCAAGAGCAGACAGGTGTGAACGCGGAATGGGTACAGCAATCGGCATGCGCGACAGATGCTAGAATCGGCAACGGCTAAGTGAAACGGACAAGTGCCGTTTTGATCCAAACGGGCAAGTGCCGTTTTGAGTGAAACGGACAGATGTCGTTTGGATGAAACGGTCAAGTGCGGTTTACGCGAAACGGTTCCATGCCGTTTCTAGCAGACTCAACATCGGTCAAGTTGAAGGTGAGAAGATTCACCACTCTTGTCGTCTTCTCCCTAGGTGTAGCTTTCTCACTTGTCATCTTGGACTCTAGCTCCCTGTGAATGAGAGATGACAATCGGTCTTGAAGCTTTTGAGCTCTGGCTCGAGTCATTGGACCAGCTGGCGGTAAAGGCACCTGGATGCGTAGATTCGCATCATTCCCTCCCCCTTCGGAAGGATTCGCCCTCGAATATGAATCGGCATCATCAGCAAGTCCATACTCGTCATCTGTATCAAACAAAAGTAAGTCAGAAACATTGAAAGTAGAGCTAACGGCACCATACTCACTCGGCAATGTCAGTTTATAGGCATTGTTCTTGATCTTCTCAACAATCTGGAACGGTCTGTCTCCCCTAGGAGATAGCTTGCCGCGGCGTTGGTCAGGAAAACGCTCCTTGCGCATATGCAACCAGACCCAATTGCCCACCTGGAACGTCACTAGCCGTCGGCCATCGTTCCATTTCTGTATCAGCTTCTCATTCATTTGCTCAATGTTCTGTTTTGCCTTAGCATGTAATTACTTGACAAAATCAGCTTTTTGTGCACCATCTAAACTTACAACATCACTCAACGGTAAAGGAGTCAAATCCAAAATAGTTCTAGGATTAAATCCATACACAAGTTCAAACAGTGAGTAATGAGTAGTAGAATGAACAGCACGGTTGTAAGCAAATTCAATAAACGGTAAATGATCAACCCAAGTAGAAACATGCTTACGAACTAACGTGCGTAAAAGTGAACCAAGCGTACGATTCACAACCTCAGTTTGACCGTTCGTTTGTGGGTGATAAGAAGTGGAATACAACAATCGAGTACCAAGCTTTTTCCATAAAATACGCCAAAAATGACTAAGGAACTTAGTATCTCTATCACTCACAATAGTCAAAGGAATACCATGTAAACGGACTACTTCACGAAAGAATAAATCACCAATCTGAGTAGCATCACAAGTAGTAGAACATGGAATAAAATGGGACATTTTCGAAAATCTGTCCACCACAACAAAGACACTATCCTTTCCGTTCTTAGACCGAGGCAGGCCAACGACAAAGTCCATGGACAAATCGGTCCACGGATGAGACGGAACAGGTAACGACATGTATTCTCCATGACCAGCAGACTTAGACTTGGCTCGACGACAAATTAAACATCTAGCAATAATGCGCACGACATCACGCTTCATGTGAGGCCAATAAAAGTGATCATGTAACACATCTAAAGTTTTAGTCACGCCAAAGTGACCCATCAAACCACCACTATGGGCTTCATGCACAAGTAATTCACGAAGGGAACAATGAGGAATACACAACTGTTTTCCTTTAAATAAATATCCCTCTTGCTTAAAGAATTTAGAACCAGAAATAGAAACGTCATGCAAATAAATATCAGCAAAATCAGAATCGGCAGCATAGAGTTCTATAATGTACGAAAATCCAAGCAATTTGGCATTAAGAGAAGTAATTAACGCGTACCTTCGCGATAGTGCATCAACAACAACATTCTCTTTACCTTGCTTGTATTGAATGTGATAAGGGAACGCTTCAATAAATTCCATCCCATCGGCATGTCGCCGATTGAGCTTCCCTTGTCCTTTGAGGTACTTCAAGCTCAAATGGTCAGTGTGGATGATGAACTCCCTCGGCATCAGGTAATGTTGCCAAGTCTCCAGCGCTCGGACAAGAGCATAGAATTCCTTGTTATAGGTCGGATACCTGAGTTGAGCATCCTTGAGCTTCTCACTGAAAAAGGCAATCGGTCGTTTTTCCTGCATCAGAACGGCACCGATTCCCAACCCGCTGGCGTCGCACTCTATCTCAAACGCCTTGTTGAAGTCGGGCAATGCTAGCACGGGAGCGGCACAGAGCCGTTCCTTGAGGGTAGCAAACGCTTCCTCCTGCGGCTGTTCCCACCTGAAAACAACATTCTTCTTTGTTAAATCATTCAGAGGAACAGCGATGGTGCTAAAGTCTTTTACAAATCGCCGATAGAAGCTCGCCAATCCATGGAACGATCTCACATCGGTAACGGCCTTCGGCGTCGGCCATTCCCGTATTGCGCGGATCTTCTCTTCATCCACTTTAACGCCATCTGCACTCACAATAAAACCAAGAAAGCCAACTTGTTCTATTGCAAAAGAACACTTACTAGGTTTAGCATATAATTTCTGCTCACGAAGTGTTAGAAAAACTTCCCTAAGATGTAAAACATGCTCATCAAATGATTTGCTATAGATTAAAATATCATCAAAATAAACTACAACAAATTTGCCAATTAAGTGCCGAAGTATATGGTTCATTAACCTCATAAAGGTACTAGGACCATTAGTCAAGCCAAACGGCATAACCATCCATTCATATAAACCATACTTAGTTTTAAAAGCAGTTTTCCATTCATCCCCTTCTTTCATACGAATTTGGTGGTAGCCACTCATTAAATCAATTTTAGAAAATAACCTACTACCACTTAATTCATCTAACATGTCATCTAATCGAGGAATAGGGTGGCGATACTTTACAGTGATTTTGTTGACTGCTCGACAATCAACACACATGCGCCAAGATCCATCTTTCTTTGGAACTAGAATGACTAGAACGGCACATGGAGACAGACTCTCCCGAACGTACCCACGCGCAAGCAAATCGTCCACTTGCCGTTGCAGTTCCTTGGTCTCCTCTGGATTGGATCGGTAAGCTAGCCGATGGGGAATGGTCGATCCAGGAACAAAATCAATCTGATGTTCGATGCCTCGGATCGGTGGTAAACCAGGCGGCATCTCCTCGGGCAGTACGTCGCCAAATTCCTGCAAGAGAGAAGAAATGCGAATCGGAACGGTATGTGGCCGTTCCGTTTCATCGGAGGTCAAACAATAAGAGCGAAAACGGATTAGAAGGAGAGGACGACTTGAGTCAAAACAGTTGTTATGAGAAATCATTGCTCTCCTCACTTCGCTCCCCTTGGCATATACACTCAATTTCTTTTTACTTGCCTCTCTTTTTCTCTCAATGCCACTCTCAGCACGCTTACTCTTTTCGTGCGAATGTTTACACTCTCCCTCCGCATGCTTGCTGTTTTCATGCGAATGTTTAAGGCTCACACACTCTGTGTTTTCCTCTTTGCTTTTCACACTCAAACCTTCTTTTTCTCTCGTAAGCTGTTTTGCAATCTCATATTCAGCATGTGACTTAGCAAGCCATTGCTGATCCTCAAACACTTCAGCTTGTGTTAACGGTGCCAAGGTGAATTTCTTGCCATCCTTAACTAACTTGTAGAGATTACTCTTCCCTTCATGATTCGCTTCGCGATCAAACTGCCATGGTCGTCCAAGAAGGATATGGCTGGCTTGCATCGGTACAACATCACAGAGAACCTCATCTTGGTATTTGCCGATCTGAAACTTAACAAGTACCTGTTTGGTCACCTTAAGGCCGTTGTCATCCGTCATCCAGTGTAGAAGATACGGTTTCGGATGCTTTACCGTCGGCAACTCCAGTTTATGAACCATCAGCGCACTGGCACAGTTTGTGCAGCTTCCGTTGTCAATAATAATGGAGCAGCCCTTGTTATCAATCACACCTCGGGTATGGAACAGATTGGTCCGTTGCTCCTCATCACACACTTCTTCTTTGGACTGTACGTTCAGGTTCCGTCGGATCACAAGCAACCGAACCTGCTCACCTCTCTGACAATCATTATCCGAATCGACACCACCAACTTCCTCAGGTTCCGATTCCTCCAGATCATCATCCGATTCTTCTTCTCCATTCGGCCTGATGATGAAGACTCTCTTATTCGGGCACTCCGATTTCTTGTGTCCTCGGCCGTTACATTTGAAACAGACTATTTCCTTAGTGGGTGGCCGATCCACAGGTGGAGTATAAGATTTGGTCGTAACCGTTTTGGAAGGAATAACGGCACTGGAGGGGCTCTTTGGAACGGTAGAAGACGTTCTGTCTTCCTTATTCCAAGACGGCTTCTTCCACGGTGTCGACCCAGTAGACTTAGAAGAGCTCTTAGCTTTCCGATGCTTCTCAATCTTTTGAGCCATGTGAAGCATCTCCTCAAGAGTATTGTATTGCGTCAGCTCTAGGGCGTCGGCAATCTCTGCATTCAAACCAACAATGAACCGAGCCATCGTTACCTCAGGTTCCTCAGTAATCTTTGCCTGAGCTAAAGCAATCTCCATCTCATTAAAGTAGGCACCAACTCCCTTGCTGCCTTGCTTCAAGGTCTGGAGCCGTTGATGGAGTTCACGGTGAAAGTGGGCAGGGACAAACCGTTGGTTCATCGCCTGTTTCATCTCGCCCCAATTAGCAATCGGGCCAGCATAAACAGCCGATCGCTTCAGGTTGAGCTGCTCCCACCAATGACTTGCATACCCACTGAATTCTACTGCTGCTAGCTGAACCTTTTTACTCTCCGAATAATTGTGGCATAAGAAAATAACATCTACCTTCTGTTCCCAAGTCAGGTAGGCATCAGGGTTGTCAGTACCCTCAAACGGAGGTATCTTCATTTTGATGCTGCTGAGATTAGCATCCGATCGGTCCTCCACCCGTTCTCTTCTACCACCCCGATCATCCCTTCTTCCCCCCTCGGTCCGTCCCGAGCATATATCCATCCTTCGCCCCCGTCAGGTTCTTCTTCCAGATCAGGTTGTGGGACTTGTGGCCCACATCTAGCAAGTCGCCTGGGAGGAACGTTGGCCAGCTCACGCCGCCGATTCATATCACGTGGTCGACGGGCGTTGTCATCTTCTTCGGATAGATCGGTCATACGTCCATCGCGTCGGTCCTCCACTGCCCTAGGGTTCGGGTTTATGGCAGCTAACGCTTCCACCCTAGCCATCCTTGCATCGGCAGTTAGTTGCCGTTCAGTCATTGCTCTGAGCTGTTCCGTTATGTTGGCTAGCATAGCCGACAGATCGGGTTGTTGTACTCCTTCGTGAGACATCGATAAATTTCCTGAAATGCACAACACAAAAGATGGAGAGAGGGTGATGATTTGATTTCCCTTGGTTCTCGGCTCCATGTGGCATGCTAGGAGAGGAAGGGAAGCGTTCGAGGAGCCATGCGCCTACCACCTGCGCAAATCAGAAAAGTGAGTTCACTTTTTGAGTTTTAAAAGAGAGGGAAGGAAGATAAAACAAAAGGAATTAATGGGACAAAACAAAAGGAATTAATGGGATTTGAAAAAGGAGGGGACAAGAGAATTAAATGGAATAAAGGAGACAAAAGATAATTAAAACTACCCTAGGGAACATAAAAAAGTGCTCAAAAAGAATAATAAAAAGCTGAGTTGACTTGGAATTTGAAAAAATTAAAAAGGAAAGGAAGAAGGAAGGGTCAGAAAATATGGGATTTCCCCACACTTGGCCTTGATTAATGTCTAGGCCTTGACGTTACTTCCGGATTCTAGGTCTCGAAGGTTGGGTTAACCACCTTCATTTCTTCGGCGGTCGAGGGTTCTAATCCTTCATAAAATGGCTTCAATTTGTGGCCATTGACCTTGAAAGGTTCTCTAGTGTCCAAATTTTGAATTTCGAAAGCTCCATGGTCGGAAATAGTTGTGACCTTGAATGGCCCTGTCCACTTTGATTTAAGCTTCCCTGAAAATATACGCAGACGAGAGTTGTACAATAAAACTTTCTGTCCTATTGTAAAAGTTTTGGGAATGAGATGCTTATCGTGGTGGGCTTTTATTTTGCCCTTGTAGATCATGGAATTCTCATAAGCATCGCCTCGAAGTTCTTCGAGCTCTTGAATCTGGAGACAACGATCTTTGCCAGCTATATTCAAGTCCATGTTGACCTTCTTGATTGCCCAAAAGGCTTTATGCTCTATCTCGACTGGGAGGTGGCAAGGCTTGCCATAGACTAATCGATACGGTGTCATACCGATCGGGGTCTTGAATGCGGTGCGATACGCCCATAGAGCATCTCCCAACTTAAGGCTCCAATCCTTCCTGGATCGGTTGACTGTCTTTTCCAAGATGGCCTTGATTTCTCAATTCGAGACCTCAGCCTGCCCGTTGGTCTAAGGGTGATAAGTTGTAGACACTCTATGAGTTACTCCATACTTGTTGAGCAAGGAATAAACCATTCGATTACAAAATGTGTCCCCCGATCACTGATGAGGGCTCGAGGTGTCCCGAATCGATTGAAAATATTAGTCCGTAGGAAGTCGACCACTACTTTTGAATCATCTATTTTTGTGGCCTTGGCCTCGATCCATTTAGAGACATAATCAACTGTAAGAAGGATGTACGTGTTCCCGAATGAGTTCGGGAAGGGCCCCATGAAATCGATACCCCAAATATCAAAGATCTCGCAAGAAAGGATACTCGTCAAGGGCATTTGATTTCTTGCTCCTATATTTCCTGTCGCTTGGCATCGCGGGCACGTAGTGCAAATCAAATAGCTATCCTTGAAAATCGATGGCCAATAGAGACCGGCTCCCAAGACCTTGAGTATGGTTTTCTTTGCTGCAAAGTGCCCTCCTTCTGTGGCTGAATGGCAGAACTTGAGGATTGATGGCACCTCATCCATGGTGACACAACGTCTAATGATTTGATCCAAGCAATGCTTCCATAAGTAGGGGCTATCCCAAACATAGAATTTTGATTGCTTCCTGATGCGATACTTTTTAAAGCTCGAGGCCTCGATCGGGTAGGCACCAGTGGCACATAAATTTACAATGTCGGTGAACCATGGAAATCTGACAGCTTCGGCTAGGCATAGATATTCATCCGAAAATTTTTCTCTGATGGCCACTCGGGAGTCGTCTTCTTGAGTCGAGAGCCTGCTCAAGTGATTCGCAACGCAATTCTCCGTCCCCTTCTTGTCCTTGATTGCGATGTTGAATTCTTGGAGCAAGAGGATCCATCGGATGAGTCGAGGCTTTGCGTCTGCTCTCCTTAGCAAACACCGAAGGGCTGAATGATCCGAATAGACAATCACATGAGTTCCCAAGAGGTATTGTCTAAACTTATCAAGAGCATAGACGATTGCCAAAAGGTCCTTCTCCGTGGTAGTATAATTCTGCTGCGCTGGATCTAATATTTTAGAAGCGTAGTAGATGACATAGGTTTCCTTGTCCTTTTTCTGCCCCAATACTGCTCCCAAGGCCTGGTTACTTGCGTCGCACATGATCTCGAATGGGAGTGACCAATCGGGGGCTCGAATGATTGGGGCAGAAATACGCTTTGCTTTCATGGTCTCGAAGGCGGCCTTGCATTCTTCATCAAATACGAATTCCACATCCTTGTGTAGCAATCTGCACATAGGTTGAGTTATCTTGGAGAAATCCTTGATAAACCTCCTGTATAAACCTACATGGCCAAGAAAGGAACGCACATTGGGAACATTAAGGGGGTAAGGCAAGGTCTCGATTACCTGAATTTTTGCTTTGTCTACCTCAATGCCTTTGCTAGAAACGATGTGGCCTAGAATGAGGCCTTGATCTACCATAAAATGGCATTTCTCAAAGTTGAGCACAAGGTTAGTTTCAACGCATCTTTGCAAGATTTTTTTCCAATTAGAGAGGCATTCGGGAAAAGAATTACCATAAACTGTAAAATCATCCATGAATACCTCAATGCAATCCTCCACGAATTCAGAAAAAATGCTCACCATGCACCTTTGGAATGTGGCGGGGGCATTGCATAGCCCAAAAGGCATGCATCGGTATGCGAACATACTAAAGGGGCATGTGAAGGTAGTCTTTTCTTGGTCTTCGAGGGCGATTGGAATTTGATGGAAGCCCGAGTACCCATCCAAACAACAATAATGCGTCTTGCCCGTAAGACGTTCTAACATTTGATCAATAAAAGGAAGTGGGAAATGGTATTTCCTTGTGGCTTCGTTCAAGCGCCTATAATCAATGCACACTCGCCATCCATTCTGGATTCGGGAGGGGATAGGTTTACCTTCAGGGCCTGGAATGATCATTATGCCGGTTTTCTTCGAGACCACTTGGACAGGGCTGACCCATGGGGAGTCAGAAATAAGGTAGATAACCCCGGCGTCAAGCAACTTCAAGACCTCATTTTTTACTACATCTATCATAGGGGGTTCAAGCGCCTTTGTGGCTGGCGAATTGTCTTGCTAGCTTCCTCAAGGTGGATGCGATGAGTACATAGGGACGATGACATACCCTTGATGTCCGCGATTGTCCAGCCAATTTGTTGGAAATGATAACCGGGAGGGATTCATTTTCCCCTAGATAGGCATATTTCAGATGCGAGGGCAACGTTTTGAGTTCGAGGTCAGGAGCTTGCACTAGAGAGGGTGTAAGTCTGATATGATCTTCACAATGAGGTGCCTCAATCGGGGGCTCTACTGTGAGGGCAGAATTTTCTTCTAGAGATGCCACGACCGAGCATAATTCGGTAGGGACTGCAATTGATGATGCCATTTCTTTCAAGGACTCGAGGGTGAGACTCCGGTCGAGGGCTAGCTTTAAGGGCTCGATAGAATTCAGGTCATCAATATCCTCAATGAAGGGGTCTATCACGTCAATGAAATTGACACTTGAAGATTCGGGTGGATACTTCATGGACTCCAGCATGTTGAAACTAATAATTTTCCTGTCAAATTTGAGGGAGATGGAGGCATCATAAACGTCAATTTTTACACGGGCAGTGGCCAAGAACGAGCATCCCAAAAGTACGTCCGAAGATTTGGTGGACATTGGGTTCTCCATGGAAAGAACATAGAAATCTGCGGGGAATAAGAAATTACCCACTTGGACTAGAACATTAGTGATTAATCCGTCGGGGTAGACAACGGAACGGTCTGCAAGTTAGATAACCAGTTTGGTTACCTTCAAGGACTCGAGTCCTAGACTGTTGTAGATAGTCAAGGGCATGACATTAATACCAGCCCCTAAATCGCACATTGCCTTTCCGATGTCGATTGTGTCAATCTTGCATGGGATAATGAACATCCCTTGATCTTTGCATTTAGGAGGGATCTTACGTTGGATGTGGGCAGACAAGTTGATCCCTACACCTATCTGATTCACCTCGGTGATCTTGCTCTTGTTCGTGCAGAGTTGTTTCAAAAACTTGGCATATCGAGGCATACTCTTGATAGCCTTGAGCAGAGAGATGTTGATAATGACCTTACTAAACATGTCGAAGATGTTCCGATCCTCTTCATTTTTTTCTGCTTGACCAACTGTTGAGGGAACGGGGGCTCAAGTACCTTGTTAATATACTCTCGAGTGAACTCTTCCTCAACGGGTTGCTTTTTCTTACATCGAGATTGCTTGGTGGAAAAGAAATGGTCGAGCGTTGCATCATTGAATCGGGACTTCTTTGGCTTTCACATAGGGTCAGTGGGCTCAGCCAGTTGTTCCGGTAATAGCTGTGTGATGTTGTCACAGTCAGGGCCTGGACTGACAATATCAGCTTCGGGGGCTCGATTGTCCTTTTCCGACTCGGGGTCTGGATGGACGCAGGAGGGGGTCTCGAGACCGCTACGGAGGTTCATAGCACATGGTTGATGCTTTAGATTAGCTTCTGTATTTCCAGGGAATCTCCCTCCATTTTTTACTTCTTTTATTTCAGCTATGAGGGTGCGTATTTGCTTTTCAAGTTCTGCAATCTTTTTCTTATCAGAGGCTGCCTCCTCATTCGGGGGCACGACAAAGGTTTGATCTTGTGGTGGTTGTCTCTGATACTGATAATTGTTCTGAAAATTAGGCTGGGGGTTGAAATTTTTCATGTTGAAGGTAGGGGGTGGTTTCCGTATGGATTTTGTTGATACTAATGGCTAGGTCCCAACTGTTGAGAGTTGTTCCATCCGTAATTGGGTTGTTTCCATCCTTGGTTGTTGTTCTGCCATATGGAGCATTGAATCCTCCCACGGTATTGACAGGCATCTCTTAAGGGATGAATGGACAGGAGTCCGTGGGGTGATCTGATAGTTGACAGAATTGACAGGCCTTGACTTGGACCGGGTATCCCGATGCCATATTATGAAGCATACCAGTGATGGTTGCTAGATGGTTTTCCATGGCTGCTGAGCGGGCATCCTGATTGCTGGTGGAATTGTTGAGAGGGGCGTTGTTTTTGGACATGAGATCGATGGTGTCTTTGGCGGCAGCGGGAGTGAGCTTAGTGATGGAACCGCCTACAGCGGTGTTGAGCAAGGCCTTGTCACGGGCCTTGAGTCCTTCACAGAAATACTGGATGAGGGCATGCTTGGAGAGGTTATGTGAAGGGCACAAGGTTTGCATCTTCTTAAAGCGTTCGTAGTACTGCTCGAGGTCTTCCGTGTCCTTTTGGAGAATAGACACTAGTTGCTTGCGAGTTACCATGGCGATGGACACCGGGTAATTTATCCGTAAAGGCTTTGGACATTTCAACCCACGAATTGATAGATTGAGGACGCAAGTCGTAAAACCAATCGAGGGCATTGTCCTTAAGGGACCACATAAAGGCGCGAAGTTTGGCATGCTCAACACTAACATTGTGTGGCTTCATAGTGTCACAAATGGAGTGCCATTTTTGGAGATGGCGGTGGGGGTTCTCCTTGGCCAGCCCACGATAGAGGGGTAGATGGTGCATGACGGCAGATTTGAGCGCCCAGTCATTCGGGACTGCTGGCCAGATGATACAACATTGGCGCCTCGGGGGCAGCATTGAATTCATCGATAGTCTAGATTACTGGGGAACATCGTTCCCTTCAGGACCTCGATCTTCCATTTCAGGTCCGTCTGGGTGGACAGGTGGTATGTTGTCGAGGTCTCGAAGTTCGTCAAGATCAAGATGAATAAGAGCTTCGGGCTCTGCCAGATTAGGGGGGTCTCTGTCGAGAATACTACGGGGGTTGGAAGATCCTTGTCGCTGTCTCCGAAGTCCTCTTTCTGTCCTTCCTAGCTCGTGATCAAGGGGTAGTAGGTCTGGTGCAGATCTCCTAGTCATACAAACAAGAGAAAGAAATCAGTCAAGAAATAATCCCGGCAACGGCGCCAATTTGATCATCAGTCAAATACAATTTATAATACCTGAATATATGTGCACAATTGATATGTGTACAGTGGTAGTCAAGGTCAAACACAGGGATTGGGAGAGACTGATTCAAGGTCTTAAATTAAAACACAGAACAAAAGCACAGAAATGTAACAAACAAGGGGGGTTTTAGTTGACTAAGCAAGTTAGCCAAGAGAGATTTGGAGCTAAAAATTCTAACTATGAAAGCAATAAGCGGGGCCTCGATAGTGAAACTTGAATCGGGGTCCCGAAAGGTAAAAGATGGCAAATCAATGATCAAGATTAGAACAATAAAGTCGAGAGATAAGTAAACACAATGAGTCAAATAGAGAGAAAGATCTTAGCAAAGGATATTCTTAGGTTGCATTCGGGGGTTCGATCGTCATCAGCGCAAGGATATTCTATTCATGTGACATAGATATGACATAGGGACCAGATTCCTCGGATATCCCCTACTTTCCCCTTAAGAGAAACTACCCCCCGTTTCCACATATGAGGTAGTCTTGACAGCCCGCCATCCCTCTAGGCACGAATGCGGGTGGGCAATACTCAGGCTGCCCATGAAGATAAGAAAAGACACATCTAGAGCTGAAGGTCCCTCAGTTTGTCAGGCTCGCGACCCCGCTCTAATCAACTACTCACCCTACCTAGGCGAGACCATTTTGACACGATTACCCCTAGACTAGATGCCTACTTGTACCATTCAACTTCCCGACACGTTCCCATCACATGGACGACAGCAATCACACAAGAAAATTATCAGTTGATCAAGCTTCTAATTATCCCAAGCGAAAATATAATTAAAATGATAAGCAATTGAATATGGCAGCAAGAGTATATTAAGCACGTTTAGGCCTCGAATCTACCCTTGCAACCCTTGAATTACCTTTGCTAAGAACTAAGGATTTAGCTACTCATGCTTGAAGAGGAATTAATCATAAATATAAAGAACATAATAAGTAAAGAAATAGATTTAAGGGAAGAAAACTTGATTACTAAAGGCCGGAGGAATGCTCCGATTTGCTACAAAAATGCTTCAAGCCCGACGGCTAAGGGGAAGAATGCTAACAAGAACTAGAGAGATAAAACTAAAGAGAAGTCTAGAGTATGTGGATTAATTCTAATACATCCAAGCCTCCTTTCTTTCTATCCTTGAAGTCCTATTTAACCTAGAAATTACAAGCACAAAATATCTTCAGCCCAACTAGGGGACAAAATCCATTTAAGGAAGGCCTTACACAAAGCAAACATGCTCCTTAAAGCAAAGAATAGAAAAGCATAAAGCTGGTGGCAGAAGTCTGATTTGCCCTGCTTTGGTAGATCGGGAGCAAGCTTTGACAGGCTCAAGGGCTGACTTGGAGAGATGGAGCTAAACTCTAGGACTTCTTTGAAAAGTGTCGTAGAGGACACTTGGAAACTTCGGCAAGAGGACACGTGGAAATGCCGATCTTTACCCTTCGGGGTCTCGAATCGAGAATCCTTGTCAGGACCTTGAAGGCTATCCTGGTGTCAAGACCTCGACTTTGGTCTTGAAGTTCGAATTCGCACAAAAATGCTCCTAAAATGTGTGTTTTCGCATAAACTCCCTTTCTTGGCCTAGATCTACGATAGTGATGAAAACAAGGGTATATCAGCAGAATCATGCCTTAAATCAATGGAATAATAGAGGGGAAATCATGCATAAATACACGCTATCAACGGCGATCCTAAGACATTCTCTCTTTTTACCTAATTTTTAGGGATTCTCTCTTCCTCTTTTTGAGCACCGTCGTCAGCTTGTAAAAGGGAAAGCTTGATTTCCTCCATCGGTTTTTATTCGAATATACTTCTCCTTTATTTTCTTTTCAATATAGTTTATGTTATTCTCTTCTTCCACCGGCTGTTTATATTTTATTATGAGTAGCTAAATACTTTTATCTCAGTAAAGGGTGTTTCAAGGGTGTAAGGTTCGGTTAAGAGGCCTAATACATGCTTAATATATTCTCTTGTCACATTCAGTTGTTTATCGTTTTATTTCCATGCTTACTTAGAAATGTTAAGGGCTTGATCAACTGTTGATATTTCTGTTTGAGTGTTGTCATCCTAGCAGTGATAACGTCATTGCAAGGTTGTTAGGAGTAGTAGACACCTAGTGGGGAAATCGCGAGAGGTCTTTCGTCTAGGGGTAAATGATTGTTTAGGTTATGTGATGCGAGCTTGACAAACTGAGATGTCACGCCCTAGACCTGTCTCGCCTCAGCTTCATGGGCGTTTTGAGTAGTGCCTCCCCACATTCGTGCCTAGGAGGACGGCAGAACGTCAAGGCTACCTTATTAACAGTGAAAACAGGGGGTGGCTCTTAACTAAGAAGGCGAGTAGGGGATTTTTAGTGAGAACTTGGTTCCCATAGCAGATTTGTGCATGAGTTTGGAATATTTTTGTGCTAATGACTAACTGACCTGAAACGCAACCTGAGAACACCTTTTGCTAAGATCTTTTCCCATCAGATTAATATCTCTTTTACTACTTTTCGTATTTTCTTGATCTCGAACTGCTTTTATTATCTTGCCCTAGATTGTGTTTTGATCTCTTGCCCTCGAATGGTTGTCACTTTTATATTGTGATTTGTGTTTACAATTGTCTATATTGTTAGCTCCCTCTTCTGCGTTGATTAGTTCGTTGATCAACATAAACCCCCACACCCTCCCCTTTCAGTGTTACCAGTTCATTTTCTGTTGCATTTGTTCCCTGTCATACATCTAAATTAACTTGTTATTCCTTCAATCTCTGTGGTTCGACCCTGTCTTGCCCTTTACACATTTATTTGTGCATTTAGGCATTAGGAAAATATTAAGTATATTTGAGTGACGATCACCTCTCTTCTGACCAAGTATGGAGTCCACCACAAAACCTCTACAGCTTATCACCCTCAGACAAACGGGCAAGCCGAAGTGTCCAACTGTGAGATCAAGACCATCCTAGAGAAAACCGTCAACCAGTCCCGAAAGGATTGGAGTTTGAAGTTGGATGACGCCCTCTGGGCATACCGTACAACTTTAAAGACCCCGATTGGTATGACGCCCTACAGACTCGTTTATGGCAAGTCGTGCCGTCTCCCGGTTGAGATAGAACACAAGGTTTTTTAGGCCATTAGGAAAGTAAACACAGATCTAGGGTAGGCCGGCCAAAATAGACGTTTGCAAATCCAGGAGTTGGAAGAGTTGAGAGACGACGCTTATGAAAATGCCTTGCTCTACAAGGGCAAGACCCAAGCTTATCATGACAGACACCTTATTCCCAAAACTTTTTCCATTGGCTAGAGAGTATTATTGTATAACTCACGTTTGAGGTTGTTTTCAGGAAAGCTCAAATCTAAATGGTCCGGACCTTTCGTGGTCACGACAGTATTTGACCACGGAGCGATAGAAATTCAGAATCCAGACATTGGAACCATCTTCAAAGTAAACGGCCACAGGCTGAAATCCTTCTATGAAGGATTCAAGCCCTCGACCGTTGAAGAGATGATGGTAGATCCTCCACCTGTCCAGACCTAGATTGGCAGCACACGTCGAGGCCTCGACGAGTAAACAGGCCACACTGGAGGCATCTGATATGCCGTTCCACCCTTTTCTCTTTCCCTTATCTACTCTGTATCTTTTAGAATTATCTTATTTTATTTTTGTTTTCTCTTTGATTTTATTTTCATGTTTTATATTCCTTGTTTATCTCCCGTTAATCTCTGACCTTTCCCTTTCCTATAGATTTTATTCCTTTATTTTTGTTAATCCCTTTATTCTCTCTTTTTGTCTTTATCCTCTCCAACTGCCTCCTTTTTGAAAATTAAAAAGTTGTCTCCTTTTTAGGTGGTTGGGATACGCACGGGTCATTGCTCTTCAAAGCCCAAGATGCCACGTGGTCTACAAGGGACAGAACAGTAACCCTAATCAATGCAAAGTTTGCGCCATTTATTACCAACGTTAGCCCCTTTCCCTCTTTCCCACGCTCCTTCTTCGTCCCAACTCTCTCAATCACCAAAGCACGCTACCTCTCTCTCTCAAACATCTCCATCATCCCTGTCCTCTCCCATCACCATCAACCATGCCAAGAATGAAGAAACCTATCCGCAAGCTCTCCTCAAGACCACACCCAGTGGACGTTCCAGAGAGCCCAGCTCCCTCCAAATCCAAGTCCCATTCCTCTACCCCTGGTTCATTCAAAATGGTATCTCCCCCTCCACCAATGAAGCCCCCATTCCACAGCCCCCATCGCCCTCTCCGCCATCCAAAAACTGAGCCGCGGAGTTTACTCTCGTCGAGGATGACGTCAAAATTGAGATTACCGGTTCCATCCCTCCTACCTCGACCACAACGAGAAGTGGTCGTGTGGTCAAGCTCCTTCCTGGCTCTTCGACCGCAAAGCCCAAGGCCAAATCCCAGCCCAAAAAGGTGTCGCCGGCCACTAGGAAGCTCCCACTGGAGGCTGCCTTGGATGAGTTTCTGGCCCCCGATTCGAACCAAGAGGAGGAGCTGCCAGAGCAGGAGGTGGAAGTAGAAGAGCCCGAGCCTGAGCAAGCTAACGCCCTAGAGGAGGGCACTGGAGAGAGCAGTGAGGTTGACGGTGCCGAGGGTGAGGAAGAGGAGGAAGATCTTCCAGATCTCGACGCCCAGAAAGCAGCGGAGAAAGAAGCCGCTGAGAAAGAGAAGAGAGAGAAGGAGGCCACAGCTAGATCGGCGACCAAGAAGGGTAAATCAAAAACTCTGACCAGAGCAGAGCTGGCAACAGAGACTGAGGCGCCGGTGGATCAAAAATGTAAGCTCCCAACTTCCAGCAAGGTTAGGCCCTCGACCTCCAAGAAGTCTCGAGGTCCCGACGATACCTCCGCTGTCAAGGCTAGGACTCCAGCTCCCCCTTCTGCCCCTCGAACGAACGCCACCCAGGTGACTTCTGACCTCTCTATTTTGCATGACTGGTTAGTGTTTCATGATAAGACTTCCATTGATAAACTGCATCAGTTAGACTCCAAAAGGTGTTAGCTCCTATGCGCGCCTCGATTTGGAATTTTTTGCCAAAATGGCGTGCCTAGGAGGTGGCGGGGGCCAAGTGACATGGTGAGTAGGCTGCTCATAAAGATATGGCAGCGCATGGCGAGGATTTGCTAGGAGACCTAAGGTCACGGGGTGATGATGGTGGCCCATATAGAACATAGTCACATCCGTGTGGATAAAGGAGGTGATCAACCGGCGCCTCTATCACACGTGATGAGCTACGGGCACCATATGGAGGTGGCGCCACATAAGGTAAAGAGGGGTGGTGTGGGTGCTCCTCAATGTGGTCTGGCTGCTCATACTCATAAGATTGTCGTGAGGGCTCACGAAAATCACACTGTGGCTGATACCCTTCGGAATAGGCGCTCCCATCATAAGAACCACACGGGTATGCCACACTATCAACCATATACGGGCTGGTACCATACGGTGTCTCATGCCCAACGAAAGAATAATGCCCATCATAACAAGGAGTGAAGTGGTCACTAGTAACCGTGGGTGCGGCACTAGAATAACAAGAATCCTCTTCCCAAGAAGACCCTTCATCCTCTGAATAAGAAGAAGACATAGAAAAATAACCTACCAAAAGAAACAAACACAATTGATAGCTAATAAAAATGTTAGTCCCTCCCTCACGTGTTTGCACTCGTGTTTATCACTCTAATAAGCTCACAATTCTCTCTCCAAGCCCCAACCCAAAACCAAAGGCAGTAATGACTCACAGAATCACTAAGGCACAACGAAAAGCAGTGAAAACTAGGGCTAGAAGGAAAGGTGAAGGAAAGCCGAAATAGTGATCAAAGAAGAGAACTTGATTTTGATCACTAAATTGAGTTAGAGTAGATATATGTATGTGCGGAAACAAATAAAGGAAAACACTAAGACCAGCTACTCAAGAAAAGACTCAAAGAAACAATAAGAGAAAATCACAATTGACATGAAAGACTCAAAACTGAAATTTCGGGTGAAAACTGCACACAGATTTTGAGTTGACGAGAAGTATGGGAACAACACAGAATTAGCCGAAGACCAAAACATAAGAGTTGTTCTACTCAGACTGAAGTTTCATTACACCAAATTTCAGAACAAACGGAGAACAGATGCTCACACAAACAGAAAAGCCGAAACACAAGTAGCTCCTTGCTTGTGACTCCTTTGCTTTTCTTCTCTCTCCTTTTTTTTTTTTTTTTTTTTGAGAGAAGTGAGGAACTTGATCACTTTTTTATGTTTTTGATCAATTCTTTTAGTTCCCTTCTTTTAAATTCTGTTTTTAGCAAAGGGTGAAGAAGACTCACTTGTATGACAAGTATTTTCAAAGAAGAAGTGAAAGACAAGTAGTTTAGCTCTTGAAAATATTTTCACTAGATGCCAAAAAGTGTGATGTGGCAAGTGAAGATGATGTGTCACTAATTGAGTGGATGACCTAGCAAGTGATGTGGCATGTGAGGTGGACGTGTATGACAAACATACAATGTGTAGAGATGCTAAATTAGGGCCGGCTAGGTTGGAGAGCAAGCTGAAATGCTTGGCTCACAATTGAGGAAAATACTAGGCTCACAATCAAGGTGATGTGGCCAGCTATGGTTGGACAAGCAATTTCGGCACTTAGCAAGAGAACAAATCAGTCCACATGGCTCTCAAGGCCACCATAGGAGGCTCCAATAACTTCAGCAGCAAATACACAATTAAGAAGAAGAAATTTCGTCCATTTTGATGCACACAAACACAAAAATTTGCAGCACTTGTGTTCTTCCAAAATTCAGCACACTAAAAGACAAAAATTTCTTCAAGAACACCAAAATTTTCAAATGAAGTGGGAATGATTCCTATGGTAGAAAACAATGTTTAAACCATAGAAAACAAGAATCAAGGTGTTTGAACCGAAGAAACTCAAGAAAATGAAGTTTTAACCGAAGAGAGGAACAGTTATGAAAAATAGAAAAATTTCAGCACAAAGGAAAGAAGTTCTACAGTAGAGAAGATGATTCTAACCGTAGAAATGAAGAGGAGAACAAGAAAAACCAACCTAGAGGACAGCTGAAGCTCCGCTACCACTTGATAAGGGCTCAACTTCTGTTTTGGATAGAAGGAGGAAGAATTGCTGTTCTTGAGCTGGATCTAGTCCTCTTGTGAGAGGTTGGCAGCTTGGATGGATGAACGGATGAAGGTGCGTTTAGTGTTCAAATGGAGTATGTGTTGCAGCGGAAATGGATGATGTTTAGAGGTGTTTAGATGATGAACATAATAGGAACTTAACTAATTAGAAAACCCTCTTGATTAGCAAACCAAGCAACCTTTCTATAAACTAGTTAAGGATCTCTCTTTTCTGATTTATAAACAAAGCTCAAGAGCTTAATTACAAGAGATGAAAGATAAACAATGGTTTTCAGCCCTATTGGCTCCGGTTACCAAGAACCCTAAGTTACTCTAGATTACCCTACTGTTTGGCCAAAGAGAATATCATCAAAATCAAAGGCAAGCTATAAAAGAGGCTATCTCCATCTATTTATAGCTTGAGAATTATTACATGAGAAAACCCTAAAATAACCCTTCATTTAAACCTAGGAAGGCCGGCTGACTTGATCACCAAAACAGTCCCTAATGTGCTAGTTTTCGCCGTGAGATCCAAGGCTGGTCCGGGTAAGGCATAAGGACGAGTTGGAGCCTTTAAGCTCATATCATTGCAGATGCATTGGAGCTGACACAATACAATACTCTCGAGGAGATGCTTCACATGGCTCAAAAACTTGAGAAACATAGGAAGGCTAAGAGTTCCTATAAGTCTACTAGTTCGTCCTCTTGGAAGAAGCCTTCTTGGAACAAAGATGATAAGGGTGTCGCGGCTACACCAAAGGCATTACCATACGCCTCAAAGGGCTCCTCTAGTGCCGTGACCCCTACTAAATCAGCTGGTAACAAGTCTTATACCCCACCTACTGATCGGCAAGCCACTAAAGATATCATTTGTTTTAAGTGTAATGGGCGAGGGCATAAGAAGGCGGACTGGCCTAACAAGCGAGCTTTCATAATAAGGGCGAATGGAGACCAGGAGTCGGATGATGATCATGAGGGGTCCGAACCCGAGGGAGAAAGTAGCGCTGATTCGGATGATCAACATCAGCAAGGTGATCAAGTTCGGTTAATGGTGATAAGGCGCAATCTGAGTGTGCAAGCTGGAAGGGAAGTGTGTGATGACGAGCAGCGAGAGAACTTGTTTCATACACGTGGTGTGATTGATAAGAAGGGATGTTCAATTATCATTGATAATGGCAGCTGCACCAATTGCACAAGTTGGATGATGGTGCATAAGTTGGGGCTGCCCACGGTGAAACACCCACGACCATACTTTTTACAATGGATGACCGACGGCAATGGACTCAAGGTGAGTAGACAAGTGCTTGTTAAGTTTTCTATTGGCAAGTATCATGATGAGGTGCTGTGTGACGTTGTGCCAATGCAAGCAAGCCACATCCTTTTGGGCAGACCGTGGCAGTTCGATAAGGAAGCAACCCATGATGGGAAACGGAACCTGTATAAGCTAGAAAAGGATGGTAAGAAGTTTACCTTGGCACCTTTGACCCTAGCCGACGTGGTAAAGGACCAAGAGTGGCTCGCTAAGTCTTATGCGGAGTATGAAGTTGCAAAACAGATTGAGAGAGAAAAAGAAGGTTTGAGCGTGACAAATAAAGAGAGTAAAAATGAGTGCGTGAGCCTTCAACATTCGCATGAAAAGAGTAAGCATGCAGAGGGTGAGTGCGAGAAAGAAAAATATTCACATGAAAAGAGTAAGCATGCAGAGAGTGAGTGTCAACATTCGCACGAAAAAAGTAAGCGTGCTGAGAGTGGCATCGAGAGAAAAGGAGAGGCAAATAAAAAGAAATTGAGTGTATATGCCAAGGGGAGCGACGTGAGGAGAGCACTGATTTTTCAGAAAAATGGTTTTGGCGCAAGCCGTCCTCTTCTTTTACTCAGATTTCGTTCCTTCTGTTTGAACACTTCTAACGCTAACCCTTCACATTCGGCTCCTAGTGTTCTGTCCTCTCTTTTGCAGGAGTTTAGAGATGTTCTACCCGAGGAGATGCCTCCCGGATTACCTCCTATTCGAGGCATTGAACACCAAATCGATTTCGCACCAGGTTCAGCAATTCCGCACCGTCCAGCCTACCGTACCAACCCCGAAGAGACCAAAGAACTTCAGCGGCAAGTGGACGAGCTACTTGAGTGAGGATACGTGAGGGAAAGCCTTTCCCTATGCGCCGTCCCAGTGATCCTAGTCCCAAAGAAAGATGGCAGCTGGCGCATGTGTATTGATTGTCGCGCAGTCAACAAGATCACTGTAAAGTATAGACATCCTATTCCTCGTTTAGATGACATGTTAGATGAATTAAGTGGTAGTACTATTTTCTCAAAAATTGATTTGATGAGTGGCTACCACCAAATTCGTATGAAAGAAGGTGATGAATGGAAAACAGCTTTTAGAACTAAGTATGGGTTGTATGAATGGATGGTTATGCCTTTTGGTTTGACTAATTCCCCTAGCACATTCATGCAATTGATGAACCATGTACTTAGGCACTTTATTGGCAGATTTGTTGTAGTGTATTTTGATGATATACTAATCTATAGCAAATCACTTGATGAGCATGTTTTGCATATTAAGGAAGTCTTTTTAACACTTCGTGAACAGAAGCTGTATGCTAAGCCTAGTAAGTGTTCCTTTGCAATGGAACAAGTTGGTTTTCTTGGTTTTATTGTGAGTATAGATGGCGTGAAAGTGGATGAGGAGAAGATCCGCGCAATTCAGGAATGGCCAACACCGAAGAATGCGAGTGATGTTAGATCATTCCATGGATTGGCGAGCTTCTATAGGCGCTTCGTCAAGGATTTCAGCACCATCGTTGTCCCTTTGAATGATCTAACCAAAAAGAATATTGTTTTCAAGTGGGAGCAGCCGCAAGAGGAGGCGTTTGCTACGCTCAAGGAGCGTTTGTGTTCTGCCCCGGTGCTCGCTCTTCCTGATTTCAGCAAAGCTTTGGAGGTTGAGTGTGATGCGAGTGGTTTGGGGATTGGGGCTGTCCTTATGCAAGAGAAACGGCCAATCGCTTATTTTAGCGAGAAGCTCAAGGGCGCACAACTGAATTACCCTACCTACGACAAGGAGTTCTATGCCCTTGTTCGAGCATTGGAAACTTGGCAGCACTACTTGATGCCGCGAGAGTTCGTAGTCCACACTGACCATTTGAGCCTGAAATATCTCAAGGGGCAAGGTAAGCTCAATTGTCACCACGCTGCTTGGATGGAGTACATTGAAGCCTTTCCCTACCACATTCAATATAAGCAAGGTAAAGAGAATATCGTCGCTGATGCATTATCACGAAGGTACACATTAATCACTTCTCTTAACGCTAAACTACTTGGCTTTTCACACATTATTGAACTCTATGCTCTTGATTCTGATTTTGGTGATATATATAAGCATGGTGTTTCAATTTCTGGTTCTAAATTCTATACGCATGAGGGATACTTGTTTAAAGGTAAACGGTTGTGTATTCCTCATTGCTCTCTACGTGATTTGCTTGTGCATGAAGCCCATAGTGGCGGTCTGATGGGTCATTTTGGCGTGACTAAAACTCTAGATGTATTGCATGATCACTTTTATTGGCCTCACATGAAGCGCGATGTCGTGCGCATTGTTGCTAGGTGTTTAACGTGTCGTAGAGCCAAATCTAAGTCTGCTGGTCATGGTGAGTACATTCCTCTACCCGTACCCTCCCATCCTTGGACCGACTTATCCATGGACTTTGTTGTGGGGCTGCCTCGGTCCAAAAATGGGAAGGATAGTGTCTTTGTTGTAGTGGACAGATTTTCGAAGATGTCTCACTTTATTCCGTGTTCAACTACTTCTGATGCTACTCAAGTTGCTGATTTATTCTTTCGTGAGGTCGTTCGTTTACATGGAGTCCCCTTGTCTATTGTGAGTGATTGGGATAGCAAATTTCTTAGTCATTTTTGGCGTGTTTTATGGAAGAAACTTGGTACCAAATTGTTATATTCCACATCTTATCACCCACAAATAGATGGGCAAACCGAAGTGGTTAACCGTACACTTGGTTCACTTTTACGCACCTTAGTTCGTAAGCATGTTTCGACTTGGGTTGATCATTTGCCATTCATTGAATTTTCTTACAACCGTGCTGTTCATTCCACTACTCATTACTCACCTTTTGAGCTTGTTTATGGATTTAATCCTAGGACTGTATTGGATTTAACCCCTCTACCTTTGAGTGATGTGGTAAGTTTAGATGGCGCACAGAAGGCTGATTTCGTGAAGCAATTACATGCCAAGGCGAAACAGAACATTGAGCGCATGAATGAGAAGCTGGCGCATAAGCGAAACGAAGTGAGGAAGCTGGTGTCATTCAATATCGGAGATTGGGTGTGGCTACACATGCGCAAGGAGCGTTTTCCAGCCCAACGTTGTGGCAAACTCTCTCCAAGAGGCGATGGGCCATTTCAGATTACTGAGAAGATCAACAACAATGCTTACAAGCTGGCGTTGCCTAGTGAGTATGGTTCCATTAGCTCTACTTTCAACGTCTCTGACTTAGCCTTGTTTGATGTAGGTGACGAGTATGGACTTGATGGTGTTGCTGATTCGGATTCGGAGACGAATCCTTTTGAAGAGGGAGGGAATGATGCGAACACATGCATCGATGTGCCTTTACCACCGACTGGTCCTATGACGCGTGCGCGAGCTAGAAAGCTTCAAGACAAATTGTCATCTCTCATTCACATAGAGCTGGATTGTGAGATGACAAGTGAGGACGCTGCACTTCGAGAGAAGACACCACGCATGGTGAATCTCCTCACCTTCACCGTGTGTGACGGTGATTCTGCCCAGCATCAGAACGACGCGTAGATGGAGCTATTCTTCCCATCTTTTGAGTTCGACTGTACTACATCATGTCAAGGAGTGTGTGTCCAAAAATCAGCAAGAACGCCCGTGGCGTTTAGGAGATAGGTCAAACCCTAGTTTGGGGTGCGGGAGGCGCGAGTCCTAGCGGCGCAAGGATTCCTTGTCCGCGCGCGCTAGGGTTTTGTGTCCGAGAAGCGGCGGCTGGTCCTAAAGTGAGCTGGCGTTCCCTTGTCTGATTTTGGAGACAATAAACTTGCCTTTTATTTGCTTTCCTTAATTAATTAATTAGACAATTTAGCCGATTGCTTAATTAAGTTAGTTACCTTATTTTAGAACTTCTATTTTGGTTCCAATTAGGTTTTGCTTGTAAACATTATATAAGGAGCGGCTGGCCTCCTTATTTCAGCGGCTTTTATTTGACAATACAGAACCTTTGTGTTCTTCAATATTTTCCCCTTGTTCAAGTGCTGAACACTTGTTCTTCTTGAGTCCGCAATACTTAAGTCGTATACAAGTAAATTCTGAAATTGTATTATTGTGTCGTTTGTCTTAGTGCGATTCTCACAATCGTTGGGTTTAGTCCTAAGAAGCTGATACAAGATCCTTGACGTGAAATCGACTAGAACTCTTAGCATTCAGTTGGCGAGGTAGTCTACGTTCGCACGAGTCAAGTTATTCATTCCGCATTGAAATCCTTCTTTGAACAACGATCAAATTTGGTGCTACGCATCCTAAGCAACTAGGATCGTATCAATTGGTGTTTGAACATTCTCATTATGTGAAGGGGTTATGAGAAAAAGGTGATAAAAAGAGTGTTAAAGAAATTTTCATTGAGAAGGGAAAAGCTTGAGGATTTTGTTTAAGGAGAGAATGGATATTTATAGGCTCTAATTTTCAGCTACATATGTGGGGCGTCTCATTTGCTAAAAGTTACCGATTGGTGGAAGATTTTATTTTCCCCATGTATGATGAATTACCTTGGAAATCTGGAATCATGATTGATATTCTGGAAAGCGAGGCGTCTCAACCATTATAGCTTACAACTGACATTTATGGGGAGAAGCCATCTAACCCTTGGCCTTATTTAAACCAGAGGAGTGCCATAAAGAGATTAATTTATAAAGAGCAGAGGAGACAAAAGTGATATCAGAACTCTTCAAAAATCTGGCTCAGAAAGAGTAGAAGAAGCCCTTGATAAACACTCGGGCTCATTTTCGGTTGGGCTTGTGATAATCCAAAACATACCCCCCTGGGCATTTTAGTCTTTATACGGGCACCGGAACCAATGGCCTAGAATCATAGTCCGAAATCTTCGGCCCTTGACCTACAATCCCAGCCATACTTACCCAGTACCTCACCTTCACTGATACCGGGGTGTGGACAACGTCAGGGAGGGGGCTCCATCCGGCATGACATGGCGCATATTCCCACACCCGGTACTTCAGATTCCCCGACATCAATTTATCAAAGCTACCGGGACCTAGCAGCCCATAATCCAGGTAAGTTTAAACACAAACAAAAAAAACAAGCCTAAACTCTGTCAAAATTCACTCTCACATTCTACTACTATTATTCTGCTTACCCCACCTGTTATCATGAATACTAACTTGATCGTCAGAGTGACTGCGTCGAGGACCCTTTTCAGCGTCTTGCAGATGTAGCTGCGGCATAGACGACTACTTTCTCATCGGAGAAGATTCTATAATTATCCTTACTTCTTGATTCACGGATTATCAATTATGGTGCAAAATTATTATTTTTTTAAAACTGTGCTACTGTGTGCTACTTAATCCTTGATGCGGGCATACGTGTGCATGTCTTAGCATTTAGTCGAAATTAATATACTTAAGTAGATGCTTAAGATATGACAGCCGCCAGGCTGCCATAATTCGGATGCAAAAACCAATGCCAATGCTACCATATATACATAATTTTTAACCGCTGGGATATATATATTTTAAATTGTATTATATTATTAATATCATTATAATATTAAACATTAAGCCAATCATAAATAAGATATACACTACGTAGTTGAACTCCGGTATATTAATTATAATTGTTTAGGGAAATGCACTCCAGGGTCCCAAACGTTTTACAAAAAGTTCGATTGGATCCCTTACGTATCTTTTAGTTGAATAAAATCCCTAATATTTTGTTTTTGGTTCAATAAGATCTCCACTGTGTAAAAAATTCAACATGACAGCCTATTATGTTATTTTTTATTTTTTATTAATATCATTTAATAAGTGGACCGAAAATATAAAAAATTAGAAAAGTTAAAAAAAGAAAAATAAGTAAAAGTATCTTTCTAAAAAATAAAAGAGAACGAATAAAAAAAAGAGTAAAGAAAGGTGGGTTCTTTTTGTGTTTATGGCTATGGAGGATGTAGAATGGGGAGAAGAGAGTTGTGTTGAAGAAAAAAGGAAAAAAAAGGAAAAGACGGAAGAAAAGGAAAGAAAAAAAAGGTAGGAAAAAAATGTCAGGTAAAAAATATTAAAAATTACAATATTTTGTACCATGTAAAATTTTTGTAACGGAGGAACTCAATCGAATTTTTTCTAAAACGTTGAGAACCTTGTGCATTTTTCCTTATTGTTTACCTTTTGTCTATAATTATTATCCTATATAAAAATTTCAGTGAAGATAAAAATCACAATAATTAGAAATTTAGTTGAATTCGATCCGCTAAACCATAAACTCATTGCCAAAGATGAATTGGTGACGGAGATTTCCATTTTTGGACAATTTAGTCATCCAAATGTCTATTAGATAATTCACTTAAGTATAATTCTGATTCCTATCATGCGACCTACTGATTTTTATAAACTTGTTCACTTTCTCTGATAAATAGCAATTAGTAGGGGTGTACAAGAATCGGGCTGGATTAGAAACCGAACTGAAATTACTGGGTTTTGACTCGGACCAGACCGGACCGGATAGTTCTGGTTCGGTCCGGTTTACTAACCTTCGATATTCAGGAATCGGCTTGAAGAACCGGAAATATGTATATAAAATATATATATATATATAATGATATCAAAATTTCCATTTGGTTTAATGGTTAACTCCTTACCTTTTATATTAAATGGGAGAGGTTCAAATCTTCTTGGCTCCCACTTTCTTTTTTTCCTCCTAAACTTAACTCCTCTTTCTTTTTTCCTTCTAAACTATATTAAAATTCCTCATGCGTTTTTCCTTTTTTTTCTTTTAAACTCAATTAAAAGTCCTCATTTTTTTCTTTTTATTTGTTATTTTAAATAAAAAAATTTATTAAGGACGTTATATGAGAATTATTATGAGGGAAAAATATTTTCTCCGTAGTAAGAACTAAGAAATAAAATTTTAATAGGCATTTATATAGTTAACATGGCACATACTAGCAATATATTATTGTAAATTGTAATAGTCATTTATATAGTTAATATGTATAAAGTAAGACCATTAACTATTAATAATATAGTTATTAATTATTATCAATTGTCATAAAATAAAAAATTACTAATTGTTTAGAGTTTTATGCTTTTAATTTAAATTGTATTAATGTTTAAATTACTAATGTATTATGCATTTTTTCTTTTTTTTCTTTTAAACTCAATTAAAAGTTCTCATTTTTTTCCTTTTATTTGTTATTTTAAATACAATTTTTTTTAAAAATAAAAAATTTCGAGTCAGAACTGACTCGAACCGGATCGATTCGATTCTATCCTAGACACGAACCGATAATTTCAGTCCAAACCGGTTCTAACTCAAGAATCGAGCCGGACCGGACCGTGTACACCCCTAGCAATTAGCATGAAAATTGGCACCGCATAAACGAACAAAAAAGAACGTTATATGTGTATTGTAAAATTATTTATTTAATTGATTTATGTATAAATAAATAATTTAATATACATTTGGGCCTTTTTTTTCCAGTACCAAATCACATGCTTTTTCTCTAACTTAACGACATAGCCGATTACCAATTAAGGCACATCGACTTCCACTTAAGCAGATTCACTACATGCTACCCAAATTATTTGAGAATTTAATGGTCTTAAAACCTCTAGCACTAAGTCATTCTCTGCTATCCTGATATTTGTTCTGCTAAAGTTATCACTTTTCTACTATTTAATAGAAAAATAAAAATTTATTGATCTCTTTAAATGTAATAATATTGTTCATTTTGAACATAAATTTATTTTTTAGAATACTTCATTCCATTACAAAATTCATTAATTTCTTTTACTTATATGATATGAAGCTTTAATAGCACCTCAAACAAATTTCATGATACATTGTTATCGGAATACATGATTTATGTGAGTGTATCGACACTTTTTATTCTTTAAATGAGATGTGAGTTAAGCTGCTGCCATTTGATTAATCTTTACTTTGTAAGGATACTTTGGTATTTGGATCTAAAGAAATAATATATATTTTTACCTTAAATCGATTAACTAGTTGATTCATTAAATCACTACTAAATTTTGTCTATAACTCATCAGAATTTATTTATAGGTATGTATATAGCTCATTAGTTATATTGATGGCAAAATACTATGAGTATTTAGATAAAAAATCTCACCTCTATTTATAAAAAAAATTTATATCGAGACAACGGTTAAGTTAAGTACACAAAGATAATTAACCTTCTCTAGTCTAAATAAAGGCAAGTCACACTCTAAAATAAAATATAGATGACTTAACTTTAAAAATAAATGAATTAAGTAACATTTAAAAAGGTGAAATAATTGATTCAAGAGTTTATCTCACATTCACAAAAGAAAAAGAAAAACCGAAGATATGGAACCTATTTTCAAAAAGGTAAAATTATTGATCTAACTGTTTGATGAAGTTCAAATATTGTACTCCCTCTGGGGTCGAACAAATGATGTTCTGGCTACCAAAAGCAGGTGCCGAACTGATATGAGCTTAAAGGCTCCAGCTTGTTTCTCTTGTCTTGCCTTCCGTCTAGGCCAAGACTGTTGTCTAAGGCAAACCTTCGGTCTAGGCCAATTCTCCCATCTAGGCCGAACCTACTATCTAGGCCAAGACTCCCGTCTAGGCCGAACCTACTGTCTAGGCCAAGACTCTCTTCTGTTTGGACGAAGCCCATCCTCCAAGCCCATCTTCATTGCTGCCAAGGCCAAGCCCCTTTGTCTAAGGGTGTAAGGGTATTTACCCATTGTTAGGTTTTAGTATTTAAAGTGCAAACATTTCATTTCAGCACTTGCCTTTGATTTTGATGATATTCTCTTTGGCCAAATCAGTAGAGTAACCTAAGTAATTTAGGGTTCTTGGTAACTAGGGCTGCTAGAGATGAATACCATTGTTTATCCATCCCTTCTTGTAATTAAGCTCCTTAAGCTTTGTTCTTAAGGGGTAAATTCTATTAAAGAGAGATCCTTAACTAGTTTGTAGAAAGGTTGCTTGTTCTTATGATCAAGAGGGTTTTCTAATTAGTTAAGTTATTATTATGTTCATCCGTTCCATCTCTACCAAACAACCATCAAGCCGCTGCATATAACTCCTTAAACACCAACTTCAGCCATTAAACTCACCAAGGTGTCCCCTCTCCATCTCCATCTGAGGCACCTATATCCATTATCAAGACCAACCTCTCACAAGAGGACTAGATCCGGCTCAAGAACAACAATTCGGCCTCCTTCTATCCAAAACAGAAGTTGAGCTCTTATCAAGTGGTAGCGGAGCTCCAGCTATCCTCTAGGTTGGTTTTTCTTGTTCTTCTCATCATTTCTATGGTTAGAAACACCTTCTCTACCATAGAACTTCTTTCTTTTTGTGTGGCAAAATTTCTATTTTTCTCCATTTTCACACCCATTCCCCTAAATTGCTCAAACACTTTTTCCTTGTGTTCCCATGGTTCAAACTTCTTTTCCTTTCATATCTATGGTTAAAACATTGTTTTCAACCATAGGAATGATTTAAATCAAGTTCGGAAATTCAGATGTTCTTGAGGAAATTGTTTTCTTTTAGTGTGCTGATTTTTGGAAGAACACATTTGTTGAATTTTTTTGTGTTTGTGTGCATCAAAATAGACGAATTTGCTTCTTCTTAAGTGTAATTGCTGCTGGTTTATTGGAGCTTTCTATGGTGGCCATGAGAGCCATATGGACTTGCTTGTTTTCTAGCTAGAGTCCCACATTTTAGGTCTCTTCTCCTAGCCGGCCACATCACTCCTTTGTGAGCCAAGTATTTTTCATTCATTGTGAGCCAAGCATTTCAGCTTGCTCACCACACTTCTCCCTCACAAGGTCGGCCCTAATTTGCATCCTTACACTTAGCTTGCTTGTCATACACTTTGCCTAACTCATTGTCATACAAGCTGACTTGCTTGCCACACACTTTGGTGCATCTTAGCAAAACAGTAGGTGCATTTTAGTGAAAAACTTGTGTGCATGTTAGCAAATATTTTGGCATTTAGTGATAAGTTTTTAAATGACCAAACTACTTGCCTTTCACTTCTTATTCCAAGGATACATGTCATACAAGTGAGTTCTCTTCACTCAATTTAAAAACAGAAAAGAGGGGGATTAAAAGAGTAATCAAATCCCTAATTCAAAAAAAGAAGAAAGATAAGCAATTGAGTCAAAAGCAAGAGACTACTTGTGTGTGTGCATTTGAAGTGACTTACAACATTTTTAGAAGAATCATTGGTGTGAAGAACACAACTTCGGCCTTACTTTTTGCATTTTCTTTTACACCCTTTTTGTGTTCGTTCTTTCTTTTCTTCTTTAGTAGCTTGTGCTTTGGCTGTTTTCTACTTTGTTTCCACACGTTACTACTCTTCTCTAAGTTCCATTTACTGCCCAAATTAAATCCATTTTTCCTTGGGCAATAGTGCGGCTTTCCTTGCCTTTCTTTCTTACCTTGGTTGTCTTGCATTCCTTAAACCCTAGTTGATTCGTAGAGTCTTTCTAGCTTTGGTGACTGGTTTGCGATTGAGATAAGAGTGTGAGAGAAAAGTGTGAGTATTTAAGAGTGACAAACATGAGCGTGAAACACGTGAGGAAGAGCTTAACCCCTTGTTTTCTATCTACTGTTTTTGTGTTTTCTTTTGTAGGAATTTTTCTCTATCTTCCTACGTGCCGCCGCATTTGAGGGTTGCTCCTACTAGCCACGCATCTTGGTATCATGCTGAGCAGCCCCCCCACCTTGACCGTAGGACCCCGCCTCCTCCTACACACCGATCAGTTCCTCCCACTCCTAGCCGTAGCCACTGACCCACTACATATGTCATTGATCGAGGACCTCATGCCCTCACGGCTCCTTATCACCGCGAGCACTACCAAGCGCATCTTGTGGATGCAGTGGCTGAAATTCAACGCCAAGTAGAGACAATTATTTCAAGGTCCAGCCAGGTTGAGGTATCTCCTTCTCCCCCTCCTATTGGCCCTTCCTTGCCTTCCTCTCGCGCAAGAGATCTCTTTTGTACCACTTGCACGGGAAGGGGGCATTTGTGTGATGTTTATCCGAACAATAGAGTGCCTTTGGAGTGTGTACCAAACAGCCCGCATGAGGAGAGTTTAGTGCCGATTGGTTCTAGTAGGGTTTCGGCCAAATCACCATCACTTGTTGAGGTTGAGTTGACTCCATTTGAGGAGAAGTTACTAGTTTCGGATGAGTCTACTTCAGATTGCCATAAGACAGCCGCTCATTGCCTTGCGTTGCAGTGCACATTTTAGTCCTTGGGTAGTGCCTTCTTGATGCGAATCCTCGCATCCAAGCACTACCTTTGCCACCGACTGGACTGATGACTCGTTCCAAGTCTAAAAAGCTTCAAGATAGTCTATCATCCCTCATACACAAGGAGCTGAAGTGTGAGAGGACAGTAGAGGAAGGAGCGTTGTGAGAGAAGCAGAAACGGGAGCTCAACCTCTTGGTCATCACGGCGTTCAACGGTGATCCTTCAAGGAGTCAAACGGCAGCGTAGATGGAGCATTTTTGACCATCCATTGAGTTCGACGTGTACTACTTCAGAATCGTTCGATCGACCAAGCATATGAAACTTCAAGATGTTAGCTTTTGTTTGGGACAAGTTTCATCCCAATCGGACGGGTGGATTGAAAGTTATGACGGTCAACATTTTCATACGCAGCATGGACGTAATTACGCCCATTATAGATGTAATTACTCCAGAAACAGACTCTGCAAGATGCTCGACGTAATCACGCCGACGAGGACCAGTTTTCCGTCAAAATTGGAAACTTCCAATGTTTCTATCTTTAATTAGTATTTTATGACTTATAAAGTTAGTTTGATTTGTTTCCTTAATTAATTAGTTAAATAATGGCAACAACCTTTGTTTCCATTTATTTAATTAATTAGTTAATCAGTTCATTTAATTTAGTTAATTAAGTCAATTACCTTATTTAGAACTCCTACTTCTATTCCTATTAGGGTTTGCTTGTAACCTTATATAAGGAGCCGCTTGGCCTCCTTAGAAACCTGACTGATTATTTATAAAGATATTTTCTTATATTCTCTGCCCCTTTTGCGTTCAACAACGAATGAACCTTGTTCTTCTTGAGTCTTGTAAGCTTGAGTCATTCCAAGTAAAGCCCGAAATTACTTCCATTAATTGTCTGTTCTAGGTTGATATTCGCAAGGAATATAGGCTTAGCGATTCGATTAAGATCCTTCCTTATTCGAGTTAGGTTGGTTGATGCTTAGCGATCAACAGGCTTAATTGCTTAAGAAAGTTATCCATTCCGCAGGGAAATCCCGTCTTGAACAAAGATCAACATTGGTGCTACGTCTCCTTTACAAACAAGGATCGTATCAGCTGGTAGCGGAGCTTAAAGGTGTTCTTGATTGGTAAGGTATCGGTTCTGAAATTTTCTGTTTTCATTGTTGAAATCGGTTGTTCTTCTACTCCTAATCTGAAACCAATTTCTTTGAGTGCCTGTTTTCGATTATGTGATTGTTGTGTCATTTTTGAATCATTGAGTGCTGCGTTTAATTAATTACGTTCCAGCCTTGGTTGTTGCATTTCATTGATTAAGTGTTGCGTTCCATTAGTTACAAATTGCTGTCACAAAGGAGTCACATACTCAATCAAATTCTATTGCAATATATATTTACAAAAAAAAAAAAAACAGAAAAGAAAAGAAGAAAAGCGAAAAGAAAAGAAAGAATTTTCGGCTTGCAAATACAAAAAAAAAAAAAAAATTTAACAAGTATTTGCGTTTTCAAAAGAAGCAAAGTTTGTGCTCAAATTCGGTAAAGAAACATCAAGTGAACGCACACAATACATCTAAATTCTTCACTGCCTAAAGGCATATTATTTGAGTTGTTTATTGAGAGTCACTTGAGCTTTCTTTGATTCATATTCAAATTGCTTTCTACTCCATTGGTTGATTAGTTAGTTGATTGTTCTTGCAACTACCCAATCACCCAATATCAACACTTGTTTTGTCACTAGTTGTCATTGAGAGTCTTCTTGGCAGCATTCTTCTAAACTCTTGAGTCCTACTAACATTGCAGGGTTGTAAGATTTCATTGTTTTATTGAGTGATACTTTTATTTGTGAGACTCATAGAGAGATTAAACACGTCAGGGAGTGCTAGGATTAGTGCAATTTTACGTTCTTTTCTCTGTTGTGAAATTTTTCAGAAACTATTAGATGGCAAACGACGAAAAACCGGCTGATCTTGTGGCCATGATCGCGGCCTTAACCGAGAAGCTTAGGGTCATGGATGAGAGACAAGAGAGCAATCAAAGGCACAACACCCTTGAAGTAGCAAGACTTGGCGCTCTTGCCACCTTTAAGCGCGAGAGGCACCACGCGATGACCATGATGGTCATCTCACGGATTTTTTGGATGAGGACGTAAGGGCTAGGACACAACCAGTAGTTCCTCCAGCCGTAGGCGCCGGATGCGCAGTTGGACCCATCATCCCTAGACGTGGGGCTATTCGGAATGTTCCTCCACAACCACCGGTGCATCACAACAATGAACCGGATGGAGGTGAGGGATTTATACATTGTCGTGATAGAGAACGGCCTCAATGGGATAGAAACGGCGGTCAGCCTCAACGGGACAGACCACCTCGTGATGAGTTTCGATTGGATTCTAATCTCGGTAGTATCAAGATAAAAATTCCTCCATTTGATGGATTAGAGGATCCAGATGCATATCTGACTTGGGAGAGGAAAGTTGACTCCATCTTCTTATGTCACACCTATTCGGAGGATAAGAAGGTGAAGTTGGCAGCCGTGGAATTTACTGGCTATGCAAGTCATTGGTGGGAAAAGATTAATCGACAGACCTGGGCTATCTATCATAATAGGATTCATACTTGGGATGAGATGAAAAGAGTCATGAGGCTTCGGTTTGTTCCTAGTCATTTCGACCGGGAGCTTTACCAACGATTACAATCTCTATCACAAGGAAGTAAAGGTGTGAGCGCGTATTACAATGAGATAGAGATTGCCTTATCTCAATCTCGGGTTGAGGAAGCAGAAGAAGCAACTATGGCGTGTTTCTTGAGTGGTTTGAATCGAGAGATAGCAAATTCTTTAGAGTTGACACAATATTCAACTCTAGAGGAAATGCTACATCTAGCTCTCAAGATTGAGAAACAGAAAAAGGTTAAGGGTTCATACACAACTAAATATAATTCGAATGTGACACCTTCACCTTGGAAGAAACCGTGGGACAAGAGTGAAGCGCCTAAACCATTGCCGATCAGTTCTGGTTCTAAAGGAGGCACTGGTTCTACTTCTAGATCGAACACCAACAAACCATATACTCTACCAACAGATAGACCAGCCACATCTTCGATTGTTTGTTTCAAATGCAACGGTAGAGGACACAAGAAAGCTGACTGTCCTAATCATAGGGTGTTCATCTTGAGAACCAACGGTAATGAGGAGTCCAATGGTGATCTAGATGAGTCTGATATCATTGGAGAGGCAGAACATGATTCGGATGACACGCCACAACCGGCCGAGAGTCATCAAATGCTTGTAGTTCGCCGGACTTTGAGTGCACAAGCGGAGGATGAGGTTTGTGATGAGGAACAACGGGAGAACTTGTTTCACACTCGTGGTGTGATTAACAAGAGAGGATGTGCTATTATCATTGACAACGGAAGTTGCACAAACTGTGCTAGCTGGTTAATGGTTGACAAGTTGGGTTTGCCAACTACGAACCATCCGAAGCCTTATCGCCTTCATTGGATGACTGACGGTGATGGAATTAAGGTGACTAAATAAGTACTTGTTAATTTTGCAATTGGCAAGTATCATGATGAGATACTATGTGATGTTGTTCCTATGCAAGCGAGCCATATTCTTCTTGGCAGACCTTGGCAATTTGACAGAGAAGCGAATCATGAGGGGAAAACTAATCATTACAAGTTAGTGAAAGATGGCAAGAAGTATACCTTGGCACCATTGACACAAGCTGAAGTTTGCATTGACCAACAATGGCTTGCGAAGTCACAAGCAGAATATGATCTTGCACATTCGCTTGAGAGTGAAAAAGAAAACATGAGTGTCAAAAAAATAGTGAGTGCATATGAGAGTGTAAGCCCTAAACACTTGCATGAAAACATTGAGCATGCCGAGAGAGAGAGAGTTGAACATTCGCATGAAAATAAAAAGCATGCTGAGGGTGAGAGTCAACAATCGTACGAAAAGAGTAAGCGTACAGAGAGTGGCATTGAGCTGATAAAAGGAGAGGCAAATAAAAAGAAATTGAGTGTTTATGCCAAAGGAAGCGAAGTGAGGAGAGCAATAACTTTTCAGAAAAACAGTTTTGGCAAAAGCTGCCCTCTTCTTCTCCTCCGTTTTCGTTCTTGTTTGCATTCTTCTAACGCTGACCCAAATTCTTCAATTCCTACTCGTATTACATCTCTTTTGCAGGAATTTGAGGATGTTCTACCCGAAGAGATGCCATCGGGATTGCCTCCAATCCGTGGCATAGAACATCAGATTGATTTCATTCCAGGATCAGCCATTCCACACCGGCCAGCTTATAGGAGTAATCCGGAAGAAACCAAGGAGCTACAACGCCAAGTGGATGAGCTGTTGAGTCGAGGCTATGTAAGGGAGAGCCTCTCTCCATGCGCCGTTCCTGTGATCCTAGTTCCTAAGAAAGATGGATCTTAGCGCATGTGTATTGATTGCCGAGCAGTCAACAAGATCACGGTAAAGTATCGCCATCCCATTCCTCGATTAGATGACATGTTAGACGAATTAAGTGGTAGCACTATATTTTCTAAGATTGATTTGATGAGTGGTTATCACCAAATTCGCATGAAAGATGGGGTTGAATGGAAAACTGGATTTAAAACTAAGTACGGCTTGTATGAATGGATGGTTATGCCTTTCTGTTTAACTAATGCACCTAGCAGATTCATGAGATTGATGAATCATGTACTTAGACATTTTATTGGCAGATTTGTTGTAGTGTATTTCGATGATATTCTTATATACAGCAAATCTTTTGAGGCGCATCTTTCACATCTTCGTGAAGTCTTTTTAACACTTCGTGACCAACATTTGTATGCTAAACCTAGTAAATGTTCATTTGCCATGAAAGCAGTAGGTTTTCTAGGTTTTATTGTAAGTGTTGAAGGTGTAAAGGTGGATAAAGAAAAGGTCCGAGCAATCAAGGAGTGGCCTACTCCTAAGAACGCAAGTGAGGTACGTTCTTTTCATGGCTTAGCGTCCTTTTATAGGTGCTTTGTCAAGGACTTTAGTACAATTGTTGTCCCTTTGAATGAGCTAACCAAGAAAAAATTAGTTTTCAAGTGGGATGAGTTGAAGGAGGAAGCGTTTAACACACTTAAGGAGCGTTTATGTTCCGCACCTGTGTTAGCTCTTCCTAATTTTAGCAAAGCTTTTGAAGTGGAATGCGATGCTAGTGGGGTGGGAATTGGAGCTGTTCTTATGCAAGAGAAGCGTCCAATTGCTTACTTCAGTGAGAAACTGAAGGATGCTCAGCTGAGATACCCGACATATGACAAGGAGTTCTACGCACTCGTACGTGCACTAGAAGTGTGGCAACATTACTTGATGCCGCGAGAATTCATTGTCCACATAGATCATCTCAGTTTGAAGTACCTTAAAGGGCAAGGTAAGCTCAACAGACGCCATGCCACATGGATGGAATTTATTGAGTCTTTTCCATACCATATTCAATACAAACAAGGTAAGGAAAATGTTGTTGCTGATGCTCTTTCAAGGAGGTACGCCTTAATCACTTGATTCTGATTTTGGAGATATCTTTAATTATGGTGTGTTAATTGCTGGTTCTAAATTTTATAAGCATGATGTTTATTTGTTTAAAGGTAAACAATTGTGTATTCCGCATTGTTCCATGAGTGAATTACTCATACTTGAGTCACATGGTGGCGGATTGATGGGTCACTTTGGTGTGACTAAGACTTTAGATGTGCTGCATGATCATTTTTATTGGCCTCGTATGAAACGTGATGTCGTGCGCATTATTGCTCGATGTCTTGTATGTTGCAGGGCTAAATCTAAATGTATTAATCATGGCGAATTTCTGCCATTGCCTGCGCCTTCTCATCCTTGGACTGATTTATCCATGGATTTTGTTGTTGGACTACCTAAGTCTAAACATGGTAAGGATAGTTTCTTCGTTGTCGTGGACAGATTTTCTAAAATGGCTCATTTTATCCCTTGCTCAACTACTAATGATGCTACTCAGATTGATGAGTTATTTTTTAAAGAAGTGGTTCGTTTACATGGGATACCATTGACTATTGTGAGTGATAGGGATACCAAGTTCCTCAGCCATTTTTGGCGTGTTGTTTGGAGGAATTTAGGTACTAAATTGTTGTATTCCACCTCTTATCACCCACAAAATGATGGCCAGACTGAGGTTGTCAATCGTACCCTTGGTCAATTGTTGCTAGTTTTGGTTAAAAAACATAATTCAACTTGGGTTAATCATATGCCATTCATTGAATTTGCTTATAACCGTGCTGTCCATTCTACTACTCATTACTCTCCTTTTGAAATTGTTTATGGGTTTAATCCTAGAACTGTGGTCGATTTAACTCCCTTACCTGTGAGTGATGCTATTAGTTTGGATGGTGAACAGAAGGCAGCGTTTGTGAAGCAACTCCATGTCAAAGTCAAGACACACATTGAGCGCATGAATACCAAAGTAGCACTTGAGCGAAACGAAGGAAGGAAACTTGTGTCTTTCAGCGTCGGGGATTGGGTGTGGTTACACATGAGAAAGGAACGCTTTCCTGCCCAACGTCGTGGCAAGTTGTCCCAAAGAGGAGATGGCCCATTTCAGATTGTTGAAAAGATCAACAATAACGCATATAAACTAGAATTTCCAGGTGAGTATGGTACCATTAGTTCTACTTTCAACGTTACTGACTTGACATTGTTTGATGTAGATGAGGATTATCTTGAAGATGTTGATTCGGATTCGAGGTCGAATCCTTTTGAAGGGGGAGGGGATGATGCGAATCCTCGCATCCAAGCGCTACCTTTGCCACCGACTGGACCGATGACTCGTTCCAAGTCTAAAAAGCTTCAAGATAGTCTATCATCCCTCATACACAAGGAGCTGAAGTGTGAGAGGAAAGTAGAGGAAGGAGCGCTGTGAGAGAAGCAGAAACGGGAGCTCAACCTCTTAGTCATCACGGCGTTCGACGGTGATCCTTCAAGGAGTCAAACGGCAGCGTAGATGGAGCGTTTCTGCCCATCCATTGAGTTCGACGTGTACTACTTCAGAATCGTTCGATCGACCAAGCATATGAAACTTCAAGATGTTAGCTTTCATTTGGGACAAGTTTCAGCCCAATCGGACGGGTGGATTGAAAGTTATGACGGTCAACATTTTCATACGCAGCATGGACGTAATTACGCCCATTATAGACGTAATTACTCCAGAAATAGACTCTGCAAGATGCTCGACGTAATCACGCCGACGAGGACCAGTTTTCCGTCAAAATTGGAAACTTCCAATGTTTCTATCTTTAATTAGTATTTTATGACTTATAAAGTTAGTTTGATTTGTTTCCTTAATTAATTAGTTAAATAATGGCAACAACCTTTGTTTCCATTTATTTAATTAATTAGTTAATCAGTTCATTTAATTTAGTTAATTAAGTCAATTACCTTATTTAGAACTCATACTTCTATTCCTATTAGGATTTGCTTGTAACCTTATATAAGGAGCCGCTTGGCCTCCTTAGAAACCTGGCTGATTATTTATAAAGATATTTTCTTATATTCTCTGCCCCTTTTGCGTTCAATAACGAATGAACCTTGTTCTTCTTGAGTCTTGTAAGCTTGAGTCGTTCCAAGTAAAACCCGAAATTACTTCCATTAATTGTCTGTTCTAGGTTGATATTCGCAAGGAATATAGGCTTAGCGATTCGATTAAGATCCTTCCTTATTCGAGTTAGGTTGGTTGATGCTTAGCGATCAACAGGCTTAATTGCTTAAGAAAGTTATCCATTCCGCAGGAAAATCCCGTCTTGAACAAAGATCAACATTGGTGCTACGTCTCCTTTACAAACAAGGATCGTATCACTTCTCCATCATTCCGAGGGTGCCTAGGCATAGATTTATGGACCCGTTTCTCCTTGGTTTTGGGCACATGGGCAGCGCACACTTCTTTCCATTTGAGGTGCCTTCAAGTGGCCTCACGGTCCCTGCCACTTCTAGGAGTTCGCACTTGGCCCGAGTCACCTCCTTGCCCCGTCGTGGCCAATCCATGATTGTTCTTGGCTGTTTCCCATCCGCGCCTACTTATCTTCCCCGCGGAAGGCCTCCACCTTGGCCTATATTCCCCAAAAGGTGTAGTTTGAGGTTTCCGCGTGTATCCACAAGCTGTGAGCATACCTTGACCCGTTCGGCTGAGCAAGGGATTGAGCCTCTAGATTCGAGGTCGAATCTCCTCCAAGGCGGAGGGAATGATATGAGCTTAAAGACTCTCACTCCACTTTCGAAACCCCCAACCTCCAAAGCTTAGATTCGAGGACGAATCTCTTCAAAGGGGGATGGGATGATTTGAGCTTAAAGGCTCCATCTCATTTCTCTTGTCTTGCCTTCCGTCTAGGCCAAGACTGCTGTCTAGGGCAAACCTTCGGTCTAGGCCGAACCTACTGTCTAGGCCAAGACTCCCTTCTGTTTGGCCGAAGCCCATCCTCCAAGCCCATCTTCATTGCTGCCAAGGCCAAGCTCCTTTGTCTAAGGGTGTAAGGGTATTTACCCATTGTTAGGTTTTAGTATTTAAAGTGCAAACATTTCATTTCAGCACTTGCCTTTGATTTTGATGATATTCTCTTTGGCCAAATCAGTAGAGTAACCTAGGTAATTTAGGGTTCTTGGTAACTAGGGCTGCTAGAGCTGAATACCATTTTTTATCCATCTCTTCTTATAATTAAGCTCCTTAAGCTTTGTTCTTAAGGGGTAAATTCTATTAAAGAGAGATCCTTAACTAGTTTGTAGAAAGGTTGCTTGTTCTTATGATCAAGAGGGTTTTCTAATTAGTTAAGTTATTATTATGTTCATCCGTTCCATCTCTACCAAACAACCATCAAGCCGCTGCATATAACTCCTTAAACACCAACTTCAGCCATTAAACTCACCAAGGTGTCCCCTCTCCATCTCCATCCGAGGCACCTATATCCATTGTCAAGACCAACCTCTCACAAGAGGACTAGATCCGGCTCAAGAACAGCAATTCGGCCTCCTTCTATCCAAAACAGAAGTTGAGCTCCTATCACGAACAAATGACGTTCTCGGTTTCCCACATTGGAGAAGACGAGGATGCCTCTGCCTGCTCTAGTGACGACGACGGCGACTTCGGCTTGGCTCAACGCTAACGTCGATTCCCTCTCTCTTGTGTTTGAATCCGAAATTTGTGTGGGAACGGAAGCTTTTCCCTATTAATACCACCACGAATGAGGTAAGCAGCCCAAAATTTCATCTTCAATTTTAGCTTTTAATTTCATTGCAAATTTCTACCTTTAATTTCTACTTTACCAAATGGAGGGTGTTGATTTCTAGGATGATTCCCAGGGTGATAGTTGCATGCAATTTCATCCGCTTATGGGTATGTTCGTACCGGATTCAATTGGAGTGTTTGGGGCTGAGGATGATGTCGCCACGGCGGCGGAGGTTGAAGGTGATGCAGTCGCGGAGGCGGGGGTTGAAGATGATGTCAGCGCGGTGGTTGTTGCGGCTGATGCAATCTGTGAAATGGATGTCATTGTGCCAGATACCTACGAAAGTGAAGACGACGTCGTGTTTGAAGAGATGACGACTGTGTCCGATGAAGAAATTGCATCCCGTGTGACTATTTTGGAAGCGGAGGAGGTTTGTGGCACTCTTGCTAGTGAAGAAGATGGGCATCTCGGCTTCCATCATGGGCATCCAAAGAAGTATAAAACCCCAGAGTTAAATCTACCTTTTACTGAAGATTTAATGCATACATCAGAAGTGAAGGTGGACATGAATTTCGATCTCAATAAGTTGCCAATCCGAGGTTTGTTTCGCCCTAAAGATGACCCACTCTATGAAGAGAGCTTCATCCAAATGTTGCGTATTCTTCTCCCTGATTACTACTGTATATATTAGGATGTTTGTTGTAGACATAATGTTGTTGACTTTTGGATGGCCAGTTTTTGCTATATTAGTGTTTCTGGTAGACTGAATGTTGTTTTCTGTTGGGATGGCCACTTCCTTGAATGTACTAGGGTGTTTATGGTAGTAGTAGGGAGTTGGATTTAGGATGGCCAGCTTTTACCATCCATTTTGTTAAACTCTAAAACTCATAATGTTTATTATTCCTCAAATTAATGAATTGATATTGGCTATCTCATTGTGTTCCCATGAAGGCTGTGGAATGTTTGTCTTGAATGGTTAAAGTGTATATTTTTAACATGAATGCTTTACTTACAGGAACATGGGTCTTTATTTTAGCATATTTAATCCAGTTGTATTGATGTCTTGTTCTTTTTATCTGTTTCAAATTTATGAGTTCTGCATTGTTGGTTTGGTTTGTATATGGAATTGCATGAGCAGAAGCAACTATATTGAGAATAGAGTACTCTGTTTCATTTTTACTGTGTTTGCATTACTTGTTATTTCTTGATCATAAATATTCAATTTTTGGGATTTGAATGCGTGGATGGTGCATAAATAGGCACCTGGAATGATAATTAAACATGGCTATTGATGGATTACAAATTGGAAATAATTGTTGCGAATTATTGTATTTTGGATAACACTTCCCCAAACCCCGTTGACGATTTGGCCATTTAATGATCTTAAAATGAGGTAGGCCATGGCCTTGCCCTAGAGAACTTTGCACATTGTAGACTTGCATTTTTTATGAATGTTTTTGCCAGTTTCTTCTCCTTATAGTTGTCATAAGGTTTATATTAATGGTATAAATAAGTTTGTGTGTATGTTTGGATAAAACACTACACATGGAGTATTCATCGTTGATATTGGCTAGGCCTAGCCAATTGTTTAGTTTCTGTATTGCGTTTAACTTGGTCAGTCCTGGTGTGTCATGTTGGAGGGTTCTGTTGATGACGGCCACTGCTTCTAATAGTGTTCTTTTGTCTTCATGATTCATTGTTGATAGGCGGCGACAAAAAATGTAACAGCCTAAACAAAAGGGAAAATGAAGAGTAGAGGAGGAAGGATAATGAGAAAGGTCTTTATGATGGTTGTACCGGTAAAGGAAAAGTATACGGTTTAAATAACTTAGAATTCCCAACTGTTTAATGACCATTACGAGTCTTACGACGTTCACTTGGTGTCGGTTATGGTAGGGGGAAGAATTGATTCTCTGTGGTGTATTGGGAAGCTAAAAACTCAGTTTGAATTTGAAATTGAGAGACGTGTCCACCGAGAATTGCTCCGTCAACCACCTATGTTTGATGAAGATGGAATCCAGTCAGCTTTACATAGGTTGTTGACCGAAGGACACCGATTGAACACCCCAAGTGTATAACCAATAACGGGGGCTGGTTATGTTTCTTTGTCGATTAGGGAATAACAAATGTACAGAGAAGAAGAGTGAAAGCCCAAAGAGGGGTATTAAAGATTGTTTACTTATTCGATTGGGAGCTTCAGTCTTGGCCAAGCTCGGGGTCAATCCCTGAATTAACGCTTAAGCGACAGAGCTAGGCCAAGCTCATGAAGATAACAATACATTACACTAGGTAAATAAATATCCAACGACAACATGGACAGATCTATTAAATGTCAAGAAACTCAGCAACAGGTTGTGCTCAAACAGAAGTTGGCGATCAAGCAGATGATCATTAACCTCAGCAACAAAGTTGTCTCGCCTCTTGCCTTTCAGCTGGATTCATTGTGGTGGACTCTGAAAGAAACGGAAGCAATCAGTTGAAACAATGTCAACCGTTGAGTCTTTTGGGAAAGTGAGAGAAAACTATGAAAGTAATGGGATTGATGTTAGGATGCTAAGGTAAATCATTATCATGAAAACTGCAAGAAAACTTACCTAAAGTTGAGCTATATAATCATCATCATCAACATCATCATATTACAAAAAATAATTCATATATTATCATCATGTGCAACCAATCTCATAAGAATTTGGTCTATATAATCATCATCATCATCATACAATGCATAAATTATCCATTCAACTATTGCCCAGAAAGGGCATTGTAAACCCAGAAAATGCATTGTAGTAGTATTTTCAAATAACAAAATCCATGATAAAGGTCTAGACTATGACAGTGTTCACCTATACATCAACTACTGCCCAAATAAATGATCTTTACTGATCATTGCATCATGGTATACGACCTGTACAACCTATCTACTGCCTAAAAAGTTGCTCTTTACTGCTGACTACAAATGCAAACACTTAGATTGATGGATATTTTGATCATCATCATTACCCAAAATATGGATCAATTATATAATTACTGCTCATGCACAACCTAAAATCCCATTCCACTGTCTACCACAGTACATGCTGAAATTCTCATGTATTCCTACAAGCATGTAATAGAAAATTAATCACACCAGATCCATAACCACACAAATAACAAAAATAAAATGATTAAGTAAGATTATTTACAGGCTATGGGAGTAGATGAGCCCTTGCATTTGCAATGATTAAGGAGTCATATGACAAGACTAGAGGGAGCAACCCTTGCCTTTCCAAAGAGTCCTTACTCATGTGAGGGATTTTATAAGTGTTATCCCCTAAAATTTTAAGAATTTCAACAATACAGGACTGAAGAGTGAGAAATATATAATTACACTTCCTATCAGAAAACTCATTAAAACTCTTATATACGGCTGCAACCAATTCAGCCACAGACCTAACACATTCCTGTTTTTGCAGAGATTGTATAGCCCTAAAGAACCCAAGATCAAGGACATTAAGATCAGGAGAATTAGGGGGGTTGACATGACAGTATAACATTCAATCCCAGAGAGGTAGCAGCTAAACAGAATTGTTCATCATGAGGTAGGATATGTGTCTTGGCATTATCCTGTTGGATAATGATTGGATCTCCAATGTTCTCTACAGGTCACTTATCCCTAATTGAAGGCAAAACCTGTTCAATCATGAATTTCCTAATGACATACCTATCTATCTTTTCAATTACCTTCAATTCCATTGACCCTGCCAGTCTGTTTACACTAGACCTAATAGCATAAACTTCTTCTACCAAAGGAAATATACCTAATTTTCCATCAAAAGTGCATCTACCACCAGGCGCATACCTAGGCCTAGCTACAACTGCTAGAAACATAATTTTTGGAATGAAGTTAGTACTTTTAAGTTTCCTTACTGGATCATCCTCGTCTGCCAACAAGTAGTGTGTTTGTGTCTTCTTTGTCATGTGAAACCACTTCTCGTCGATGTGCACCACATTGGTCATATCTTGGAAACTCTGGTCAGCAGGAGGTGAATGTGGATCTAGCATTGAGAGGCGAAACTCAATCCATTTTAGTCGATTAGCATCTGTCAAAATAGGCTTGATGGCATTAGAATGCCACCTGATCTCTCCACTCTTCAAGGCATATGACAAATGTTTCCTGGGCACTTTTAGTGTTGTGGCGAAATTCCTCATAGTGGTCCTCTTCCTGAGAGGAATCTCCAAGATTTGCTGCCAATCAATCTCAACCCTTTTCCTCCCAGTATTCTTGACTCTGTTGAGGCCAACGTTGTGATTCCCAGACTCTTGGCCCCGTTTCCACAACCTCTGGACAAATCAAATTGGAATGTTGAAGGCTAGAGCAACCTCAATTGTTGTCCGTTTTAGAAGCTTCCCGTTCTTACTCTTCTGCAACAACATCTCATATGCCGCAATCCTGTCATCGTCGGTAAATTCTTTGCGTCGTTATGTTGCCTAAAGGTTGTCCTGCAACTCACACACACAAACATACTTAGGAAAATGAAAACCAATTTTTTCTATGATCATACACAAATACAGTTTTCAACTTAAATATGGATGACCTTGATCTTCACTTTCCGGCTGAGGCTCAATGTTTAAGTCTAGAATTTCCTCGTCATTTGGGAGCTCCACGAACTCCTCCTCTCCGTCATCTAAGTAAGTTTGGTTATCGCCGCACTCGAGTAAGTTTCCTAGATAACCAGGTGATACGATCCTGGTTCCTTAGGATGCGTAGCACCAATTTTGATCGTTGTTCAAAGATGGATTTCCTGCGGAAGTAAATAACTCGACAAGTACGAGCTTAGACCACTTAGCTAACCTGTGCTAAGAGCCCTAATCGATTTCAAGTCAAGGGTCTTGAATCGGGTTCTTAGGACTAGACTCAACAATGTGAGAATCACACTAAGATAAACGACACAATAATGTAATTCCAAGATTTACTTGTATACGACTCAAGTATTACGGACTCAAGAAGAACAAGGTTCAACCAACTTGAACAAGGGGCAAATATTGAAGAAACAAAGTTCTATATTTATCAAATAAAAGTCAAGTTTCTAAGGAGGCCAAGCGGCTCCTTATATAGGTTACAAGCAAACCCTAATTCCATAATAGGAATAATAAATAAAGTAAAACACTTAACTAATTAATTAAAGTGTCGAATTAATTAACTAAGCTAAAATAAATAGAAAGTCGCAGCCTTGCTAAAACAGTCAACGCGCGTCAACTCTAGGCTAGGCGAAACGGACAGGAGCCGTTATCATCAAGAGCAGACAGGTGTGAACGCGGAATGGGTACAGCAATCGGCATGCGCGACAGATGCTAGAATCGGCAACGGCTAAGTGAAACGGACAAGTGCCGTTTTGATCCAAACGGGCAAGTGCCGTTTTGAGTGAAACGGACAGATGTCGTTTGGATGAAACGGTCAAGTGCGGTTTACGCGAAACGGTTCCATGCCGTTTCTAGCAGACTCAACATCGGTCAAGTTGAAGGTGAGAAGATTCACCACTCTTGTCGTCTTCTCCCTAGGTGTAGCTTTCTCACTTGTCATCTTGGACTCTAGCTCCCTGTGAATGAGAGATGACAATCGGTCTTGAAGCTTTTGAGCTCTGGCTCGAGTCATTGGACCAGCTGGCGGTAAAGGCACCTGGATGCGTAGATTCGCATCATTCCCTCCCCCTTCGGAAGGATTCGCCCTCGAATATGAATCGGCATCATCAGCAAGTCCATACTCGTCATCTGTATCAAACAAAAGTAAGTCAGAAACATTGAAAGTAGAGCTAACGGCACCATACTCACTCGGCAATGTCAGTTTATAGGCATTGTTGTTGATCTTCTCAACAATCTGGAACGGTCTGTCTCCCCTAGGAGATAGCTTGCCGCGGCGTTGGTCAGGAAAACGCTCCTTGCGCATATGCAACCAGACCCAATCGCCCACCTGGAACGTCACTAGCCGTCGGCCATCGTTCCATTTCTGTATCAGCTTCTCATTCATTTGCTCAATGTTCTGTTTTGCCTTAGCATGTAATTACTTGACAAAATCAGCTTTTTGTGCACCATCTAAACTTACAACATCACTCAACGGTAAAGGAGTCAAATCCAAAACAGTTCTAGGATTAAATCCATACACAAGTTCAAACAGTGAGTAATGAGTAGTAGAATGAACAGCACGGTTGTAAGCAAATTCAATAAACGGTAAATGATCAACCCAAGTAGAAACATGCTTACGAACTAACGTGCGTAAAAGTGAACCAAGCGTACGATTCACAACCTCAGTTTGACCGTTCGTTTGTGGGTGATAAGAAGTGGAATACAACAATCGAGTACCAAGCTTTTTCCATAAAATACGCCAAAAATGACTAAGGAACTTAGTATCTCTATCACTCACAATAGTCAAAGGAATACCATGTAAACGGACTACTTCACGAAAGAATAAATCACCAATCTGAGTAGCATCACAAGTAGTAGAACATGGAATAAAATGGGACATTTTCGAAAATCTGTCCACCACAACAAAGACACTATCCTTTCCGTTCTTAGACCGAGGCAGGCCAACGACAAAGTCCATGGACAAATCGGTCCACGGATGAGACGGAACAGGTAACGACATGTATTCTCCATGACCAGCAGACTTAGACTTGGCTCGACGACAAATTAAACATCTAGCAATAATGCGCACGACATCACGCTTCATGTGAGGCCAATAAAAGTGATCATGTAACACATCTAAAGTTTTAGTCACGCCAAAGTGACCCATCAAACCACCACTATGGGCTTCATGCACAAGTAATTCACGAAGGGAACAATGAGGAATACACAACTGTTTTCCTTTAAATAAATATCCCTCTTGCTTAAAGAATTTAGAACCAGAAATAGAAACGTCATGCAAATAAATATCAGCAAAATCAGAATCGGCAGCATAGAGTTCTATAATGTACGAAAATCCAAGCAATTTGGCATTAAGAGAAGTAATTAACGCGTACCTTCGCGATAGTGCATCAACAACAACATTCTCTTTACCTTGCTTGTATTGAATGTGATAAGGGAACGCTTCAATAAATTCCATCCCATCGGCATGTCGCCGATTGAGCTTCCCTTGTCCTTTGAGGTACTTCAAGCTCAAATGGTCAGTGTGGATGATGAACTCCCTCGGCATCAGGTAATGTTGCCAAGTCTCCAGCGCTCGGACAAGAGCATAGAATTCCTTGTTATAGGTCGGATACCTGAGTTGAGCATCCTTGAGCTTCTCACTGAAAAAGGCAATCGGTCGTTTTTCCTGCATCAGAACGGCACCGATTCCCAACCCGCTGGCGTCGCACTCTATCTCAAACGCCTTGTTGAAGTCGGGCAATGCTAGCACGGGAGCGGCACAGAGCCGTTCCTTGAGGGTAGCAAACGCTTCCTCCTGCGGCTGTTCCCACCTGAAAACAACATTCTTCTTTGTTAAATCATTCAGAGGAACAGCGATGGTGCTAAAGTCTTTTACAAATCGCCGATAGAAGCTCGCCAATCCATGGAACGATCTCACATCGGTAACGGCCTTCGGCGTCGGCCATTCCCGTATTGCGCGGATCTTCTCTTCATCCACTTTAACGCCATCTGCACTCACAATAAAACCAAGAAAGCCAACTTGTTCTATTGCAAAAGAACACTTACTAGGTTTAGCATATAATTTCTGCTCACGAAGTGTTAGAAAAACTTCCCTAAGATGTAAAACATGCTCATCAAATGATTTGCTATAGATTAAAATATCATCAAAATAAACTACAACAAATTTGCCAATTAAGTGCCGAAGTATATGGTTCATTAACCTCATAAAGGTACTAGGAGCATTAGTCAAGCCAAACGGCATAACCATCCATTCATATAAACCATACTTAGTTTTAAAAGCAGTTTTCCATTCATCCCCTTCTTTCATACGAATTTGGTGGTAGCCACTCATTAAATCAATTTTAGAAAATAACCTACTACCACTTAATTCATCTAACATGTCATCTAATCGAGGAATAGGGTGGCGATACTTTACAGTGATTTTGTTGACTGCTCGACAATCAACACACATGCGCCAAGATCCATCTTTCTTTGGAACTAGAATGACTAGAACGGCACATGGAGACAGACTCTCCCGAACGTACCCACGCGCAAGCAAATCGTCCACTTGCCGTTGCAGTTCCTTGGTCTCCTCTGGATTGGATCGGTAAGCTAGCCGATGGGGAATGGTCGATCCAGGAACAAAATCAATCTGATGTTCGATGCCTCGGATCGGTGGTAAACCAGGCGGCATCTCCTCGGGCAGTACGTCGCCAAATTCCTGCAAGAGAGAAGAAATGCGAATCGGAACGGTATGTGGCCGTTCCGTTTCATCGGAGGTCAAACAATAAGAGCGAAAACGGATTAGAAGGAGAGGACGACTTGAGTCAAAACAGTTGTTATGAGAAATCATTGCTCTCCTCACTTCGCTCCCCTTGGCATATACACTCAATTTCTTTTTACTTGCCTCTCTTTTTCTCTCAATGCCACTCTCAGCACGCTTACTCTTTTCGTGCGAATGTTTACACTCTCCCTCCGCATGCTTGCTATTTTCATGCGAATGTTTAAGGCTCACACACTCTGTGTTTTCCTCTTTGCTTTTCACACTCAAACCTTCTTTTTCTCTCGTAAGCTGTTTTGCAATCTCATATTCAGCATGTGACTTAGCAAGCCATTGCTGATCCTCAAACACTTCAGCTTGTGTTAACGGTGCCAAGGTGAATTTCTTGCCATCCTTAACTAACTTGTAGAGATTACTCTTCCCTTCATGATTCGCTTCGCGATCAAACTGCCATGGTCGTCCAAGAAGGATATGGCTGGCTTGCATCGGTACAACATCACAGAGAACCTCATCTTGGTATTTGCCGATCTAAAACTTAACAAGTACCTGTTTGGTCACCTTAAGGCCGTTGTCATCCGTCATCCAGTGTAGAAGATACGGTTTCGGATGCTTTACCGTCGGCAACTCCAGTTTATGAACCATCAGCGCACTGGCACAGTTTGTGCAGCTTCCGTTGTCAATAATAATGGAGCAGCCCTTGTTATCAATCACACCTCGGGTATGGAACAGATTGGTCCGTTGCTCCTCATCACACACTTCTTCTTTGGACTGTACGTTCAGGTTCCGTCGGATCACAAGCAACCGAACCTGCTCACCTCTCTGACAATCATTATCCGAATCGACACCACCAACTTCCTCAGGTTCCGATTCCTCCAGATCATCATCCGATTCTTCTTCTCCATTCGGCCTGATGATGAAGACTCTCTTATTCGGGCACTCCGATTTCTTGTGTCCTCGGCCGTTACATTTGAAACAGACTATTTCCTTAGTGGGTGGCCGATCCACAGGTGGAGTATAAGATTTGGTCGTAACCGTTTTGGAAGGAATAACGGCACTGGAGGGGCTCTTTGGAACGGTAGAAGACGTTCTGTCTTCCTTATTCTAAGACGGCTTCTTCCACGGTGTCGACCCAGTAGACTTAGAAGAGCTCTTAGCTTTCCGATGCTTCTCAATCGTTTGAGCCATGTGAAGCATCTCCTCAAGAGTATTGTATTGCGTCAGCTCCAGGGCGTCGGCAATCTCTGCATTCAAACCAACAATGAACCGAGCCATCGTTACCTCAGGTTCCTCAGTAATCTTTGCCTGAGCTAAAGCAATCTCCATCTCATTAAAGTAGGCACCAACTCCCTTGCTGCCTTGCTTCAAGGTTTGGAGCCGTTGATGGAGTTCACGGTGAAAGTGGGCAGGGACAAACCGTTGGTTCATCGCCTGTTTCATCTCGCCCCAATTAGCAATCGGGCCAGCATAAACAGCCGATCGCTTCAGGTTGAGCTGCTCCCACCAATGACTTGCATACCCACTGAATTCTACTGCTGCTAGCTGAACCTTTTTACTCTCCGAATAATTGTGGCATAAGAAAATAACATCTACCTTCTGTTCCCAAGTCAGGTAGGCATCAGGGTTGTCAGTACCCTCAAACGGAGGTATCTTCATTTTGATGCTGCTGAGATTAGCATCCGATCGGTCCTCCACCCGTTCTCTTCTACCACCCCGATCATCCCTTCTTCCCCCCTCGGTCCGTCCCGAGCATATATCCATCCTTCGCCCCCGTCAGGTTCTTCTTCCAGATCAGGTTGTGGGACTTGTGGCCCACATCTAGCAAGTCGCCTGGGAGGAACGTTGGCCAGCTCACGCCGCCGATTCATATCACGTGGTCGACGGGCGTTGTCATCTTCTTCGGATAGATCGGTCATACGTCCATCGCGTCGGTCCTCCACTGCCCTAGGGTTCGGGTTTATGGCAGCTAACGCTTCCACCCTAGCCATCCTTGCATCGGCAGTTAGTTGCCGTTCAGTCATTGCTCTGAGCTGTTCCGTTATGTTGGCTAGCATAGCCGACAGATCGGGTTGTTGTACTCCTTCGTGAGACATCGATAAATTTCCTGAAATGCACAACACAAAAGAAAACGTAAAATTGCACTATTCCTAGCACTCCCTCACGTGTTTACTCACTCTAATAATCTCACAAATTCTCTCAAAAATCTCCTGCAATGTTCAAGCGTTAGTGAGACTTAAGAATCCAAAGGAAAAGCTTCCAAGAAGACTCTCAAAGAAAACTAGCTTCAAACAAAACGGGATACTTGGTATTTGATTAATTGCAAGATCAACCAATTAAACAAATAACAAGTGGAGTGGAAAACAATATTAAAGAATGAAAGAAAAGCTCTATTTGACTCGAACGGACTCAAATAAAATTAACCTCTGATTTAATATTGTATAGTTCACGTTGCATGGGTGAAAGAATAAACTAAGATTTGCCTTTAGAAAGTGGAAGACAAAAACAGAGAATATTCCAACTAAAAAGGTAGTGGGTGCGGGACAAAACAAAGTGGAAGGATGGGTTGCCTTCTACTTTTAGAATAAAGTCTAAAGGACCAACTTTAAAGTATGTTTAACAAATGATTGCACATGGGATCAAAGCAAATTTTGTACTGCTTTCTTGCAATTCTTTTTTTTTTTTTTTTTTTTACTTCACAAATCCCAGTTCAGTGAAACGATTGCAACTTTTTACTCAATTATCCGAATCGACTGATTCTTTTTGATTCGCAAACCTCACAAGCACAGCTTTCCAACAAGACCAAAATCACCCAAATCGGACTTCAACAGCTATACTTTAAAAATTAATTTCGACAACTGACCAGAATTTGCACATATACAAACCAAGCACAGCAAAGAAATCGGTTTTGAATGGAGTAGAATGAATTACCGATTTCAACAATGAAAACTTGAAACAAATAAAGATACTTACCAATCTTTGAACGCCTTAAGCTCCGCTACCAACTGATACGATCCTGGTTCCTTAGGATGCGTAGCACCAATTTTGATCGTTGTTCAAAGACGGATTTCCTGCGGAAGTAAATAACTCGACAAGTACGAGCTTAGACCACTTAGCTAACCTGTGCTAAGAGCCCTAATGGATTTCAAGTCAAGGGTCTTGAATCGGGTTCTTAGGACTAGACTCAACATTGTGAGAATCACACTAAGATAAACGACACAATAATGTAATTCCAATATTTACTTGTATACGACTCAAGTATTACGGACTCAAGAAGAACAAGGTTCAACCAACTTGAACAAGGGGCAAATATTGAAGAAACAAAGTTCTGTATTTATCAAATAAAAGCCAAGTTTCTAAGGAGGCCAAGCGGCTCCTTATATAGGTTACAAGCAAACCCTAATTCCATAATAGGAATAATAAATAAAGTAAAACACTTAACTAATTAATTAAAGTGTCGAATTAATTAACTAAGCTAAAATAAATAGAAAGTCGCAGCCTTGCTAAAATAGTCAACGCGCGTCAACTCCAGGCTAGGCGAAACGGACAGGAGCCGTTATCATCAAGAGCAGACAGGTGTGAACGCGGAACGGGTACAGCAATCGGCATGCGCGACAGATGCTAGAATCGGCAACGGCTAAGTGAAACGGACAAGTGCCGTTTTGATCCAAACGGGCAAGTGCCGTTTTGAGTGAAACGGACAGATGCCGTTTGGATGAAACGGTCCAGTGCCGTTTGTGCGAAACGGTTCTATGTCGTTTCTAGCAGACTCAACATCGGTCAAGTTGAAGGTGAGAAGATTCACCACTCTTGTCGTCTTCTCCCTAAGTGTAGCTTTCTCACTTGTCATCTCGGACTCTAGCTCCCTGTGAATAAGAGATGACAATCGGTCTTGAAACTTTTGAGCTCTGGCTCGAGTCATTGGACCAGCTGGCGGTAAAGGCACCTGGATGCGTGGATTCGCATCTCCAGGTATGTTAGGGTTTCCGGCAAGCTCAGAGAAAGGGTTAAAATCACTATCCTCCATTGATTTATGCAAGTTTTTTTAAAACAGGGGTCAGGGTTTGGGAGAGCAAACAGAGGTAGGGATTGAGGACTTTACAAATTTGAACATAAATTGCTTTCCCCACATACAATCCCAACACAATGGTGGGAATTTAAAATTATGCCCAAATTTTGTTCCCATTTTTTGCGGGAATGGTTTAAACTTTCAATATTTGAGAATTTGGGAAGATTAGAAATGGGGGAAGATTGGAAATTTGGAGCTGATGGCTTACATTCCTTCATAAGACGTTGTCGTTTCTGCCAAGACCAAACCCAGCCCAGCCAACTACACACTTGGCCCAACTTGGCAAGCCCGACTTCAAGCCAGAAGCTTTCAGAAATGAGCTAGGTACATTTGTAAATAGCTAGTGAGGGTGGGGGTATTATGGTCAAAAAGTGCCTCGTTTTCTCCGAACCAATCATTTTCTTAAGCCACATACAACAAGCTAAAACGTCGTTTGTTTGGAACCGGAGGGAGTATGTTCATATTGCTACTGAGTGGCTATTTGGGTCTACCCAATCTAGATCATCCGATTAGATTAGTGAATTTTGATTTTTTCCCCGATAAGCTCTCGATCGGATATTTTATGTTATTATTTTTCATTATTCTATATTTATAGGTATTTAATCCTAATTTTCTAGGCTCTGGTATATTTATTAAATTATTTATAATAATAAACGTATGAGGATGATTAATACAGCGTAACACATGATTGATAAACATAAAAGTGAGATAAAGTGAAAAAAATTAAATTCCCACCCCCTCCAATAAAGAATTATTTATTTATTTTTCATAATAGAAAAGAGAAAAAATAGAAAATTATTTAGATTAGTTTTCTATTTTTGTAATAAAATAAGAAGATTTGAAAACTAGATTTTCTTGAAAATCAAAACTAAAAAATACTAGCAAGTAAATATATTTTTTAAACTATTTTCTATTTCATAGATTTTTTTCTAAAAACAGGAAAATTCTCTACAAATGAACAGGCCAGTAATGTTTTTTTTTCTTCTTCCAATAATCACTCTTTTCTCTCCCCTTATGCAAAAAGAACAAGTATGAAGAACGGAGAGATTCATCCAACTTTTAATTTTATCATTTTCGTTCTTCAATTTTACACTTTTAGTACATTTTTATTAGAAATAATGTGATGCATACTAGATCTTGAAAATTTCTTATACTAATTGAAGTCGTAAAATCCATGTTGTAGAAAATATTACACTACAAAAAAGGACCAAATGGACAAAAAGTTTTGTGCCTAAGGGGATAGTTTTTTTTGTCTCCTTTGGCTACGGGGACAGAAAAATGTCCCTAGCTTGTAGTCGCTTCTGCCACTGTCCCCTTAGACAGTAGGGACAAAATCTGTTCCTTTAGAGGAAACATAAAGGGACAATTTTTGTCATTTTAGTTCAAGCAATGAGAACAAATATTGTTTCTTTATCTAAATTAAGGGGACAAAATTTAAACCTACAAAAGAATATCAAATGATACATTCAAGTTAAAACAAGTAGAAATGTAACATATTTTGTCTCCTTTATATCTCTACGGGAGAATAGTTGATTCGTAACAGAAACAAATTTTGTTCATATAATTTTATCTATAAAAACAAATATTGTAACAAAAATGTGATTTAACATGACAATTTTAGTTTCCTTTGAATACCTAAGGGAATAACTTTTATTCCCATTGAATATATAAAGAGACAACTTTTGTTACTTTACATTTGCAAAAAAGAACAAATTTTGTTCCTACACCGTTATTACTAAAACAAGATATAGACAATAAATTTAAAACAAAAGTGCTCACATTGGATATCTAAGAGAGAATTTTTGCCCCTTTACATTTTACAAAGAGGACAAATTATGTTTCAATACACTTACTATAGAGAAAATACTTGTCCGTTTAGAAACACAAGAAAAAAAAGAAAAAAATGTTCTTGTTGGATATTTAAAGGAACAAATTTTGTTCCTATTGAAAATCTAAAGGGAACATTTTTTGTCTCTTTCCATTTTATGTGCCTATGCACTTACTTTAGAATCAACACTTGTCCTTATAGGTGCACAATAAATTTTTAAAATCCTTATAGATGCACAAGATTTAATATATATATAAATTTATATGATGTATAATAAGAAATAATGAGATCAATCACCAATAACTCGAAATATTAATTCATATTAATGATTAATTAATTTGAAAGTTACGACTAAAGTCAAGTATAAATTCTCAACTCTCAACTAAACACGGTACCCTTCCTTCACTTCCTTTATTGCATCTGTGTTTTTTTTATCATAAAAAATAGCAACCACTGAAAGCCTTTGGCTTAAGCTGACATGTACAAGTGCTGGTAACTTCTTCTCCTGCAGAAAACACAAATGGGTTTACAAATAATATTGCAGCAACTACTTTAAAATTTCATTAGAAGTATAAAAATGAAGGATTGAAAACACCAGATACCGTAGAAGCCCTTACATGGAAAATGCAAACTCCATCCAAAATAATGCTAAGTTAACTCTAATTCTTCTTGTAGAAGTTTTACCAGGTTTTCAACCTACAGGAGCAATGGAAAAAAAAAAGGGGAAAAACCAAAGCAGCACACAATTAAGAAAATTACATGAACTTCTATAAAATATGTTCTTATTTAAAAGAAAAAAGAATTATGATTAAAAAAATTCAATTAAAAGGCTCTATAAAGGCTTGTATAAAGGCTATACAGAGCCATACTATATTTTTCCTTGTTTTCACAACAAAAAATTTAAGCAAGTAAAATATGCATGGGTTTTCACGCACACCACCATGATACTAGTTTCGGCCTTAAGAAGTTAGTACACTATCGACAAATCAGAAAATTATGGGGGTAAGGATGTCGAACCATCCATGCATTCTGGAAAAGGGACTGGTGGTGGAAAATATCATAAGCAATTTGATACACATTTAAAGAAAATGACTCTCATGCAAGTACAAAAATTGAAGACTGGGCAGCCCTATATGTCCAAAGAAGTCATTTTAATTCATTGTATGGTAAAACAATTTTGATGTTCCAACAATCATTTCTCAAATTTTAAGTTAGGTTATCGTGAAACTATGAGGATGAGCAAGATATTCTAAGACATTAAGATATATGTATTTTAAGAATTGATCATGTTACATTCATTCGTTCCCTTGGTACTAGAGCATGGATTTGGTCAAACAAGTGTCAAGTGTATTTCTAATGGTGAGGCAAATGATTGAATACAAAGTGGGTTCTGATTTGGAAAAACAAAACATGTATACATTGATGCAAAGCTAACTTAGAAACACAAAGAAAAAGAAAAAAAATCATGCAAAAAATTCTAAAATAAAAACTATTTTTTAACACAAAAATTAAAAAATAAAACAAAAAATAAACATTATCGTGACACACATTCACAAAATTCTAAAATTTCCCCCCCATACTTAAAGGACACATTGTCCTCAATGTGTGAGTTTGGAGAAAATAAAAATAAAAGAAAGCATAACAGAACATGCAAAATGAAAATAAAAATTGGAAAGAAAATAGAAAAGAAAAATAAAACCTGAGGTAGTCAAGCAGTGAGGGCGGATGGTGGTGGTGGTGGAAAGGCTCTCTCTAGCCTCTCCATGAGCTTCCTGTTGAGCTCATTAGTGATCCTTTGTTATTCCAAGAGCTTTTTTAAGAGATCATTCTACTCCTCTTATTTCTACAGTAAAGTAGTCATCACATCACCCTCATTCCTTGGCCTAGGACTGATCTGAGCCAGGAGCCATCCCTTGGCCTATGGATGGGTCATCCATTGTTGGTTTAGTTGGTTGTCTTGATGCTCCTCCCTGATAGGCTCTGTTGCCTTTATTTTCAGCTTCTCCACTGGTGATGGTTAGGGTGTTTTCTCCTTCCTTCTCTTCGCCCTTCTCTCTTCTTAGGATCCACTATGGATGCCATAGGTTTCTTCCCTTTCATCATGCATGAAAGTGGTATGTTCTTGGGGTCTAACTCTAAAGGAACATCTAGAACATCATCGCGAGCGAGGTTGTAAGTTGGACCGCTGACGATGTTAGAGTCAGAGTTGCTAGAGGCATGGGAGACAAGGGTCTCTTCATTATACCTAGCAATGGGTTCACTGGAGTTATTGGCTCCCGTGTCTTCCTCCTCTTCTTCATCCTCACCCATGTCTAATTTCTCTATTCCCCGGGATTCATTTTCTTCTCCAGCTGTCGGATCTATGCCGACATCTACAGTGAGTTTCTTCATGGTGCTGGAGAAAAGCTCTCCATTTGCCCCTACTTCCTTTTCAGCAAGCTGGGTTTCTCTTTGTGGAGTTGTAGGTTTTGGGGATTCCGTCATGGAAGGAGTGTTCTCTGATGGAATTTGGGTGGTAGCTGCAGGTGACGAGTTTCGGGCTTTTGCTAGTAATGGTTTAGCAACTAGAACTAGTGCCATACTTGAGGATGGAGGAGTCTGGGTGGTTTCCTCTGATTGATTGGGTAAGGGTAGGTAAAGGATGCCATGCCGAGCACTTTTCTTAGTTCTAGGCATCGTGAGTGGTAGAGATGGGTGTTTTTGGTAGGTTGGAGAAGGTGGAGAGAGCATTTCAACTTTTTCAAGAGAGAGGGAGAGGTTCTTTCTAAGAGGCAAACTGAAGAGTTTATGTGAGTTTAGTGGACGAGTAATTGCTTCCTTTTATACCTTACAATTTTAATGACGTGGCAATTTTCTTTCTCTGTTGGAAATTCAGTTTCCTGTTTCCTAGACACATGACTCTTCCCTTGGCCTAGGGATGAGTCCTCTGTTTTTGTCTCTATAGTCAGTTCTTGGTTCCTAATAGTGAATAATTAAAATTTCCATAAGTAGGGGGTAATCAGTTTTATTGAAAATAAAATAACAAAACGCATGGGTTGCCTCCTATGTAGCGTCCCATTTTATTGTCTTGGACTCGACACTTCTTTATTCAATTTTATAGTGGTTGATGCACTGTGAACTGCTCCATAGTGTGCTCCTAGAAGCCTCTATAGGAAGGCTTGAGATTTTTACCATTCTCTTTGAAAATTTTGTTAGTGTGCATATCTTGAATTTCCATTACAAGTTGTTCTAGCATCTGGTCTATGAAAGGAAGTGGAAAATGGTCCTTCCTTGTTGCTGTATTGAGCCTTCTACAATCTATGCATACCCTTCATCCCTTTTGTACTCTTGTAGGGACTGATTTTTCATCACTGCCCTCCACCATTGTAATCCATGTTGATAATGTGTGTTTTGTGCATGTTTTTCTCTTCGTTCTTAGTCCAATTTTAAATTGTCCCTGTTTCCATCTTTTTTGTAGATCTGGACTAGAAAATAGAAAGATGTAGTAGGAATATGTGCTTCTTGGACGGATTTCTGCTGGAACATCAAGCGTCGAGGTCTAGCTACTGATCGTCTGCAGATGCTTACAATTCTGACACACAAAAGGAAACTCCCGAAGAGGATCTCTAGCAGATTCTGCCTTTCAGTCCCGTGATCTTCCATTCAAACGAAGATCTATTTCCATTTTATATAATTCCCTTAGATTTAGGATTTCCCTTTTTATATTTTCTATTTTTCGAATTTCCTTATTTTGTAATTTCCCTATAAGACTCTAGAATTTTAGGGTTTTCAGGAGCTTTTTCCCACCAGACTTTCTTCCACTTTCGGAGGAGAGTTCTCCCTACTTCCGCCTCTGGCGTTTTCCAGCTTTTGTAATAAACTGGAGCTTTAGGTCCGGTCGGTAATATTTAGGAGTTTTTACAGCTTCTTCTTCCTTTTTAATTATGCAATTTAATTTCTTTATTTATTTTACTATTAGCATGAGCGGCTAAGCTCTCCTTTGGAGAAGAAGGAATTAATTAGACTCCTTAGAAACCTTGATACAAGGTTTAAGGAGATGGAGGAGTGGATGAGTAAGGTCTCGGTCGATTTGAGGACTAACACCAAGACACCTAGAGAAAGAGTGCCAATTGGGCGCTTTGCCCAAAACACTAATATTGAGGGTACCTCTAGTTCTCACGCATTTGGTATGCCACGGCTAGAAAGTAAAAATAAGATTCATGTGAAGAGCTAGTCGAGAGAGGTGAAGGCGAGGAGGATATTACAGTGAGGTACACACGCGAGCAGAGGGCAATCGAGGTGAATCCTAGGTGATACAAGCTCGGTTCTGGTTTGGAGCCTTTACACGGATCTAGTCCTCTTTGGGAGGTTGGATCGTCGATTGGATGGATTTGATGGAGAGGATAACGTCGCAAGGAGATTGCGGAATAGATGCAGCGGATTCATGGTTGAAGATGAAGATGTATTGATGAAGAACAATAAACTAACTTGCATACATGGTAAACCCTTCTAGGGATGATTCCTAGATAACCTTACCACAAGCATACAAGGATCTCTCAATCAAGGCCGACTCTTCCATCAACAAGGATGGACAACCCGGCTGTTTTGATGAAGAAGATGAAGTGCTGGTTTTAAGAACCCTAAATTACCTAAGCTACACTAAGCTACACTAGGGTTTGGTCTTAGAGAAATAACATTCAAATCAAAGACAACTAACAAATGAGGCTAAGTCCTCTATTTATAGGAAAGCTAAAATAAAGAGGAAAATACACAAATAACCCTTGGACAAAGGGCCTTGATAACTCTTCAAGAGGTGTCCAAAATGGTCCAAGATAGGCTTGACAATCGGTCATGGACAAGTCGAGGCCTTGACGCTCACATCAGTCGAGGCAGGCTCGGGGCCTCTAGGGGAGGCAGCCTGGATCGTATCATCCCATCCGCTTTTGAAGGGATTCGACCTCGAATCTGTAGGCTCAAATGGATGGAAGGCCAAATGGTTATAGGAGCATGTCGAGGGGCCATGACCAAGGCTTGGGTAGGGAGCGGAACCAAGGTCATAGCTGCGACGGGGTGGGAGGCTTCGACCATGGTGTGTGGAGGGTGCAGGTGTGGTGTAGAAGGCTCGATCTCGGTCCCCATGCCGAGAGAGCTCATGAAGATCAAACCCAACCCGAGAAAAGGAGGCGGCATAAGAACGAGAAGACTCAAGACACAAAAGGGGACTCAAAGGAGACATAAAGAGAAACAAAGGAAGCAAAAGCGACTCAAGGGAAACAAAAGAAAGAAGAAAACCGAATGTTTGATCAATCACAAATGAAAACCGAAACTCAAATCAAATGCACACTTCGCAACTAACTACTACACTTCTAATGCAATCATACAACTTAACCTCTTGCTTTTGACTTACTTGAATTCTTTTAAGGACTTAATAAATTCTTTTCTTTTCTTTTAGTCCTTCTCTTTTTCTTTTTCTTTTTTTTTCTCCTTTTTTTTTTTTTTTGTAAGTGCAAGAGAGCCCAAGCATGTATGACAAGTCTTTTAAAAGAAAAGAAGTGTATGACAAGTAGTTTTAGACTTTTTAAAAATTTTCACTAGATGCCAAAAATGTATGAGGTGGCACTAGTGATGAGGTGGCAAAATTATGTGAGGTGGCAAGTGTGAGGTGATAAAATATCTAGAAAAATATTCTATGTATATCCTATATGAAATACTAGGCTGAAAATGAAGATGAGGTGGATTAATATAAGCCTAGTATATTATAGGACACCTCCACATAATAACAAAATGGGACCACATGGCACACAAGACACTTGTCTTTCAAATGGATGAACAAATGAAAGCACCAATCACATAATTTGGTTGAATTAAATAAATGGAACAAAATCAATTAATCAAACACCAATTTTAGGAATTAATGGGTCAGCAAAGATCAAAACTCAAAAGCCTCAAGAACACAAGATGAACATGAAGAACACCAAGCACCACTTTCGCTCTATGACTCTTAAACAGCCCAAATGTGGCCCAAAAATTACGAAAATAGACAGGAAGACTCCTAAGACACCGATCTACAACTTTGTAGAAGAAAGAAAATCAAGATTCCAAGTGGAAGACACACAAAACAGACGCACAAGACAGAACTATTGTTCTCGCTCGATTTCTGCACACCTTTCTTCCAAGGTTAAAAAGTATGAGAAATACACCGATTTAACAGTCGACTCAAAAACAAAGTTTTCTCTACACAGATAGAATATTAAGCACCGAAATTTTCAGACTTTTATGATGGAGAAAACGCACAGAAAATCAAAACGAAAACAGACACAAAACTGACTCCTGGACTGAAAAATTCTGACCAGCACAAACGAATAAAAGAGATGAAGGGGGAGCGATTTTAATGGGAGAAATGGTGAGATAACCAACCTAGAGGGCAGCTGGAGCTCCGCTACCAAATGATACAAGCTCGGTTCTGGTTTGGAGCCTTTACACGGATCTAGTCCTCTTTGGGAGGTTGGATCGTCGATTGGATAGATTTGATGGAGAGGATAACATCGCAAGGAGATTGCGGAATAGATGCAGCGGATTTATGGTTGAAGATGAAGATGTATTGATGAAGAACAATAAACTAACTTGCATACACGGTAAACCCTTCTAGGGATGATTCCTAGATAACCTTACCACAAGCATACAAGGATCTCTCAATCAAGGCCGACCCTTCCATCAACAAGGATGGACAACCCGACTGTTTTGATGAAGAAGTTGAAGTGCTGGTTTTAAGAACCCTAAATTACCTAAGCTACACTAGGGTTTGGTCTTAGAAAAATAACATTCAAATCAAAGACAACTAACAAATGAGGCTAAGTCCTCTATTTATAGGAAAGCTAAAATAAAGAGGAAAACACATAAATAACCCTTGGACAAAGGGCCTTGATAACTCTTCAAGAGGTGTCCAAAATGGTCCAAGATAGGCTTGACAATCGGTCATGGACAAGTCGAGGCCTTGACGCTCACATCAGTCGAGGCAGGCTCGGGGCCTCTAGGGGAGGCAGCCTGGATCGTATCACTAGGCACGTGCCACAGCGAGAAAGCCTAATGTGTGCTATAGTATCCGAGCATTAAACGCATTGCGCATAATGGTCCGAGGTGTGTGAGAATGCTTAAGCACTTGTTATTAGGTGAAATTTAAGTGTACAAGGAAAGGCAGAAGTGAGTGAGAAGAAGCAATGAGAGAACTTATTTCACACTCGCTGTTTAGTTGAGAAAAAGATGTGCTCTTTAATTATCGATAATGGGAGTTGTGCAAGCACACTATTAGTGCACAAATTAAAACTTCCAATTATTATGCACCCGAAACCCTACTTGCTTCAATGCATGACCGACAGGGGAGAGTTGAAGGTGACTAAGCAAGTTTTGGTTTCATTCTCAATTGGAAATTACAAAGATGCGGTCCTTTGTGATGTGGTACCTAATCAATCGAGCTATATCCTTCTTGGTCGACCATGGCTGATATGGCCCAAGCTCTGATTTGGAGGAGTTTGGCCGAAGGAATCCTTGATGGAGTCGGATCTAGTCTCTTTAGGAGGTTGGCGTTTGGATAATCGGATGGATGAACGGATTATTTGAGATGGTGATGGAGTTGATAGCAGCGGACATAAATGGAGGAAAAGGAAAGTGTATTGATGATAACAAAAAGGAACTATTGTTCTTGACAAACCACCTCACCTTTTGGATGAGTAACCTTACCGAAAAGAACAAAGGATCTCTTAAACAAATACAACCCTCTCACTTAATTTAAATTTTTTTCTATGGTAGAAAATAATGTTTTAACCATAGAAAAGGAAAGAGAAGAAATTTGATCCGTGGGAACAGCTCGGAAAAGTATTTTAGCAATTTAAGGGAACGGTCCTTGAAAAAGAACCGTGGAAATGATGAATAAGATGATTCTGACCATGAATAAGAACAATACCAATCTAGAGAACAGCTTGGAGCTCCACTACCACTTGATATGGCCCAAGCTCTGATTTGGAGGAGTTTGGCCGAAGGAATCCTTGATGGAGTCCAATCTAGTCTCTTTAGGAGGTTGGCGTTCGGATAATCGGATGGATGATCGGACTTGATATGGATGAACGGATATTTAGAAGGGGAGATGATTTAGATTGCAGCGGACATGAATGGAGGAAAAGGAAAGTGTATTGATGATAACAAAAAGTAACTATTGTTCTTGACAAACCCCCTCACCTCTTGGATGAGTAACCTTGCCGAAAAGAACAAAGGATCTCTTAAACAAATACAACCCTCTCACCTCTTGGATGAGCAACCTAATTTGTTTAGATAGTTGGTGCTGGTTTTAAGAACCCTAATGCTTAAGCTAAAAGTTTGGTCCTTGAAGAAGATAACACAAAAACAAAGACAAGCTATAAAAGAGGTTATCTCCTTCTATTTATAGCTTGAGAATTATTACATGAGAAAACCCTAAAAAAACCCTTCATTTAAACCTAGGAAGGCTGGCTGACTTGATCACCAAAACAGTCCCTAATGTGCTAGTTTTCGCCGTGAGATCCAAGGCTGGTCCGAGAAAGGCATAAGGACGAGCTGGAGCCTTTAAGCTCATATCATCCCATCCCCCTTTAGGGAGATTCACCCTCAAATCTATATGCTCCATTCCTTGCTCGGCCAGCCGAGTCTTAGCTTGTTCACGGCTGGTGGACACACGTGGAAATATCTTGATAATTCCTTCGGAAAAGATAGGCCAAGCGGGAGGCCTTTTGCTGGCTATGTACGGGTTCGTGCTCATATCATCCTCTCCCCCTTCGAGATGATTCGACCTCGAATCAGCACGCTACTTTCCCAAGAGGTCGCTCTCTAAAGTGCCTACAAAGGAAGGACACGAATCAACAAGATTGAAAGTAGGATGAAAATAGCAGAAGGGAAACGTAAGAGCAAAGTGGGAGGTCAATCCCGTGGACCCAAGAAGAAATGGATCTTTTTCCAACAAGGCACGCATGATACATGTGAAAGAGCAACAATTGTCACAAAGCAGAAAATAATGTATGCAATTCGTCATTTTCTCAATTCTGCTCACAATGACAATCCAACGAAATTCAGCATTACGAAGACGCACAATGGAATTAAAGATGCGAAATAGTCGCTGCAATAGGAAATGTAAATTTGCAAATGGTGTAACCCAATTCTTTTGCAACACATTTGGCCCAAGTCGTTGTTTTTGCACAACACACAACATGTTCATTGTTTTCAAACGCATACCACTCATGAGCAAATCACGTATGCTACCATTATACATGCAACAAAGGCAACGTTTGAACAAGAAAGGGTCAAAGTGGGTGAAATGCAATTGAGGTGTGTTGGCGCATGTCATAAAATTTTCAGTCAAGTAATGCTCAAGTTCAACAAGAAAATGATCATGCCCAAGGAAATGGAAGTTTGGTCCTTTACCACATGGTAAATATATGTCATGTAACTTGATATCATGTGAATCTAGATCATTGACAAGAATAATATCAAATAAAACATCATTTAAAGAGTGGTTTAGGACATACCTTTTGGGCAAAGGAAAAAAGTGGGGAAGACTTACATCAAGGCCTTGTTGTTGGGCACCATTGTTGAGAAGAGGTGTGTACCTTTCAGCATGTGGAGAAAAAGGTGGTGCATCCTTTTGAGAGCACCATTGTTGAGCAATTTTGCTTCCATCGCCGTCTAAGGTGGTGGGTTTGTATCCGCCTTCTTTCCTTGGGACATTCCAGCGTGAATGGCCATGGAAATCCATTGGATCTTTCTGCAATAAAGGCTCACAAACAGTAGGGAAAGAATCATTACTGTTAGTATGAGCTGAATGATCCTCATTGCACAAAGGCACGTTCATTGGATCAATAGCTTTCACATTTTCTGCTTCCATCTTTTCCTTACTTTCTTCCCTCAAAATTTCTGCACTTTTGTTCTGTTTATTGTGCTCTCTCTCAATGACACTCGCAATGGCATGCTCACTATTTTCATGCCGTGTCTTTTCCTCATCACTTAACTCTTTCTTTTCAAGCTCACTTTCACCCTTTTCTACCTCATTCACAACCTTACTTTCTTCACTCATTTTTACAGAATTTACATCCAATACAATCATTGCCGCACCACATTGGAGATCCACCTCGTCAAAAGATGGTACAATCACAATTTCCACTCTATTGTTAGGGCAGATGGCACACAAGTGACCCTTACCCGTACATGTTGTGCAAACAATATTTCTTGCCTGTTTAGTAGGGGTGGAAGGAAAAGATGTGGGCTGGAGGAGCGGCTGACTTCGGCCTTGCTGAAATTCTTGGACGTTTAGGGAAACCAAGGGATAATGAGAATTATGCCCTGCGGTGTAGCTCTCTCTCTCTCATAATAAGGGTGTACACTAGAGTGGAAGTGAGGGTTGTTCCAAGGTGTTGTATGATGATCCAATGCCGGCTGAGGAGAAGATGGTGCATAAGAACGTTGTGGTGGTCGACGGTCGTAGCTTGTAGGCTGTTCACTGTAATAAGAAGGTGAGTGGGGAGGAGTAGCACACCGAAGATGCGGTGGGATATAGTCGTGTTGAGGAGGTCGCCGACTTAAGATATTAGAAGTGGAGCCATGACTACGGCTTTGGTATAAAGGGACGGCTAGGTGATTGGCTATGTTGTTCTGATTGGGCTTTGGCTGCTGTCTAGTAGCATTTAGTGGTGCTACTGGTGGGGTGTTGTGTGGGGGTGGTGGTGGTGGTGGTGTTGGTGGCTGCCTTACATCTTGGTGGGAGGTGTGTGTTAGGGCAACCTGGATGTGTGGGGATGTGGCAGCTTGGGTGCGAGGTGGTGGAGGTGGTTGCTGCCTTGTGTCATGGAGGTCGGTGTGTGCGTGATAAGAGCTCAACTTCTGTTTTGGATAGAAGGAGGTCGGATTGCTGTTCTTGAGCCGGATCTAGTCCTCTTGTGAGAGGTTGGTCTTGACAATGGATATAGGTGCCTCGGATGGAAATGGAGAGGGGACACCTTGGTGAGTTTAATGGCTGAAGTTGGTGTTTAAGGAGTTATATGCAGCGGCTTGATGGTTATTTGGTAGAGATGGAACGGATGAACATAATAATAACTTAACTAATTAGAAAACCCTCTTGATCATAAGAACAAGCAACCTTTCTACAAACTAGTTAAGGATCTCTCTTTAATAGAATTTACCCCTTAAGAACAAAGCTTAAGGAGCTTAATTATAAGAAGAGATGGATAAACAATGGTATTCAGCTCTAGCAGCCCTGGTTACCAAGAACCCTAAATTACCTAGGTTACTCTACTGATTTGGCCAAAGAGAATATCATCAAAATCAAAGGCAAGTGCTGAAATGAAAAGGAATGCACTTTAAATACTAAATCCTAACACAATGGGTAAATACCCTTACACCCTTAGACAAAGGGGCTTGGCCTTGGCAGCAAATGAAGATGGGCTTGGAGGATGGGCTTCGGCCAAACAGAAGGTGGGCGCAAGGAGGACGCCTTCAAGCTTGTATCAGTGCGTGTAATTGTGGCATCGCATAGTAATCGGTGCTTGTAGGATCAATTGGGCGTGTAGTTTGGTGGTATTGGGCCGCTGGTGGGAAATTTAGAGGTTGGTAATTCAGAGGCAGATAAAGAGGTGGTGGGGCTGGTGGTGTATCTTTCGGGGGTGTATATGTGGGCTGTGGGGTTGGGGTTGGCTGCGGGTGATACGAGCACGAGCATGGGATACTTCACTAGAAGCAAAGGAATGGTAGTCGTGCTATTGAAGAGCCTTAGGGTCGAGGAGAGCAGCTTGGAACCAAGGCACAAATGGGTGACTTGCATGCACGCCAACTCCTTCACCATAAGCACCGCTCGCGACTCATGGGCAGCCCGCGCATCCTATGAAGAACCCCGCACCGATCCCGCGCCTAACCCTAGGAAGCCATGAGGCCGTGCGGATCAGCCCTTGCGCCTGCCCAAGCCTTGCGTCCTTAAGCTGGTTGGCCGAAGCCCATCTTCCAAGCCCATCATCAATTGCTGCCAAGGTCAAGGCCAAGCCCCTTTGTCCAAGGGTGTAAGGGTATTTACCCCTTCTATTTTTAAGCTTAGGTATTTAAAGTGCATTGAATTCATTTCAGCACTTTGTCTTTGTTTTTGTGATAAACTTCAGCCTAGACCAACTCTTAGCTAGCTAATTAGGGTTCTTCAAACCAGCACACTATCTTCTCTAATTCGGGTTGCTCATCATTGTGGTGAGAGGGTCGGATTAGCTTAGAGATCCTTAGTTCTTTTCAGCAAGGTTACTGAAGTCCATCTTGAGGGGGTTTGCTATGAACAAAGTTCTGATTTGTTAATCATAAATACACCTTTCCCTTTTCCTTCATGTTCATCCGCTGCATACTACTCATATACTCCTTCATATTATCCGTTCATCCATCCATCTATCAAGAACCAACCTCCGAAAGAGACTAGATCCGGCTGCTCCCAAGAAATCAGCGGCTAAACTCCTCCAAAAGGAGCTAGGGCCTTATCAAGTTGTAGCGGAGCTCCAATCCGTGCTCTAGGTTGGTAAACTTCATCATTTTCACCGTTTAATCGGCTGAAAATTTTTCTGTTTTCGGGCAAATTTCATAACCGTTCCCCTAAACTGAAATTTCTTGTTTCCTTCCCTTCCCCACGGTTCAAACACAAATTCCTTCCATATCCACGGTAGAAACATTGTTTCTTACCGTGGGAGTCAATCGTCTGTCAATCCGAGCATTTCTGATTTTAGGTCAAAAAATTTCGTTTCTAGTGATTTGATCTTGCATAAACACTTTGGCTGGATTGATTTGTGTTTATTGTGTCTTTTGTGACTGAAATCTTCATCTTCTTGACAATATTTGTTGTTGAATATATTAGAGCTTCCTATGGTGGCCATGAGAGCCATGTGGACTGATTTTATTTGAGCCAAGTATTTCACATTTCATCCTCTCTTCCTATAGTCACCTCCTTGCCCCGTCGTGGCCAATCCTTGATTGTTCTTGGTTGTTTTCTGCCCGCACCTACACGTCTTCCCCGAGGAAGGCCTCCACCTTAGCCTATATTCACCGAGAGTTGTCGTTGGAGGGTTCCATGTGTAGACACCAGCTGTGAGCATGCCTTGGCCCGTTCGGCCTTTCGAGGGATAGACCCTATAGATTCGAGGACGAATCTCCTCAAAGGGGGATGGGATGATACGAGCACGGATGCTCTAGGCGCACCTACTCATGGGCAGGCCGGCCATCCCGTGAAGAAGTCCGCACCGAACCCTACTAAGCCATGAGGCCGCACGGCTAAGGCCTTGCACCCACCTTCTGTTTGGCCGAAGCCCATCCTCCAAGCCCATTTTCAGTTGCTGCCAAGGCAAAGCCCCTTTGTCTAAGGGTGTAAGGGTATTTACCCATTATGTTAGGATTTTAGTATTTAAAGTGCATTCCTTTTCATTTCAGCACTTGCCTTTGATTTTGATGATATTCTCTTTGGCCAAACAGTAGGGTAATCTAGAGTAACTTAGGGTTCTTGGTAACCGGAGCCAATAGGGCTGAAAACCATTGTTTATCTTTCATCTCTTGTAATTAAGCTCTTGAGATTTGTTTATAAATCAGAAAAGAGAGATCCTTAACTAGTTTATAGAAAGGTTGCTTGGTTTGCTAATCAAGAGGGTTTTCTAATTAGTTAAGTTCCTATTATGTTCATCATCTAAACACCTCTAAACATCATCCATTTCCGCTGCAACACATACTCCATTTGAACACTAAAAGAACCTTCATCCGTTCATCCATCCAAGCTGCCAATCTCTCACAAGAGGACTAGATCCAGCTCAAGAACAACAATTCGTCCTCCTTCTATCCAAAATAGAAGTTGAGCCCTTATCAATTTGTGACTTGCACCAGCGTCTCCAACGGTTGTATCAAGGTCCCCGTACCGTGAGTGATTACTACCACGAGATGTTGACTTGTTTGATGAGGGCAAGCACAAATGAGACCACGGAGGCCACAATGGCTCGTTTTATGAGTGGTCTACACAAGGAAATTTCCTATCAGCTAGACTTCCACAAGTACGACCCATTGGAGGAGATGTTCCATTTGGCCTTAAAAATCGAGAAACAAGTGACTACCAAGCCGAAAGCACCCTACACCTCCTTCACCTTTTCAAAAATCATGGCAGACCCCTTCTTTCCCTTCTAAGTCTAATGACAACCCCAAACCACCCTTCACAACCAAGCCAAACACCACCCCAAACACTACAAATCAGCCGCCTTACCCTCCAAAACCACCCTTAAACACCCAAAGAACGCCTTCTATAAGCATTAAGTGCTTCAAATGTGGGGGCAGCAGCCATATGAAGGCGGAGTGTCCCAATAGGCGAGTCATCTTGATTCGCGAGGGAGGAGAATTAGAAAGTGAGGATGATGAGGAGACAGCCCCACCTCATGGCCACTTATGGGATATTGATGATGATCCGAATGAAGAGGAGGCTGGATATGCGTATGTAGACGTGCCAACATGCCTAGTTGTGAGGCGCACATTAAGTGTGGCAGCAAAGGAAGATGATAAAGTCCTTGAGCAGCGAGAGAACTTGTTCCATACGCGTGGGGTTTCGAATGGAATGGTAATTTCCATCATTGTAGACAATGGGAGTTGTGCGGATGTGGCCAGCACTCTCCTTGTGCACTCCTTGGGTCTCTCCACCTCCAAACACCCTAGGCCATACTCCTTGAATTGGTTTAACGATGGGAGTTCAGTTAAGGTCAAGCGGCAAGTCCTCATTCCACTTCAGATTGGAAAATACACGGATGAGCGCTTATGTGATGTGGCACCGATGCATTCTAGCCATCTCCTCCTTGGCAGACCTTGGCAATTCGATCGGAAGGCCATTCACGATGGTTTTCGCAACACTTACAAGCTAGAGCACCTTGGCAGCAAGTTCATTATCCCACCCCTTCCTCCTAGCCAAGTGTACGAAGACCAGCTGAAGTTAGAAAAGGCTTCAGCCACTTTTGAGATAACATCTTCACTTGGATCACAAAAGGTGTGGAGTGGAGAGAAGAATGTAGGTTGTGAGAGTGTTAAAAATACTGGGCATGAAAATAGCGAGCATGCGTCGAGTGGAGAGAAAAATGTGAGCTTTGCAAGTGAGTTGAGTGGTAACAGACGACTTGACAAAAGTAAGCAAGTTAGTGAGCCTTTGAGTGGAGTGAAAATGGGCAGCAAAGTGAGTTTATCGCGAAAGGTATGGATGTAAGGCATGCTCTTATCATGCGCAAGCCTTGCATCCTAATCAGATTTAAGTAACACTCTTATTGCTTCTAACACTAATCCGTCATTGCCCCCTCATATGTCTCCTCTTTTGCTAGATTTCAAGGATGTGTTTCCAGAAGAAATCCCCAATGACCTCCCACCCGTGCATGGAATTGAGCATCGGATCAATTTCCTCCCCGAATCAACTCTTCCAAACCGTCCGGCGTACCGCTGCAATCCGAAAGAAACACACAAACTTCAGCAGCAAATTGACGCTCTTCTAGACAAGGGTTTCATTCGGGAGAGCCTCTCCCCTTGTGCTGTCCCCGTGATCCTCGTGCCTAAGAAGGATGGAAGTTGGCACATGTGTATGGACTGCCGTTCCGTCAATAAAATCACGGTAAAGTACTCTCACCCCATCCCTCGCTTGGATGACATGCTGTATGAGTTAAGTGGTGCTAAAATCTTCTCTAAAATTGACTTAGTGAGTGGCTATCACCAAATTAGAATGCATGAGGAAGATCAATGGAAAACAGCCTTTAAAACTAAGTTCGGTCTTTATGAATGGCTTGTTATGCCCTTTGGTCTTACAAATGCTCCTAGCACTTTTATGCGTCTAATAAACCATGTACTTAGGCCTTTTATCGATAAATTTGTGGTTGTTTATTTTGACGTCATATTGGTTTATAGCACTTGTTTAGAAGCCCATTTAGACCATTTGCACCTGATTTTTCTTACCCTTCGCAAGAATCAACTCTTCGCGAAGTTATCCAAGTGTGAATCCTGTTTGGAGGAAGTGCACTTCCTTGGCTTCATTGTAGGTACCTTCGGCCTCAAGGTAGACACAATGAGAAGATTAAGGCCATTGCTGAATGGCCTACACCAGCCAACTTGGGAGACGTGCGTTCCTTCCACGGGCTGGCCGGATTCTACCGCCGTTTCGTCAAAGACTTCTCCACCATCGCCGCCACCCTCAATGCTCTCACCAAAAAGAATGTACCCTTCATTTGGGGCAAAGAGCAAGAGGTGGCCTTCAACACACTCAAGGACAAGCTGACTTCCAGCCCGGTCCTCACCCTCCCCAACTTCGATAAGACATTCGAGGTGGAGTGTGACGCAAGTGGGATAGGAATTGGGGCTGTTTTGGTCCAAGAAAAGAAACCGGTGGCTTATTTTAGCGAGAAGTTGAAAGGAGCTCAACTAAACTACTGCACGTATGACCGAGAGTTATACGCACTTGTGAGAGCCCTCAACGTGTGGGAGCATTACTTGCTGCCCAAGGAGTTCGTGGTTCACATGGACCACCTTAGCCTCAAATACCTCAAGGGACAAGGGAAGCTCAACAAACGCCATGCAGCATGGATGGAATTTATCGAGCGTTTCCCTTATCACATCAAGTATTTGAAAGGGAAGGACAATGTAGTGGCGGATGCTCTATCCCGTAGGTATGCCCTTCTCACTTCCCTCCATTCACGCCTCTTAGTCTTCGCACACATCATTCTTTGTATGCTGCTGATTTAGACTTTAAGGATGCTTATCTTGAATGCTCTAATGGTGAACATGGAATATTTGTGATACATGCTGATTTTCTGTTTCGTAAAGGTAGATTGTGCATACCTCGTTGTAGTACACGTGAGTTACTTATGAGAGAATCGCATGGGGGAGGTCTAATGGGGCACTTTGGGGTAGATAAGACGCTTAGCACACTTAGAGAGCATTTCTTTTGGCCTCACATGAAGAAACATGTTGCTGATATTGTGGCTGCTTGTATTACTTGTAAACGTGCCAAGTCTAAATGCATTAATCATGGTCTTTACATGCCTTTGCCGGTTGCATCTCATCCATGGTGTGATCTCTCTATGGATTTTATGGTTGGACTACCCCGAACCAAAAGGGGAAAGGATTCCTTGTTTGTAGTTGTTGATCGCTTCTCTAAGATGGCACACTTTATTCCTTGTCACACTACAAATGATGAATCTCACATTGCCTCTCTTTTCTTTCATGAAATTGTTCGTTTACATGGCATGCCACGCACGATTGTTAGTGATAGGGATAGCAAATTCCTTAGTCATTTTTGGCGTGTGTTGTGGGCAAAGTTAGGAACTAAGTTGCTGTTTTCCACTTCGTGTCATCCTCAAACGGATGGCCAAACTGAAGTAGTTAATAGGACTTTAGGCACTATGTTGCGTGTTATGATTCAGCAATATTCCAAGTCTTGGGACGATTGCATCCCTTTCATTGAATTTGCATACAATCGCGCAATGCATTCTTCAACTCGTTTTTCTCCTTTTGAGCTAGTCTACGGGTTTAACCCTCTCACCCCCATAGACTTGATGCCCCTTTCTCTCACTGATTGTGCAAGCTTAGATGGCGAGGAGAAAGCAGCCATGGTATGAAAATTGCATGAGAAAGCCAAGGAGCGAATGGAAGCCTTGAACAGCAAGCTAATGGAAAAACGCAACTCGGGACGCCACATCAAATCCTTTGAAGTGGGCGAATGGTTTTGGTTGCATTTAAGGAAGGATCGTTTCCCCACTCAACGCAAGGGAAAGCTTAGCCAACGGGGAGATGGCCTTTTTCTCATTGTGGAAAAATTCAGCGACAATGCTTATCACCTTGATATCCCTATTTCTTTTGGTTCCGTAAGCTCAACTTTCAATATTAATGACTTGTCACCTTATTTCGTAGGTGATAGCGAGGGAGTTGAGGAGGGGCAGCCAATGGATTCGAGGTCGAATCCACTCAAAGGGGGATGGGATGATACGAGCACGAGCATGGGATACTTCACTAGAAGCAAAGGAATGGTAGCCGTGCTATTGAAAAGCCTTAGGGCCGAAGAGAGCAGCTTGGAACCAAGGCACAAATGGGTGACTTGCATACACGCCAACTCCTTCGCCATAAGCACCGCTTTCGACTCATGGGCAGCCCGCGCATCCTATGAAGAACCCCGCACCGATCCCGCGCCTAACCCTAGGAAGCCATGAGGCCGTGCGGATCAGCCCTTGCGCCTGCCCAAGCCTTGCGTCCTTTAGCTGGTTGGTCGAAGCCCATCTTCCAAGCCCATCATCAATTGCTGCCAATGCCAAGGCCAAGCCCCTTTGTCCAAGGGTGTAAGGGTATTTACCCCTTCTATCTTTAAGCTTAGGTATTTAAAGTGCATTGAATTCATTTCAGCACTTTGTCTTTATTTTTGTGATAAACTTCAGCCTAGACCAACTCTTAGCTAGCTCATTAGGGTTCTTCAAACCAGCACACTATCTTCTCTAATTCGGGTTGCTCATCATTGTGGTGAGAGGGTCGGATTAGCTTAGAGATCCTTAGTTCTTTTCAGCAAGGTTACTCAAGTCCATCTTGAGGGGGTTTGCTAAGAACAAAGTTCTGATTTGTTAATCATAAATACACCTTTCCCTTTTCCTTCATGTTCATCCGCTGCATACTACTCATATACTCCTTCATATTATCCGTTCATCCATCCATCTATCAAGAACCAACCTCTGAAAGAGACTAGATCCGGCTGCTCCCAAGAAATCAGCGGCTAAACTCCTCCAAAAGGAGCTAGGGCCTTATCAGCGGGGGAGTAAGGTTTGCCATTTGCGCCGCTACGGCAGCAATGGCAGCCAAGATGTTGTTTGTGGCTTGGTCCTGGTTTGCTCTAGAGTGTTGCAAATCAGCCACATGCTGTCTAGTTTTGTTCATTCGGACCGTGAGAGAGGCCATGGCTGGATTTAGAGGAGAGGATTCCCCCGAACTAGCATTCGAATGTATGTCTCAGTGATACATAGCGAAAGGTACCTGCAAAACGACACAAACACAATTGGAAATGATAAGGGTTAGTCCCTCCCTTACGTGTGTCGCTCGTGTTTCGCACTACACTCTAATACGCTCACAATCTTACCCACTCAATCTTCACTCAAGAACCAAACAATTCAACCAGCAATGACTCTAAGACTCAAGGCTAGGATAAGGAGTTCAATGAAAACTAGGGTAGAAAGAAAGGGTAGAAAACCGCAATTGTGCTCACTAAAACAGCTTGTTGGTGAACACAAATCAGGTTTAGAGTAGATATTAGTGTAGAAAACAAGTGAAGAAAACTCAAGGACACAAAAGAAGGCAAGCTCAAAGGACTAACACTAGAATAAATGGAGGGAAACGAGAATAAGCTTTAAAAAATGAAATTCTGCCGCCAAATGAAACACTTGAAAAATGCACACCTTAACTTGAAAGAAAATACTTCAAATGCACACATACATTTTGCCTCTTGCTTTGACTTACTCGTATTCTTTTTCTTTTGATTGAGGGATTTAATTTGCTCTTTTGATCACTTCTTTTTCTCTTTTTTTTTTTTTTTTGACTTAGGGATTTCTTTTACTCTTTTGATCCCTTTCTTTGCTGTTTTTCTTTTGTAAGTGTAAGAGAGCTTCAATAAATGTATGATATGAGTTTTTGATAATTGAAGTGGAAGGCAAATGAATTTGCAAGTAAAAAAAATTTCACGAATTGCCGAAATTTTTTGCTAACATGCACCAGAATTTTCCACTAAAATAAGCCAGTATTTGTCACTAAAAATGGACGACTATTTTTGCTAAAATGCACCAAAGTTTTTCACTAACATGCACTAACATTTGTCACTAACATGCACCACAATTTTCACTAAAGTGCACCAAAGTGTGTGACAAGGAGTTTAGGCAAATTAGGGTGTATGACAAGTATTTGATTGAAGGTGTATGACAAGCAAAATAAATCGTATGACAAGCCAAGTAAAATGAAGTGTGTTGCCCTAATTTTGATTGATAGGTGCGGCAGCCACAAACACAAATTTATTCAATCTTTGTATGAAAACAAGATCAAAACTCAAGATAAAATTAATTTCTCAAGAACGGAAAAAATTTCAAATTTAATTTAAATTGTTTGCTATGGTAGAAAATAATGTTTTAACCATAGAAAAGGAAAGAGAAGAAATTTGATCCGTGGGAACAGCTCGGAAAAGTGTTTTAGCAATTTAAGGGAATGGTCCTTGAAAAAGAACCGTGGAAATGATGAATAAGATGATTCTGACCATGAATAAGAACAATACCAACCTAGAGAACAGCTTGGAGCTCCGCTACCACTTGATATGGCCCAAGCTCTGATACGATCCTAGTTGCTTAGGATGCGTAGCACCAAATCTGATCGTTGTTCAAAGAAGGATTTCAATGCGGAATGAATAACTTGACTCGTGCGAACGTAGACTACCTCGCCAATTGAATGCTAAGAGTTCTAGTCGATTTCATGTCAAGGATCTTGTATCAGATTCTTAGGACTACTCCCAACGATTGTGAGAATCGCACTAAGACAAACGAAACAATAATACAATTTCAGAATTTACTTGTATACGACTTAAGTATTGCGGACTCAAGAAGAACAAGTGTTCAGCACTTGAACAAGGGGCAGAGATTGAAGAGAGAAGTCTCAATTTTATCAAATAACAGCCAAGTTTCTAAGGAGGCCATAAGGCTCCTTATATAAGGTTACAAGCAAACCCTAATAGGAATAGAAGTAGGAGTTCTAATTAAGGAAATTAACTTATTTAACTAATTAATCAATTAAATAATTAAATAATTAACTAATTAAAGTAAATATAAATATATTTAAATACATTCCAGCAGCTCATGTCGAGTTCTCCATCATCGGGCCAAGGTTTGGGCCGAAACTTCAAGTTGTATGTTGTCTCACGCACAGACTTCGCACCATAATGTTTACGTCCATAACATTCAAATCACTGGGCCAAATGAGCTGCATCTTGTCCCAAATGAAAGCTAACATCCTGAAGTTTCCAACGAGTGGTCGATCACATGATTCCGACATATACAGCGCCGTCTAGATTCAATCGAAGTCGCTGGTCGTGCCTGGGCGTCTTCTACTTGACAGCTAGAATGCCACCATGATCCACCTTGAGATTTACTTGTCCGAATGCTCTAAAACTTGGACACAGCCTTCCTAAGACTCCAATAGGTCTTGTATATATGCTGGATCTTTATTGAAGCTGTTCTTCCAAGGGTTGACTCGGATGGATGTCAAACCTTGTGCTAGGTGCCTCCAAGCCACCTTCCATGTCATCCTATGCCTGAAAGCTTGATCAAACAGCGTCTCCTGCCTTGTCTTTGTGTCTAGGGTTTTTATTAACCTCTCTGGGGTTAGCCATAGGGCTAGGATTGTATCAAGCTCTGATTTGGAGGAGTTTGGCAAAAGGAATCCTTTAAGGAGTCGGATCTAGTCTCTTTAGGAGGTTGGCATTTGGATAATCGGATGGATGAACGGATTATTTGAGATGGTGATAGAGTTGATAGCAGTGGACATAAATGGAGGAAAAGGATAGTGTATTGATGATAACAAAAAGGAACTATTGTTCTTGACAAACCCCCTCACCTCTTGGATGAGTAACCTTGTCGAAAAGAACAAAGGATCTCTTAAACAAATACAACCCTCTCACCTCTTGGATGAGCAACTTGATTTGTTTAGATAGTTGGTGCTGGTTTTAAGAACCCTAATGCTTAAGCTAAAAGTTTGGTCCTTGAAGAAGATAACACAAAAATAAAGACAAGCTATAAAAGAGGCTATCTCCTTCTATTTATAGCTTGAGAATTATTACATGAGAAAACCCTAAAATAACCCTTCATTTAAACATAGGAATGCCGGCTGACTTGATCACCAAAACAGTCCCTAATGTGCTAGTTTTCGCCGTGAGATCCAAGGCTAGTCCGAGAAAGGCATAAGGACGAGCTGGAGCCCTTAAGCTCATATCAATGGCAGTATGATAGAGAGGCCAATCATGAAGGAAGGAGAAATCGTTATAAATTGATAAAGGATGGCTGAAAGTTCACCCTTACCCCATTGACTCCTACTCAAGTCTTCGAGAATCAACAATGGCTAGTGAAGGCTTATACCGAATATGAAATCACTAGAAAGATTGAGAGAAAAAATGGAGAGTTGGGAGTTGAGAGTTGAAAAGAAAGAGAGAATTGGTGAGCAAAACAACCCTTATGAAAAGAGTGAGCATGGGAAGAGAGAGAGTGAGAAAAACTGTGCTCATGAAAAGAATGAGCATGCAAGAGGAAAACACACGCATGAAAAGAGTGAGCATGCAAAAATTGGCATTTATAAAACAAAATGAGAGGAAAATAAAAAGAAATTGAGTGTTTATTCCAAAGGGAGAGACGTGAGGAAAGCATTATGTATGCAAAAATCAAGTTTTGGCGTAAGTCGCCCTCTAATTTTGCTTCGCTTTAGGCCTTTATGCCTAAACGCTTCTAACCCTAACCCTCTCGATTCTACCCCTCTTAGTATTTATTCTATTTTGAAGGAGTTTAAGGATGTATTCCCAGAGGAGATGCCCCATAGGCTTGCCACCAATTAGAGGAATTGAGCACCAAATTAATTTTGTGCCTGGTTCAACAATACCTAACCGCTCGGCCTATAGAAGTAATCACGAGGAGACCAAGGAGATGCAGAGGCAAGTAGATGAGCTACTTAGTAGAGGCTATGTGAAGGAAAGCCTATCTTCTTGTGCGGTACCTGCCATCTTGGTGCCAAAGAAGGATGGGACTTGGCGCATATGTGTTGACTATTGAGCTGTCAACAAGATCACTATGAAGTATCACCACCCTATCCCTAAATTAGATGACATGCTTGATGAATTAAGTGGTAGCCAAGTGTTTTCTAAGATTGATTTAATGAGTGGTTATCACCTAATTCGCATGAAAGAAGGTGATGAATGGAAAACGACATTTAAAACTAAATATGGCTTGTATGAGTGGATGGTTATGCCGTTTGGATTGACTAACGCCCCTAGCACCTTTATGAGGTTTATTTAGGATGATTCTGGACTTGATCTGGGTGATTTGTTTGGGCAACAACTTTTGCCTCTAGTTATGAATTTGCATCTTGGGCAAGCTCTATATCAGCTCGGTTGAGCAATGATACGAGCTTGAAGACTCTCACTCCACTTTCGGAACCCCACACCCTCCAAAGCTTAGATTCGAGGACGAATCTCTTCAAAGGGGGATGGGATGATATGAGCTTAAAGGCTCCAGCTCGTCCTTATGCCTTGCCCGGACCAGCCTTGGATCTCATGGCGAAAACTAGCACATTAGGGATTGTTTTGGTGATCAAGTCAGCCGGCCTTCCTAGGTTTAAATGAAGGGTTATTTTAGGATTTTCTCATGTAATAATTCTCAAGCTATAAATAGAAGGAGATAGCCTCTTTTATAGCTTGCCTTTGATTTTGATGATATTCTCTTTGGCCAATTCTTAGAGTAAACTAGTGTAACTTAGGGTTCTTGGTAACCGGTGCCATTAGGGCTGAAACCATTGTTTATCTTATATCTCTTCTTGTAATTAAGCTCTTGAGCTTTGTTCTTAAATCAGAAAAGAGAGATCCTTAACTAGTTTACAGAAAGGTTGCTTGGTTTGCTAATCAAGAGGGTTCTCTAATTAGTTAAGTTCTTATTATGTTCATCATCTAAACACCTCTAAACATCATCCATTTCCGCTGCAACACATACTCCATTTGAACACTAAGAGCACCTTCATCCGTTCATCCATCCAAGCTGCCAACCTCTCACAAGAGGACTAGATCAGGCTCAAGAACAGCAATTCGGCCTCCTTCTATCCAAATCGAAGTTGAGCTCTTATCAAGTGGTAGCGGAGCTTCAGTTGTCCTCTAGGTTGTTTTTTCTTGTTCTCCTCTTCATTTCTACGGTTAGAATCATCTTCTCTACCGTAGAACTTCTTTCCTTTGTGCTGAAATTTTTCTGTTTTTCATAACCGTTCCTCTCTTCGGTTAAAACTTCATTTTCTTGAGTTTCTTCGGTTCAAACACCTTGATTCTTGTTTTCTATGGTTTAAACATTGTTTTCTACCATAGGAATCATTCCCACTTCATTTGAAAATTTTGGTGTTCTTGAAGAAATTTTTGTCTGCTGAATTTTGGAAGAACACAAGTGCTGAAATTTTTTGTGTTTGTGTATATCAAAATGGACGAAATTTCTTCTTCTTAATTGTGTATTTGCTGCTGAAGTTATTGGAGCCTCCTATGGTGGCCTTGAGAGCCATGTGGACTGATTTGTTCTCTTGCTAAGTGCCGAAATTGCTTGTCCAACCATAGCTGGCCACATCACCTTGATTGTGAGCCTAGTATTTTCCTCAATTGTGAGCCAAGCATTTCAGCTTGCTCTCCAACCTAGCCGACCCTAATTTAGCATCTCTACACATTGTATGTTTGTCATACACGTCCACCTCACATGCCACATCACTTGCTAGGTCATCCACTCAATTAGTGACACATCATCTTCACTTGCCACATCACACTTTTTGGCATCTAGTGAAAATATTTTCAAGAGCTAAACTACTTGTCTTTCACTTCTTCTCTGAAAATACTTGTCATACAAGTGAGTCTTCTTCACCCTTTGCTAAAAACAGAATTTAAAAGAAGGGAACTAAAAGAATTGATCAAAAACATAAAAAAGTGATCAAGTTCCTCACTTCTCTCAAAAAAAAAAAAAAAAAAAAAAAGAGAGAGAGAAGAAAGGCAAAGGAGTCACAAGCAAGGAGCTACTTGTGTATGTCCATTTGAAGTGAATTACTTTGATTGTGTAGTGTCTTAGTGGATGAACACAAGTTTCGGTTTTCAATTGATGTTTTCCAATTCAGATTTTCGTTTTCTGTTTTTTCCTTTTGACTAGCTTCGGATTTTCCCTTTTTGTCTGTGTCTGCGCTCAGAAAATTCTGAAATTTTGACAGATTAAATTTCAGTATGAGAGGAACAACTCTTATGTTTTACAATTCTCCTAATTCTGTTGGTTTCACATACTTCTATCCAATTCAAAATCAGTGCGCAGTTTTCACTCGAAATTTCAGCTTTGAGTCTTTCATTTCTTTGTGATTTTCTCTTCTTGTTTCTTTGAGTCTTTTCTTGAGTAGCTTGAGCTGTGTTGTTTTCTTCTTTGTTTCCACATATTATTACTCTATTCTAAGTCCAATTTCGGCCCAAATTAAATCCTTTTTCCTTGGGCAGAATTTTGACTTTCCTTGCCTTTCTTTCGTACCTTGGTTGTCTTGCTTTCCTTGAGCCCTAGTTAGGTCTTTCTAGCTTAGGTCTTCGGTTGGTGATTCAGATAAGAGTGTGAGAGAAGAGTGTGAGTACATTAGAGTGACAAACACGAGAGTGAAACACGTGAGGGAGAGACTAACCCCTTTCAGCTATCAATTGTGTTTATTTTTCCTTTTGTAGGAATTTTTCTATGTCTTCCTACATACCGCCGCATTTGAGGGTTGCTCCTACTAGCCACGCATCTTGGTATCATGTTGAGCAGCCCCCCCACCTTGACCGTAGCCATGAGTACTTCACCAAGGCTTTCCCCTTCCACTCCTTCCTGGTTGGAGTATGATCATATTGCGCCCTCTCGGCAAGCCTATGCGTATGAGTCTTATGCGACTAGTGGAGAGATTTCGTATGGGCATGAGGACTACTTCACCAAGGCTGCCCCATCCCCACACCTTGGCACCTCACCTTTCACCTTGAGGATGGCTCTAATTCTAGCGCGCTTGGACAGAAGCACTCAAGCCATGACAAACACCATGGCTGCAATGACACTTATATGTGATAACCTACGGGTTTCCGGCCACCTTGGGCAATGTGAAGAGGTTAGCATTTGTACTCTTGGTTCGTCATTAGTCATGGAAGGTTTAGTGCCGCTTGGGAGGGAAATGAATGTATTGCAATCCATGGATGGTTTTGAGACACCGTTGGTCGAGGAGATTGAGGATCTTCCTAGTGTTGTTTCGGCCGATTCGCCATCACTTATTGAGGATGATTTGCCTCCATTTGAGGAGAAGCTACTGGTTTCGGATGTGCATAGGGGGTTTGGGAGCGAAACGAACACATGTAGGGCTTGTGAGTCCACTTCGGATTGCCATGAGACAGCCGCTCATTGCCCTGCATTGCAGCACAAATTTCAGTCCTTGGGTAGTGCCTTCTCCATCATTTCGAGGGTGCCTATACATAGATTTGTGGATCCGTTTCTCCTCGGTTTTGGTCACATGGGTAGTGCACATTTCTTTCCATTTGAGGCGCCATCAAGTGGTCTCACGGTCTCGCACTTTACACGGATTCCGTCCGCTGCTCGTTTGGTTCACCATAGTGCCCTCGCCTTATCAGCCACTACTAAGAGCCCGCACTTGGCCCTAGTTCACTCCTTGCCTCGTCATGGTCAACCCTTGATTGTTCTTGGCTGTTTTCCTTCCACGCCTACCTATCTTCCCCAATCAAGGCCTCCACCTTGGCCTATATTCCCTGAAAGGTGTAGTTGGAGGGTTCCATGTGTATCCACAAGCTGTGAGCATGCCTTGACCCGTTTGGCCCTGCAAGGGATGGACCCTATAGATTCGTGGTCGAATCTCCTCAAAGGGGGAGGGGATGATACGAGCTTGAAGACTCTCACTCCACTTTCGGAACCCCACACCCTCCAAAGCTTAGATTCGAGGACGAATCTCTTCAAAGGGGGATGGGATGATATGAGCTTAAAGGCTGCAGCTCGTCCTTATGCCTTGCCCGGACCAGCCTTGGATCTCATGGCGAAAACTAGCACATTAGGGACTGTTTTGGTGATCAAGTCAGCCGGCCTTCCTAGGTTTAAATGAAGGGTTATTTTAGGGTTTTCTCATGTAATAATTCTCAAGATATAAATAGAAGGAGATAGCCTCTTTTATAGCTTGCCTTTGATTTTGATGATATTCTCTTTGGCCAATTCTTAGAGTAAACTAGTGTAACTTTGGGTTCTTGGTAACCGGTGCCATTAGGGCTGAAAACCATTGTTTATCTTATATCTCTTTTTGTAATTAAGCTCTTGAGCTTTGTTCTTAAATCAGAAAAGAGAGATCCTTAACTAGTTTATAGAAAGGTTGCTTGGTTTGCTAATCAAGAGGGTTTTCTAATTAGTTAAGTTCTTATTATGGTCATCATCTAAACACCTCTAAACATCATCCATTTCCGCTGCAACACATACTCCATTTGAACACTGAAAGCACCTTCATCCGTTCATCCATCCAAGCTGCCAACCTCTCACAAGAGGACTAGATCCGGCTCAAGAACAGCAATTCGGCCTCCTTCTATCCAAATCGAAGTTGAGCTCTTATCAAGCAGAGTTAGAGAGGGTGGTATTATGACAACACTAGGCTCTGAAGGTAAGTATCTCTGATCCACCAATTTAAGCTGCTCTTTTTTAGTCACAAAAATTTCCTCAATCTCCCTGAATCATCACCTTGATCATCGCACTTAGATGGTAACTCCCTTTGAATGACGGTAGAGAAATTCTCCCCTATACTCAAATACTCATCACCATCTAATTTCTGTAAATACTGATCTATGTGGGTGATAGGATGATTCGCGGTCTGATTGGCCATAGGTGGTTTGGCTAAAACCCTTGGTTCAGGTTTTAGAGCATCGTCTTGGGAAACCTACAAATCAGCTTGGTTGGGTAGAGTTTGAGAGGGCGGTATTTCCTAGTAGTCTGACACGTCCTCTTCTACTGAGATTTATTCATAAAGCTTTGCTGAGTATGCAAAATTTTCCTTAGTTGCCTTCTGAAGCCTTTAGTCCACCACAATTCGCATGTCTAAGGCAACCTCTTTAAATTGATTCTTTATGTTGGCCATGATCACTGTCAGTTGATTTATCCTATCTTCATCAGATGATCCTATGTTTCGTGGAGGTTATGCAGGCGGAAGATATTGATAGTTAGGTTCGGGTTGTACTCCATAATCGGAGCTTCCTTGGTTCCACCAGGTGGGATTATGAGTATATGTGTAGGAACCATAGTACTATTCATGACTCCCCTACGGCAGGCAACTAGACGTGTATCAATTGTAGCATGATTCATAACTCCCATGTGGTGGGCCATAAAATCCTTCATAGGCAGTCACATTCCTTGCAGCATAGTTGTCTGCGTCAAAATAATGTGTTTGTTGAACATATTCTCGGAGAGTTGGGCATGCATTAGCGAGGAGATCCACTTGATTGAAAAAACGCATGAGTCTGAACTTGTGGTGTTTTACCTGTAAAATATTCAAGAAGAGTTATTTCCTAAAGTTTAGACTCAATAGCAGCAACCCTTACCTCGCTCGTAGGAATGACTCTATCAGAAACTCTATTAGGACGATCATTGTTAGCCATGGTTTCAATCAATTTTCTAGCTTGGGCAGGATTTAAGTTTATCAGGGCTCCTCACCTAGCAGCATCCAATCTGTCTTGGTCATTTTGTAGCATGTCATCGTAAAAATATAGAATTAGGGATGCTTCTGTTATTCCATGAGGTTGGCATAACAATTGCAATCTCTGGAATCTCTCAAAATATTGGTGGACGTTCTCATCATCTTTCTGCTGAATTTCCATCTACCTTAAAGAGCTCACCTTGCTAGCTGGAAAGTACTTGTCTACGCCTTAGACATGCCATCCTAACACTGGATGGATCCGGTAGAAAGGTTGAAAATCCATCTCTTGGCGTCCCCTTGCAAAGACCATGGGAATGCTCTAAGTTTAGCACGAAGGATGTCCATCTCTTTAGGTTTCATTGAATCACAGACCCAAGAAAATTCTTGAAGGTTGATAGGGGTTTTCACTAGTGAGACCATGGAACTTGGGCAAGAGATGCATGGTATTCGAGTTGATCATCCAGTCATGCATAACTCATGGATACTTAATGCAAAGTTGTGTTTTATGTTCACAAGCATTAATTAAATCCCTGATGTTCCTACGTTTGTCGTTTTCTACCATTTCGTTCGGATGGTTATTCATTGGATCTTTCTCCTCTTGGGCAAGATAAGGTATGACTTGTTTATTGGAGGAAATTGCGAGAGAGTTTTCTTCTACTTCCTGGGGATCTAGTTGTTATTCTTCAAACCTGGTCATAAAAAAAACATTCTTAATAAGTACAATAAAAACTGGACAATAATATATAAAAAATTCGGACTTTGTCTTAGTCATGACGTAAACCATTCTCCATCAACGACGCTAATATTTGATTCGTTGTCATAGCAGTCAAAAATAATTACAACTAATCACTAGCTACAAAAAGGATTGAAGATAATGATAAGAGGTTTGATCCATAGAGAATGGGCAAGACGTAAATTAGACAAAGACTAGATATGAACAAAATAATAAAACAAAAGGGTTTGAGATTGAGAGTTAAACTAATTAAACTAATTGCAGAATAAAGTAGAATAAAAATAAAAGAAAACTTCCTAGCAAAGATGAATATCTAGTTATGATTCCAAATCAACCAATCATAGATTCAACAATATTCAATTCCAAACTCGTAGTTGAGCTATAGAGACCAAGTACACTTAGGTATGCTATTTTCCTTCTTAAGAGAAGTCTGCCTAGAAGGCACTTAAGAACAGACCTTGACTGTCTAATAACTGTTAGAATGCACTTAGAGGGATTTAACCAAACAGTCCATGAAGTGGAGGAAAGACCCATCTAGGGCAAAACGTACAAGTCACTTGTCGGCTTTAACCTTAATTAGTTATTTACTTTAACCGAATTGGACCAACGATATGATGACTTCATACTAGGTGTCTACTCTTGGGCAAGACATAGATTAATCAGACCATAAATCAAACATAAGCAATATGATGTTCAAGTAATAAATAAATAAATACAAGCATTGGAACATATTAAGCATGATTAGATCTCACGATTAGATATAACTTGCAATTTCTTTTACAATGACCAGGTTCATTGCAGAAATAACAAGTTCCAACCTTTGGAATCTTTGTTATCTTCTTCATAGGCTTAGGGTTAAGCTTACCATAGCCATCTATATTGTTATTCCTTTTCATCCATTTTCCATTCTGAACCATCAAGATAGGGGTAGGCACTATCTTGATGTTTTGTTCAGCAATCTTCAGCATCCCATGCAACTCAAAAATGGATTTCTCCATGTTACCCATATTATAGTTCATATCAAACTAATCATACTTATCAGTTAGGGAAATTTTTATTAAATTTGTAGCCAACTCTTGACTAATGAGAAATCCAAGTCTCTCAAGATGATCAATGTGGTTTTTCATCTTCATAACATGAGTTCTCACAGATGCACCTTCAGCCATCTTGCATGAATGCAGAGACTTGACAATGTCAAACCTTTCATGCCTTACCTGTTGTTGGAATATTTCCTTCAAATGGTTGGCTATATCTAAGGCACCCATGTGCTCCATATCCTTCTAAAGGTCCGGACTCATGGTGGGCAAAATAAGACAACCAACACCAAGGTCGCGCCCGAGCCCCGTCATACTGCCGCGCCCGCGCCTCCTCATACAGCCGCGCCCGCGCCCTGTCATACGCCAATGCCCGCGCCCTGTCACACGGCCAAGAGAGCCCGCGTGTCCCATGAGTGAAGCCCCTTTGTCCAAGGGTGTCAAGGGACTTTTCCCCTTGTAAATATCTTGCCTATAAAATGAAGGACTTGTCTTCATTTTTAGCTTGCTTTTGATTTTGAGATTTTCATCTTGAGCCTTAAGCCAATCCTTAGACTAGCTCTAGGAGGATCTTAGATCCATTCGTCCACCTCCTTCAAGGTGGCCGAGAGTTTGCTTTCTCTTAGAGAAAGCTTGGTCTTGTTTAGACTCGATCATTGCTTGTTGTTCCTTCAAGCTTGATCCGTTTGCATATATATAAACACCGTCTCCTTTCATCTAAATATCACTTCCCTCATCAAGCCGGCCTTATCAATACCATCAAACATCCTCCGATCATCCATTCCATGGCCGATCCGCAATCCAACCGCGCACGAGACTAGGTCCGGCACTCACAAGCGACGTCTAAGCCAAGCTAGGCATTTGGACCGTATCAAGTGGTAGCGGAGCGCCAGCAGTCTCACGGTCACATTTCCACCATTTCTAAGGTATTCCCACAGTTCAAAAATTATCCCCTTAACTTGTCATTTTTGGTCATTTGGGTATTTTTGAGTTTTTGACCGATTTGCCTTGTTTGATCCATCTGTTTTTCTTCATCTCTTTCATTCAAGAACGTGTTGGTGTTCTTAGCTTTGTTTGCGTCATCCACAAAACATGAGCCAAGTGTCCTAGAGTACGGTTTGTCCTTTTGTGTGAGTCATTGTGTGAGTCACCCTTGAATGTGCAACCGGCGGTCTCAACCCTAAAATTTGTTAGCACACCCTAGGCAATCATTTATAACCGCACCCTCTTATATGACATCATTGATACACACACACTTGCTCTTATCACCTAAAATGCTTATCAATCATTGATACACCTAGGCTCTTATCACTCGCACCCACACCTCTTATGACTATCGCTTATCAATTGCACTACGTGTCTTTCAATTTATCCTTTACTTGTCATACATCTTGGAGCTCTCTTGCACTAAAAAAAAAATTAGAATTCAAAACAAAAGAAAAGAATTCAAAAAAATAAAAATACAATTGAGTCAATGCAAGGGACTTGAGATATTAAGCAAGACCGAAAGTTTGTGTGACGTTTGCGTTTGAGCTTGAATCATTTTGACGTATGATCATAAGTGACTACATTGCTTTGTTCTAATTTCGCTCATTTTCCTTGTGTCTCTTGAGTCTTTGTGAGCTAGTCCTTCTTTGTGTCTTCGGTATTTCTTCTTTGTCTCTCACATTACTTCTACTCTAGGTCTAAGGTGCGCACCATTACAACGTCGTGTGCCACACTAGACCTTTTGTGCCTTTACTTCATACCCTTGTTTCGTTGTTTGTCCCGTGCCCCTCTTAGTCTTTAGAGTCTTGGTTGGCCTAAGTTGGTTTGGGGCTTGAGAGAAAATAGAGAGACGTGAGGAGGGGAGCTTATTAGAGAGTAGAGTGAAACACGAGAAGGAACACATGAGGGAGGGAACTAACTTTTATTTAGCATTCGAATTGTGTTTGTTCATTTTGTAGGTACGTACGACTATGTCTCAAAATGTAGCTCATTCCGAGGGAGACTCGAATGAATCGGTACATGGGGGCGGCTATGTAGAGGAAGAGAATAGGGAGGAGCCCACGCCTCATGAGGCCATAGCTCACTTAGGAGCGCGGATGGACGAACGGGCGGCCAGCCAAGATATCTTACTAGCGACTCATGGCCAAGACATCAAAGTGATAAAGGAGGCCCTAGCCAATATAGCCACAAGGTTGACCGAGCTCACACCTCAAGTCCATCCATCACAACCACAAACCCAAATCTAGCCACCACCACAACCACAAACCCAAATCCAGCAACCACCACAACCGATAACCCAAATACCACCCCATCCACAAGAACGCCTAAAATAACTCGTGACCCATTTCCACCAAAGGACCGGACCAAAGAACCCCAATGATGTGGATTACTATGCCTTCACACCCATCGAGCATGAGGAGGAAGAAGTGGCCGAGAGTGTGGTAAGCGATGACCTAGCAGTTGCGCGTGGATTGTCCTTAGGGCTGTTACGGACGCACCCTCACCAATCCAATCCCCCACCAAAACCAAAGAACTTCCAAAACACCATCCCCCAAGCTACCCGAAACACCGATCCCAACCTACCTCTACATAGGGCCAATGGTTATATTCCTCCTAGGCAATTGCCTAGAGGACCACCCAAGGGCAACCAACCACACCAAACTCCACCGTTTGAGCCACCGGGGCACAATGAGTATGAAAGGGAAGACAGCTTCGAAGATAGAGGGAATAGGCTTCAAGGGGAAAGGGGGGACAACTATAATAACCCTAAGTTGACCTTGCCTAGTTTTGAGGGAAAGGATGAGCCCGAAGCCTACTTTGATTGGGAGAACAAAATGGAACGCATCTTCGCATGCTACAACTACTCGGAGGCCAAGAAGGTTAAGTTGGCCGTGGTAGAATTCACGGGCATGGTCGTCCAATGGTGGGACTGTATCTTGATTACTAGAAGGCGTCAAGGGGGAGTAGTAGTGGCCGAATGGAGCGATTTATTAAGAGAAATGAGGCACCAGTTTGTGCCTCCTCATTATATAAGGGATCTACACCAACGCCTCCAATTACTTCGCCAAGGCCCGAAAAGTGTGAGTGAGTTCTACAACGAGATGCTCACTCTTATCTGCCGGGCGGGGATCAATGAGGAGACCGAAGCCACCATGGCCCGTTTCATGGGAGGATTGCACAAGGAGATCGCGGACATGATTGACTTCTACACCTACGACACCTTGGATGAGATGTATCTCCTCGCCATCAAGATTGAGAGACAAGTAAGCCAAAAAACCAAAGTTCCATCTCAATTACCTAACTCTACTTCTACCCCTTCGTCCACTTACAAAAGACCTTGGCCGAATACTACCAAGGCACCCGTGACCACAACACCAAACTCCTACCGTGCCTTTCCCCCTAAACCAAATACCCAACCAAACACCATACTACCTAAACCGATACCAAACACTCCACCAACCAACCTACCCGTGCAAACACCCACAAGGATCATTACTTGCTTTAAGTGTGGGGGCTGAGGGCATATGAAGGCCGAATGCCCCAATCGGATGAACATGGTACTAAGGGAAGTTGTAGAATGGGTTAGTGAAGGGGAAGAGGAGGAAGAGGGTGACCCTACGGGATTTGGGGAGGATGAGGAATACACTAGTGAGGGGAGCGACAGGTATGACCATGTGGAGGTCCCTCAATGCCTATTAGTTAGGAGGAGTTTGAGCATCAAAGGGAGGGAGGATGATGCCTCAATTGCGCAACGGGAAAACCTATTCCACACTAGAGGCGTGCCTAATGGGATGGTGATGTCCATCATCATTGACAATGGGAGTTGCGCCGATGTAGCAAGCGCACCCTTAGTGCATTCGTTAGGGTTGGTCTCCACCATGCACCCCCATCCGTATGTGTTGAATTGGTTCTACGATGGGAGCACAGTTAAGGTGCAAAGGTAAGTTCTCGTGGCCTTCAACATCGGCGGCTACATGGATAAACGATTGTGTGATGTAGCACCAATGCAAGCGAGCCACTTGCTCTTGGGCCGACCTTGGCAATACGATTGAAAGGCGATTCACAACGGGTACAAGAACAATTACAAGCTTGAGCATGAGGGCCGAAAGTTCTTGATCCCACCCTTGCCGCCTAGCCAAGTCTATGAGGACCAAATCAAGCTAGAAAAGGCTTGTGCTACGTTCAAAATTTCAGCTTCACTTCAAGGAAAGAAAGAGAGTGATTGGAGTGGAGAGAAGAAAGTAAGGGGGGGAAATGGGGAAAATAGCGGGCATGAAAACAAAGAGCATGCGCCGAGAGAAGAAAGTAAGGAGAGAGGAGTGAAAAAGGGAGAGTTGAGTGGGAAAACACAACTTGAAAAAAATAAGCAAGTGTGTGAGGCCTTTAGAGAGGCAGGTGTGGAGCGAAAAGTGAGCTTATTGGCCAAGGGAAGAGATATTAGGCATGCGCTAATCATGCAAAAACCATGCATTCTCATTCATTTTAAACCTCTTATTTTAAATGCCACTAACGCTAACCCTTCCATGCCCAAGATGCTTTCCCCTCTTTTGCTAGAGTTCCAAGACATTTTCCCGAAAGACATTCCCGAAGGACTACCGCCCACGCGGGGGATTGAGCACAAGATTGACTTCGTGCCCAGATCCACCTTGCCGAATAGGCCGGCCTACCAATGCAACCCTAAGGAGGCCCAAGAGTTGCAAGACCAAATCGACTGGTTGATGGCCAAGGGCTTCATCCGAGAGAGTCTCTCCCCTTGTGCCGTGTTGGTCATCCTTGTGCCCAAGAAGGATAGAAGTTGGAGGATGTGCATGGATTGCCGTGCAATCAACAAAATAACGGTAAAATATTCTCATCCAATCCCCCGCTTAGATGACATGTTAGATGAGTTGTGTGATGCTAAGATGTTTTCAAAAATAGACCTAGTTAGCGGTTACCATCAAATTAAGATCAATGATGGTGACCAATAGAAAACGGCTTTCAAAACTAAATTCGGTTTGTATGAGTGGCTTGTGATGCCTTTTGGCCTCACTAATGCGCCTAGTACTTTCATGCAGTTGATGAACCATATTTTGAGGCCTTTCATAGGTCGTTTTGTTGTGGTGTACTTTGATGACATTCTAGTCTATAGCACTTCACCACATGCGCACTTAGATCATTTGCAACAAGCGTTTCTAACCCTTCGAGAGCACAAACTATTTGCCAAACTCTCCAAGTGTGAATTTTGCTTGGAAGAAGTCCATTTCCTTGGTTTTATTGTAGGATCCGAATGACTTAAGGTAGACGGTGACAAGGTCAAAGCCCTAGCCGAATGGCCCACGCCTACTAACGTGGGAGACATCCGCTCCTTTCATGGCCTTGCGGGGTTCTACCACCGGTTTGTCAAGGACTTCTCAACCATAGCGGCGCCTCTAAATGAGCTTACCAAGAAGGAGGTCCCGTTTGTGTGGGGAAAGGACCAAGAAGAAGCCTTCGCTACGCTTAAGGCTCGGCTCACTTCGATCCCGGTGCTTGTCCTTCCTAACTTCGAGAAGACCTTTGAAGTTGAGTGTGATGCGAGCAGTATTGGCATTAGAGTCGTGTTGTTTCAAGAGAGGAGACCCGTGGCTTTCTTTAGTGAGAAGTTAAAGGCGGCCCAACTCAATTATTACACCTACGACAAGGAATTGTACGCCTTGGTAAGGGTCTTGACCGTATGGGAGCACTACCTAGTCCCGAAGGAGTTTGTGGTCCACACGGACCACCTTAGCCTAAAGTATTTGAAGGGGCAAGGAAAACTCAACAAGAGGCATGCGGCTTGGATGGAATTCATTGAGAGGTTCTCCTACCACATCAAGTACCTCAAGGGTAAGGATAATGTGGTAGGGGATGCACTATCATGAAGGTACGCCCTTCTCACCTCCTTGCACTCACGCCTTCTAGGATTTTCTCACATCACTACATTGTATGCCACGGATGTGGACTTTCGTGACATATTTCTTGCTTGCGAAAATGGTGTGTCTGATCACTTTGCATTGTGTGATGGTTTCCTTTTCCGTAAGGGTAGGCTATGTGTTCTCATGTGTAGCACATGAGAGTTGCTTGCAAGAGAGGCACACGGGGGGGATTAATGGGGCATTTTGGCATAGAAAAGACACTAACTACTCTTAAAGAACACTTCTATTGGCCTAAAATGAAGAAACTAGTGTCTCACATTGTTGGCTCGTGTCTTGCATGTAAACGTGCTAAAACTAGGAGCATTGACCATGGGCGTTACATGTCATTACCCGTAGCTTCACACCCATGGTGCGACATATCCATGGATTTTGTTCTAGGGCTCCCACGCACTAAGCACGGCAAGGATGCCATTTTTGTTGTTATGGACCGATTTTCTAAAATGGCGCATTTTGTCCCATGTCATTCAACTTGCGATGCTTCTCATGTGGCTACTTTGTTCTTTCGTTATATAGTTAGGCTTCATGGCATGCCGTGCACTATAGTGAGCGATAGAGATAGTAAAGTTCTTGCACACTTTTGGCGTGTGTTGTGGGCTAAAATGGAAACCAAGTTACTTTTTTCTACTTCGTACCACCCTCAAACGGATGGGCAAACCGAGGTGGTCAATAGGACACTTGGGAACATGTTGCATGTTATGATTAAGCAAAACCCCAAAGCTTAGGAGGATTACATTCCTTTTATTGAGTTTGCTTATAATCGCACCATGCACTCTTCTACCCGCTTTTCACCTTTTGAACTCGTCTATGGGTTCAATCCTCTAACCCCCATAGATTTGTTACCCATGCCATTGATTGCTTGTGCTAGTCTAGATGGAGAAGCCAAGGCAGAAATGGTGAAACAAATGCACACGGTGGCCAAGGATCGCATCGAAGCCTTGAACGCCAAGCGTGACGCCGGGCGCCGCATACGCTCCTTTGACGTTGGCGAGTGGGTATGGGTCCACTTGACAAAGGAGCGCCGGGCAAACAAGCTTAGCCCTCTTGGGGATGGCCCTTTTCTAATTCTAGAAAAGATTAGCGATAACGCTTACATTCTTGATATCCCTTCTTCTTACGGCAACACACATCATACCTTTAATATTAACGATCTCTCTCCTTTTTTTAAAGGTGACGACAAAAACCTAGGAGAGGATGACGACGCTGATTCGAGGAAGAATCCATGCGAAGGGGGAGGGGATGATACGAGCCCAATAGCCCGAGACACTTAAGGGCCCACAACTAGGAGCAAAGCTATGATCGCCTTGCTCAAGAAGGCACTAAGGACCGAGGAGAGCAACACGGAAGCCCAAAGCCGTTGGAGCCTATGTGTCCATGCCAACGACTCGACTCGTAGCCTCACGCTCGAGCCCGAGTCCTACAGCGCACCCAAGTCCACACCCAGCACATCGGTATCGGCAGCACCTAAGCCCATCGCATTGGCCATCGCAGCAACCTCGCATGCGGCCCGCGCCTCGGCCTCGCCCAGGCATCGCACCAAGGCCGCGTCAAGGATACGCCCAGCACCAAGGCCGCGCCCGAGCCCCATACCAAGGCCGCACTCGAGCCCCGTCACACGGTCGCGCCCGTGCCCCGTCACACAGCTGCGCCCGCGCCCTGTCATACACCAATGCCCGCACCCTGTCACACGACCAAGAGAGACCGCATGTCCCATGAGTGAAGCCCCTTTGTCCAAGGGTGTTAAGGGACCTTTCCCCTTGTAAAATATCTTGCCTATAAAATGAAGGACTTGTCTTCATTTTTAGCTTGCTTTTGATTTTGAGATTTTCATCTTGAGCCTTAAGCCAATCCTTAGACTAGCTCTAGGAGGATCTTAGATCCATTTGTCCACCTCCTTCAAGGTGGCCGAGAGTTTGCTTTCTCTTAGAGAAAGCTTGGTCTTGTTTAGACTCGATGATTGCTTGTTGTTCCTTCAAGCTTGATCCGTTTGCATATTATAAACACCATCTCCTTTCATCTAAATATTCCGCTGCAACTTCCTTATCAATACCATCAAACACCCTCCGATCATCCATTCCATGGCCGATCCGCAATCCGACCGCGGACGAGACTAGGTCCGGCACTCACGAGCGACGTCCAAGCCAAGCTAGGCATTTGGACTGTATCAAAGGGCTCAGACATGGGCTCGAACATGGGCTCGGCCAAGGGCTCATGGCTTGCTAAGGTTTCACGTGACCTCGCGCGTACTTCTTCATGGTTGGTTCGGCCATCTCGTGAAGCCTTGTCGCGGATACGAGTTAGAGCCCTCGAGCTCGTATCATCCCCTCCCGCTTCAAGGCGATTCGTCCTCGAATCTGTAGGCTCAATCCTTTGCTCGGCCAAATGGGTCAAATCATGCTCTCAGCTAGTGGTCACACACAGAATCCTCAAAATATAAATCTCGGAGAATATAAGCCAAGGTGGAGGCCTTCCTCTGGCCAAGCATGTATGCGCGGACGGGAAAAACCCAAGAACCACTAAGGATTGGCCGAGATGGGGAATGGTGGTGATGAAGGCCAAGGGAGGACTGATATGATCCAACCTCCTTTGTAAGGGGAGTTTGAATCTATGTTTGAAGGAGGATCTAGCTTGGAGTTGTGACACAAGGCAGATTGGAAGATGGAAGGAAATAGGATGGAAGATGGAGTATAAGTGCAGCGGAAATGGATGATAAGACAAAGGATGAAAGGAAAGGATTGAGGAGGAATTGGAGTTGGATGGATTGATGATGGTACACTTGATTGAACACAGTTTGAAAGAAGAAAAGAACACTTGATTAATGCTTGAGAACACACTGGAATTACAGCCAAGAAACAATACAAAGTTTCAGCCAAGAAGTGGCCAAAAGATCACACAACAAATCACTCAAATAATAAGCTTGGATCAAGCCTTGGTGAAAGGCTAGAGGAGGAACTCTCTCTAGCTTTCACTTGGCAATAATCTGCAAAAGAAAGCTAACTTGATGTTCTATTTATAGAAAATAAAAACAATAAAATATCACAAGTGGGGGAAAAACAGCTCGCAAGGTCCTTTCGAAGTAGGGGCAAAACGCTATAGCGTTTTGCTACTGGAGTTTTTGCTTCAGCTCACTTTTGGAACAATGCAGGAGTAGTATCAATGCTCGATCTTCATGCTTAGGTATTGTCTTGATTAATTCTCTTTCGATTCACATGGTAAGCTTCTTGGCCATGCTCCTTGTGATTGGTCCTTTTGGAACAATATCCTTGTCTTCAAGCCTTAAGGGTAGTGTGATCGTATCATCTCCTCCTTCTTTGAAAGGATTCGTCCTCGAATCCATTTCTTTAAACCCTTCATTATCTGCATGATAGAGAGATAGATCACTAATATGAAATGTGTTGCTTATTGAACCATACTTACTTGGTAGATCAAGAACATAGGCATTGTCATTGATACGATGGAGGATTTCAAAAGGACCATCGCCTCTTGGGCTCAATTTTCCTTTTCAGTGGCTAGGAAAGCAATCTTTCCGCCAATGCAGCCACACCCATTGTCCTGGTTCCCATGATGTATGGGGCTGTCCTTTGTTGCGCTTACGGGTCACTTGTTCGTTCATATCGTCGATGTTGCGTTTCACCTTGTCATGAATGCTTTTGACTGTGGCTGCCTTAGTTTCTCCATCGACACATTTTATCACACTTAAGGGCAGAGGTAGGAGATCAAGAGGAGTTAGTGGTTGAAATCCATATACCACTTCAAAAGGAGAGAAACCAATAGTAGAATGATTAGCATGATTATAAGCAAATTCAATGAAAGGTATACTTTCTTCCCATTTTGTTCTATGTTTATCAACCATTACTCGCAAGAGAGAACCTAGAGTTCGATTGACCACTTCCGTTTGTCTATCGGTTTGAGGGTGACAAGTAGTTGAGAAGAGAAGTTTGGTGCCCAGTTTTGCCCAAAGGGTGCGCCAAAAGTGACTTAAAAACTTTGTATCTCGATCACTTACAATGCTTCTAGGAATCCCATGTAAACGCACTACATGTAAGAAAAATAGATGAGCAATATGAGTAGCATCATGTGTTTTCGCACAAGGAATGAAATGGGCCATTTTTGAAAAACGGTCAACAACCACAAAGATGGAATCATGCCCATTTCTAGAGCGTGGCAGCCCTAAAATAAAGTCCATGGAGAGGTCTACCCAAGGATGGTTAGCCACGGGTAGAGGTATATATGAAGCATGAGTCATTGATTTAGATTTCGCTCTTTTACATACGAGACAACGAGTAATTACCTTGGTGATATCAAGTTTCATTTTTGGCCAGAAGAAATGTACCTTTAACATGTGAAGAGTTTTTGTGATACCAAAGTGTCCTTGTAGTCCTCCACTATGTGCTTCTATCACAAGCAATTCTCGAATATTAGATTGTGGTATGCAAAGCCGATTATATTTAAACAAGAAATTGTCATGCTTCACATAATGCAAATAAGGTCCCTTAGAGCATGCTATGTATGTATCACGGAAGTCTTCATCATGCTCATATGAAGTTGCTAAATGCGAAAACCCAAAGATCTTAGCATCAAGAGTGGTTAAGAGTACATACCTTCGAGAAAGTGCATCAGCTACCACATTTTCCTTACCTTGCTTGTATTTGATGGTGTATGGAAAGACCTCGATGAACTCCATCCACTTGGCATGTCTTTTGTTGAGCTTGGCTTGACCTTGTAGGAATTTGAGACTAAGATGGTCGGTGTGGATAACAAATTGATTTGGAAGAAGATAGTGTTCCCATACCATCAATGCTCTTACAAGTGCGTACAACTCACGATCATAAGTGGAGTAATTCAGTTGGGCACCATTAAGTTTTTTGCTAAAGTAAGCGATAGGACGACCTTCTTGAGTCAAAACAGCCCCAAGGCCAATTCCACTAGCATCACACTCAAGTTCAAATGCTTTGTTGAAATCAGGAAGGGCTACGATAGGTGTGTGGGAAAGGTGTCTTTTAAGCTCTTGGAAAGCCTTTTCTTGTCTTTCTTTCCACTCAAACGTCACGTTCTTCTTGGTTAATTCATTGAGTGGGGCGGCAAGTGTTGAAAAATTTGGAACAAAGCGTCGGTAGAAACTTGCTAGGCCATGGAAAGATCTCACATCACTTGCGTTCTTAGGTGTTGGCCACTCTTGAATGGCTTTCACCTTGTCGTCATCAACTTGGACGCCATCTATACTGACAACAAAACCAAGAAAGTGCCACTATCCAAACAAAATTCACATTTAGACATCTTGGCATATAACTTGTTAGTTCGAAGTGTAAAAAGTATGGTGCGAAGATGTGAAATGTGATCACTCATTGATCGACTATAAATAAGTATGTCATCAAAATAAACGACCACATATTTCCCAATAAATTCACGCAAAACGTGGTTCATCAACCGCATGAAAGTACTAGGGGCATTAGAAAGTCCAAAAGGCATTACTATCCATTCGTAGAGGCCATATTTGGTTTTGAATGCAGTCTTCCACTCATCTCCCTCTTGCATGCGGATTTGGTGGTATCCACTCATCAAATCTATTTTGGAGTAGACTTGGCTTCCACTTAACTCATCTAACATGTCATCAAGGCGGGGAATAGGATGCCGATATCGTATGGTGATTTTGTTTATTGCTTGGCAATCCACACACATTCGCCAAGTCCCATCTTTCTTTGGTACAAGTAACACGGGGGCAGCACAGGGTGACATACTCTCACGGATAAACCTTTTTTTCAAGAGTTCATCCACTTGTTTTTCTAGTTCCTTAGTCTCCTCCGGATTGCATCTATATGCTGGTCGGTTTGGTAGTGTAGAACCCGGAATTAAGTCGATTCTATGCTCAATGCCTCGGATAGGAGGAAGGCCATCCGGCATATCCTTAGGAAACACATCTTCAAATTCCTGTAAAAGTGAAACTAGAGGAGGTGGTAGGGAAGAAGGGTTAATATCCACATGTAAACAATGTTCCTTAAACCGAAGTATAAGGCAAATTTTGCTGGTTTCGTAGGCATGTTGTATCACTCTCACTTTTGTAAATACACTCAAAGGTTTTACCTCACTCTCATTCTTCTCTAACTCACTTTTGCTGCCATGCTTACTTTTTTCATGGCGTGTATTGTTCCCTCCACTTACTTTCTTCTCTCCACTCTTTCGCTCTTTTATTTTTCTCACCAAATGAAATTCAGCACTTGCTTTCTCCATTTGTCTTTGATCGTCATGAACTTGAGAGGGTGAAAGAGGAAGAATATTGAATTTTCTCCCTTGGTGAGTGAGATGGATTTGGTTGGTGTATCCATCATGAACTACTCTTCTATCAAATTGCCATGGACGTCCTAGTAGTAAGTAACTAGCGTCCATGGGAACTATGTCAAAAAGTCTTTCATCTTCGTATCCTCCCCACTTGAAAGCAACAAGAACCTGCTCTTTCACCTTGACTTCTCCATCATCATTGAACCAATGGAGTGAGTAGGGCTTAGGATGTTTGGTTGTTGGCAAGCTCAATTTGTGCACGAGTAGATGGCTTGCGGCATCCACCACACTCCCATTATCAACAATCAAGGAGGCAACCTTGCCTTGTATTTCTACACGAGAATGGAAGAGATTCTCCCTTTGCTCCTTACATGCGACCTCATTTTTCACTTGAGTAGTCAAACTCCTTCTTAGGATCATTGTTTTGGCTGAAGTAGGAACTATCTCTTCTTCGTCACAACTTTCTTGTTCCTCTTCTTTTTCAAGTTCCAATTTGTTGGAACTTTCATCATTATCATCACAATCTGTTGCATACCCTCCTTCTCGAATAATGACTACTCGACGATTAGGGCATTCGGAAGAAATATGTCCTCTTCCACGACATTTGAAACACTCAATATTGCTGGAAAATCTTTTGGGAGTTGGGTTAGGGGTAGAAGTATTTTGGGTTTTTGGAATGGAACTAGGATGGGCTGTTTTGGAGTAAGGTTGGTATGTTTTTGGTAGGGGTGTGTCGGTCTTGGGTAAAGAGGCTGTTGTAGTGTTGTCTTTTGGGTAGGTATCCCTCCTCCATGGTGGTTTGTATGTAGATGAAAAATTGTTTGTTTGGGATGGTAGTCGGCTAGAAGTAGTTTTCTTCTTGGTGGACTCACGAGCTTCCACTTTTTGGGCATAGTGTAGCATGGACTGTAAATTGTCAAACTCCTTCAGTTCAAGTTTGTACTTGATCTTGTCATGTAGACCATTTAGAAATCGTGCCATTGTGGTCTCTTCTTCTTCTTGAGTTTCTGTTTTGGTGATGAGGGATTCCAATTCATTGTAATATTCTCCCACGGAATTAGTTCCTTGTTTAAGCCCTTGTAACTTATTTTGTAAGTCACGTTTGTAGTGTGTAGGAACGAATCTCATCCTCATGATGCATTTCAATTCTGCCCAAGCAGTAATGGCATGTATTCCGACTCTCTCCTTGGTCATCTTCTCCCACCAATTCACCGCATAACCATCGAATTCCATGGTTGCTAATTTGATCATTTTGTTATCCGAATATCGGTGGCAATTGAATATTCGTTGTATTTTTCCTTCCCACGTGATATATTCTTCCGGATTGGTGGTTCCCCCAAAAGTAGGTATTTTAACTTTAATACCACTAATGTTGTCATCTAGCCTTTCATATCGAGTTGGCCCTCGTGGTACTTCTTCTCTGTGGCCATGAGACTCTTCTCTGTCATAAGTGGCACCTTCCTCATGTTGGTCTCCATAGTGTGCATGATCATGGAGTGGGTTGGTATAGGCATGGTAGTGAGGGTTTTTTGTTGACTCGTCATAAGTCACCATGGCCCCGCGGCGGCCTAAAGGTGTGTCTTCTTCGGCCTTGTGGTTGCCAATACCCTTGGTTAATGTAGGATTTATACTATCTTTGAATAGATTGTATTGTCCCACCTTACCCTCGGATTGGAGTATTCTTATGGTTTGGGCTTGAAGGTCGGTGACGATGGGTTTGCTTGCGAATGTGCCCCTTCCTTGCTTGTTGGTGCTAGTATCCTTGGGTGAGCCTCCGCCGGCCACCCTCTTTGACTTCTTATTGGCGCCATCACTATCATGGCCGTCGGATTCAGTCTCACAAATTCCATCCTTTGCTATTTTCCTTGTAGTTTTGGATGGTGGAGTAGGAGAATCAGCTGGGGTTCCTTTCATAAGGAAGGAAACTTGTTTCTTGAGATCTTCCTTTTCAGATTGCAATTCTTCTATTGCAATCCTCATTGTTTCCATTGCAGCCAACAGGTTTTTACTTTGGGAGCTAGGTGATTTGCTCTCCTCACTTCCACACATGCTCGAGCGAGACATGTCTAAAGTTAACCTACACAAGTGGCACACGTTAGTGAAAACACTCCCTTACGTGTTTGCTCTCGTGTTTGAAACTCTCGTAAAAATTGTCCTCACTTAGTTACTCAAGCCTCACAAGTTGTTTTGTTCCCTTTTGTCCAAGCAATGTCCTTTCTGTTTGTTCAATTATCGTTTTGAGTTCATTCAAATTTAGAATTTCAAGAATTGAAAATAGCTGAATGGAATATAAGAAAAGGATGGTAGAACCAATCCTTGGGCAGAAAAGTAAAGAGGTCGGCAAAGCCTCCCTTTGAGCAAGAAAGTAAAGTACAAGAAAGTAAATTACTTGAAGTAAACTGCTGAAATTTAAATGGCAGAATTTAAATAGCTGAAAGGAAATGACTTGAATTGTAAAGAGAGGATGGTAGAACCAATCCTAGGACAGAAAAGTAAAAAGGGCGACAAGGCCTCCCTTTGAGCTTGAAAGTAAATGACTTGAATTTAAAGATTGCAACCGCCCATGTAGGGGGTATAGAATCTAAAAGAACGAATAATTGAAACAACACTTGGAATTTTTCGCAAGTTTTCGTTTTTGGTGCAGTGGCAAAACGCTATAGCGTTTTGTTCTCTTCTTTGTATATTTTTTTTTTTTTTTTGATTTAGAGAACAATTATATTCTGAACTTGGAAATGATCAATTGTTGATTGAAGCAAACAAGGTTGATTTTGGACGAATTTGTAGGGAAAGTTCAGACAAGATTAAGTGGGTGTAAGAGAATATTCAGACAAGATTAAGTGGGTGTAAGAGAATATTCAGACAAGAGTAAGTGGGTGTAAGAGAATGTTCTATTTGTGAACAAAAGACAAAAAGGGAATGAGTTGGTAAATAATACTTAATGGGGAAACAAGCTTTGGCTGAAAGTGGACGGATGGGAAGGATTGTAACCAGATTTTTAGTTACCTTCTTCTTGACAAAATAGGCAGACACAATGAAGAACATGGACGAACACAACACAAACTCAGATTCAAGAACAACTCGAAGCGGCTAGAGCTCCGCTACCACTTGATATGATCCAACTCCTTTGTAAGGGGAGTTTGAATCTATGTTTGAAGGAGGATCTAGCTTGGAGTTGTGACACAAGGCAGATTGGAAGATGGAAGGAAATAGGATGGAAGATGGAGTATAAGTACAGCGGAAATGGATGATAAGACAAAGGATGAAAGGAAAGGATTGAGGAGGAATTGGAGTTGGATGGATTGATGATGGTACACTTGATTGAACACAGTTTGAAAGCACAAAAGAACACTTGATTAATGCTTGAGAACACACTGGAATTACAGCCAAGAAACAATACAAAGTTTCAGCCAAGAAGTGGCCAAAAGATCACACAACAAATCACTCAAATAATAAGCTTGGATCAAGCCTTGGTGAAAGGCTAGAGGAGGAACTCTCTCTAGCTTTCACTTGGCAATAATCTGCAAAAGAAAGCTAACTTGATGTTCTATTTATAGAAAATAAAAATAATAAAATATCACAAGTGGGGGAAAAACAGCTCGCAACGTCCTTTCGAAGCAGGGGCAAAACGCTATAGCGTTTTGCTACTGGAGTTTTTGCTTCACCTCACTTTTGGAACAATGCAGGAGTAGTATCAATGCTCGATCTTCATGCTTAGGTATTGTCTTGATTAATTCTCTTTCGATCCACATGGTAAGCTTCTTGGCCATGCTCCTTGTGATTGGTCCTTTTGGAATAATATCCTTGTCTTCAAGCCTTAAGGGTAGTGTGATCATATCAAGGACCCCTACATATGGGTGCGGATGGGAAATGATACGGTTCAAGGATCGCACCAAATCCTAGGGTGCGTTAATGGCAAGAGGCAAGCATGGGTTGAGTTAAGGCATGCAAGGGCACAAGCAAAACAGGCTACAATGAGTTTAGTAAGGTTGGCGAGAGCGCACAGAATTATTGTGAAGGAGAAAGCACGAAGGAAGAGAGTGTTTGGGCAAGAAGAGCGCAAGGATAATGTGCAAGAAGCATCAATGGCAGCGGAAGAGTCCAGGCATGACAAAGTGGTCAAGCTGAACTCCGATTTGACTAATTCAAAAACTACAAGATACCTCAAGATGTTAGGAAGATCCTATCAAAAAATCAGGTCAATCGGACGAGGGAATCATAATTAAAGTCGAGTCAAGAAATCAGTGTGCACAGTGGGAACGCAAGTCCAATGCGACTAGGAGAAGGAGTTCGACTTGAGTAAGAAGAGGAAGCGTACGCAAGAAGAAACAGCTTGGATGAGTTAATATTAGTATTATTATTATTTCCTTAATTGCTAGAGTTTAATTATAGGTAGAAGTTCTATTCCTATTATAATTAGAAGTTGTAAACGCCTACTTAAAGGCTTGATTTATTATTAATAAAATTAGATCAAAATTTTCAGCAAATACACCTTACCTAATCCCCATTTCCCTATTCTACCTTCTTATACTTTCGATCTCCGGAGCAAGTCGTTCTTGTGTAACTTAGTCGTTTAACTGGGTACTTGACTAGGGCATGATCTTCGTGGTGCTTGAGGGATTTGAGTGCAGGTGCGTTGGGAGCGTATGCGTGACTTGTGTGGCGCTTGAGGGATTCATGCGTAGTTCTGCAAGGAGCATGGCATAGGCAAAGCATGGCAGCTGAGTGATTCAGTTGTGGGAGGTGCGTGAGCTATGCGTGCGTGTTCTTGGGTGGCAACCGTGGGATTCGGTTGTGGGAGGTGCTCAAGGGGCGTACTAACAATTCGAAGGGTTCGTTTCGTTGGAACTTGTGACTCAAGCTTCGAAATCGTGTGATTCAATTTCTTTGGGGATTGGACGGACTCAATCTCGGTAAGGAGGATTCGTTGGTGTAACGCTTGCGAATTGGACCTTAGGTGCTAGTCAAGTACTAAGCAATCAAAGGAGTTTCAAAGAGTTCTAACGAGTTCAAGGGAGGATTCATTTTATTTTCGCGCACCAAATCGACAAGGAACAAGATCTTTCACTTATGCACGTCTTGGCCTAGCTAGGATCGTATCAGGAAAGACCCGAGAGCCACCCGTGTAACGGGAGAAGTCCGGGTGAAGCGAGGGACCATGAAACCACTAAGAGATGCCAAAAAAGGGAAGGAAAGGGTGCGGCCAAGAGGCTCAAATCCAAGTAGAAACGGATCCTCAAAGCTATGCGTCGGTACACTCGGCATGATGGAGAAAGCACTTCCCATGGACTGAAAATTGGGTTGCAACGCAAGGCAATGGAAGGCCTTCTCGTGGCTGTCCGAAGAGAAAAGGTGTGAGGCCGTGCTAGTGAAAGCCGATGGTAACTCAACCCTCAAAATACCCAAGACTCGTCCAAGGCAGGGAATGGGAATGACGCGGTCTAGGTGCGGGCCCAAAGTAGTAGACGAGTAGGTGTGGGCACTACGGATGGCCAAAGCAGCAGTGGAAGGGACACGGGATCCATGCGAGACCAAGAGACCAAGTGAAGGCGCCAAGATCAGAATGAAGGGCGCGCGGTCAACATACTCAAAACCATAGAGGAAAGGATCCACCAAGTCATGTGTAGGCACCTTCGGTATGATGGAAAACTCACTACCAAGGGACCGCAAGGTGCGCTGCCGTGCTAGGCCAAGTATGGCCTTCTCGTGGCTGCCCAAAGAGAACTCACAAGCCGACTCTATACTCCTATCGCTCCTAAACTCCAAACCATCCAAAGGAGCACTCGAAGCCACCAAATCCGAAAGCCCAATAAGCTCAACCCCCGAAGTTACCAACTCCATGTCAATACCATCCGAAAGGGGCTCAAGTAATTCCTCATCCAATGGAGTGATACGATCCTAGTTGCTTAGGATTCGTAGTACCAAATCTGATCGTTGTTCAAAGAAGGATTTCAATGCGGAATAGAGAACTTGACTCGTGCGAACGTAGACTACCTCGCCAATTGAATGCTAAGAGTTCTAGTCGATTTCACGTCAAGGATCTTGTATCAGATTCTTAGGACTAAACCCAACGATTGTGAGAATCGCACTAAGACAAAAGACACAATGATGCAATTCCAGAATTTACTTGTATAAGACTCAAGTATTGCGGACTCAAGAAGAACAAGTGTTCAGCACTTGAACAAGGGGCAAATATTGAAGAAACAAAGGTTCTGTATTGTCAAATAAAAACCGCCACAATAAGGAGGCCAGCCGCTCCTTATAAATGTTTTTACAACCCTAATCAGTAAATAGGAGTTCTAAATAAGGTAAATAACTTAATTAATTAATTAACTAAATTTTCTAATTAATTAATTAAGGAAAGCAAATAAAAGGTAAGTTATTGTCTTAAAAATCAGACAAGGAAAATGCCAGCTCACTTTAGGACCAGCCGCCGCTTCTTGGACAAGAAACCCTAGCGCGCGCGGACAAGGAATCCTTGCACCGCTAGGACTCGCGCCTTCCATACCCCAAACTAGGGTTTGGCGTATCTCCTAAACGCCTCGGGCGTTCTTGCTGATTTTTGGACACACACTCCCCGACATGATGTAGTATATGTCCAACTCAATAGATGGACAGAAGTGCTCCATCTATGCGTCGTTCTGATGCCCAGCAGAATCACCGTCACACATGGTGAAGGTGAGGAGATTCACCATGCGTGGTGTCTTCTCTCGTAGTGCAGTGTCCTCACTTGTCATCTCACACTCCAACTCCTTGTGAATGAGAGATGACAATTTGTCTTGAAGCTTTCTAGCTCACGCACGTGACATAGGACCAGCTGGTGGTAAGGGCACATCGATGCATGTGTTCGCATCATTCCCTCCCCCTTCAAAAGGATTCGCCCTCGAATCTGAATCAGCATCACCATCAAGTCCATACTCGTCACCTACATCACACAAAGCTAAGTCAGAAACGTTGAAAGTAGAGCTAATGGTACCATACTCACTAGGCAACGCAAGCTTGTAAGCATTGTTGTTGATCTTCTCAATAATCTGAAATGGTCCATCGCCTCTTGGAGAGAGTTTGCCACGACGTTGGGCTGGAAAACGCTCCTTGCGCATGTGCAGCCACACCCAATCTCCGACATTGAACGCCACCAGCTTCCTCCCTTCGTTTCGCTTATGCGCAAGCTTCTCATTCATGCGCTCAATGTTCTGTTTTGCCTTGGCATGTAATTGCTTCACGAAATCAGCCTTCTGTGCACCATCTAAACTTACCACATCACTCAAAGGTAGAGGGGTTAAATCCAAAACAGTCCTAGGATTAAATCCATAAACAAGTTCAAAAGGTGAGTAATGAGTAGTGGAATGAACAACACGGTTGTAAGCAAATTCAATGAATGGCAAATGATCAACCCAAGTAGAAACATGCTTACGAACTAAGGTGCGCAAAAGTGAGCCAAGTGTGCGGTTAACCACTTCGGTTTGACCATCTGTTTGTGGGTGATAAGATGTGGAATATAACAATTTGGTACCATGAATAAGAAACTTTATATCCCGATCACTCACAATAGACAAGGGGACTCCATGTAAACGAACTACTTCACAGAAGAATAAATCAGCAACTTGAGTAGCATCATAAGTAGTTGAACACTGAATAAAGTGAGACATCTTCGAAAATCTGTCCACTACAACAAAGACACTATCCTTCCCATTTTTGGACAGAGGCAGTCCCACAACTAAGTCCATGGATAAGTCGGTCCAAGGGTGGGAGGGTACTTGGCTGCCACTCAATTCGTCTAACATGTCATCTAGCCTCGGAATGGGGTGTCGATACTTGATTGTGATCTTGTTCACGGCCCTACAGTCCACACACATTCGCCATGTACCATCCTTTTTAGGCACAAGGATAACGGGTACGGCGCAAGGGGAAAGACTTTCCCGCACATACCCACGGCTCAATAAGTCATCCACTTGCCGCTGTAATTCTTTGGTCTCTTCGGGATTACTTCTATAAGCTGGCCGATTCGGAATTGTGGAGCCTGGAACAAAATCTATTTGGTGCTCGATCCCTCGGATTGGAGGCAAACCCGCGGGCATCTCATCGGGTAATACATCCGCAAATTCTTCCAATAATTCAGAAATAATAGGTGGGGTAGAATTTGTAGATGAAGAAGAAGTGAGACAGTAGGGCTTGAAGCGAAGTAGAATCAAAGGCTTACTTGATTCGCAATTAGAATTGTGCATGGTAAGTGCTCGCCGAAGATCCTTCCCTTTGGCATAGAGGCTTGTCTTCTTTCCAATCTTCAATTCGCTTGGGCTACTCTTATCTTCTTCTTCGCTCTCCTTGAGCTTCTTAGCAATTTCCCACTCGGCATGGGCTTTCTCGAGCCATTGTTCATCTTCGAATACTTGTGCTGGAGTCAAAGGCGCAAGTGAGTACTTCTTGCCGTCTTTGACTAGCTTGTACTTGTTGGTTCGGCCATCATGTACGGTTGATCTATCAAACTGCCACGGTCGTCCCAACAGAATATGACTCGCATGCATAGGCACTACGTCGCAAAGGATCTCATCCTTGTACCTCCCAATTGCGAATGAGACGAGTGCTTGCAGGCTCACTTTAATGGCACTGCCATTATTCATCCACTGTAGCGAATATGGCCTCGGATGGCGTATGGTAGTCAGTCCCAACTTCTGAACTAACATTGTGCTCACACAATTAGTGCAACTTCCATTGTCTATGATCATAGAGCATCTAGTTTTGTTGACAACGCAACGGGTGTGAAACAAGTTTTCCCGCTGCTCGTCTCCATGCGCCTCCTCTTTGACTTGCGCGCTAAGACTGCGCCTCGTTACTAAGGACAACGAGTTGATCACAACTTCGTCCGAGTCACTGTCCTCGTTAGTGCCTTCATCGTTCCTCTCAATCTCTTGCTCATCATCGGATGCTAGCTCACCATCCTCGCGTATTAAGAGAAAACGCTTGTTAGGGCAATCAGCTTGCCTGTGTCCCCGTCCTGAACACTTGAAACATACTATATCTTTAGTAGAGGGCCTGTTCAGCGCCGTGTTGGCACTGCTGTTGAGTGGCTTAGGAGGATTGGTGCCACTGCTAGGGCCCTTGTAATCATATGGCAAGACTTTAGGCGGTGCACGGACCCCTTTGTCTTCCCTGTTCCATTGCGACTTCTTCCAACCTTGTGCCTTAGTCGCAACTGAACCCAAATTAGAGTAGGAGACTCTAGCCTTGGTCTGCCTCTCTATCTTGATGGCCATGTGCAGCATCTCTTCTAAGGACCCATAGTACACCAGCTCCAACTTGTTGGCAATATCACGGTTTAGGCCATTAAAGAAGCGCGCCATTGTAGCCTCTTCTTCTTCTTCGATTTGTGATCTTGCTAGCGCAATCTCTAGCTCATTGAAGTACTCGCTTACTGACCGAGTCCCTTGGGACATAGCTTGCAATCGCTGATAAAGGTCCCGCTGAAAATACGTTGGGATGAAGCGCCTCCTCATCTCTCGCTTCATCTCGTCCCATGTCCGAACGGGTGGAGCATTCGCTCGACGCTTGAGCTTGTGAAGCTGTTCCCACCAATGTATGGCATAGCCATTGAATTCAACGGCTGCTAAGTGGATCTTCTTTTCTTCAGAATAATTATGGACTAAAAAGATCGATTCAATCTTCTGCTCCCACATTAAGTATGCATCAGGGTCGTCCTTGCCATCAAACGGTGGAATTTTGAGCTTGATGCTATTCAGATTGGCATCAACTCGATCTTCTCCTCTAGGCCGCCGCTCATTAGCTCGGTCGCCCCTAAACAACTCAGGTTCCTCCTCCTCATACGCCTCATTCCAGTGCATATGGGGCATTGGGTGCCACTGCTCGTCGTAGTCGGGCTCGCGCTCCATGCGCCTATGCGCTCGACGTGCTAGGCGCTCCGCATTGATGCGTTGGGCTTGTGTGGGCATGCGCCGCTGCTGCTCATTATTCCCAAGCAACACAAAACGCCGGTCTTCATTCCCCTCACCAGCAAAACCTTCGGGTAAATCAGCAAACGGACCTAGCTTGTCTTCCTTTGGTGCCATGTCATAGAGGTGAGCTGCGCGTTGTGGGTTTAGGACTTGGGTCATGTGGGGCGTGGCTGTTGCCTTTTTCTTTTCATCTGATGGTTGCTCCGATTTAGGGCTGTTGCATGCTTCCATCTTATCCATTCGGGCTACGAGTTGGAGAAGTAGCTCTCGGGTAGATAGGTTGCCCTCTTCGGTCTTGCCTTCGGTTCCCTTGATACTTTTGTTTCCTGAATCTTGAGACATTCTTTATTTTCTTTTCCTTTTTTTTTTTTTTTTTTTTTACTCTATATAAACGAAAATACAACTAGATGAATGAAGGGTGATTTAGCTCCGGGCTAGAGTAAATCGACTCAAGAATGTATCGAAATAAAGAAGCAATTAAATTACCAAGCTTGAACAGCCTTCGCTCCGCTACCAACTGATACGATCCTTGCTAGGCTTGGATCGATGCTCCTGTTGCGATCGTTGTTCAAGGATGGACTTTGTGCGGAAATACTTAAACTGAACCCAAACGTGCGCTGACCCTGCTAAGTCGTGATGCCTAGCCAACCCAGCTACGCGAATGAGGATCTTGATCGAACTCCTAACCCTCTAACCAGCAAATTGGTTAGCAACCTAGGCAATCGAACAATGGGGGTGAACTTTCGATTTACTTGATATGCTCTTCGAGCGTTCGGACTCAAAGGATTCAAGGTTCTTGTGAGACTTAAATTTAACTCAAGTGTTTTGGCAAAAAAAGTCTGATTTTATTAAGCCAAGCGGCTGCCTTAAATAGGTGCAAGAAATACAAATCCTACGAGAACTAGAACTTCTATCTATACAAGAATTCGACTTGAATAAAAGCTGAAATAATTAATTAATTATAATACTAGTACTAAGAGTATTAGTAGACCCAAGTAATCCTACGCACGGTAGAATTGGGCAATGCGCGTCCTTCCTCAAGTCGAAGTCCTTGGTGCGCTAGGACTTGCGCATGCGTTGACCCGCTCGGCCATTCTTCCAAACGCGTCGGGCGTTTGACTTGAAACTCCCGTAGCCTCTTCTAGACCCTTGAAGCTATCTTCTAACTCGGGTGCGACCAGCAGCGTCACTGAGCGCGGCGTGTGCTCGCGTAGTACGGACTCCTCCAGCGTAGCCTCGCGCTGAATCTCATTATGTAGGAACAAGGAAAGCTGGCTGGACATGCGCTTGCTGTGTTGGCGCGTCATCGGGCCAACGGGCGGCAAGGGCACGCGCGAAGGTGCGGCGTGCGTGCGATGCGTACTAGGGTTCGCATCAGTACGGGTAGGGGAATGTACTCGCCATGACCAGCAGACTTAGATTTGGCTCTACGACAACTTAAACACCTAGCAACAATGCGCACGACATCGCGCTTCATGTGAGGCCAATAAAAGTGATCATGTAATACATCCAAAGTCTTAGTCACGCCAAAATGACCCATCAGACCGCCACTATGGGCTTCATGCACAAGCAAATCACGTAGAGAGCAATGAGGAATACACAACCGTTTACCTTTAAACAAGTATCCCTCATGCGTATAGAATTTAGAACCAGAAATTGAAACACCATGCTTATATATATCACCAAAATCAGAATCAAGAGCATAGAGTTCAATAATATGTGAAAAACTAAGTAGTTTAGCGTTAAGAGAAGTGATTAATGCGTACCTTCGCGATAGTGTATCAGCGACGATATTCTCTTTACCTTGCTTATACTGAATGTGGTAGGGGAAGGCTTCAATGTACTCCATCCAAGCAGCATGGCGACGATTGAGCTTACCTTGCCTCTTGAGGTATTTCAGACTCAAATGGTCAGTGTGGACTATGAACTCCCGCGGCATCAAGTAGTGCTGCCAAGTTTCCAATGCTCGAACAAGGGCATAGAACTCCTTGTCGTAGCTTGGGTACCTCAGTTGCGCGTCCTTGAGCTTCTCGCTAAAATAAGCTATTGGCCGTTTCTCCTGCATAAGGACAGTCCCAATCCCCAAACCGCTCGCATCACACTCAACCTCGAAAGCCTTGCTGAAATCGGGAAGAGCGAGCACCGGGGCAGAACACAAACGTTCCTTGAGCGTAGCAAACGCCTCCTCTTGCGGCTGCTCCCACCTGAAAACAATATTCTTTTTGGTTAGATCATTCAAAGGGACAGCGATGGTGCTGAAAACCTTGACGAAACGCCTATAGAAGCTTGCCAATCCATGGAATGATCTAACATCACTCGCATTCTTCGGTGTCGGCCATTCCTGAATTGCGCGGATCTTCTCCTCATCCACTTTCACGCCATCTACACTCACAATAAAACCGAGAAAACCAACTTGTTCCATTGCAAATGAACACTTACTAGGCTTAGCATACAACTTCTGTTCACGAAGTGTTAAAAAGACTTCCTTAACATGCAAAACATGCTCATCAAGTGATTTGCTATAGATTAAAATATCATCAAAATACACTACAACAAATCTGCCAATAAAGTGCATAAGTATGGTTCATCAATCTCATGAATGTGCTAGGGGCATTAGTCAATCCAAAAGGCATAACCATCCATTCATATAACCCATACTTAGTTCTAAAAGTAGTTTTCCATTCATCACCCTCTTTCATACGAATCTAGTGGTAGCCACTCATCAAATCAATTTTCGAGAAAATAGTACTACCACTTAATTCATCTAACATTTCATCTAAACGAGGAATAGGATGTCTATACTTTACAGTGATCTTGTTGACTGCTCGGCAATCCACACACATGCGCCAGCTGCCATCTTTCTTTGGGACTAGGATCACTGGAACGGCCCATGGGGAAAGGCTTTCCCTCACGTATCCTCGCTCAAGTAGCTCGTCCACCTGCCGCTGAAGTTCCTTGGTCTCTTCGGGGTTGGTACGGTAGGCTGGACGGTGCGGAATTGCTGAACCATGTGCGAAATTGATTTGGTGTTCAATGCCTCGGATTGGAGGTAATCCGGGAGGCATCTCCTCGGGTAGAACATCCCTGAATTCCTGCAAAAGAGAGGAAAGAACACTAGGAACCGAATGTGAAGGGTTAGCATTAGAAGTGTTCAAACAGAAGGAACGAAATCTGAGTAAAAGAAGAGGACGGCTTGCGCCAAAACAATTTTTTTGAAAAATCAGTGCTCTCCTCACTTCGCTCCCATTGGCATATACGCTTAATTTCTTTTTATTTGCCTCTCCGTTTCTCTCGATGCCACTCTCAGCACGCTTACTTTTTTCGTGCGAATGTTGACACTCACCCTCTCTACATGCTTACTCTTTTCATGCGAATGTTTTTCTTTCTCGCACTCACCCTCTGCATACTTACTCTTTTCATGTGAATGTTGAAGGCTCACACACTCATTTTTACTCTCTTTATTTGTCACGCTCAAACCTTCTTTTTCTCTCTCAATCTGTTTTGCAACCTCATACTCCGCGTAAGACTTAGCGAGCCACTCTTGGTCCTTTACCACTTCAGCTGGGGTCAAAGGTGCCAAGGTAAACTTCTTACCATCCTTTTCTAGCTTATAAAGGTTCTGTTTCCCATCATGGGTCGCCTCTCTATCGAACTGCCAAGGTCTGCCCAAAAGGATGTGGCTTGCTTGCATTGGCACAACGTCACACGGCACCTCATCATGATACTTGCCAATAGAAAACTTAACAAGCACTTGTCTACTCACTTTGAGTCCATTGCCGTCGGTCATCCATTGTAAGAAGTATGGTCGCGGGTGTTTCACTGTGGGCAGCCCCAACTTATGCACCATCATCCAACTTGCGCAATTGGTGCAGCTGCCATTATCAATGATGATCAAACATCCCTTCTTATCAATCACACCACGTGTATGAAACAAGTTCTCTCACTGCTCGTCATCACACACTTCTCCCCTGGCTTGCACACTCAGATTGCGCCTTATCACCATTAACCGAATTTGCTCACCTTGCTGATATTGATCATCCGAATCATCACTACTTTCTCCCTCAGGTTCGGACCCCTCATGATCGTCATCCGACTCTTGATCAGCATTCAGGTTCGGCCTTATGATGAAAACTCGCTTGTTAGGGCAGTCCGCCTTCTTATGCCCTCATCTATTACACTTAAAGCAAACGATATCCTTAGTGGTTGGCCGATCAGTAGGTGGAGTATAAGACTTATTACCAACCGATTTAGTAGGGGTAATTGCACTAGAGGAGCCCTTTGAGACGTATGGTAACGCCTTTGGTGCAGCTGCTGCACCCTTATCATCCTTGTTCCAAGACGGCTTCTTCCAAGAGGATGAACTAGTAGACTTATAGGAACTCCTAGCCTTCCTATGCTTCTCAATTTTTTGAGCCATGTGAAGCATCTCCTCGAGAGTATTGTATTGCGTCAGCTCCAATGCATCTGCAATCTCACTATTCAACCCAGCAATAAATCGAGCCATTGTCACCTCAGGTTCCTCAGTAATTCGTGCTTGAGCTAAAGCGATCTCCATCTCATTAAAATAGGCCCCAACTCCCTTGCTGCCTTGCTTCAAGGTTTGGAGCCGTTGATGAAGCTCACGGTGAAAATGAGTAGGAACGAACCGTTGCCTCATCACTTGTTTCATCTCACTCCAATCATCAATCGGACCCCCATAAATGGCTGCTCTCTTTAGGTTGAGTTGCTCCCACCAATGACTGGCATACCCACTGAATTCTACGGCTGCCAACTGGACCTTCTAACCCTCCGAATAATTATGGCATAAGAAAACGGAGTCGACCTTCCGTTCCCATGTCAAAAAGGCGTCAGGGTCATCAGTGCCTTCGAAAGGGGGTACTTTCATTTTGATGCTGTTAATATTAGCATCTACTCGGTCATCCTCCCTATCTCTTCTTCCTCCCCGTGCATCTCATCTCTCCCTCCGCTGACCATCCCTAGCGTTTATCCATCCCTCTCCCCCATCAGGCTCGTCATTCCGATCAGCACGTGGAGGTTGTGGCCCACGCCTAGCAAGTCGCCTTGGAGGAACTTGGGCAAGGTCACGTTGAGGATTCACAGGGATGCCCGGTGGAACTTGGGGTTGTCTACGTGCATTGGCATCCTCATTGGATAGTTCTGAAATATGACCGTCGCTTGGCTCACCCGCTGCCCTAGGAATAGGGTTTATGGTGGCCAAAGCTTCCATCCGAGCCATCCTAACATCGACAGTCAGTTGCCTTTCATTCATCGTCCTGAGTTGTTCCGTGATGGCAGCTAACATGGTCGACACATCTGGTTGTTGTACCCCTTCTTGAGCCATCTAAAATTTTCCTGAAATTCACAACACGAAATGAAAGCGTAAAATTGCACTAATCCTAGCACTCCCTCACGTGTTTACTCTCGTGTTTAATCACTCTAATAATCTCACCAATAATTCACTCAATTTACCTGTAATTGTTCAAGTGTTAATGAGACTCAAGAGATCAAGAAAAGCTGCCAAGAAGACTCTCAAAGACAACCAGTTTCAAAACAATTGGTGATACTTGATATTTGAATAAATGCAAGAGAAATCAATTAAGCAAATAACAAGTGGAGTAGAAGACAATATCAAGGAATCAAAGAAAAGATCAATTTGACTCGAAAGGACTCAAATAAAATGCAATTCCCAATTCAGATTGCAAACACAATTGCCCTTCAACTTAATTCGCTTCAAACTGAAAAATCTGATTTTTGTAGTACACAAATCGAATCCCTTTCTTTTTTTCTTTTTTCTTTTTTTGACTAGGAACACAGTTTAGTGTTTTGATCACAACTCTTTACTCTAAACTCAGAATTGACTGATTCTTTTTGATTCAGAAGCCCAACAAACACAGATTTCCAACGGATCCTTTTTCACCAAAATCTGGCTTCAATAGCTATATATACAAATTCAATTTCGACTTGACAGAAATTGTGCAGAATTCGGCAGAAACACAATTTAGTAAATCGACTATAGCTTTTGACTCCGGTGTCCGAATCACTTGATTCTTTTTTATTCGAAAACCTAATAGGTGTAGCTTTCCAACGAGACCTTTTTCACTAAAATTGGATCCCAATAGCTATGTATTAAAATTCAATTTCAACACTGCCAGAAATTTGCACATATAACGAACCAAGCACAGCAAAGAAATCGGTTTTGAATGGAGTAGAAAGAAATACCAATTTCAGAAATGAAAACTTGAAACAATTTAGATTACTTACCAATCTTTGAACGCCTTAAGCTCTGCTACCAGCTGATACGATCCTAGTTGCTTAGGATTCGTAGCACCAAATCTGATCGTTGTTCAAAGAAGGATTTCAATGCGGAATAGAGAACTTGACTCGTGCGAATGTAGACTACCTCGCCAACTGAATGCTAAGAGTTCTAGTCGATTTCACGTCAAGGATCTTGTATCAGATTCTTAGGACTAAACCCAACGATTGTGAGAATCGCACTAAGACAAAAGACACAATGATGCAATTCCAGAATTTACTTGTATACGACTCAAGTATTGCAGACTCAAGAAGAACAAGTGTTCAGCACTTGAACAAGGGGCAAATATTGAAGAAACAAAGGTTCTGTATTGTCAAATAAAAGCCGCCACAATAAGGAGGCCAGCCGCTCCTTATAAACATTTTTACAACCCTAATCAGTAAATAGGAGTTCTAAATAAGGTAAATAACTTAATTAATTAACTAACTAAATTGTCTAATTAATTAATTAAGGAAAGCAAATAAAAGGCAAGTTATTGTCTTAAAAATCAGACAAGGAAAACGCCAGCTCACTTTAGGACCAGCCGCCGCTTCTTGGACAAGAAACCCTAGCGCGCGCGGACAAGGAATCCTCGCGCCGCTAGGACTCGCGCCTTCCGCACCCCAAACTAGGGTTTGGCGTATCTCCTAAATGCCTTGGGCGTTCTTGCTGATTTGTGGACACACACTCCCCGACATGATGTAGTATATGTCCAACTCAATAGATGGACAGAAGTGCTCCATCTACGCGTCGTTCCGATGCCCAGCAGAATCACCATCACACATGGTGAAGGTGAGGAGATTCACCATGCGTGGTGTCTTCTCTCGTAGTGCAGCGTCCTCACTTGTCATCTCACACTCCAGCTCCTTGTGAATGAGAGATGACAATTTATCTTGAAGCTTTCTAGCTAAGCTCGCGCACGTGTCATAGGACCAGCTGGTGGTAAGGGCACATCGATGCGTGTGTTCGCAACATGGAGCCAACTCATCCAAAGTAGCACTCGAATCCACTAAGTCCGAAAGCACACTAAGCTCATCCTCAATAAGTGGTGGAACATCGGCCGAAACAACACTAAGAAGAGTCCCACACTCCTCACGCTTTGTCTCAACCCGGGTGCCTTGATCACGACGCTTGCTCTCTAGCCCTTTCCGATACACTTTCCCTAGACGCGCTTGCTCATCTATGAGGGCCCTAAGTGACGTCATAGTCGTGTCCAAGGGGGAAGGAATAGGAGCAACGGGTGGCTCACTCACATGGGAAGTGGCACGGCTAGATGAGCCCGGAGGGGTCCTACGGACATGGCGTGAAGGTGGGGCATCATGGCAAGGACGTGCTTGGTGAAGGGGATCATAGTTATAACCCGCAGTGTATGTGATGGGGTCTACGGGCGCCTCTCTGTAGCAAGATGGACTACAGACGCCATATGGAGGTGGCGCTAAATGAGAAGGAAAGGGGCGGTGTGGGGGTTCACGTCGAAGGTGCGGGGGCACATGTGCTGGCCGAGAGGGTGGCGCCGTGTGATAAGATAGGGCACGGCAAGGAGGTGCAGCACTAGCGTCATATCGTGCCTCATAATAATCCTTCCTACCGTCCGTACTAGCGGAATACCCAAAGGCTGGCCGAGAGGGCTCACGTCGAAGGTGCGGGGACACATGTGCTTGCCTAGGGGAGGCGGAATCAACTCGGCGTTGATGGTCACGGACATAGGCATATGACGAGGGGTCATGACCAAGGCTTGGATAGGGTGCAGAACCTAGGTCATAGCTTGACGAGGAATGACGCCCACTAGAAGACTCATGACGATCATACTCCAATCGAGAAGAAGATGTGGCACAAGAATGGTTGTCAAGGCTATCTAACACATAGGCCCAAGAATCAAGCGAAGCCTCATGCCCCTCGGGACAAGCATCCTCATAGCAAGAACTAGCCCCATACGGTAACTCTATCTCACCCAAGTAGCTCATGCCATGACAAGAATAGTTGCGGTCACTAGCCATGGAATAGGCCGCACTAGAACAACAAGATTCCTCCTCCCAAGAGGACCCAACATCCTCACAATATGAAGAGATAGAAAATACCTACAAAAATAAACAAACACAATTGATAGATAAAAATGATTAGTCTCTCCCTCACGTGTTTCACTCGTGTTTATCACTCTAATAGGCTCACACTTTTCTCTCACACTCTTATCTCAATCACAAACCAATAAACTAGGCTAGCAAAGACCCTACGGAACGACTAGAGTTTATGGAAAGTAAGACAACTAAGGTAAGAAAGAAAGTGAATAGGAAAGTCGAATTAATGCCCAAGACTAATGATCAAATCAGGCACTAATTAGACTTAGATTAGAGTAACAATACGTGGAAACAAAGAAGAGAAACACTAACTCAAAGCTACTCAAGAAGACCACTCAAAGGAAAAGAGAAACGACAAAGAAAGACACAAGCTACATAAGAACTGAAAATTCTAGCGCAATCTGCACACTTTTCTTGGAAGGCAAAAACGTATGGCAAGTGCACCTAATTAACAGTTGACTCAAACACAAGTTTTGTTCCACACAGAAAGAAGTTGATGCACGTAAAATTTTAGATTTTTCTGGGTGGGAAAACTCATACAAAATGGGAAAGAAAACACTGCCTAAAATAGGGAAAATAAAAATTTGGAGGGAAAAATTCACCTCAAATGTTCTTGACCTAAATGCACACCTTAACATGAACCATTACACTTCAAATGAATGCATACAAGTAGTCTCTTACTTATGACTCAATTGCTAATCTCTCTTCTTCTTCTTCTTCTTCTTTTTTTTTTTTTTTTTAGGAACTTGATCACTTTTTCTTTCTTTTCTTTTCTTTTTGATCTTTTTCTTTTAGTTCCCTTCTTTCCTTTTTTGTTTTTGCAAAGAGTGAAGAAGACTCACTTGTATGACAAGTATTTTTAAAGAAGAAGTGAAAGACAAGTAGTTTATGCTCTTGAAGTTTTTTCACTAAAAGCCAAAAAGTGTGAGGTGGCAAGTGAAGATGATGTGTCCAACTGTGTGTGGATGACAAGGCAAGTGACAAGGCAAGTGATGTGGCTGTGTATGACAAGCAAACAAGGTGTTAAGGGTGTAAATTAGGGTCGGCCTAGTGTGGTGAGCAAGCTGAAATGCTTGGCTCACAATTGAGGCAAATACTAGGCTCACAATTGAGGTGATGTGGCCGGCTAGGGTTGGAGCAAAAATTTCGGCACTTAGCAAGAAAACAAGAAAGTCCACATGGCTCTCATGGCCACCATAGGAAGCTCCAATAACTTCAGCAGCAATTGCACTTAAACAAGATGAAATAAACACCAATTTGATGCGCACAAACACAAAATATTCTAGCAATTGTGTTCTTCCAAAAATCAGAACACTAAAAGACAAAAATTTCTCAAGAACACTAAATTTTCAAATGATGTGGGAATGATTCCTATGGTAGAAAACAATGTTTAAACCATAGAAAACAAGAATCAAGGTGATTGAACCGTAGAAACTCAAGGAAATGAGGTTTGAACCGAAGAGAGGAACGGATGTGAAAAACAGAAAAATTTTAGGCAAAAAATGAAAACCTACGACGGAAAAGATGATTCCAGCGGTGAGAAGGGAGTTTACCAACCTAGAAGACGATTTGGAGCTTCGCTGCCACATGATAACATCTCGGCTTCTCTTGAAGGATGAAATCGTGTTCTTGAGCTTGAATGGATCTAGTTTCCTTTGGGAGGTGGTAAACACAAGGATGTATGGTGTTTAGATGGTGTTTAATGGAGAAGATAACGTCACTAGAAGGAGTGCGGATTATGCAGCGGATTAATGGATGAAAAGGAGAGCGTTTTGATGAATAACAATATATTAAACTTGTATTCAAGTGATTACAAGGATCTCTTAATCGTGCTCACCCTTACTTGATCATGTAATGATCAACCCGATGAGATTAAAAAAGATGAACAAAACCAGGTTTAAGAACACTAAGGCAAAGCCAACTAATTGGTCTTGAAAGGAGATAAACTCACAATTAAATCAAAGACAAGTCTAAAGTGAGCCTATTGCTCACTATTTATACTAAGAGCCTAATACAAGGGATAATACCCTTACCCCTTAGACAAAGGGGTTTGAGAAGCTTGGCCTTGGCAGCAATGAAGATGGGCTTGGCCATGGGCTCGGCCAAGGGCTCGGACACGGGCTCGGCAAACGGCTCGGACAAGGGCTCGGACATGGGCTCGGCCAAAGGCTCACAGCTTGCTAGGGTTTGGCGTGGCCTCGCGCGTACTTCTTCAAGGTTGGTTCGGCCATCTAGTGAAGCCTTGTCGCGGATATGAGTTAGAGCCCTCGAGCTCGTATCATCAAGGACATACAGTTCCTTTCTTGCCTAAGAACAATTCTTAGGTTCATGAATCAGTCATGGAAATTAGGACCAGTCAGCTTGTCCTTCTCAAGGACAGATCGCAGAGATAGTGTCGGATTTTTCTTAGCAATTATTGATCAACAACAAGATATGCAAAGAACATTTAGTAACAATTAATAAAGCTCTCACTCAATTAATCACCCTTAAGATTAATTATAGCAATCACAATTATTACATTTGGAAAGTGGGCTAAAATTCATATTTCACTTAATTATAAACTCAACTTTGGCATGACGCTTAAAATCAAGTTATTTAGGTAAGTAACTCATTTAGCATTACATCACATGTAACTTTTAGAAATATTATGAGATCTAGGATATCATATACCCATACATGTATAATCTCATCTCATGTCTTAGGCTCTAAACCATTTTGATAGCCTAAATAAGTATGAACATGGTTAAACTTATGTAAGCACAATTTTCATCTTGCCTAACTAAGATAACCTAATGCATATTGGGCCCAAAAATATTTTGATGGCCTATACTTCGATGATCAAAGTTTTTACAAGTGTTCAAACATGGATGACATAAAACTTATGATTTAAAAATGGGTCATAATCACAAAACTATTATAATACGCTAGGATTAGGTGGTACGACGATCCCGGTAAGTATTAACACCTTGTTCGGTTATTCAATCAAATTGAATCATCAAAACTGAATGCATTAAACCATTTAATGATCATTGTTTCGGCCTCATAGTAGCATATACCTTACACAGGGAAGATGAAATCGGTTAAACAAACAAACCGAAACTCTGATTCTTCGAATGAAATTCGGCCACTCGAGTTTGAATCGAATCAACAAATGCTGCCTTGATGAGACGAACACCCTCTATTGGAATCCACACCAATGAGCCAAAATCTGATATAAAATAGTGTGCTAGCACCAAGAGAAAATAGATTATGTGTATCTCTTTTGCTTTTCTTTATTCTGTGCATTTCTGATATATGTTATGTTCTATGCTTTTTTATTTATTTATTTTTATTATTATATATATACTCTAGGGTTTCACTTGTAATTAGTTATTTAAATATATATCTTAATATATATTACATAGCTGAAAATTCCTGTATAATATATATCAGATCTCATCAAATAATATCTTAATAAAATCGCATTTAGTATTTATTTAACTCCTTAAAAATTACTATATATTTTTTTTATCCAATTTGTTAATTTTTCGAGCATAAGACTGATAACATTTTTTTTCCAAAAATTATAGATTTTTTTATTAGAATATCATTCTTGCCCTCTTTTTTTCCATCATAAAAAAGAGAAATGGAAAAAGGAACAATGGAGCCTACTATGCTGACGTGGGAGGTTACGTTTAAAAAGTGATGTACTTTGCCGTTCGTCAAAAACCCTCTCCCACCCTCCCTCCCTCCCTCACTGTCTTAACATTCGTATCTCAGCGTATCATCAGTTCACTGCCATGGAGCCTGATTTCACACTTGCTGAGGTAAATGCATCTTCATCTAAATCTAATAACAGATCACTGCTTTTCTTTTTTTGGGTTTCTCATTTCGCTAATTAATATTGTTGCAAGGTTTATCATTTTAGTTCCAAAATCCTATTGTTTAAACTCTCTGTTCCTTTGTGTACTTGTTGTTCAAATGATTAGTCACCAACCATTTATGGTGTCGTTTAATGGGCTTCTCTCTTATATTGTGTTAGTTGTTGCTGGGTACTTAAGTTTTTGAACTTGGCATAAATGGATTTCTTAATGAAATTTATGACATGCAATGCAAATTTATAGTGGCAATTGACAATATTTTTATATAAATGAATCTTTTTTATGACTAATTATGCTTGGTAATCATTGTTCTTTTGGTTAACATGGAATGAGAATCCATGTCGTAATGCGGGTCCTATTATGCGATACAATGCTCGGGGCTAATACGTATCTTCTTTTGTTTTTCAATTCTTTGGAAGATGAAGGAATTAGAGGGTTTGTACAAGGAACTTGGAGAAGAATCGCTGCTCCAAGAGTTTTGTCAAAGGATCGCAACCAGTTTTAGGTGAATTCCATTTTGGGATAATATTTCCTATGGTATTCATTTTAGGCTTGCGCATGTGTTTTATGCTTTATTGGAAGCTAATTTCTTCAGAAAGTTTTCTGTACCTTTCACAATTTTACACCGAATCGTGTTGGAAAGACACAGATCTCAGTGGAACAGGTATTTGTTTTCCTCTTCTCTTCTTAGAACTTGACCCCCTTAGTAAGCCCACTATCTGACTGATGCTTAAATTGAAGGTGCATAGTTGGTTCCTAGATAGGCACAAAAGGGCACATCCTAAAGTCTCTTCATCATGTTCGAGAAAAAAAGGCAAATGTGCATCTATGGCTCTCAGAATATTAGATGTGACTGATGAAAACAGTTCAAGTAATACAGCTGAAAGTTCACAAAATCATAAAGGTCCATCTTCTACTGAGCATCAGTTGGATGAACTCACTGCTGTTAATATTGTTCTGCTTGTTCGTCTTTCCCTTAGTTTATTTTTTAGTTTATTTTTTTAGCATTGTTTTGTGGCATCATCGTGCTAATTACCTGAAGATATTGTTTTCCTCATTACCCAGAGCTAAGCATGATTAATGCCTTCTTAATGGACTAATCCAAAACCTAAATTATTAACCTGTATGTTCAAAGTATGCTTAGTCTTTCCGGCAATTGCAATGGCTTCCTTATCTATTCATATTTAAAAAAACAAGATTTTTTAGATTCGACAAAAGAAAATTTTACCTATTTTTTTCAAGATCTACTTGAATCATAACAGAGATATTCATTTAGATATATACTTAGTATAACTATGATATAACATCGATAAAATTAGTCATATGAATATAGAGTATTTTGGTCTAGAGGAACAACAAAAGAAAAGTATGGTGCATCAGATTGAGGGTGGAAGTAGGACTACAGGTTCTGTACTCCTCAACACAAACCTTGGATTAGGGTTTGAATTCTCATTGGTATTACCTTCCTTGTGCTAAAAAATTAGGTGATTGTTCTGTATATGATTAATCTGCTCAAGTACTTATGATGAGTAGACTTCCCACCAGTATATTTTGGCTATGGACTCATGTCTGGCAGGCAAGGGCTTGTCGTTGAAGGATATTAGAAACTTATTACTTGTTGTCTTTGGAATTCTCTACTGGTCCACTCATTATTTTCTCATGTCAAGTTCTTTCGCATTTTGTAGTTTTTTATTTTGGTTGTTTGGGTTCAATTACTGATATTGGTGCAATAGAGTGTGCTTTCTTTCATCCTACCATCAATTGATGTAATGATAGTAAATTTGGAATTTCTGTTATCTAAGGAGTCAATGCCATTTATGTTCTCAACATCAATAGCATTTTTATATTTTGGTTTTATTTCTATTTTCTTTAATAACTACGTAGGGCTTTTGGTTGTGCCTGGTGTATAAGATTAACCCTTGGGCGCCTCACTTTTTTCATCACTTTAATCTTTTTCTAAGGAGAGCTGTTGTGATGATTAATTGAAATTGAAAAGCACTTTTCTTCCTTTCTTGTTGTGCTGATTAGCACACCATCCTTTAGTTTTTTTGCCAATTTAAGAAACAGTCATTAGTTTCTCATATCAATTCAAGAAACACGCTTGTCACTAATGAGGAATAATCTTGCTCACAGTTTGGTTTTATTTCTATTTTCTTTAATAACTACATAGGGCTTTTGGTTGTGCCTGGTGTATAAGGCTAACCCTTGGACGCCTCACTTTTTTCATCACTTTAATCTTTTTCTTAGGAGAGCTGTTGTGATGATTAATTGAAATTGAAAAACACTTTTCTTCCTTTCTTGTTGTGCTGATTAGCACACCATCCTTTAGTTTCTTATGCCAATTTAAGAAACAATCATTAGTTTCTCATATCAATTCAAGAAACACACTTGTCACTAATGAGGAATAATCTTGCTCACATTATAGGTAATTTATCTTTCTTGTTTATGCTTCTGTTATCTTCTCTCATAGTGGTGGTAGTATATGCTTTACTTTAAATTTTAAATATATTTCCAGTTGAGAGCCAATAATTATTCTGTGTTCCAAGTCTTTTCTACATCTCCATTTTCCCACTCTGGCTGCAAACAACCCTACAAAAGTTGTTGTTTTTTTGTTCATGGCTCTTAGAGCATATTACCACTTTCAGCCTTTTCCTTCTTTATCTGAACATCTATGTTTTTTTTGCTCAAATTGCCTAATGCAACATGTTTTCGGTGGCAATGGGTGCTGCTATCTGCTGTGTTTTCAGTTGCAATACTAGACTGATATTATTCTGACTTCTTTGTCTATAATAGTGTCAGCCTAGTTGTAAAGTTTCAAATCTTATCTTCCAAATACAATTATGACGCATCAATTTTAATTGTCGATTCTTATACAGGTAGAAAAGCGTCTGATATTACAGGTTTGACATTTGAAGCTAGATCAGCGAAAGATAATGCTTGGTGAGAATTGTAATTGTGTTTTAGTCATATCTTCTTGAAAAACATGCAATGATTCATGAAAATATTTTCAAAGGGTTGCTTTTATATATTCTCATTATCCATAAGCTATAGGAACTACAACAATGATGGTTCTGTCTTTTGTGTTCAGTTTATCTTAATGCTGTACTGCAGCTTGTTTTCCACTTGCTTAAATATATACACTCTTTTTACAAGCTACTACAGTAATAAAACAACAGTTATTTTAAACCTGCCAGAAATCATATGCGAGCATTTGCCTTTACTTTTTGTGGAAAAGAGGGAAAATATGCTATGTAAAGAAAACTTTTGGCATAATATCATGAGGCTATAGAAAGTGAGCAGTCTAGTTAAAGTTCAAATGAACTGTAGTTAAAACTTGATCAACCTGAACTAAGAGAAAGTGAAGTGATCTAAACATCTCAGAAACTCTTATCGACCTGGATCAAAGTCTTCCCTCCCCTATTACAAAATGATGGGAAATGGGTTTCGATGCTTTGAACTACATTACGCATATAGCTAAACCAGGAAAATAGAGATTATCATATTGAATAGGGTGTAATGTCAAACAATACAAATGATAATGCAAATACACCATCCCTTCATTTGGACTCTTGCTTCATTTGTAAGTCTCTTTTTTTTATGTTCTTGTGAACTAATACTTCCTTTTGCACCTAAAAACAATTGCAATGAAAAGGGCTAAGGAAGACAAGAATTGGAAAGGGAGAATAGAGCTGTAAAGCTGCTTTGCAACCCATGAAAAAAACTGCCATCTGTTTGTCTCGGCATATCTATATTTTTCTTGTGTTATGTGACTAGATATCAAAATTTGACATCAATGTGGATTCGGTTTTCTATTATTATTGATTTCATGCTGGGTTAGTCCTGTTATACATCCAGATCTCATTTTCTAAATGCTTGTTTGCTTGGAAATATATTTTTAGTTGCAGTAAAGACATTCCATTCTTAATATTTACAACCTTCTTCTCTGTATGAAAAGTTTCATTTGCAATTAACATATACTTTCCTTTTAGGTATGATGTTGAAACTTTTCTCACCTACAGAGTTCTTTGTACTGGCGAACTTGTAAGATTAGTCTACTCAATTTCTTGATTTCATATCATGCCAACGTTTTCTTTTTTCTTTAAGGTTCTACTAGAATTAAATGTCATAGTTACTCTGGTTTTATACTTGCAAGTCTAGTAAAAACAAATTTTTTCTTTCTAAATAAATTTGTGTATTGAGCTGAGCTGTTTCAATGTTATTAGTCATCTCAACACCCCTCCTCAAGTGAAAGCCCTTTTTGGGCTTGAAACTTGCACAGACCCACTGGCGGGCCTACCTTGTGCTGATTTAATTTTTAATTAAATATGGAGGGTGATAGGATTCGAACTCCTGACAGTTTGGTCATGAATACTCCGCTACCACGTCAAAGGACCACTGCACTCAAAAGCCATGACTGATGAGTGAGGCCCAATGTTATTAGTTATCTCAACACATTTTGAATCTTCCTTTGCTATACAGGAAGTCCGTGTAAGATTCTCCGGATTTCGTAATTCAGACGATGACTGGGTGGATATGAGAACAGCAGTGCGAGAACGGTCTATCCCCTTAGAACCATCAGAATGCCACATGGTTAAAGCTGGAGATCTTGTAATGTGCTTTCAGGTACCTTTTAGTTTTAGTTGCTTTGAGTACACTGAAATGACACTCCAGAGAGTCACGGGGTGCAGGGATTGCAAATTGAAGATTCATTTGGCACAGTTACCTTACCGATATTATAACTTACTATATCATTGATACACCTGAGAATCTAAAGCTATACATTCATACATGAGTTAAGATATTGAGGTTTGATACTTAAATAGGCTCTGCTTTCTTGTATGGCGATTAAGCCTCCTACAAAAACAGCATTTCATACATGCATTAAACAGGTCATTGCAATTTGTATACCATGGTCTGGTTGACTTCATGTCTATTCTTCCGGTGCATTCAAGCATATAGCCCATATCATGCATTGTTAGTAGGTGCATCTCTCTTCCTTCCCTTGCATGTCAGGTGAGGTAAACATTATAGTAAGTTTCAAAGTTTCAAATTGACAGATTTGAGGTGGTATGCCCCTTTGAGGCAAAAGTGTTTTTCGTGTGTTTTTCGTTCGATGCATTATTGCATGCAAACAAACATTTCTTCTTTTTGAAGATTCAGTTCATCATATGCCTGATATACAGGAAAGAGAAGAGCAGGCAGTTTATGTCGATGCTCATGTGATTAGCGTTGAGAGAGAATTGCATGATATGACGGGTTGCAGCTGCATCTTTCATGTTCGCTATGATGATGATGGCGCTGAGGTACATTGATTTCTGTATATCATCACGCACGTGCACACAAGATTCAAGTGCAAAACCATTAGTGTTGTTTTCTTCCGTTTGATCATTGTCTCATGTTATGCAGGAAAATGTCCAGGTGGAAAGGTTATGCCGCAGACCGTCACAGTAAATTCTTTGACCTACCATGAAAATCCAACAATGTATGATGGTTGGAACTCGGAAGTACAAAGGAATTTGCTAGACCTCATTGTAACTAAGAACGACACTCTTTTTCCGTAAATGAATGCGAAATTGCATCATGTTAAGCCGCTTCCCCTCATTCCTTGATGTAGGGGTGAGCGTTCGGATTTCGGATCGGAATCCGACGAGTTCGGATCGGATTTTTTCGGATTTTTTGACAGAGAATCCGATACCAATCCGACACCTTCGGATTCGGTCGGATTTTCGGATTTTTTTCGGATTTTCGATCGTAATTGTAAATTTGTAATTCTATCTCACATTTCACAAACCAAACAAGAAATTCAATATCTATTATCATTCTAGCAAAACCATGGTCTGCTTTCAAAAATAATTTCTCCAACAATTCTTCAAATTAAGCAACTATACCAATACTTCAATCATTAAAATTTTGATAACCATACATTACAAGCAACTCAAGCAACAAATCCATCTAAAAAAACCAAATTATTTCTCATGCACCAAATAAAAGAGAGAAAATAAAATAAAAACTAAGGTACAAAAGAAAAGGTCTACACCATTAAATCAAATTATTTCTCATGCAAGTAAATTATTTCTAACAATTCTAAATAATCATGCATACGAATAGATAATAATTAAAATACAATGAGGAATAATAAATTTTAAAGCTCGAGTTTAAAATAAGTTTTAAAGCTCGAGTTTAAAATAAGTTTTAAAGCTTTAAGTCATTTTATTTTCTATACATTTATAAAAAAAAGTGAGAGAAAATGGAGTTGAGGATAAATGGGAATGACATGAGCTGGAATCTTCCCTCAATCTATCGTGGCACAAGATTTGACAATTTTGACCCATTTGGCATTCTCTACCGACCATACAAACAAACAACCCACGCCTATTTCTCTCTCAATCTGCTCCAACATGCTCCTCCTCTCTTTAAATAACTAATGGAGTTTCAACCATTTCCCCTCCTCTCCACCATTTCCTTGAAGGCGACCCAACAAGCATAAACGCGATCCATCAAGCGTCAAATTTACAACATACAAATGAATAAGTAAATAGAGCATACCTGGATTGGAGAGAGGCAGAGGAGGAGACATCAAGAAGAGCAACGAGATGCTTAGAAGGAGAAGAGGAGGAGGAAGCAGAAGCGTAAGCGGAAGCGGAAGCGGAAGCGAAGGGAGCGGATGGGTCACGGGAGCGAGCGAGGGAGCAGCGGCTGGAGGCTGGAGAATTAGATCTGGATTCTGGAGTGAGCAAGCGGGTTGGGAAGGAATTGAAATTGGAAATTGCTGGATTGGGAATTAACATCCTAAATCGGATTTTTGGACAACCGACGGATTTTTGAAATCCGAGTTTCGGAATCTGAAAATTTTCGGATTCCAAAATACCCATCCGAACCTGTACCCGACATTAGTCGGATCCTGTGAGCTCGGATCAGATCGGGTCGGATCGGTCGGATCCGCCGATCCGAGCTCACCCCTACCTTGATGTAGTCTTTTCCTGTGTTGTTGTCATCCTTTGCCCCTCTTGCAATCATAACCTAGGAACTCGGGCTTTTTGTGTTTATTTTTAGTTATGGAAACAACTGAACTTTCAGTACCTTTCTAAAAAATCGTTCATAATCAATAATCAAGAATCTGTGGTTAATCTGGGTATATAAGAAAGAAGAAAAAAAATTATATTAGATTCTAATATTTTTACTCACTCCTAAAAACTTTAGATGTGTATGTACTCCAACAAGAAGATAAATAAAATTCTATCTTATCTTTCTTTATACTAATTTTCATTTTCAAGAATTTTATCCTCACTTCCAAGAAGTAGAAAAAAAAATGAAAAATCTGAATGTCAGAACAAGGACAATCAGGAACCTGATCGTGGATGTTGTGCCAATAATCCCTCCGTTCTTTTTTCTAAAATTAGACCCTAATTTTAACCCCTTGTTTAATTGAAACTCCAATTTTATATTTCGTCACTCACATTTGACTCCATCTTTTCTTCCGTTAGTCATTTAGACTCCTGTACCCTCAACTTTCCAACCATCTCCACTAACACTATCAAAAAGTTGTCGTCAGTCTAATTTGACGCAAAATTGTCACACACGTTTGACCCCAATTTTATATTCCGTCACTCATGTTTTACTCCATCTTTTCTTTCATTTGTCATTTAGACCCTCGTACCCCAACTTTTCAATTGACGCCCAAGTCCTATTTTTTAATGATTTTTTAACAACAAGCATTATTAAAATAAATAATATTACAATAAATAAATAATAATGAAATAGTTTAGCATTAAACAACACCTACTTTCTTTTCTCTTCTCTTTTCTCTTTTATAGTCGCAGATGCAAATATGTCTCATCCAATCCATGAACCGCAAACTCGATCATTGTGCGCATGATATATGTGATTCTTGTTCAAATTTGGCTCACATATCAATATCGTCGCACATTTTCCGCATCTACATCTCGTATTCAAGAATCGACTACCATAGCTTTTGTCATCGTCAGCACCGTTTTACTCTTTGTCGCCGCTACTTGTTCTTCTGATAGGCATATTATCAACACAATTAATTTTATTTTCCCTTTGAATTTTTAATCCCTTGAATATCCCCAAATCCCTAATTGAAAAAAATCTCAAATTCTTAATTTTTTAAACCCTAATAAATAGTGATTCTCTAATATATAAATAAGGATATTATCGTTATTTTATTACCGTTGGAGTTACATTCCTATATATAATATATATTATTTCTAGTTAAACGACATAATTTTTTTTTCCTAGGTGAGAGCCAAACTAGACTAATGACAACTTTTGGACGGCGTTAATGAAGATGGTTGGAAAGTTGGAGGTACCGAGGTCTAAATAATTAAAAAAAAGATACGGTTAAACGTGAATGACGGAGCATGAAATTGGAGGTCAATTCAGCGATAGATTAAAGTTAGGGTCTGATATAATCTTTCCCCTAAAGAAAATATGTTTAAAGAAAAATAATGCTTTTTTTTCTTTTTATTTCAAAAAGAGATGAATGGTATCCATCCTATGTGCCTTAAACTATGCTTTGAGTCACAATATCTACTATTTGGAACCCTACATGCTTGAAGAGTTCCGGAAAGGAAGATTTTTTTTTTTAGAAGAGTCATTTTTTTAGGAGTTGATTATTCTTGAATAAAATTAGTCTTTTTCGAGAAAGGTATGGAGGACACTAGCTAAACGGAAAAATATTGAAAAAAAAAAAATAGAGATGAGAGATGGAAGAAAAAGAAAAGAAAAGAAAAGTGTAAGCTGGGAAAAGAGAAAAGAAATCAAACAAATCAAAACCATGCGAGTGATGATTCTGTGTGTCCACAATGTTCATGACATGCCATCATTGCTGCTTCTCAACACCTTCCTTTTCCCCTTCTTTAGACAGATTATAGTAAAGAAACAAAGGATTTCCTGTCATCACCTTATTAATTCCGTCACTAGCTAATAGTGTAACATACTGACTATGGCACCTTCCCCTGGCCAATCCATGCCTACTGATCATGACCACACCATTGTCGATTTCCGCACCCTGCCGCCCTCCCCTGTTGCCTTTGGCCAGCGATATCACGGCCCAACCTAGGTCAAGGCCTTGACAAGAACAGACCAAAAGAGAAAAACTCTACTAGTTAACAATGGAGGAAAGAAGAAGAGAAGAAGAGGGAGAGCGCAGCGGAAAGGATGGAATTAAGGTAGTTAGGGATTATTTATGGCTGCATTGCAGCTGAATGGAGGTTAATTGAACCTATCCATGTATTCCTATTCATTGAATAAGCAAAATACAATTGAAAATTGATTTACAATACTGATACGTTTATTCTAGCTATTGCCTCTATTTATACTACTATCTTAGCAGAGCCTTAACTACTTGAATGACTTACTAACAGCTGGTTAACAACTAACTACTTCAAGAACTGTTACTAACTGACTCTTGCAACTTGCCCACTTGACAGCAACTTCCGCTTCTGTTGTGGCTGTGACATGTGGTTGTGACAATGCCCCTCCGTTGAAATTCCTTTCCCACAAGGAATGACGAGGATAAGCGGCTTGGAGGTGATCAGCCCACTCCCACACGGGAGGAAGGTAATAGTTGATCAAAACCTGCTGATAGAGTGTTGGAAATTGCAGATGCCTCCATCGAGACTACTGACTGACCTATCCCAAGGCGTTGACAAGAGAGGGTGATAGTAGAGAAAACTTGGGCAGTTACTGAGACTTCCTCTACCATATCTGATAACTGCGACCCACTACTTTTGTTCACTATATGAAAGCTAATAGTAGGTACTGGCTTCATGCTAGCAGTTACAATGTGACCAACTGGCAAAGTGCTGACAATGCTATTTAGATGCAACTCAATAACAAATGGCTTTGAAACAGTCAAAGGAGGCTTTATGCTGTTGTGTGGAGACATGGCAACATCTATTTTCTTCAAACTTAAAGAGACAGTTAAGTTCACAAGTGATGAATCCAAACTCTCAAAATCTGTAATAGAAGCAGGTGACTTTGAACCAGTTGTGTTGTGTTTAATATTTGGAGAATGGGCATCACCGCTGGTAGTTTGATCAGGCAACACTTGACAAGGAGCTTCTTTGATCCTCAACTCATTTTTGCCCTCAGATTTCAGTGTATGTTCCTCTTGGTTTGTTACTTACTGATAATTGAGGCAAACCATATGATTGCTTCAGATTTTTGTTCACTAAATCCACAGAATTTGAACAATCTGCTTCCACGGGCTCAGACAGGTATTCATCAACACATCCTGAGGAACTGCCTGGTTGATCTTCTGTGGAGTTTTCAACATTACCGCCTTAATGAGGGCCAGGGATTAACCTGTTGTGCAAAAAAGTATAGGACTTCCCTAGATCATCAGCGTGAGCCACAATTTTTACACTTTCTCCATAGTCCTTGGCTACTTCTGCTCCAAATATCCTTGCACATTGAGATCTTGGCAAGAAGTTAGTTTCATGCTCTGATAGTATGCGTGGCGACGTGAACACAAGAGGAGGAGAATTGAGCCCTAGGAATCCCTGTGCCACAGGTGCAGCTTTGACAGGCTTTATGGGAGATAGATTGCTCACGAAATTAGAGAAAGGGGATTCCTGTTTCAGGTTGGAAAGTTCAGCCATTGGATCATCAGCTTCCTTGGGAGGGAATCTGGTAACTCCACACTTCACAAAATCTGACCACAGCCACCTCACAAAATTTCTATTAATTAGCTTGACCTCATACCACTTCAAGGCATCACCAAAGAGATGATGAGAGGTCACTTCTACCTTGTTCTGAGCAGGAGTCTGCATGCTTTGGAAGTAATTGTTGGCTTGGAAGACCCAATCATTCACATCAGTACCATTGAACCAAGGAAACTCCAAAATAGTGGGTTTTGGATTTTCTTCATCTTCCTTGGGAGTGAACCTTGTGACCACACATTCCACAAAGTCTGACCACGGCCACAACTCTTCCTCTCTATTCTTCTGTTTACCACTTTAGAGCAGTGCCAAAAATATGACGAGAAGTGACTTTTACCTTGAGATGAAGAGGAGTCGTAGATGTTGGCTCTGAAGACCCAAACATGCACTTCAGTTACATCGAACCAAGGAAATTTCAGGACAGTGGGCTAGGATTCGCTTGGAAGGCAGGCTCTTCATTTGGAACTTCATTTCCATGGTCTCTTGGGGGAGGACCACGAAGTTGTTGCTGTTGTTGGCGGACGAGAATCTACGACTTTAAAATTAGAGAGTTCAATCTCTTCCACTTAAGCTTGAGAGAGCTTGCCCTAAAAACGAAACTTTAAAGTTGGATAACTCAATTTCTTATAAACTTCATTTGTTAGGACATTTATCTAATATGATATTTTTTACCTATCACAAACTTAAAACCTCTCATGAATCAAAATTCAATTTTGGGTTGTTCGAATTTTTTCTGGGGTACATATTGTTTATTACTAAACGAAAAAAATAATATAAATATTTGATCAATCCCTATTTTTAGGCTCTGCATTTGGCTAGAATTATCAATTACGGGTCTATATAAAGAAAATTTCAAAATACACCCGTGTTTGTCATAACTGGTACACATTTCCCAAATATGAAATGCATATTGAATTTTCTTTTTATGCAAGGCTTTTCACAAATAGGTCGTAAAACATTCAAAAGAAAGGGAATTTTATTTTTGTGTTAAAAGTTCATTCCTTCTTTACAACTGTGTGAGTAATCATACTTTAAAGTGTTAAAAACCTCAACATCACCAAAATTAAGATTTGTTTTAAGATCTATTTCAGTACCATGAGCTATCATGTATATTTTTTTGTCTAATGACAGCTATTAGGATGTGGCGTAATCATATCAAAAGAGATGCTAATCAAGTTCGTTTGGGGAAAAAAGAAGTATAATCAGGGACACTTTTCATGCATTCATCATTTTTTAATCTTAATCAAACATTCTTTTTTTCCCCTTTCACAAGCTATGAGTGGTGGCCATTACAAATATGTATTAGGAAGACCAATCTTTAGAGGTGAGAAAGATGACTACATTTCAATGGCTTTTCTCTACAATCCTCCAAGTTTTTGTAGTCACTCATGTATGTAATTTACGACTATTTAAACATATTTACAATAATTTTGGAAAAATATTCTTCATATACAGGTGTTTATACTGTTTTGAGAATGAGTGAAAAAATCATAATATTAGTCATGTGTTTGTTGTCTTCGATGTGAAATTTACATCTAAGTTTTTAGTTGTGGCAGCTCAAACCCTATGTTTGCAAATTAATTAATTACCCTATAGTTGTTATATTGGCTTTTGGTTCTTACAAAGTACTAACTCTTTTTAAATTGTTTAATAAAGAATGATAAATATATATTTTTAAAATTATAAATATATATAAAAATATAATATCATAATTATCAATATATAAAAAAATCCTTTGAAATTTGAGAGTAGAATTACTGAGATTTGTTTAGGAACCATTTTTCATTGCCATATCTAAGATTTAAGAATGCAAGATTTTGGGAGAATAAAACTCTCCGGTATGAACATAGTAAAATTGAGAATCGTAACGGCGACTCCGATGTTAGCTCTGTGCAAACAAAAAGATAATATGCAGTCGCAAAACCTAGTGTGCAAACTTGGGCATATCATAACCGCACAAAAGAACATTTCACCTGAAACGCTTCAAGCACGATGCATCCTAAAAATAAGAATTGGAAAGGCGCAAATAAAAAAGCAACCATTAGCACCGAACAATACCAGAATGAACATCTCCCAAAAATAAAAGCATAGCTTGTGCATTCTTTCCAAATTTGATTGAGTGCATAAATTATTCAAGGACTGTACAAAAGATAACTCGAGGACCCTATCGTATCATCCTGAGCTTTCGTAGATATATTCACAGGCTTAGAGATATGAGACAGTCCCACACAATTGATCAGCAGACTACACAAGCTTGCACTTACCATATGTATACTGATTACAATTGATCAGAACCTATATACTCATCAAAATTTCTCTACACGTCAAAAACCAGCTCAAGATACTGTTCGCCCATAGCAAACAGACGCAAGATACAGATTCTTGGCCCACTTCTCCTGCAAGTTATAGACCCATGTCAAGTTATAGACCCAGATTCACGACAAATGCTTTCATAAACTTAGTTGCATACGATAGACGTATTACCTTAACATGCGTGCTAGGAAATGCAGAAGTTCGAAGTGTCTCCTGGGTTTCATCTGTAGGCTTCTTTTTTGGCACGCTAAGGACAAAAGCTGCCTGATCAAAATTAGCAGCGCTTGCTGTGATCCGATATCCAGAATCCCATCGGCGATGTATGCCTTCACTGGGGTAAAGGAAATCAAGTTCAACCACCTGAAATTTAAACCATGAATTAGTAGTATTATGCATGCCCTCCCAACCCCAGAATATGGAGAATAAAGTATAAAAAGAATCTTATGATTACCTGGTGCGCAAAACCTGCACCACGAGACATGACAATACCCCATCTACTCCCTGAAGTGGCCATTGAAGTTACATGGAAACCCTCCTTCCACTTTTTATTAATCCATTTGAAGGGAAACGATTCACTAACTTTATAAGACTGCTGCAAATAGCTAGTACCTGGACCGAGTGGAACAAAATTAGTCAAATAAAAGTGAGCTAGTATGAGCGAAAGACCAATTGCTCAATGGTCTTAGACAAACCTTTGGACATAACAACTAATGAGCTACCGTTAGTAGCTCCAGCTACTGCACTGATGTAATAATTCTTCTCCCAGTGCTCCATTATCCACTCCTTCACATGCAACCAGAAGGAAGTCAACATCAAAATACCACATACACTTGAAACTAGGAAGTACACGATCATAACTGCTCAAGCAAATATTGATATGACAAGTGCATCAGATAGATACAATAAAGAGAGCATGTACCTTATTAAAAAAATGTGGCGAAAGTTGGTAGACTTGAGAAATATAATTTGTACCAGCATCCATAATAAGTGCCCATAGATTTTGACATGAAGCTACACTACTAATATATAATCCATCCTCAGTTCCTTTCTTTATGTGCTGAATAAGCCTGGCATCAGCAACATTATAGTGATACCTACAAAAGTATGATGCAGACAATTAAAATCACAACTCCCTTGCCTAAATCAGTGTTATGTTGTACTTCAGCATCTGGATCATGATAATTAAACAAGAACACAAAACTTCAACAGGCAGAATCAACAAGAAATATAAAGTACTATCAGCTTAAATAAGCCAAACAATGCTAAAAGCCTCATTTGTCTAGAGGATGAGAGCTTAGGAAAATAGTTCACACCTTTGTTTCATTGGTTTACGCGCATTATACACACTAATCCATTGTGTTGCAGGCATACCCATTCGAACTTTTTTCTTTGGTTGTTCATCATCTTCCTCCTCCATTGTCAATCGGCCTCTCTTATGACCAACCTGATGAATAAGCTTCACCATATGAAAAGAACAGATAAGCCATTTGAAATTTTCGCCAGATGTTATTTTTGGATACAAAAAAGTTAAATTAATAGCTAAATAAATAAACTACAACTTGAGAGCAATCTCACACACCTTCTGTGCACCTTCTGTGTTTATTGGCCTGATATCTGGATTTGGACCAACAATCCCATCAAAGAGGGAAATGTATTTGGCATAATTAGGTTCTTCATCAAATTTTAAGTTCACTACATATTCAACAAACTGTCTAAAGGGCTGCGGACAGAACAAACAGAGGGCCTCTGGTGCCGTTGCCATCTTCTTCTTGCAAACAAGAAAACTTTTGTTCTCTCCCTAAGAAAGCATCATGTTAAATATACCTCCACACCAATGAAAAAAATTTAAATATGGAGGGAAAAAAAGAAATAACACTGCTAAGACTTTTGACCAAACTAAGAAAGAGGGAGGATCAACCTGGTACCCTTGCCATGGCAAACGGCCTCGGAGAAGGAAAATGAGCGTGTAAGCAAGAGATTCTAAATCATCCCTCCTGCTACCGGTTCTCCCTAAATGGGCATGCACGCTGGCATAGCGCACTGTTCCTCTGCAGGGTTCAATAAACATGGCAAATAAGCGACGGATGAGAAGAGTCGTAGATGACCAAGGTAAGAACATTAAAAAGATCTTCAAAAAATAAGGAACATTAGAAAGATCATAGTAATTCCGAAATAATACAATCAAGACTGATCAGACCTGAAAACATCTGGCCTTTGGTCATATTCGACATGAAGACCAGTTGAACCATCCCGCCATCTTGTAGCTGATTGCCCAACATTATTCACAAAGGAACATGTCAATCAAGACAGCTTTCAAGACATCCAGCTACTAGGTGAAGTAAAAAACGAAGAGAATCACTAATTACCTAATCCAAGATCAACAAGAAACAACTTCTTTTCATCGGGAGTCCTAGGAGCCCCAAGCAGGAAATTCTCAGGCTTAACATCACCGTGTACATAACTGCAGAGTATTGGTAAAATGTCAGAAAACATGTAAAATTTTAAGATGTAAAAACAAACAAAAACAAGTAAGGTACTTGAAGATAAAATATTGTGGGAGATATTGAACAGACCCTATATCGTATGCCAGAAGAAACCAAATCAACTTATTTTACAAAAACCACACAAGTTATTCAGAGATAACAGAACTGTACCCTCTCTGGTGCATCTTTTCCAAAATCGATATTGCTTCAATGGCAATACATGCAACCATCTCAATGGACATCCTGCAATGAAACCATGCCTAAGTTTAAGAAGGTTACCTGTCAAAAATAGTAAGGAAGAAAGGATAGATAGCACATGGAGGATATAAGACTTACGAATGAGAATGGTTATTCCAAACATCCCACAAGCTTGGCCCCAGTATATCCATAACCTAGAGGTATAGCTATTTTCTGTTAGTAAATCTATCCCAAACCACAGTTGCATACTCAAAAGAACCAGAGCTCAAAAAATATTGCACCAGTAAAATAAAGCGAAAAAAATCATACCATGACATAATAGTCACCTTGCTTGCCCTTGTAATGAACTCGTGGTACACCATGACTGCCACCAAGAGTGCTATGCATGTGACAAAAAAAACGGACTCAGTAATCTTTCTCCAACAAAACTAAACTAAAGCCTATAGAAAAGTGTTGGATTAATAGTCAAGATTCATTAAGAACAGTGAGAGTATAACCACCAGACCTGTAAACTTGCCACTCATATGGTGGTCCATAATTACACCCTTTACTGTTTCTATGTTCAAACTTCAATGCCACCTAAAAACAAACTTCTAAGGTTAATAGGACATGAGATAAAGAATAACAAAATATCATGCACAACAACCCAGGAAACAAATTATTTACCTCTACAGCTCCAGGGCCAGTTCTTTCATTGGCATTTACTACTGAAACACGTCTACCAACATACACTTGACCAAAGCCACCCTTCCCCAATTTTCTTTCAACTCTGTACAATGGAGAACCCCCTACCTGAGCCTGCAGCATCATAGTATTAAAAGGAAAAGGTGAGAAGAGAGGTGAATCTAAGCACTAGGAGAATTCCTCGAATAAAGGTATATCACAATGTTAAGACCAGTCCTTTATTTCTTTCTTCTTACTGATCTAGAAGGATAAACAATACATAACCATTTCTAATTCTTCAGAAGTCAAACAATAATGACATGTCATAGTAAATTCCTTAAGTTAATTCACTACTTAAATTCATACTCAATTTCCTCAAACAAATAACTATATGCAAAGAAAGTATTTAATTTGAAAGCATTCAGTTGGTTCAGTCCTTGAAGGAGCTCAATGCATAAGGGATGTACAGCCAGACGTTCATGTATTCTGTGGAAGTCATACTATTATCCTATATACCCGTATATCGGCACAATCCAGTTGTAGCATTTAAAGTTTGAATATGAATCTACCTTTCTTTCATCATTATATAGGAATGTAGACAACAACTCGGATCCAAGACCTTGCCCTCCCTACTTTGTAGAAAGTACCGCTGAGCTACGAGCTCATTGGTAATATACATCTACCTTTAGCTGTTCAATAATATGTAATTGCTATAAAAAAAATACAGAAGAATCAAAGCAGCCTTTCAATATACATCTAATTTTGTTTCGTTCAATTGCTAGTCCTCTCATCGCTCATATCAATTCATTCCTTCTCCAACTATTATTCATCTTAACCTTTAGGCCTAGCACAATTTCCACATGCCACTAACAGAATTTAAGTTGATATAGTGGATAATAGAGAATAGCTTAAATATCCAAGTATATGTTAAGATATTCTCTATGATCCACTAACCAAAGATGTTATATATATCACCAACCATACTGCACAACTACAAACTCATTGCCTTCATTCTTTCACTTATCTTACATATTTAGGACTTCTCCGCTGCTTATACTATATAATTAAAACCAGATTGTCCAGGAAGTCTGCAACCTAAAAGTTATACAGAACCATATACCGTGGATGTAAAACGAGTCAAATTTAAACAACAAATTTTGAGTTCAAAGTCAGGGCACAGCTTATTCAAGAAAGGGGGGAATTGGGGCATAGATAAAAGTTTGACTTAATGAGTAATGTCAGCCCTGAGACATAGTGTGTCAACATTCACAGGACAAACCAGCAATCAAAAATTGAATGACTAGAATCCCAACCAAGATACATCCTCCTACAGTGATGCATTTGACAGTAAAATTGACAATTGAGTTCACATAGTGCAAATGTAGCTCCAGCTTTAGATAAAGAAGCTTCAAGTGCTATATTCTTTCCTTTCACAATAGAGATGACACTCAGAGAAGGAGTGATAGAGCAGTAGAATGCATGCAGACAAACAATCAACATTTTTTAATTAATTTCTGATATCTACACAAATGACAGACACAAAGAAGTGTGCAAGAAAATTCATCCTAAAATCAAATCCAAGTAACCAGGAATTCTTCATGGAAAACTCAGAATGTTCTCTGAGATTAGAATCCAATGCAACAATCCAATCATACCCAAAACCCTAGTGACAATTCAGTTTCCCAAGAATTAGAATTCTTCTTATAAATCAGAAATCCATACTGATAGAAGTTTACTTGGTAGCTCCAAACAAACAATCAAAACGTTTCTCATTCACGCACCTAGTCAAACAATTTCCTACAAATCCAAGCAACTAACAACGACAGTTAAATGGTAACTGACAGGAACAAATCCATCCAAAGTCCAAACACCCAGTATAAGCTAAAAACACCCATTAAAGTAATCAGACAAATAAAAATGCAACCAACCTTTTCAGGAATTGGAGCTGTGCTTCCCTCATCTTCACCAGCAAGAGCCTTATCGATACTCTTCCCAGCACTATCGTAATCCGCCATCTTCTTCTCTCCAACTTCCTCCCCTCTTTTTCCCTCACCTCCACCACCACCACGTGCTCTCACTCCTTCTTCGCCTGCCTTATTATTACTATTGTCCTCTTCTTTCGCCCCCACACCAGCTACACCCTCATCCACAGCCTTCACCTCCTCCTTATTGTTATTTGTGTTGTTATTGTTATTATTAGTGTTATTGTTGTTGTTGTTGTTAGCTGCTGCAGCAGCAGCACGCCTCCTGCGTGTCCTAGTTGCAATCGCTTCCCCTGCCTCAACTGGATTCGGCTGCTCCTGCCTCTGTTGCTGGTGTTGCTGCTTCGCTGCTGCTCCCCGGCCTCTGCGTGCTCCACTACGCAGTACCGGCATTGTTCATTCTCTAATCACTATCCTCCTCAAAAAAAAAAACGAAACCCCTCAGTAAAATAATCACACTCAATCCTGTTCACGGTACCAGAAGAAACACAAATTAAACCTGAAACTAACAGAAGTTTAAATTTTCAAATACGAAAACGTCATAATCCAGCCGCCGCATACAGCATTAACAATACTGGCAAAACAGAAATCACAAGAATCACACAGCAATTGAGAACATGATCGCGTAGAAGAAACGGCAAGCCGTATCGCACACAAAAATAAAACATCAGAAAATAAAGTCGCTAAATTTCAATCCCCACGCGCGGAAATAAGAAGAACAGGGGGACCAAAGATATGAACTTACTAAACCGCGAAGCAAGCAAAGGGCGGAGACGGGAATGGAGTCAACTGATTGAGAGCGAAAGCCCTAGAGAGGCGAACGTTGGGACGAAGAAGAATGGAGGACGGGAAACCGGGGAGATATCTCGATTGGGGATCTATTGAGAACGACAAAGGAGGAAGAGGAGGGGATTTCCGGGTTTTTTATTTTGGTGGTGGGGTAGGTGTCGTGACGTGGCAGATTCTGGAGCGTTGATGAGGATGGGTTGAGAGTGAGATTGGGCCTTTTGGCGACGGGTTGAAATGACAGGAAAGGGCTCGGAGGTTTTGGGTTGTTTGTTTGGGGATGCTATTAAATTATTAATACTCCAACTATTGCTAGGAGTAATCGAGTTAGGGATTAGCAGGTAGGAGTGTACATTTGACCCGTACAATTCGTCTAACCAAACCAATCCGATTCGTTAAAAGTTAAAAAAGAACAAAATCGCGGATTAACATATACATAACCGACCCGTGTGTTAGGTTTTGGGTCGGTTCACGGGTTACATTTTTAAAAACCATTTACTACCGACCTGACCTGTGTAACTAACCCTTGGTATAAATACTACCTTTTTCTCTCGATTTCATTTTTCATCTCCTTTTTCAATTCTCCTCTCTTCCACGCCGCCGACACCATTTCCTTCTTCTCTCCACACCACCATCAGTCCATCACCATGCCCAACCACCATTTCCTTCTTCTCTCCTCCTCCTCCCTCGTCGCCACCACATCACTCTTTATCTTCTTCTTCCTCGGTTCTGCGGCCAGATCGAGTACCTAAGGTTTGACGGTTGCTTGAGGTATTACATTGTTGTGGGAAAAAAAGCTTTGGAAAGTGCGGTTTTGAATTTTTTAATTCCTTTTGAATTTTTGTATTCTTTTCTTTATTTGGTTGTTTTGATTTTGGTTGGGATCATTATTTTGAGATATTTTTGAGCCTGTGATTTGTCATTTTAAGTTACAGAGATGAGTTTGCATTGTAGAGATAAACCAACCCGTCCAACCCGCCCCGATCCGAACTGACCCGCCACTCTGAGATTATAGCTTAAAAATCGACCCGAACCAACCTGCTAAATTTCTAGCGGGTTGGTGGCGGTTTTGGGCCATAACCAACCCAATCCAATCCTTGTATACTCCTACTAGCAAGTGCGAGGTGGTCGAGTATGTTTTGTAGGAGTGGTAATAGTATTTCTTCGTTCTGTTTAAGGTTATGGATGGCTGGGCTATGTTGACGTGAGCCGTTGATTTGTATTCTTTTGGTGTCAGTTAGTGATAGTTTCTACCGTTCGATTCGTGTTCTGATATTTTATTTTTGGTGCGAATGATGCGATGAGTTTTGATGGTATTCATGTGTGATTTGAGTTTTTTTTTATAGATAGTACCTTTTTAACTTTTTTATTATTATTTATTAACTTTTTTAAATAATTATTATTTATTTACTTGAAACTAGAAACTTGGTGTTCAAATTTTTCGATGCGCGTAACTATTGATGAGATTCACTACAAATCAACAAATCTAAGATGTATAGCATTATTTGTTTTTAAAAAATGCTTCATATATTAATAAATTGTATAAACTTTTTTATACTGTAACGGATGTCTTTAAAAGTGTAATTTAATTAAAATAAAATTATATATTTAATAATTTTATTTGTCTGCGAACATGCGGTTGATGTAAACCTATAAAAAAAATTATTTGTCTTATAACTATAAATTTTTTTTTTCTTTCACTCATAAAATTATAGACAATCCCTCCATTACCCTCAATATTAGCAGACAAAAAATAAAAAAACAAACAAAAGTTTTGCAACTTTTTGGGGAAAGAAAGAAAAAATAGTTAATGGGCATATAGTTATTAGACTCAAATTTAAATATCACATTTATAGAAAATTAAAAAGAATAATAAATAATTAAATGGTTGTACATTAGGCTATCCAATTAGAATTTGTTTTCTTTTTCTAAACAAGACAATATGTAAAGTTGTTTTTGTTTAACAAATGTAGAAACTATATATATATATTTTTCAAAACGTTACGTTATCTTTGTTTCTGTTTTTATTAAAAATTAAACAGAAAAAAGGTCCAAAAGTTTGAATTCAACTTCTCAACCTAATCATCACGTACTATACTGAGAATTGAGAGCAAGCATGACTAAATTGCAACAGGACGTTTTGTTTTGACGCTTATAGTAGCATAAAAGAATTTATTTTGTATTATTACCAAAAAGAAAAATTGCTATCAAGATTGTAATACTATCAAATTTGAACAAAATGGCATAAGGTTATAATTTAATTGACTAGTATATATTATTTTATATTATAGTATATTATGAGTTTTATCTTTGGTATTGTAATGATAATAGTTAGTTAACTTTTTAAATTAAATTTTTTTTGAAGAAAATGAATGTTTTCTTTTTCCAAACACGTGTAAAGTGTCACGCCCCGCATAAGTGGGGCCCGCTAATGTGCCGAGGGCGTACTCATGTGGCTCGGTGAAATGGGTCAAGGGACCGGCGGAAGGCATATGACATAAAACGTGGACGCCGAGAGAGGTTTATCAAGCAAGGTTAAAAAGGTTTGAAGGATCCGAAAGCTTCCAGAAAAACCTAGCACATTGTGGAGATATGTGTGGAACCTTCCGGGAAGATTCTAAAAAGGTTCTTGAAGGGGAGATATGTGTGGAGCCTTCTAAAAGCATTCTAAAATGTGGTAGATATGTAGAGAATTCTAGAATAGTTGTAGATACTTAATCTCCACCATTGGATCAAATTGATCTTAGTCGTCCATTGAGGAGGTGATTGTGAATAAATAGGGGTGGAGTCTCACTTGTACATTCAGCCAAGTTCTTACTAAGCCAAGTATAAAGCAAACTAAGTCTTGTGTGCAATATAACATTCTTCTCCAAGTTATCTTGTGTGTTTTCCTTTCGTAGTTCTTCTTGTGCTAATATTGTTTAAGCCTTGTGGATTTGGTGGTTAGGCTGACTTAACAGGCTAAAAGGCGAGCTAGCTAGGTGTCGCACGGGTTAATCACTACGCAAAACACTCATCCCGTGATAAGTGGTAGCAGAGCACAAGTTCGGTTCAAAAAGGAGGACATGGCCAACTACGCAAATGCATGCAATGTTGGAGACCATGGTGGACACGAGAAGGAGAGGAATGGACCCTTACGGAGGGGCAACTCCGTAGGCACTGAGCAAGTCGTGGAGGTTATGCCAACCATGGAAAAATTTATGGAGCTGAACCAACACATAGACGAGCTCGAGTCAAAGTGTGACGAGTTCGATGTGACAAAGGAGGAGTTCCATGAAGAGGTGCAGGGTGCACTGAACACCATGGTGATCTCAGGGGAGCAGTGCTACGAGGACTTAATTGAAGAGCTTCGAGCTCTAACGGCCCGGGTGGGCAATTTGGTGACATTGGCGACGTACAAGGACTTGCGGACGAGAGGTCATGGGGGCACTCAAAAGGGCAGACACCGATGAAGGTGTAGCTCACGTCCGAGATGAGGCCAAGTGGGGCCAAAGGAAGCCAAACTGATAATGGACACGGTCGCGTCCATAATCGAGCAAGCCAAGACGGCAGGAGACCGAGTCATATTGAAGGGACTCGCGAACGAGAGGCCAAGGGTGATACGGTTCTGACCCCATCGCACGCCACACGTGCCCATACCATGCAGCTAGGGCCAATCAGACCAAGACGTCGGGCCAAGGACGTCACAAAACGTCAAGAGAGGTTACAACAACCTCTGAGCATGGAGATAGAGCTAGAGGTGCTGCCAATTCAAGCCACAAGGCGAGGGATACTCATATCGGATGCTAGTGCACCAACGGAAGCATCAAGAATATCCAGTCGAGCCATTTCATGGAAGAGAGGCTTCGACTAGGGATCTATGAGCCTCACTGGCAGTTTAAGATGTCAGCTGCATCTGGACCAAGTTTGGAGACGTTTGCATGTCTAGATCGTCAGATGGACTATGGTTACATTCTCGCACGTAAGAAGTCAACGTGCAAGCACAACAGGCGACTGTGTTAGAGCCGGTCCGGACTCGGAAGGTCAGACGCAAGCGATCGACCTTGGTTCCTATAATTAAGGATGTTAGCTCACGTTGGACCGACTTTTAGCTCAAACACACAAGCCAATTGGAAGTTAGCCCGAGTCGACCTTATCGCTGGTAAAGAGAGCGCAAGTCGGCATCCGACTTGGGAAGATAGTCGTGTCAAGGCCCAACAGTGAAGGAAACCTCTTGAAGCTTTTGGAACTTATTTACTATAATTATTATTTATTTTAATTAGTAGATAGAGTTATTTTACGGTTAGAACTTCTAGTTCTTTTCCAAGTAGGAGTTTCAATTAACGCCTATTTAAGGAGCCGCTTGACTCATTGCTGAGGGAGACCTTTTTGATTAAATTAATTTATTGAGACTTTATCTTGGGAGTATTTACTCTGTGTTCCTGATACGAGCACGAGAGCTTATGGATACTTCACACGAAGCAAGGGGCTGGTGGCCATTCTCTTGAAGACCATTCGAGCCGAGGAGAGCAACTTGGAGGCAAAGGATCAATGGTTGACTTGTGTGCACGCCAACGCACTCACATTCGGACCCGCACGAACCTCACAAGTTGGCCGTGCAAGCCATGAGGCCACCCTGCCAAAGCCCGCGTCCAACCCTAGCAAGCCATGAGGCCGTTCCGCCAAAGCCCATTTCAAGCAGCCGCCTAAGGTGTTCCAACGCCTTTTGTCCAAGGGTAATTTAGGGTATTCCCCTATGTAAATAGTCTAGCTATAAATAGGAATAGATAGACTCTTTTTATCCCTTGTCTTTGATTTGAGTGATATCTTCATCATAGGCCAAATAGTTAGATTAACAATTAGGGTTCTTCGAGCCAAGTTATCTTCTATCTTTCCTAAATCTTGGGTTGTTCATCCTTGTTGGTCAAGCTAGGGTAGAGATCCTTGTTAATTGACATAGTAAGGTTGCCTTACCGAGTTGTAATGAGGGTTTACTCCAATTATCAAGTTCAATACAAGTTATCCATTCAACACCTCTTCGATCTTCCTCCATTAAATCCGCAGCCTATTACTCTATTTTCCATCATCGTACCTTCATCCATTCACTCCTTCAACTATGTTATCAACCTAATGTAGAGGACTAGGTCCTTCATCCGTCAACATTCGGCTTCTTCCTCCCAATCGGAACCAATACCATATCTGATAAGCTCCGGCTTCCAAAGAGAAGAAACCGAGCTTAGAAATTCTTGGAGGATCTAGATTAGAGCTGCAAACACAAGAAGAGACAAGAACAAGATAGATGGATATAAGGAAGGAGTTAGGCAGCGAAAAAGAACATGTAAAGAATTGAAGATTGGAGGTAGAATTGGAGATTGGAGAACATGGAAGCGAAGGTGGCGAAGCCAACCATGTGCTTGGAATTGAAGTGCGGAATGTAAATACTAGAACTGAAGTGCTGGAATGTAAAGTGAGGGTGGTTATGCCAACCGTGTGCTTAAAAGTAAATGACAGAAATTTAGATTACGGAAATGTAAATAACTTGAATTGAATTGACTGAAATTTAGATTGGAGATTGGAAGATTGAAAGCTTGAATTAATTTAACTTGAAATTGAAATTACAATACTGAAATGAAGAAGCAATAAGCTTGGCATTTTGATGTTTGATCAAAGTCTGCCATTTGGAATGAAATGAGCTAGCTATTTATAGAAAAATTACATAAGTGAGCGATTGCTACAATAATTTCGTTGCTACAATTCCTCCATCCGCTACAATACTCCGTATATAGTAACTTCCTATATATTTTGGATCTTCGATGGTTTCGCATATGATGTATGATCATCATCAAGGTCTTGTTGTGTTTAGGCGTCTCCTTGCCTATCTCTTCCTCGATCCATAATGTGAGCTTCTTGGTCATGCTCCTTGTGATAGGTCTTTTCGGTGTGTCGTCGTTGATGTCTAATGTATATGCCTCCATGATCGTATCATCTCCTCCTCCTTTGAAAGGATTGGTCCTCGAATCCAAATCTTGAAGTTCGTCCATTCCTTCAGGGCAAAGAGTTAAGTCATTAATATGAAAGGAATTGCTAATGGATCCATACTTACTTGGAAGGTCAAGGACGTAGGCGTTTGCGTTAATTCGGTGGAGGATTTGGAAAGGACCATCGCCTCTCGGGCTAAGTTTTCATTGTCGTAGATGAGGAAAATAATCCTTGCGCCAATGGAGACAAACCCATTATCCGTGTTCAAAAGAAAGAGGGGGCTTGCCTTTATTGCGCTTGGTGACTAAGCGGCCATTCACACTCTCAATATTTTTACACACTTGCTCGTGTAACTTCTTCACTTCTGCCGCTTTGGTTTCTCCATCTACACACTTTATGACTCTCAAAGGCAATGGTAAGAGGTCAAGAGGGGTTAAGGGTTGAAACCCATACACCACCTCAAAGGGTGAAAAACCAATAGATGAGTGATGAGCGTGATTGTATGCAAATTCAATGTATGCAATGCTTTCTTCCCATTTTGTGCCATGTTTATCCATCATAATTCGAAGTAGAGATCCTAATGTTCTATTTACCACTTCAGTTTGGCCATCTGTTTGAGGATGACAAGTTGTAGAACATAGAAGTTTAGTTCCCAACTTAGTCCATAAAGTGCGCTAAAAATGACTCAAAAATTTAGTGTCCTGATCACTCACAATGATTTTTAGCATGCCATGTATGCGCACGATATGTGTAAAAAATAAATTGGCAATGTATATGGCATCATGAGTTTTAGCACAAGGTATAAAATGAGCCATCTTTGAGAACCGATCAACAACCACAAATATTGAATCATGCCCATGTTTGGATCTAGGTAGACCTAAGACAAAATCCATAGATAAATCAACCCAAGGATGTTTAGCAATTGGAAGAGGCATGTAATTAGCATGATGCATAGATTTAGATTTGGCTTTCTTACACACAATGCACCCGTTTATCACTTTGGTTACATCAATTTTTATTTTTGGCCAAAAGAAATGTGTTTTCAAAGCATGTAAGGTCTTGGTAATACCAAAATGTCCATTTAAAGTTTCACCATGTGCTTATAGAACAAGCAATTCTCTCACACTAGACTTAGGAATGCGAAGTCTATCACGTTTGAACAAAAACTTATCTTGCCGAATAAAATGTAAGTGAGGTTTTTGAGAGCATGCAAGATAAATGTCACGAAATCATCCTTCTCATATAATTCACTTAAATGAGAAAATCCAAAAATTTGAACATCAAGTGAGTTTAAGAGGACATACCTTCGGGAAAGGGCATCGGCCACTACATTCTCCTTTCCTTGTTTGTACTTAATGGTGTGGGGAAAGGCCTCGATGAGTTCCATCCATTTTGCATGCCGCTTGTTGAGTTTGGCTTGTCCTTGTAGGTACTTCAAGCTCAAATGATCGGTATGTATGACAAACTAATTTGGTAAGAGGTAATGTTCCCACACCATAAGCGCGCGCACAAGAGCATAAAGTTCTCTATCATACGTTGAGTAGTTTAGTTGCGCTCCATTTAATTTCTCACTGAAGTAAGCAATGGGTCGTCCCTCTTGAGCTAGTACTACCCCAATTCCAATACCACTAGCATCACATTCAAGGTTGAATGCTTTGTTAAAATCGGGTAGCGCAAGAATTGGTGCTCGCATAAGTCAGTCTTTAAGGTCCTGGAAGGCTCCCTCTTGCCTTTCTCCCCATTCAAAAATCACGTTCTTCTTTGTCAACTCATTGAGTGGTGCGGCAATGGTTGAAAAATTTGGCACGAAACGCCGATAGAAACTAGCTAAGCCATGGAAAGATCTAACGTCGCTTGCGTTTTTTGGGCTTGGCCATTCCCGAATGGCTTTCACTTTCTCCTCGTCGACCTGTACACCATCTATACTCACAACAAAACCAAGAAAATGTACGTTGTCCAAATAGAATTCGCACTTGTAAGTTTAGCGTATAATTGATTAGTTCGGAAAGTACCAAGTATGGTGCGTAAATGAAAAACATGTTCATTAAGTGAAGAGTTATAAATAAGTATATCATCGAAGTAAACGACCACATACTTTCCAATGAATTCACGTAAGACATGGTTCATTAGTCTCATGAAGGTGCTAGGAGCATTAGAGAGTCCGAATGGCATTACCATCCATTCATACAAACCGTGTTTTGTTTTGAAAGCTTTTTTCCACTCGTCCCCTTCGTGCATCCGAATTTGATGATATCCGCTCATCAAATCAATCTTGGAGTAGACCTTACTCCCACTTAAATCATCAAGCATATCATCAAGTCATGGAATTGGGTGCCGATATCGTATGGTAATTTTGTTAACGGTGCGACAATCCACACACATGCGCCAAGTTCCATCCTTTTTTGGCACAAGTAAGACGGGGACAACACACGGTGACATGCTTTCACCGATGAACCCCTTGCTCAAGAGCTCATCTACTTGCCTTTGTAATTCCTTAGTTTCTTCGGGGTTACATCTATAGGCTGGTCGGTTTGGTAGAGATGAACCCGACATCAAATCAATTTTGTGTTCAATGCCTCGAATAGGAGGAAGACCACTTGACATTTCCTTTGGAAATACATCATCAAATTCCTGTAAAAGAGAAACAATGGGAGTTGGTAGAAGAGAAGGGTTAGTGTCAACATGTAAACAATATTCTTTATACCAAAGTACAAGGCATATTTTACTTGTTTCGATGGCATGTTTTAAAGTTCTCCCTTTTGTAAACACACTCAATTGTTTTATTTTACTCTCATTTATTTCCAACTCATCCTCATTGCCATGCTTACTTTTTTCATGGCATGTGTTTATTTCTCTACTTACTTTCTTCTCTCCACTCTTTCTTTCTTTTTCTCTCAATTTTCGTAGCAAGTGAAATTCAGCACTTGCTTTCTCCATCTGTTTTTGATCATCACAAACTTGGGAGGGTGAGAGAGGTAGTATGATGAATTTTCTCCCTTGGTGTGTAAGATGAATTTTGTTGGTATGGTGATAACATTCGACCCTCCGTTGGATGGATTGAGGTTGAATAGTGGAGCCTCTTCGGATCTAGTCTTCTTTAGGAGGAAGATAACTCGAACTTGCTGATGTTGAACACGGATTAGGATGAAAGAGTGCGGAATATTTGGATGTTAGGGAGTGTTTAAGGCAGCGGCAATAGATGGATGAATATCGTAAATGATTTATGGAAAACAATAGATTAACTTGTAATCAAACATTTACAAGGATCAACACTCGAAACCTTCCCTTAATTGATCTATGATCAAGCCGAAAGGTGTTGAAATGCTTAAAGGAAAACCGGGTTTAAGACCCCTAAGGCTTCAGCCAACTACTTGGTCTTGATGAGGAGATAAACTCACAATTCAAATCAAATACAAGGAATAAAAGAGGCTAAGCCCTACTATTTATACCTTGAGATTTATTACATGGCAAAACCTAAACTACCCTTCATTTAAATGGCAAGTCCGCGGGCTTTGTGAGGGGAATGGGCTTGCTCCTAGCGCTTGGGTTTGGGAAGGTCAGCGCTGTGACACAAGGCTGCCGAAGGCCTCTCATGGGTTGCTAGGGCGCGGGCGCGGGATTCGTCACGGGATGCTAGGGTTAGGCGCGGTAGGCCTCATGGCTTGCCCGACCATCCCGTGAGGCTCCTCGATGGTGTTCCTGGTGCAGACACAAGTCACCCAATGATCTCGGGCTGCTGTGTTGGTCTCTTTTGCCCTCAAGGTCCTCCATAAGACAGCCGCCAATCCCTTGCTGCGAGTGGCGTATCCGTGAGAGCCCGTGCTCGTATCATCCTCTCCCCCTTCGCGGCGATTCGTCCTCCAATCTGTAGCTTCGTCCCCTTGAAGGTCATTATCATCACCTACAATGCAAGAGGACAAGTCATTAATATGAAAAGTAGGGCTGATATTGCCAAAAGAAAGAGGGATGTCCAAACGGTATGCATTGTCGTTGACTTTCTCCACGATGAGGAAGGGTCCATCACCCCGTTGGCTGAGCTTGCCCTTCCGAAGAGAAGGGAAACGGTCCTTTCTCAAGTGGACCCACACCCAATCTCCAACCTCAAAAGCTTGTATGCGCCGGCCTGAGTTGCGCCTAGCCGTGAGCTTGTTGTTCACTGCCTCCAAATGGCTTTTTGCCTTGCTGTGAAGTTTCTGAACGAAGGTAGCCTTAGTCGCACCATCAAGACTCGCACAATCCTTCAAGGAAAGGGGCAGCAAGTCTATGGGGGTGAGAGGATTAAACCCATAGACAAACTCTAAAGGGGAAAAGCATGTAGAAGAGTGCATAGTGCGATTGTAAGCGAACTCAATAAAAGGTATGCAATCTTCCCAAGCTTTAGCATATTGCTGAATCATAACGCGTAACATGGTGCCTAAAGTCCTATTAACTACTTCTGTCTGGCCATCCGTTTGAGGGTGGCAAGATGTAGAAAATAGCAATTTGGTACCTAGTTTTGCCCATAACACACGCCAAAAGTGGCTAAGAAACTTGGTGTCCCTATCACTAACAATAGTACGGGGCATCCCATGCAATCGAACCACCTCATGGAAAAAGAGATTAACAACGTGTGATGCATCATTTGTGGTGTGACAAGGAATGAAATGTGCCATTTTAGAAAAATGGTCTACCACAACAAATAAAGAATCCTTGCCCCGCTTGGAGCGAGGGAGTCCTACCACAAAATCCATGGAAATATCACACCAAGGGTGAGAAGCAACAGGTAGAGGCATATATAGGCCATGTGTAAGACTCTTAGACTTGGCACGTTTACACGAAAGACAAGCAGCAACCAATCTAGCAACCTATTTCTTCATTTTAGGCCAAAAGAAATGTTCATTGAGAGTTGCAAGAGTCTTATCTACCCCAAAATGGCCCTTTAACCCACCCCCATGTGCTTCTCTAACAAGTAATTCACGAGTGCTACAAACAGGAATGCATAACTTGCCTTTATAAAAAAGGAAACCATCATGCATGACAAAGGAGGTGCGCGCACCATTAGAACAGTCAAGGAAAGCATCCTTAAAATCCACATCAGCAGCATACAAAGTGGTGAGGTGTGAGAAGCCTAAGAGGCGAGAGTGAAGGGAAGTAAGAAGGGCGTACCTTCGGGACAAAGCATCTGCCACGATGTTGTCCTTCCCTTTAAAATACTTGATGTGGTAGGGGAACCGCTCGATAAACTCCATCCAAGAGGCATGGCGCTTGTTGAGCTTTCCTTGACCCTTCAAGTATTTCAAACTTAGGTGATCTGTATGGACTACAAATTCCTTTGGGAGTAAGTAGTGTTCCCAAACGTCGAGTGCCCTCACAAGCGCGTATAATTCCCTATCATACGTGCAATAATTGAGCTGCGGACCCTTCAATTTCTCGCTGAAATAGGCTACTGGCTGTTTGTCTTGGATCAAAACAACCACAATGCCTATTCCACTAGCGTCGCACTCCACCTCAAAAGTCTTGTCAAAATTGGGCAAAGCGAGTACCGGGCTGGAGGAAAGCAAGTCCTTGAGGGTGGTGAATGCGACCTCTTGCTCCTTACCCTACACAAAAGGCACATTTTTCTTGGTAAGAGTGTGGAGGGGGGCTGCAATGGAGGAAAAGTCCTTCACGAAGTGACGATAAAAGCCAGCCAGCCCAAGAAAGGAGCGGATGTCACCCACATTCGCTGGAGTTGGCCATTCCGCAATGGCCCTTATCTTTTCCTTGTCCACTTTGAGGCCGAAAGCACCTACAATGAAGCCAAGAAAGTGGACCTCTTCCAAGTAGAATTCACATTTGGACAATCTAGCGAAAAGCCGATGTTTCCTAAGTGTTAGGAAAATCTGGTGCAAGTGGTCCAAGTGGACTTGTGAAGATGTGCTGTAAACCAAGATATCATCAAAATACACCACCACAAATTTCCCTATAAATGGCCTAAGCACATGATTCATTAAACGCATAAAAGTGCTTGGTGCATTTGTAAGGCCGAAAGGCATTACCAACCATTCATAAAGACCAAATTTAGTTTTAATAGTTGTTTTCCATTGGTCACCCTCATGCATTCGTATTTGATGATAGCCACTAACTAAGTCGATCTTAGAGAAAATAGTAGCACAACTCAGTTCATCAAGCATATCATCCAAGCGAGGGATAGGGTGAGAGTATTTTACCGTGATCTTGTTTATGGCGCGGCAGTCCATGCACATTCGCCAATTCCCATCCTTTTTGGGCACAAGGAGCACGGGAACGACGCAAGGGGAGAGGCTCTCCTTGATGAATCCCTTGTTCAGCAGCCCCTCAATTTGTGTTTGTCGCTCATGAGTCTCCTTGGGGTTGCAACGGTATGCCGGCCTGTTTGGCAGCGTTGAACTAGGCAAGAAATCGATGCGGTGCTCAATACCAGGCACGGGTGACAGTCCCTTGGGGAGTTCCTCCGGAAAGATGTCCTTGAAATCTGTCAAAAGAGAAGAAACATGACTTGGAAGAGAAGGATTAGTGTTAGTCGCAAGTAAACAATTATCCTTGAACCTAATTAGGATACAAGGTTTTCGAGAAATGAGTGTGTGTCTAACATCTTTGCCTTTAGCAAATAAACTCACTCTTTTGTTCAATTTCACTGCACTCGCACTCTCCATAGCTTGCTTGCTGTTTTCAAGCCGTGTATTTGCACTCACAATTTCACAACTCTCTGTCTTCTCTCCACTCGGCGCATGCTCACTTTTTTCATGCCCGTTCTTTTGCACACATTCTTTACTTACTTTCTTCACTCCACTCCACTCATCTCTCTTTTGAATTGTTGAAGCAATTTCAAACAAGGCATATGCCTTTTCCAAGGTGAGTTGGTCGTTCAGGACTTGATTAGGAGGAAGTGGGGGAATGAGGAACTTAGGCCTCCATGTTCCAACCTGTAGGTGTTTAGGAAACCGTCATGGATTGCCCGTCGATTAAATTGCCAAGGCCTACCCAAGAGGAGGTGGTTGGATTGCATAGGCGCTACATCACACAATCGTTCGTCCATATAGGTGCCAATTTGAAAGGGAACCATGGCTTGTTTATGCACCTTGACCATGCTGGACTCATTGAACCAATTGAGGGCATACGGTTGTGGGTGTTTGGAGGTAGAGTGGCCCAAAGAGTGGACAATGAGGTTGCTGGCCACATCCGCGCAACTTCCATTATCCATGATGATGGATATAACCATCCCATTGGCCACTCCTCTCGTATGGAACAGATTGTCCTGTTGCTCAAAGACCTTGTCATTCTCCTTGATCATCATACTCAAGCTGCGTCGAATGACCAAGCATTTGTCCACGTCGCGGGGAGGTGGTGCCCCGAAAGGTCGGTCCATGACGGATAGCTCACGCCAAGGGCGTGGGAATTGGGGTCTACGGGGTTGTGTTTGTGGTTGTGTTTCAGGTTGTGTTTGTGGTTGTGTTTCGGGCTGTGGTTGGGCTAGGGCTATGGCAATGCCTCGGTTGGCTGGTGTAAGGATGTGGCCCAAGGGGGCGAGGCTATAAGAGAGGTGCGCGCCATCCCCAAGGTCACCGCCGAAGCTTGTACTACACCCGACCGTACTTGACTCGAAGTCACCTTGCCGTTGTGGCCAAGAATCGTCCAGAAGAAGCGGGTCATGTGAGGGGGGTCTTTGGTGGTGGAACGTGTTTAGGCTTAGGCTAGGTAAGGGCAAATGTGGGTGTTGGGCCGTCGGTGGTAGTAGTGCGGCAAGGGCCTCCAAAATGGCCAAGTTGGACTTAGCGAGGCTTGCTCTTTGATGGATTACATCCTCCAAGTGGTGTGAGAGGTGATCTAAGTCCGAGGTGGAGGTGGTTGGTTCCATATCAGTCACTACCCGCGGGCCAAACTCAAGAGACATAGTAGCAAGTACCTACAAAAAGAACAAACGCAATTCACAAAAAAAATAATGGTTATTCGCTCCCTCACGTGTTTGGGCTCTCGTGTGTCACACAAACTCTCTAATACTCTCACTAACTCACCCACTCGTATCTCCAAGCAAAACCAAGTAATGGACTTAGCACAACCTCTAAGACACAAGCACAAGGAAAGCAAGGAAAACCAGCTTAGAAAGAAAGGGAAAGAAAGCTGAAATGAAATTCAAGGGAATGAGGCGTTGAACTTCACGACCTAGAGTAGAAGTAGTGTGGGAAAGAAGGCACGAAAACTCAGGACACTTAAAGAAAAGGCTAGCTCAAAAGACAACTCAAGAATAAAAGGAAAAATAAAATCAGAATTTGCAAACTCAAAATACCTTGAGTCCGAGATTACCACAAAAAGAACAAACTGAAAATGTTGTTCTTCCACACGGACACGCGACAAGCAATGTAATTCACTTCAAAGCATATACATAAGTAGCTTCTTGCTTATGACACCTTTGTTTTCTTCTCTTTTTTTTTTTGAGAAGTGAGGAACTTGATCACTTTTCTTTCTTTTCCTCTTCTTTTTTTTTTTTGATCAACTATTTTAGGTCCCTTCTTTTGTATTCTATTTTTACAAAGGGTGAAGAAGGCTCACTTGTATGACAAGTAGTTTAAATAAATGAAGTGAAAGACAAGTAGTTTTTGTTTTTGAAAATTTTCACTACGAGCCAAAAAGGTGATGTGGAAAGTGAAGATGATGTGTCACAAAATGTGTGGATGACCAAGCAAGTGAAGTGGCAAGTGATGTGGAGGTGTATGACAAGCACACAAGTGTAAGGATGCTGATTTTAGGGCCGGCCTAGGTTGAGGGACAAGCTGAAAATACTTGGCTACAAAGTGAAGCAAACACTTGGCTCACAATGAAGGTGATGTGGCCGGTTTTGGTTGGACCAGCAATTTCAGCATTTAGCAAGAATACAAACAAGTCCACATGGCTCTCAAGGCCACCATAGGAAGCTCCAATAACTTCAGCAACAAATACACTTAATAAAGATGAAATAAACAGCACTTTGATGCACACAAACACCAAATAAACTAGCAATTTCAGTTTTGCCAAGATCAAGACACTAGAAGACAAAAATATCTCAAGAACACCTAAATTTTCAAATGAGCTAAGATTGATTCCTATGGTAGAAAATAATGTTTAAACCATGGAAAACAAATATGGAGGTGTTTGAACCATGAAAACCCAAGGGAAATGTGTTTGAACCGGATAGGGGAACGGTTGTGAAAAACAGAAAAAATTTTAAGCCAAAAAAAGGAAGAATACACGGTTGGAAAGATGGATCCAGCTGTGGGAAAGGGAGTTACCAGCCTAGAAGACGTTTGGAGCTCCGCTACCACTTGATAACATTCGACCCTCCGTTGGATGGATTGAGGTTGAATAGTGGAGCCTCTTCGGATCTAGTCTTCTTTAGGAGGAAGATAACTCGAACTTGCTGATGTTGAACACAGATTAGGATGAAGGAGTGCGGAATATTTGGATGTTAGGGAGTGTTTAAGGCAGCGGCAATAGATGGATGAATATCGTAAAGGATTTATGGAAAACAATAGATTAACTTGTAATCAAACGTTTACAAGGATCAACACTCGAAATCTTCCCTTAATTGATCTATGATCAAGCCGAAAGGTGTTGAAATGCTTAAAGGAAAACCGGGTTTAAGACCCCTAAGGCTTCAGCCAACTACTTGGTCTTGATGAGGAGATAAACTCACAATTCAAATCAAAGACAAGGAATAAAAGAGGCTAAGCCCTTCTATTTATACCTTGAGATTTATTACATGGCAAAACCTAAACTACCCTTCATTTAAATGGCAAGTCCGCGGGCTTTGAGAGGGGAATGGGCTTGCTCATAGCGCTTGGGTTTGGGAAGGTCAGCGCTGCGACACAAGGCTGCCGAAGGCCTCTCATGGGTTGCTAGGGCGCGGGCGCGGGATTCATCACGGGATGCTAGGGTTAGGCGCAGTAGGCCTCATGGCTTGCCTGGCCATCCCGTGAGGCTCCTCGATGGTGTTCCCGGTGCGGACACAAGTCACCCAATGATCTCGGGCTACCGTGTTGGTCTCTTTTGCCCTCAAGGTCCTCCATAAGTCAGCCGCCAATCCCTTGCTGCGAGTGGCGTATCCTTGAGAGCCTGTGCTCGTATCATATGGCCATCATGAATAACACTTCTATCAAACTGCCATGGATGCCCTAGAAGTAGGTGACTTGCATCCATTGGAACGACATCACATAGTCGCTCATCTTCATATCCGCCGATCTTGAAGGATACCAATACTTGTTCCTTCACCTTCACTTCCCCATTATCATTAAACCAATGAAGCGAGTATGGCTTAGGGTGTTGGGTGGTAGGTAGGTTCAATTTGTGTACTAGAAGATGGCTTGCTGCATCTACCACACTTCCATTATCAACAATTAATGATGCAATTTTTCCTTATATTTCAAAATGAGAATGGAAAAGATTTTCCCTTTGCTCCATACATGCACCTTCCTTCTTTGTTTGAGTGTTCAAACTTCTCCTTATCACTAGTGTCATTGCCGAGGTGGGAATGATCTCCTCTTCTTCACCACTTTCGGCTTCTCCTTCTTCTACACATTCGAACTCATTGGAATCCTCATCACTTTCTGTTTCGTACCCTCCTTCACGAACAATGATTACTCTCCGATTAGGGCATTCGGAAGCAATGTGTCCTCTACCACGACACTTGTAACATTCAATGTTGCTGGAATTTCTTCTAGTTGGCGGGTTGGAGGTTGGAGGTTGGGTTATTTTGGGGTTTTGGGAAAGGATTAGATAGGGTCGTTTTGGGGTAAGTGTGGGGTAGTTTTTGTGTGGGGGTCTCGATTTTTGTCATGGGGGGTTTTTTGTGTAGTCTTTTTGGTGATTGTCTTTGGAATAGGACTTCCATGGTGTCTTGGACAGATAAGTGTTTGATTGGGGTAAATAGCGACTTGGGTAAGTCTTCTTTTTGGTGGACTCATAAGCTTCCACCTTGAGGGCATAGTGTAACATGGATTGTAAACTTTTAAACTCCTGGAGCTCAAGCTTGTTTTTGAGCTTGTCATTAATACCATTCAGAAATCAAGCCATGGTGATCTCTTGTTCTTCATTTGTTTCTGTTTTGGTAAGAAGAGATTCTAACTCATTGTAATACTCACCAACTGACTTGGAACCTTGTGTGAGTCCTTGTAACTTATTTTGTAAGTCACGCTTGTAGTAAGAAGGAATAATTCTCTCCCTCATTACTCGCTTCATTTCCGGCCAAGTGTTGATGGCGCTTATACCGGTTCTCTCCTTGGTCATCTTCTCCCACCAACTTACGGCATAGCCATCAAACTCCATGGCCGCAAGCTTAACTTTCTTAGGATCGGAATATTGGTGGCAATTGAATATCCGTTGAATCTTGCCTTCCCATTTGATGTACTCATCCGGATTAGTCGTTCCTTCAAAAATGGGGATTTGAACCTTAATGCTTTTAAGGTTATCATCAATCCGATCTCTTGGTTCTCTAGCTCGGTTGACTTATTCATCATATCCATGTTGAGGATCCTCGTACATGTCTTCTTCTAGGGTCCTTTGGAAATGTTGGGGTGGTGCTCTCGGGTGATAGTTGCTGACATGTGTGGAGGTGGTTGCCACGACCCCGTGGTGGCCTAATGGCATAGTGTTCCCATAGGTTGGAAAGTTGCAATTTTGAGTTGGTTGCACAAAGGACATTGGTGATTCATTGAAGCCACGAGGTTGATAATAGGGTGGAACCACGGCCCCGTGGTGGCCTAGTGGTGTCGTGCCTCTGGGTTGAGGAATGCCACTATTTTGAAGTGGAACTTTGGCCTTGTTTGGACCGAGCAAATGCCATTGACCTTTGAACCCTTGGTCACGGAGGTCCCTTAGCGCATTCATAGTTTCATTGGGAATGGGAATGTTTAGTGTGGCTCCATGTACTCGGGTACTTGTGCTAGCAATGTTGTGTAAGCCTCCGTCGGCCACACTCTTTGACTTGCGTTTTCCGTCTTCGGAGTTAGTTTCACAATGGCCATCCTTTTGGTCTGGTTTGTGTATTGCTGGAGCTTGCAAAGCAGTAGGGGGGTTGGGGAAACCTTAATCGAGTTGTTTCGTCCAATTGTACTATGCGAGCATTAGCTTGGTCTAGGGCTAAGATTTAATTCGAATCTCAAGAATATTAAAGAAGGAAAATTGTTACACACAGATGGAAGTATATGCCTGCAAAATTTCAGAATTTTTTGGGCAGGGAAACATACTTAAATTGGACAGACACGAAGATGAACTCAGACTGGACTGGAACAAAGAGCAACTCAAGAGCGGCTAGAGCTCCGCTACCACTTGCTAAGCTCCGGCTTCCAAAGAGAAGAAATCGAGCTTAGAAATTCTTGGAGGATCTAGATAAGAGCTGCAAACACAAGAAAAGGACAAGATAGATGGATATAAGGAAGGAGTTAGGTAGCGGAAAAGAACATGTAAAGAATTGGAGATTGGAGAACTTGAAAGCGAAGGTGGCGAAGCCAACCATGTGCTTGGAATTGAAGTGCTGAATGTAAATACTGGAATTGAAGTACAAAATTGAAGTGCTGGAATGTAAAGCGTAGGTAGCTATGCCAACCGTGTGCTTGAAAGTAAATGACAGAAATTTAGATTGCGGAAATGTAAATAACTTGAATTGAATTGACTGAAATTTAGATTGGAGATTGGAGATTAGAGATTGGAGATTAGAGAATGGAGATTGGAGATTGAATTGGAGATTGGAAATTGAATTGGAGATTGGAAGATTGAAAGCTTGAATTAACTTAACTTGAAATTGAAATTACAATACTGAAATGAACAAGCAATAAGCTTGGCATTTTCATGTTTGATCAAAGTCTTCCATTTGGAATGAAATGAGCTAGCTATTTATAGAAAAATTACATAAGTGAGCGATTGCTATAGTAATTTCGTTGCTACAATTCCTCCATCCGCTATAGTACTCCGTATATAGTAACTTCCTATATATTTTGGATCTTCGATGGTTTCGCACCTACTTCTCGACCTCCGACATGATGTATGATCATCATCAAGGTCTTGTTGTGTTTAGGCGTCTCCTTGCCTATCTCTTCCTCGATCCATAATGTGAGCTTCTTGTCATGCTCATTGTGATAGGTATTTTCCGTGTGTCGTCGTTGATGTCTAATGTATATGCGTCCATGATCGTATCAATATCATATGGTAGTGGAGCATTTGGCCATCCTCTAGGTTGGTAATCTTGTGTTTTTATTCTTTTCCATGGTATAAACCATCTTCTCTTCCATCGGTTTTCATTTTGGAACATTTGGTAAATTTTTGGTTTTGATCAAATTTTTCATCATCTAGTGATTTGATCTTGTTTGAGCACAAAATTTCTTGAAAATAGTGTTTGCGTTCATCTTCCATCTTTAAATCTTCATCTCTTTCACCTCCAATCGTTCATGTGTTCGTCATGACCTTCAAACCTTCATACATGTGCATGGGCAAGTTGACAAGTGTGTAGTGGTCCAACTTTGTTTGCTTGTGTAGTTGTCTTGCATTACCTACAAGCCTCCAAAATCGTCCATATCCTTACATTCTCCAACTAGTATTTCTTTTAGCATATACCTAGGATATCCCTTAGATATTTGAGGCAAACCTGTTCAGCACTCTCTTGTGATACTAGCACGGCCACTCATTGCTACCTCACTAGGAGCAAGGGCGCGATTGATACGATCCTAGTTGCGTAACGAGTACTTTCTGATCTAGTTCAAAGGATTGGATTTTTGAATGCGGAATAAAATAACTCTCTTAAGTGCTTAACCCTCCTAGCAACCTGTGCTAAGCAACCTAAGCTAAACGATTGAGGTTCTTGACTCGGATCCCTAACCCTGTATTCAACTTGTGAATACCAACCTAGGATGAAACGAAACAATAGGGGTTTGAACTCTCGGTCTTTTACTTGCAAATCGACTTAAGCGTTCGGACTTAAGAAGCAACAAGGTTCATACGTGAACAATTGAGAAAATCCTCTCTATTTTAATTGATTGAAAATAACGTAACTGATAATGAAAAAGGTGGCTCCTTTAAATAGGAGAAACCCTAAATCCTTACAATAGGAAACCTTCTCCTAATAGAACTTCTAATTAATTAATTAAAATAAATCCAAACTAATTTACTTAATTAATAAAATAGCTAATTAAAATAGAAATCTGAAAGTTTCCATCTTTGACGCAAAAACTGGCAGTCTCGGAAGTCATTACTTCGCGACAGGGCGTCATTACTTCGTGACAGATGACAACCTTCTATTTTTGGTGTCATCACGCCGAGAATGGGCGTCATCACACAGAGACCCATCTGTCAAGTTGTAGTTGCTTCTGTTTTGCGCTCTTTAGTTACTAAACATGTGTCTAAATGGACTGATCATTTACCTTTCATGGAGTTTGCCTATAATCGTTCAATCCATTCTACTACAAATTGTTCACCTTTTGAAGTAGTTTATGGTTTTAATCCGATTACTCCTATGGATTTGACCCCTTTGCCTTTGAGTGATGTTTTTAACTTAGATGGACACCAGAGGGGAGAATACATCAAGAAGATACATGAGAAGGCTAAGGCAAACATTGAGCGCACAAATGAGCGCCTAGTGCGCAAGCACAATGAAGGCCGCAAGACCGCGTCCTTTCAAGTTGGCGATTGGGTGTGGCTGCACCTAAGACGTGAGAGATTTCCAGAGAAGAGGAAAGGAAAACTAGCTCCATGGGGAGATGGCCCGTTTCAGTTTGTTGAGAAGATCAACAACAACGCTTACCGCCTCGACCTTCCAAGTGAGTATGGTTCGATTCATGAAACCTTTAATATTTCTGACTTACGATTGTTTGATGCAGGTGATGAGGATGTTGCTGATATGGATTCGATGGCGAATCCTTCTCAAGGTAGAGGGGATGATACGATCCCAGTCGGAGCCAACCCTAGTGACGCACCCATAGGCGCAACCACTCGTTCCAAGGCCCGAGTCTTGGAGGATGCAGCCGCGAGCCTCCCATTGCCGCCCACGGGCCCGATGACTCGTGCCAGGGCCCGAGCCCTACAAGTGAGGCTCAGTAGCCTCATCCATATGGAACTAAAGGCAGAGACAGGCTCGGAGGAAGCCAACCTGCGCGCGCCCCAGCCGCGCCTTGTAACCCTAATCCGCACCGCGTCCGCGCCTACAGATCGGCTACACATGGCCACCTCGGACCTTTAGGTCCACTAGCGCCCTTTTCCTATTTTTGACCAGGCCATGATCATTTATAATACAAGAGAGGAGTCCAGGCCAAAAATCAGGAGAAATGCCCGAAGGATTTGGGACAGGCCCAAATCACAAGCCTGCATTGGACAGCGAAAGACACTGTCGAGCCTTTTGAAGATTGGAGAATATTTCCTCGCACAATAACCAGCCCAGAACTTCATCTATGTGTTAGGAAGTGTCCCTCCAAATTTCAGTGGGAACGCTCGAGGGAATAAGGAAAACGCCTTGTTTCCTTAAAACGTGATTCGGCAGACCCGCAAGCAAAGCCACTTGGGCCTTTTGACCTAAAATGGCGGCGCCTGCACTTCTATCTTATTTAGTAGATTTTATTTATGTTATTTTAGGGTTTTAGAACTTATTTGGAAGGGTGGCTTGTTGCCATTTTCGTTTAAGTCATTATTTAGAAACTAAACTAGTTTCCATTTTTGGAATTAGGGTTTAGCGCTTCTTTAAAAAGGAGCCGCCCATGTTATTTTTCGGCAGACTATTTTGATAATTGAAAGCTGATTGCTTTGGATCTTTATCCACTTGTTCTTGATGAACCTTGCATCTAATTGAGTTTTGTGCATTCGATTAGTTTGTTAAGTAAAACCTGAAAGCACTATCTATTGAGTCTTTCGTCTTTGAATTGCCAAGAGCACCCAGTCTTGGAGATTCATCGGTTTGACCCAAGAACCTCAAGGGATTCGGCGTGAAGTGCCAAGAGCACCCAGTCTTGGAGTTTCACGATTTTTTTCGAGTTAATTTCCGCATTAAAATCCACGTCGTCGGACAACGATCTAAGGAGAGCGTTCTAGCCTACAAGGAACGCATCAGTTGGTAGCAGAGCTCAGCTGTCCCGACTTGGTAAACCTATCCCTTTAATTATTGCATTTGCTTTGTTAGAATTGGTATTCCTTCATTCGCTTCTACACCAATTCTCTTGCGTACTGTGTGTTAGTTGTCTTGTGTCAATTGGTGTCTTGTGTGTGCGATTAGTGTGCAAATGATCTCAACGATTCGTAGGTCTTTACTATTGTCAAAAAAAAAAAAAAGTCCCCCAAAGTGTCTTAGTTAATTTGTGTTTTCAGTTGGATTGAATTTCAAAAAAAAAAAAAAAAAAGTGAAACAATTTCGTCAAAAACAGAACAGGGGCGAAATCAGTACCATTCAAAAAAAAAAAGGGGAACTTCAGAATCAAATACTAGAGTAAATTTGTGACTCATAGCAAAAAGAATCATTGGATTTCGAATTGGGAATCAAAAGTTGTGGCAAAAACAAGTTTCAAAACCCTAATCGCATGCCATTAGCTTTTTTGAGTTTGTAAACTGACTCAATCTGTTTATTTTGAGATTTTCCTTGATTTCATTGCTGCTGTGCCTTTCTACTCTGTGGTATACTTGATTGGTTGATTGATCTTTGCAATTGATTCGAGTATATTACCTCAAAATTTCTTTCTACACTAGTTTTCTTTGTGTCTCTTTGGAAGCTTTTTCTTGAAAATTCTTCGAGTCGGTTCATCTTGAATTAAGGATCTGGACAATTTGCTTTGAGAGATTCTGTGAGATTAATAGTGAGACAAACACGAGAGTAAACACGTGAGGGAGTGTTAGTTTTAGGCAATTTTACGCTTGGAAAATTTTCTGTTTTGAATTTCAGGATGTCAGGAAATCCGGAAAAGGAGGCTACGGTTGTGAACGATGTAGCCAAGGCACTGCAAGACATAGCAGCCCAGCTCCAGGATATGAAAGCTTGGAGGCAGCAGGTTGAGGCTAGGGAACGTGAGGATGTTGTTCCACAAACACCCGGGGCACACTTTGTGCAACACCTAAACCCTAGAGTGAATCGAGAGGCCTATGCACCTGCACCGAGCGACGACCAGCGCAGTGAGTCTGAGTTAGATGGTTCTGAAAATGAGTATGAGGAGGATCCACACATGGCGGGACCGAGGGGGTTCCAAATGCGCCGAGGAGGTGCGCATGGGCGCGGCAGACACGCCTTTGGTAGGCGAGACCGTAACTTTGAACAACCACGTCGCGAGGAGTACGAGCGAGTTGACAATCACCTTGGGAGTGTCAAGCTCAAGGTTCCACCTTTTGAAGGAAAAGATGTCCCCGAGGCATACTTGACTTGGGAATGAAAGATGGAAGCGATTTTTAGGTGTCACCACTACACGGATGAAAAGAAAATAAGGTTAGCTTCCGTGGAGTTTTTTGGATATGCTGCCCATTGGTGGGAGCAAGTGAATGAGGATGTGAGAGGACCCGTAACTAATTGGGAGAATATCAAATATGTAATGAAGAGGAGGTTTGTTCCACCGTACTATCACAAGGACCAACTTCAGCGTTTACAAAAGCTTACCCAAGGGTCCAAGACCGTGAACGACTATCACAACGAGTTGGAAGTTCTTTTGGCTAGGGTTAATGTGATAGAGGATGAGGATTCGAAGATGTCTAGGTTCATGAGTGGGCTGAATCCAGAGATAGCTAACGCCTTAGAGTTGTGCCAATATAGGACTTTGGAGGAGATGCCAATATAGGACTTTGGAGGAGATGCTTCACATGGCCGTGAAGATTGAGAGGCAACGCAAGGCTAAGGCAGCCTATTCTAAGCCGTCTACTTTTGTGTCTCGGACTTCCACTTGGAACAACCCCTTACACCTAAGCAAGTTCTTGAGGACCAGCTCTGGTTGGAGAAGTCCTATGCTGAATTTGAGACCTCACGGTTTCTAGACAAAAGAATTGATGAAAACAGCCCCCGTGAAAAAAGTGAGCACGGGTTTGAAAGAAAAGAAAAGAATGAAAACAGCCCCCGTGAAAAAAGTAAGCACGGGTTAAAAACAGAAAATAAAGAGCCTGAAAAAGAAAAGAAAAGGCAAGAAAAAGAAAAGAAAGTAAACTTGTATGCGAAAGCAAAAGATTTACACCGAGCGCTTATTTTACAAAAATAGTTTTGTAGCGAGAATCGCCCTTTGCTTTTACTTCGCTTTAAATCTTTTTGTTTGAGCACTACTAACCTTGATCCTTTAGCTTCTGTGCCTTCTTCTATCTTGGCTGTTTTGTAGGAGTTCAAAGATGTAACACCCGAAGTGATGCCGCCCGGTTTGCCTCCAATCCGCGGCATAGAGCACCAAATCGATTTTGTGCCGGGTTCGACTATCCCAAACAGACCAGCCTATAGGAGCAACCCCGAAGAGACTAAGGAACTCCAGAGGCAAGTAGATGACCTCCTTATCAAGGGATATGTCCGAGAAAGCTTGTCCTCATGCGTCGTTCCAGTGATTCTAGTGCCAAAGAAGGATGGAACTTGGCGAATGTGTGTTGACTGTCGAGCTGTCAACAAACTTACGGTGAAGTATCGTCACCCCATACCTCGCTTAGATGATATGCTAGATGAGCTTAGTGGTAGTGTAATTTTTTTGAAAATTGATCTAATGAGCGGTTATCATCAAATTAGAATGAAAGAGGGTGATGAATGAAAAACGGCATTTAAAACAAAGTATGGTTTGTGTGAATGGTTAGTGATGCCGTTTGGATTGACTAATGCCCCAAGCACCGTCATGAGACTTATGAACCATGTTCTTAGGCTTTTTATAGGAAAATTTATTGTTGTATACTTTGATGACATCTTAGTTTATAGCAAATCTTTACATGAGCATGTTGCGCATCTTAAAGAGATTTTTTTAACCTTGCGCGAAGAGAAGCTTTATGCTAAGCTCTCCAAGTGCTCTTTTGCTTTAGAACAGGTTGACTTCTTAGGGTTTCTTGTGGGCAAGGACGGTGTGAAGGTGGATGAAGCGAAGGTGCAAGCAATCAAGGAGTGACCTACGCCAAAAATAGCAAGTGACATCCGCTTCCTTTTATCGTCGTTTCATTCGTGATTTTAGTACTCTTGCTGCCCCACTTAATGACCTAACTAAGAAACATGTTGATTTCAGGTGGGAGGAACCTCAAGAGGCCGCATTCCAAGCGTTGAAGGACAAGCTGTCCAACGCACCCGTGTTAGCCCCACCCGACTTTGACAAGCCGTTTGAGTTGGAGTGCGACGCGAGTGGAATCGGCATAGGTGCTGTTTTGATGCAATAGAAGAAGCCCATAACCTTCTTTAGTGAGAAGCTGAAGGATGCCCAGCTACGTTATCCGACATATGACAAAGAGCTTTATGCGCTAGTTAGGGCATTCGAGGTTTGGCAACACTACTTGATGTCGAGGGAATTTGTGGTGCACACCGACCACTTGAGCCTCAAATACCTAAAGGGACAAGGGAAGTTGAATAGGAGACATGCCGTGTGGCTGGAGTTCTTGGAAGCTTTCCCTTATCACATCAAGTACAAGGAAGGAAAAGACAATGTTGTAGCCGACGCATTGTCCAGGAGGTATGCCTTGATCTCTTTGTTAAGTGTCAATTTTTTAGGGTTTTCTCAAATAATTCCACTCTACCCTACTGATTTGGATTTTGGTGAGATCTATAAGACTTGTGATTCCATGGCTGATGTGAAATTTTATAGATAACTATCTGTTTCGGCGCAAGCGCCTTTGCATTCCTAAGTGTTCTTTGCGTGAATTACTTGTGCATGAATCACATAGTGGTGGATTGATGGGCCACTTAGGCATTAATAAAACCTATGACATGCTAAAATCACACTTTTATTGGCCTAAGATGAGACATGATGTTGTGCGTGTGATTGCTAGATGTGTAGTTTGCCAAAGGGTAAAATCTCGGTTAGCTAGTCATAGTGAGTTTATGCCACTGCCCGTACCTTCCCAACGTTGGACCGATCTATCCATGGACTTCATTGCAGGTTTACCTAAATCTTGGGATGGTAAGGATGGTATATTTGTTGTTGTGGATCGGTTTTCCAAAATGGCGCACTTTTTGCCTTGTAAAAATACTAATGATGCGTCTCAGGTTGCTAATATATTCTTTAGAGAGGTAGTCCACCTCCATGGAATGCCTATTAGTATCGTTAGTGACCATGATGGAAGATTTTTGAGCCACTTTTGGCGAGTGTTGTGGAGTCGCCTTGGAACTAAATTGCTGTATTCGACTTCTTGTCACCCTCAAACCGACGGCCAAACTGAGGTAGTTAACCGTAGTGTGGGGTCTCTTTTACGCTCTTTAGTTACCAAGCATGTTTCTAAATGGACTGATCATTTGCCTTTCATGGAGTTTGCTTATAATCGTTCAATCCATTCTACTACAAATTGTTCACCTTTTGAAGTAGTTTATGGTTTTAATCCGATTACTCCTATGGATTTGACCCCTTTGCCTTTGAGTGATGTTTTTAACTTAGATGGACACCAGAGGGCAGAACACATCAAGAAGATACATGAGAAGGCTAAGGCGAACATTGAGCGCACAAATGAGCGCCTAGTGCGCAAGCACAATGAAGGCCGCAAGACCGCGTCCTTTCAAGTTGGCGATTGGGTGTGGCTGCACCTAAGACGTGAGAGATTTCCAGAGAAGAGGAAAGGAAAATTAGCTCCATGGGGAGATGGCCCGTTTCAGTTTGTTGAGAAGATCAACAACAACGCTTACCGCCTCGACCTTCCAAGTGAGTATGGTTCGATTCATGGAACCTATAATATTTCTGACTTACGATTGTTTGATGCAGGTGATGAGGATGTTGCTGATCTGGATTCGAGGGCGAATCCTTCTCAAGGTGGAGGGGATGATACGATCCCAGCCGGAGCCAACCCTAGTGATGCACCCACAGGCGCAACCACTCGCGCCAAGGCCCGAGCCTTGGAGGATGCAGCCGCGAGCCTCCCATTGCCGCCCACGGGCCCGATCACTCGTGCCAGGGCCCGAGCCCTACAAGTGAGGCTCAGTAGCCTCATCTATATGGAACTGAAGGCAGAGACAGCCTCGGCGGAAGCCAACCTGCGCGCGCCCTAGCCGCGCCTTGTAACCCTAATCCGCACCGCGTCCGCGCCTACGGATAGGCTACACATGGCCACCTCAGACCTTTAGGTCCACCAGTTCCCTTTTCCTATTTTTGACTAGTCCATGATCATTTATAATACAAGAGAGGAGTCCAGGCCAAAAATCAGGAGAAACGCCCGAAGGATTTGGGACAGGCCCAAATCACAAGCCCGCATTGGATAGTGAAAGCCACTGTTGAGCCTTTTGAAGATTAGAGCATATTTCCTCGCACAATAATCAGCCCAGAACTTCATCTATGTGCTAGGAAGTTTCCCTCTAAATTTCAATGGGAACGCTCGAGGGAATAAGTAAAACGCCTTGTTTCCTTAAAACGTGATTCGGTGGACCCGCAAGCAAAGCCACTAGGGCCTTTTGACCTAAAACGGCGGGGCCTGCACTTCTATCCTATTTAGTAGACTTTATTTATGTTATTTTAGGGTTTCAAAACTTATTTGGAAGGGTGGCTTGTTGCCAATTTCGTTTAAGTCATTATTTAGAAACTAAACTAGTTTCCATTTTTGGAATTAGGGTTTAGTGCTTCTTTAAAAAGGAGCCGCCCATGTTATTTTTCGGCAGACTATTTTGATAATTGAAAGCTGATTGCTTTGGATCTTTATCCACTTGTTCTTGATGAACCTTGCATCTAATTGAGTTTTGTGCATTCGATTAGTTTGTCAAGTAAAACCTAACAGCACTATCTATTTAGTCTTTCGTCTTTGAATTGCCAAGAGCACCCAGTCTTGGAGATTCATCGGTTTGACCCAAGAACCTCAAGGGATTTGGCGTGAAGTGCCAAGAGTACCCAGTCTTGGAGTTTCACGATTTTCTTCGAGTTAATTTCCGCATTGAAATCCACGCCGTCGGACAACGATCTACGACTGGAGGAGGATCTGAGGCAATCTTATTGTGAGATCTATAAGACTTGTGATTCCATGGCTGATGTAAAATTTTATACGCATGAAAACTATCTGTTTCGGCGCAAGCGCCTTTGCATTCCTAAGTGTTCTTTGCGTGAATTACTTGTGCATGAATCACATAGTGGTGGATTGATGGGCCACTTTGGCATTAATAAAACCTATGACATGCTGAAATCACACTTTTATTAGCCTAAAATGAGACGTGATGTTGTGCGTGTGATTGCTAGATGTGTAGTTTGCCAAAGGGCAAAATCTCGGTTAGCTAGTCATGGTGAGTTTATGCCGCTGCCCGTACCTTCCCAACCTTGGACCGATCTGTCCATGGACTTCATTGTAGGTTTACCTAAATCTTGGGATGGTAAGGATGGTATATTTGTTGTTGTGGATCGATTTTCCAAAATGGCGCACTTTTTGCCTTGTAAAAATACTAGTGATGCGTCTCAGGTTGCTACTATATTCTTTAGAGAGGTAGTCCGCCTCCATGGTATGCCTATTAGTATTGTTAGTGACCGTGATGGAAGATTTTTGAGCCACTTTTGGCGAGTGTTGTGGTGTCACCTTGGAACTAAATTGCTGTATTCGACTTCTTGTCACCCTCAAACCGACGGCCAAACTGAGGTCGTTAACCGTACTGTAGGGTCTCTTTTACGCTCTTTAGTTACCAAACATGTTTCTAAATGGACTGATCATTTGCCTTTCATGGAGTTTGCTTATAATCATTCAATCCATTCTACTACAAATTGTTCACCTTTTGAAGTAGTTTATGGCTTTAATCCGCTAACTCCCAAGGATTTGACCCCTTTGCCTTTAAGTGATGTTTCGATCCCAGCCGGAGCCAACCCTAGTGACGCACCCACAGGCGCAACCACCCGCGCCAAGGCTCGATCATTGCCTTGGAGGATGCAGCCGCGAGCCTCCCATTGCCGCCCACGGGCCCGATTACTCGTGCCAGGGCCCGAGCCCTACAAGTGAGGCTCAGTAGCCTCATCCACATGGAACTGAAGGCAGAGACAGCCTCAGAGGAAGTCAACCTGCGCGCCCCCCGGCTGCGCCTTGTAACCCTAATCCGCACCACGTCCGCGCCTATGGATGGGCTACACATGGCCAACTCGGACCTTTAGGTCCACCAGCGCCCTTTTCCTATTTTTGACCAGGTCATGACCATTTATAATACAATAGAGGAGTCCAGGCCAAAAATGAGGAGAAACGCCCGAAGGATTTGGGACAGGCCCAAATCACAAGCCCGCATTGGACAGCGAAAGCCACTGCCGAGCCTTTTGAATATGGGAGCATATTTCCTCGTACAATATTCAGCTCAAAACTTCATCTCTGTGTTAGGAAGTTTTCCTCCAAATTTCAGTGGGAACGCTCGAGGGAATAAGGAAAACGCCTTGTTTCCTTAAAACGTGATTCGGCGGACCCGCAAGCAAAGCCAGTTGGGCCTTTTGACCTAAACGGCAGCGCCTGCACTTCTATCCTATTTTGTAGACTTTATTTATGTTATTTTAGGTTTTAGAACTTATTTGGAAGGGTGGCTTGTTGCCATTTTCGTTTAAGTCATTATTTAGAAACTAAACTAGTTTCCATTTTTGGAATTAGGGTTTGGTGCTTCTTTAAAAAGGTGCCGCCCATGTTATTTTTAAGGGAGACTATTTTGATAATTGAAAGCAGATTGCTTTGGATCTTAATCCACTCGTTCTTGATGAACCTTGCAACTAATTGAGTTTCGTGCATTCGATTAGCTTGCCAAGTAAAACTTGAAAGCACTATCTATTGAGTCATTCGTCTTTGGAGTGCCGTTGACACCTTACCGCGGAGATTCATCAGTTTGACACAAGATCCTCAAGGGATTCAGCGTGGAGCTCAGCTGTCCCGACTTGGTAAATTTATCCCATTTATTATTACGTTTTCTTTGTTAGAATTGGTATTCCTTTATTCTCTTCTACACCAATTCTCTTGCGTGCTGTGTGTTAGTTGTCTTGTGTCAATTCGTGTCTTGTGTGTGCGATTAGTGTGCAAATCATTTCTACGATTTCTAGGTCTTTACTATTGTCAAAAAAAAAACAAAGTCCCCCAAAGTGTCTTAGTTAATTTGTGTTTTCAGTTGCATTGAATTTCAAAAAAAAAAAAAAAAAGTGAAGCAATTTCGTCAAAAAACGAACAGGGGCGAAATCAGTACCCTTCAAAAAAAAAAGAGAAGAACTTCAGAATCAAATACTAGAGTGAATTTGTGACTCATAGCAAAAAGAATCATTGGATTTCGAATTGGGAATCAAAAGTTGTGGCAAAAACAAGTTTCAAAACCCTAATCGCATGCCATTAGCGTTTTTGAGTTGTCAATTGACTCAATCTGTGTATTTTGAGCTTTTCTTTGATTCCAAGACTACTGTGCCTTCCTACTCTGTAGTACACTTGATTGATTGATTGATCTTTGCAATTGAATCGAGTATACTACCTCAAAATTTTCTTTCTACACTAGTTTCCTTTGTGTGTCTCTTTGGAAGCTTTTCTTGAAATTTCTTCGAGTCAGGTTCATCTTGGACGACTGGAGGAGGATCTGAGGCAATCTTATTGTGAGATCTATAAGACTTGTGATTCCATGGCTGATGTAAAATTTTATACGCATGAAAACTATCTGTTTCGGCACAAGCGCCTTTGCATTCCTAAGTGTTCTTTGCGTGAATTACTTGTGCATGAATCACATAGTGGTGGATTGATGGGCCACTTTGGCATTAATCAAACCTATGACATGCTGAAATCAAACTTTTATTGGCCTAAAATGAGACGTGATGTTGTGCGTGTGATTGCTAGATGTGTAGTTTGCCAAAGGGCAAAATCTCAGTTAGCTAGTCATGGTGAGTTTATGCCGCTGTCCGTACCTTCCCAACCTTGGACCGATCTGTCCATGGACTTCATTGTAGGTTTACCTAAATCTTGGGATGGTAAGGATGGTATATTTGTTGTTGTGGATCGATTTTCCAAAAGGGCGCACTTTTTGCCTTGTAAAAATACTAGTGATGCGTCTTAGGTTGCTACTATATTCTTTAGAGAGGTAGTCCGCCTCCATGGTATGCCTATTAGTATTGTTAGTGACCGTGATGGAAGATTTTTGAGCCACTTTTGGCGAGTGTTGTGGAGTAGCCTTGGGACTAAATTGCTGTATTCGACTTCTTGTCACCCTCAAACCGACGGCCAAACTGAGGTCGTTAACCGTACTGTAGGGTCTCTTTTACGCTCTTTAGTTACCAAACATGTTTCTAAATGGACTGATCATTTGCCTTTCATGGAGTTTGCTTATAATCGTTCAATCCATTCTACTACAAATTGTTCACCTTTTGAAGTAGTTTATGGCTTTAATCCGCTAACTCCCATGGATTTGACCCCTTTGCCTTTGAGTGATGTTTCTAACTTAGATGGACATCAGCGGGCAGAACACATCAAACAGATACATGAGAAGGCTAAGGCAAACATTGAGCGCACTAATGAGCGCCTAGTGCGCAAGCACAATGAAGGCTGCAAGACCGCGTCCTTTCAAGTTGGCGATTGGGTGTGGCTGTACCTAAAACGTGAGAGATTTCCAGAGAAGAGGAAAGGAAAATTATCCCCACAGGGAGATGGCCCGTTTTAGATTGTTGAGAAGATCAACAACAACGCCTACCGCCTCGACCTTCCAAGTGAGTATGGTTCGATTCATGGAACCTTTAATATTTCTGACTTACGGTTGTGTTGATGCAGGTGATAAGGATGTTGCTGATTTGGATTAGGGCGAATCCTTCTCGAGATGGAGGGGATGATACGATCCCAGCCGGAGACAACCCTAGTGACGCACCCACAGGCGCAACCACCCGCGCCAAGGCCCAGCCTTGGAGGATGCAGGCGCGAGCCTCCCATTGCCGCCCACGGGCCCGATCACTCGTGCCAGGGCTCGAGCCCTACAAGTGAGGCTCAGTAGCCTCATCCACATGGAACTGAAGGCAGAGACAGCCTCGGAGGAAGTCAACCTACGCGCGCCCCGGTTGCGCCTTGGAACCCTAATCCGCACCGCGTCCGCGCCTACGGGTGGGCTACACATGGCCACCTCGGACCTTTAGGTCCACCAGCGCCCTTTTTCTATTTTTGACCAGGTCAACAAGTGGAATAGAAGGCAATATCAAGGAATCAAAGAAGAGCTCAATTTGACTCGAAAGGACTCAAATAAAAGCAATTTCCAATTCTGATTTCAAAACACAATTGTCCTTCAACTCCAATTCGTCTCAATGATAAATCTGATTTTTGTAGCAAGTATTCTCTGAATCTCAATTTTCTCTCTGCTCTTGCTATTCCTCAAGTACTGATATCCTTTTTTTTTTTTTTTTTTTGTATTTGATCTAATGCAACCTTCTCTTGATTCTTTTGAAGTTGCTGTTTTGTCTTTTTTTTTTTTTTTGTAACAGCAAAAACACAGTTTAGTAAAACAGGTGTAGTTTTTGACTCCGGTACCCGAATCACTTGATTCTTTTTGATTCGGAACCCTAACAAGTGCAGCTTTTCAACGAGACCTTTCTTACCAAAAACGGACTTCAATAGCTATGTATATAAATACAATTTCGACTTGACAGAAAAATTGCACATATACGAACCAAGCACAGCAACGAAATCGGTTTTGAAAGGAGTAGAAGAAAATACCGATTTCAGCAATGAAAACTCGAAAACAATTAAGATACTTACCAATCTTTGAGCGCCTTAAGCTCCGCTACCAACTGATACGATCCTAGTTGCTTAGGATGCGTAGCACCAAATCTGATCGTTGTTCAAAGAAGGATTTCAATGCGGAATGAATAACTTGACTCGTGCGAACGTAGACTACCTCGCCAACTGAATGCTAAGAGTTCTAGTCGATTTCACGTCAAGGATCTTGTATCAGATTCTTAGGACTACTCCCAACGATTGTGAGAATCGCACTAAGACAAACGAAACAATAATACAATATCAGAATTTACTTGTATACGACTTAAGTATTGCGGACTCAAGAAGAACAAGTGTTCAGCACTTGAACAAGGGGCAGAGATTGAAGAGAGAAGTCTCAAATTTATCAAATAACAGCCACTGAAATAAGGAGGTCAGCCGCTCCTTATATAATGTTTACAAGCAAAACCTAATTGGAACCAAAATAGAAGTTCTAAAATAAGGTAACTAACTTAATTAAGCAATCAGCTAAATTGTCTAATTAATTAATTAAGGAAAGCAAATAAAAGGCAAGTTTATTGTCTCCAAAATCAGACAAGGGAACACCAGCTCACTTTAGGACCAGCCGCTGCTTCTCGGACACAAAACCCTAGCGCGCGCGGACAAGGAATCCTTGCGCCGCTAGGACTCTCGCCTCCCGCACCCCAAACTAGGGTTTAACCTATCTCCTAAACGCCTCGGGCGTATTTGCTGATTTTTGGACACACACTCCCTGACATGATGTAGTACATGTCGAACTCAAAAGATGGGCAGAATCGCTCCATCTACGCGTCGTTCTGATGCTAGGCAGAATCACCGTCACACACGGTGAAGGTGAGGAGATTCACCATGCGTGGTGTCTTCTCTCGAAGTGCAGCGTCCTCACTTGTCATCTCACACTCCATCTCCTTGTGAATGAGAGATGACAATTTGTCTTGAAGCTTTCTAGCTCGCGCACGCGTCATAGGACCAGCCGGTGGTAAGGGCACATCGATGCGTGTGTTTGCATCATTCCCTCCCTCTTCAAAAGGATTCGTCCTCGAATCCGAATCAGCAACACCATCAAGTCCATACTCGTCACCTACATCAAACAAGGCTAAGTCAGAGACGTTGAAAGTAGAGCTAATGGAACCATACTCACTAGGCAACGCCAGCTTGTAAGCATTGTTGTTGATCTTCTCAGTAATCTGAAATGGTCCATCGCCTCTTGGAGAGAGTTTGCCACGACATTGGGCTGGAAAATGCTCCTTGCGCATGTGCAGCCACACCCAATCTCCGATATTGAACGACACCAACTTCCTCCCTTCGTTTCGCTTATGCGCCAGCTTCTCATTCATGCGCTCAATGTTTTGTTTCACCTTGGCATGTAATTGCTTCACTAAATCAGCCTTCTGTGCGCCATCTAAACTTACCACACCACTCAAAGGTAGAGGGGTTAAATCCAATACAGTCCTAGGATTAAATCCATAAACAAGCTCAAATGGTGAGTAATGAGTAGTGGAATGAACAGCACGGTTGTAAGCAAATTCAATGAATGGCAAATGATCAACCCAAGTCGAAACATGCTTACGAACTAAGGTGCGTAAAAGTGAACCAAGTGTACGGTTAACCACTTCGGTTTGCCCATCTGTTTGTGGGTGAAATATAACAATTTGGTACCAAGTTTCTTCCATAAAACACACTAAAAATGACTAAGAAACTTGGTATCCCGATCACTTACAATAGACAAGGGGACTCCATATAAACGAACGACCTCACGGAAGAATAAATCAGCAACTTGAGTAGCATCATAAGTAGTTGAACACGGAATAAAGTGAGACATCTTCGAAAATCTATCCACTACAACAAAGACACTATCCTTCCCATTTTTGGACCGAGGCAGCCCCACAACAAAGTCCATGGATAAGTCGGTCCAAGGATGGGAGGGTACGGGTAGAGGAATGTACTCACCATGACCAGCAAACTTAGATTTGGCTCTACGACACGTTAAACACCTAGCAACAATGCGCATGACATCGCGCTTCATGTGAGGCCAATAAAAGTGATCATGCAATACATCTAGAGTTTTAGTCACGCCAAAATGACCCATCAGACAGCCACTATGGGCTTCATGCACAAGCAAATCACGTAGAGAGCAATGAGGAATACACAACCGTTTACCTTTAAACAAGTATCCCTCATGCGTATAGAATTTAGAACCAGAAATTGAAACACCATGCTTATATATATCACCAAAATCAGAATCAAGAGCATAGAGTGCAATAATGTGTGAAAAGCTAAGTAGTTTAGCGTTAAGAGAAGTGATTAATGTGTACCTTCGCGATAATGCATCAGCGACGATATTCTCTTTACCTTGCTTATATTGAATGTGGTAGGGAAAGGCTTCAATGTACTCCATCCAAGCAGCATGGCGATGATTGAGCTTACCTTGCCCCTTGAGATATTTCAGGCTCAAATGGTCAGTGTGGACTACGAACTCTCGCGGCATCAAGTAGTGCTGCCAAGTTTCCAATGCTCGAACAAGGGCATAGAACTCCTTGTCGTAGGTAGGGTAATTCAGTTGTGCGCCCTTGAGCTTCTCGCTAAAATAAGCGATTGGCCGTTTCTCTTGCATAAGGACAACCCCAATCCCCAAACCACTCGCATCACACTCAACCTCGAAAGCTTTGCTGAAATCGGGAAGAGCGAGCACCGGGGCAAAACACAAACGCTCCTTGAGCGTAGCAAACGCCGCCTCTTGCGGCTGCTCCCACTTGAAAACAATATTCTTTTTGGTTAGATCATTCAAAGGGACAGCGATGGTGCTGAAATCCTTGACGAAGTGCCTATAGAAGCTCGCCAATCCATGGAATGATCTAACATCACTCGCATTCTTCGGTGTTGGCCATTCCTGAATTGCGCGGATCTTCTCCTCATCCACTTTCACGCCATCTATACTCACAATAAAACCAAGAAAACCAACTTGTTCCATTGCAAAGGAACACTTACTAGGCTTAGCATACAGCTTCTGTTCACGAAGTGTTAAAAAGACTTCCTTAATATGCAAAACATGCTCATCAAGTGATTTGTTATAGATTAGTATATCATCAAAATACACTACAACAAATCTGCCAATAAAGTGCCTAAGTACATGGTTCATCAATCGCATGAATGTGCTAGGGGCATTAGTCAAACCAAAAGGCATAACCATCCATTCATATAACCCATACTTAGTTCTAAAAGCTGTTTTCCATTCATCACCTTCTTTCATACGAATCTGGTGGTAGCCACTCATCAAATCAATTTTCGAGAAAATAGTACTACCACTTAATTCATCTAACATGTCATCTAAACGAGGAATAGGATGTCTATACTTTACAGTGATCTTGTTGACTGCGCGGCAATCAACACACATGCGCCAGCTGCCATCTTTCTTTGGGACTAGGATCACTGGAACGGCGCATGGGGAAAGGCTTTCCCTCACGTATCCTCGCTCAAGTAGCTCGTCCACTTGCTGCTGAAGTTCTTTGGTCTCTTCGGGGTTGGTACGGTAGGCTGGACGGTGCAGAATTGCTGAACCTGGTGCGAAATCGATTTGGTGTTCAATGCCTCGAATAGGAGGTAATCCGGGAGGCATCTCCTCGGGTAGAACATCTCTAAACTCCTGCAAAAGAGAGGACAGAACACTAGGAACCGAATGTGAAGGGTTAGCGTTAGAAGTGTTCAAACAGAAGGAACGAAATCTGAGTAAAAGAAGAGGACGGCTTGCGCCAAAACCATTTTTCTGAAAAATCAGTGCTCTCCTCACGTCGCTCCCCTTGGCATATACACTCAAATTCTTTTTATTTGCCTCTTCTTTTCTCTCGATGCCACTCTCAGCACGCTTACTTTTTTCGTGCGAATGTTGACACTCACTCTCTGCATGCTTACTCTTTTCATGTGAATGTTTTTCTCGCTCACTCTCACCCTCTGCATGCTTACTCTTTTCATGCGAATGTTGAAGGCTCACACACTCATTTTTACTCTCTTTATTTGTCACGCTCAAACCTTCTTTTTCTCTCTCAATCTGTTTTGCAACTTCATACTCTGCCTAAGACTTAGCGAGCCACTCTTGGTCCTTTACCACGTCGGCTGGGGTCAAATCTGATCGTTGTTCAAAGAAGGATTTCAATGCGGAATGAATAACTTGACTCGTGCGAACGTAGACTACCTCGCCAACTGAATGCTAAGAGTTCTAGTCGATTTCACGTCAAGGATCTTGTATCAGATTCTTAGGACTACTCCCAACGATTGTGAGAATCGCACTAAGACAAACGAAACAATAATACAATATCAGAATTTACTTGTATACGACTTAAGTATTGCGGACTCAAGAAGAACAAGTGTTCAGCACTTGAACAAGGGGCAGAGATTGAAGAGAGAAGTCTCAAATTTATCAAATAACAGCCACTGAAATAAGGAGGTCAGCCGCTCCTTATATAATGTTTACAAGCAAAACCTAATTGGAACCAAAATAGAAGTTCTAAAATAAGGTAACTAACTTAATTAAGCAATCAGCTAAATTGTCTAATTAATTAATTAAGGAAAGCAAATAAAAGGCAAGTTTATTGTCTCCAAAATCAGACAAGGGAACGCCAGCTCACTTTAGGACCAGCCACCGCTTCTCAGACACAAAACCCTAGCGCGCGCGGACAAGGAATCCTTGCGCCGCTAGGACTCGCGCCTCCCGCACCCCAAACTAGGGTTTGACCTATCTCCTAAACGCCTCGGGCGTATTTGCTGATTTTTGGACACACACTCCCTGACATGATGTAGTACATGTTGAACTCAAAAGATGGGCAGAATCGCTCCATCTACGCGTCGTTCTGATGCTAGGCAGAATCACCGTCACACACGGTGAAGGTGAGGAGATTCACCATGCGTGGTGTCTTCTCTCGAAGTGCAGCGTCCTCACTTGTCATCTCACACTCCATCTCCTTGTGAATGAGAGATGACAATTTGTCTTGAAGCTTTCTAGCTCGTGCACGCATCATAGGACCAGCCGGTGGTAAGGGCACATCGATGCGTGTATTCGCATCAGTTGGCCACGGGCTCGGCCAAGGGCTTGGACACGGGCAAGACGGAAGACACGGGCTCGGCCACGAGCTTGGCCTAGACGGCAGGCACGGTGATATGAGCTTAAAGGCTCCAGCTCGTCCTTATGCCTTGCCCGGACCATCCTTGGATCTCACGGCGAAAACTAGCGCATTAGGGACTGTTTTGGTGATCAAGTCAGCCAAGTCAGCCGACCTTCCTAGGTTGGCCTTCCTAGGTTTAAATGAATGGTTATTTTAGGGTTTTCTCAGGTAATAATTCTCAAGCTATAAATAGAAGGAGATAGCCTCTTTTATAGCTTGCCTTTGGTTTTGATGATATTCTCTTTGGCCAATTCTTAGAGTAAACTAGTGTAACTTAGGGTTCTTGGTAACCGGTGCCAATAGGATTGAAAACCATTGTTTATCTTCCATCTCTTGTAATTAAACTCTTGAGTTTCGTTCTTAAATCAGAAAAGAGAGATCCTTAACTAGTTGAGATTGCTTGGTTTAATATCAAGAGGGTTTTCTAATTAGTTGAGTTCTATTATGTTTAATCCATTCCATAACTACCATACATCAATCAAGCCGCTGCAAGTAACTCCATAAAACGCCATCTTCATCTATTAAACACCTTCATCCGTTCATCCGAACCAGCAACCAACCTCTCACAAGAGGACTAGATCCGTGGCTTCATTCAATCCGTTCATCTTCTCCAAAACAGAGGCTGAACCATATCAAGTGGTAGCGGAGCTCCAGCGTCCTCTAGGTTGGTTCTTCCTTTGTTCATCTCACCAGTTCCTCCATTAAAATCGCTTCCCCTTCATCTCATTTTTTCGTTTGTGCTGGTCAGAATTTTTCTGTCCAGGAGTCAGTTTTTGAGTCTATTTTCCTTTCAGTTTTGTGTCAGTTTTCTATGCCATAAAATTCTGAAAATTTTTGTGCTTCAACTTCTTTCTGAGTAGAACAAATGTTGTTTTTGAGTCTACTGCTGACTCTGTGATTTTTACACACTTTTTGACCTTGGAAGAAAAGTGTGTAGAAATCGCGCGAGAAAAACAGTTCTGTCTTGTGCGTCTGTTTTCTGTACCTTCCACTTGTAATTTCGTTTTTCTTCCTTCTAAAAAGTTGTAAATCTGAGTCTGTTGAGTCTGTCTACAAATTTTCATAATTTTTGGTCCACGTTTGCTATATGTTGAAGGCAGAGGCAGAAGGTCTGCTTGGTGTTCTTGATAGTTCATCTTGTTTTCGTTTTGCTTTTGTGTTTGATTATTGTGGGAGCCAAAAAATTCCGAAACTTGGTGTTTGTGTGGATTAAACTTCATATTATCTATGGTAATTAGTGGCTGATTTTTGGAGCTTCCTATGGTGGCCATGAGAGCCATGTGGACTTGTTTGTTGATTAGCTAAGTGCCAAAAAAATTAGCTCCACTCCTAGCAGGTCACATCACCCCTATTGTGAGCCAAGTATTTTGCTTGCATTGTGAGCCAAGCATTTCAGCTTGCTCACCACACTTAGCTGGCCCTAGGTTTAGCATCCTTACACTTGCCACCTCACTTGCCACCTCACTTGCCACATACACACCACCTCACTTGCCACCTCACACAATTTGCCACCTCATCACTAGTGCCACCTCATCAAATATTTGGCATCTAATTGAATATTTTTCAAAGTGTAAAACTACTTATCTTTCACTTCTTATTTCTAAGATACATGTCATACAAGTGAGTCTCTTCACTCAATTTTAAAAACAGAAAAGAAAGGGATTAAAAGAGTAATCAAATCCCTAATTCAAAAAAAAAATAAAAAAAAGGAGAACAATTGAGTCAAAAGAAAGAGACTAATTGTGTGTATGCATATGAGTGATTTACAAGTTTTTGAAGGTGTCTTTGTGTGAAGAACACAAGTTCGGTTCTAGTTTTTGCATTTTTCTTTTACACCTTTTTGTGTCCGTTCTTTCTTTTCTTCTTGAGTAGCTTGTGTTTTGCTGTTTTCTTCTTTGTTTCCATACGTTACTACTCTTCTCTAAGTCCATTTATTGCCCAAATTAAATCCATTTTTCCTTGGGCAATAGTGCGGCTTTCCTTACCTTTCTTTCTTACCTTGGTTGTCTTGCATTCCTTAAACCCTAGTTGATTCGTAGAGTCTTTCTAGCTTTGGTGACTGGTTTGCGAATGAGATAAGAGTGTGAGTATTTAAGAGTGATAAACACGAGCGTGAAACACGTGAGGGAGAGCTTAACCCCTTGTTTTCTATCTACTATTTTTGTGTTTCCTTTTGTAGGAATTTGTTTATGTCTTCCTATTATGACGATGTTGCGTCCTCTTGGGAGGAGGACTCTTGTTGTTCATGCACAGCCTCCACCACGGGCTCTAGTGACCGGTCCTCTTATTGCTATGAGGCAAGCTACGACATTGAGCATGAGGTTGAGCACTATCCGCACGCCTCTTATAATGGCAGCGCCTACTCCGTTGAGACGAGTTATGATTCTAGCCCTTATGTGATGGACAACCATGACCACTTCACCGAGGCTGCCCCTTCCCCACACAGTGGCACCTCTATGTATGTGCTGGACCGTGGCAACCATTATCGACCTTTTGTGCCACCGGATTTTCGTGCACCTCCTCGCCACGCCACACCATATTCCTAGTTACGATTCTATTCCTTCCCGGTTGGAGTATGATCATATTGAGCCCTCTCAGCAAGCCTATGCGTATGACTCTTATGCGATTGGTGGAGAGATTTCGTATGGGCAGGAGGACTACTTCACTGAGGCTGCCCCATCCCCACACCATGGAACCTCACCTTTCACCTTGAGGATGGCTCCAATTCTAGCGCGCCTAGAAAGAAGCACCCAAGCCATGACAAACACCATGGCCGCAATGACACTAATATGTGATAACCTACGGGTTTCCGGGCACCTTGGGCAATGTGAAGAGGTTAGCGTTTGTACTCTTGGTTCGCCATCAGTCAAGGAAAGTTTAGTGCCTCTTGGGAGGGAAATGAATGTATTGCAATCCATGGATGGTTTTGAGACACCGTTGGTTGAGGAGATTAAGGATTTTTCTAGTGTTGTTTCAGCCAATCGCCATCACTTATTGAGGATGATTTGCCTCCATTTGAGGAGAAGCTACTAGTTTCGGATGTTAATGTGGAGTTTGGGAGTGAAAGGGATACAAGTAGGGTTGGTGAGTCCACTTCGGAGTGCCATGAGATAGCCACTCATTGTCTTGCGTTGCAGCACCATTTTTGGGCCCTTGGGAGTGACTTTTCCATCATTCCGAAGGTACCTATACATAGCTTTGAGGACCCATTTCTACCTGGTCTTGGGCATGTGAGCCGCGCACCTTTCCTTCTATTTTCGGCACCTCCATGTGGGTACATGGTCTCGTACTTTATACGGATTCCGTCCGCTGCTCTTTTGGTTCACCATAGCGCCCTCGTCTTATCAGCCACTATTAAGAGCCCGCACTTGGCCCTAGTTCACTTCTTGCCTCGTCATGGTCAATCCTTGATTGTTCTTGGCTGTTTTCCGTCCACGCCTACTTATCTTCCCCAATCAAAGCCTCCACCTTGGCCTACATTCCCCGAAAGGTGTAGTTGGAGGGTTCCATGTGTATCCACAAGTTGTGAGCATGCCTTGACCCGTTTGGCCTTGCAAGGGATTGACCCTATAGATTTGAGGACGAATCTCCTCATAGGGGGAGGGGATGATACGAGCTTGAAGGCTCTCACTCCACTTTCAGAACCCCACACCCTCCAAAGCTTAGATTCGAGGACGAATCTCTTCAAAGGGGGATGAGATGATATGAGCTTAAAGGCTCCAGCTCGTCCTTATGCCTTGCCCGGACCAGCCTTGGATCTCACGGCGAAAACTAGCACATTAGGGACTATTTTGGTGATCAAGTCAGCCAAGTCAGCCGACCTTCCTAGGTTGGCCTTCCTAGGTTTAAATGAAGGGTTATTTAAGGGTTTTCTCAGGTAATAATTCTCAAGCTATAAATAGAAGGAGATAGCCTCTTTTATAGCTTGCCTTTGATTTTGATGATATTCTCTTTGGCCAATTCTTAGAGTAAACTAGTGTAACTTAGGGTTCTTGGTAACCGATGCCAATAGGGTTGAAAACCATTGTTTATCTTCCATCTCTTCTTGTAATTAAACTCTTGAGTTTCGTTCTTAAATCAGAAAAGAGAGATCCTTAACTAGTTTATAGAAAGGTTGCTTGGTTTAATATCAAGAGGGTTTTCTAATTAGTTGAGTTCTATTATGTTTAATCCATTCCATAACTACCATACATCCATCAAGCCGCTGCAAGTAACTCCATAAAATGCCATCTTCATCCATTAAACACCTTCATCCGTTCATCCAAACCAGCAACCAACCTCTCACAAGAGGACTAGATCCGTGGCTTCATTCAATCCGTTCATCTTCTCCAAAACAGAGGCTGAACCATATCAAGAACCGCGTGCCGAACCCTACTAAACCATGAGGCCGTGCGGCCAAGCCCTTGCGCCCTTTGCTGGTTGTCCGAAGCCCATCTTCCAAGCCCATCTCCCTTGCTACCAAGACCAAGGCTAAGCCCCTTTGTCCGAGGGTGTATTTACCCATTTTGTTTAGGCTAGACTATTTAAAGTGCATTTCATTCATTTCAGCACTTGTCTTTGTTTTTGGTCAAATCTTCAACCTAGACCAAACTCTCTAGTTAGCTATTAGGGTTCTTCAAACCAGCAACTATCTCTATTCGATTCGGGTTGCTCATCCTAGCGGTGAGCGGGCTGAATTAATAGTTAGATCCTTTATTACTTTTCGGCAAGGTTACTCAAGATCATCTTAAGGGGGTTTGTCAAGTAATCAAGTTTTGTTCTTGTTCATCATAAATACACCTTCCTTCTTCCTCCATTTATGTCCGCTGCTATAAACTCCATTAACATCTCAAGTAATCCGTTCATCCATCAATTTATCAAGAACCAACCTCCTAAAGAGACTAGATCCGACTCCATCAATGAAACCAGCGGCTAAACTCCTCCAAAATGGAGCTAGGGCCTTATCAAGTGGTAGCGGAGCTCCAATCCGTTCTCTAGGTTGGTAAACTTCATCCATTTCATCGTTTAATCGGCTAAAATTTTTTCTGTTGTTTCTTACCGTAGGAATCAATCATTCACCATTCCAAGGATTTTCGAATTTTGGGTGAAATTTCTGTTTTCTAGTGATTTGATCTTTATAAACACTTTTGCTGAATTGATTTGTGTTTATTGTCTTTTGTGACCTAAATCTTCATCTTCTTGACAATATTTGCTGCTGAATTTATTAGAGCCTCCTATGGTGGCCATGAGAGCCATGTGGACTGAATTTGTTGCTAGCTAAGTCTTCCAAAATCTGTTCTCTCTTCCTAGCCGGCCACATCTCCCTATTTTCAGCCTAGTATTCTCATCCCCTCTTGCACACAGCCGGCCCTAGGGCAGCTAACTTAGCTCACCCTTTGGCTTGTCATACAACTTGTTTTGCTTGTCATACACTTTGCATCAACTCCTTGTCATACAATCTAATTTGCCTAAACTCATTGTCACACATTTTGGTGCACTTTAGTGAAAATTGTGGTGCATTTTAGTGATGAATTTTGGTGCACTTTAGTGAAAATTGTGGTGCATTTTAGTGACAAATTTTGGTGCATGTTAGTGAAAAACTTTGGTGCATTTTAGCAAAAATATTGGTGCATTTTTAGTGCAAAATATTGGTGCATGTTAGCAAACATTTTGGCATTTCGTGGAATTTTTTTTACTTGAAATATTAATTATTTCCCACTTCATTTATCAAAACTCATGACATACATTACTTGAAGCTCTCTTGCACTTACACAAAAAAAAGAAAATAGAAAAACAACAAAGAAAAGAAAGGGATCAAAAGAGTAAAAGAAATCCCTCAATCAAAAGAAATAGAATACAAGTGAGTCAAAGCAAGAGGCAAAATGTATGTGTACATTTGAAGTGTTTTCTTTCAAGTTAAAGTGTGCATTTATCAAGTGTTTCATTTTGCCGCAAAATTGAATTTTGAAGATTATTGTCGTTCCCCTCCATTTCTTCTAGTGTTGGTCCTTTGAGCTTGCCTTTTATTTGTATCTTGAGTTTTCCTCACTTGATTCCTCCATCAATATCTACTCTAAGCCTAATTAGTGTTCAAAATCAAGCAATTTTCCTTGAACACTACTTCGGTTTCCTTACCTTTCATTTTTGCCCTAGTTTTCTTTGATCTCCTTGTGCGCATTGAGTCTTAGAGTCATAGCTGGCTAAATTGTTTGGTTTGGATTGAAGTTTGAGTGGGTGAGAGTGTGAGAGCATTTGAGTGTAGTGTGAAACACGAGTGATACACGTGAGAGAGGGACTAACTCTTATCTTTTTCAACTGCGTTTGTTTCTTTTTACAGGTACATTCTCTATGTCTAACCACGACGCACATTTGACTGAGAGTTCGGATGAGTCCTCTCCTCTAAACCCGACCATGGCATCTATTACAGTCCAAATGGGAGAGACTCGACAAAATGTGGTTGCTTTGCAACAACAAAATCTCGACATCTTGGCTGCCATTGCTGCCTTATCGGCAAAAATTACTACACCCTCACCACCACCTCCACATTACCCTCCAGCCACAAATTATCCACCCCCACCTTCCCCACAAGCCACCAATTTGACACCACCCCCAAAATTATACACCAACCGCCCATTACCACCAAACTACTCGGCCACATGATCCTACTAGTCTAGACTACTATGCCATGCCACATCTAGAGGGTCATACGGATAGGGCTAGAGCAGCCAGCCTTCATGGCCAAGATGAGGAGGCCCTCAGCCACAATACTCACCATACCGTGCCACCACCTCTTGAACTCAACCGTAGCAACTTTTTGGTGGACAGTCATGGCGTCTCTTTTCCCCGTCCACCTAGCCAGCCACATGTCCAAACTAATCAGCCCTACACCCCCACATTTGACACAAGACAACCACCACATCAGCCCCCCCCCACCCGTACCACCAACACATAACCCTAGACAGCCGCAAACACTAACCCCGCTCCAAATGGCTAATCACCTAGTTGTTCCCCTACATCATGCGAATGCATATGTCCCACCCAATTATGAGCGGCCTAGATAGCAACATCCACCTCACTATGAACATGCACACAATGCTAGAAGGTTTGATCATGATGAGGTATACGAGCATCGGGGTTATAGGAACAATGAGGAGAGAGTGGATAACAACCTCTCGAGTATCAAGTTGTCAATTCCTACCTTCGAGGGTAAGGATGACCCGGATACTTTCTATGAATGGGAGAACAAGGTGGATAGGCAGTTTGCTTATTACAACTACTCCGAGACAAAGAAGCTGAAGTTGGCCATTGTAGAGTTCACGGGTTTAGCTATACAATGGTGGGATCGCCTATGTTCGATAAAGAGAAATGAGGGCAGTCCGCCTATTGAGACTTGGGATGAGTTGAGGACTGAAATGAGGCGTCAATTTGTACCTCCACACTACATCCGTGACTTGCACCAGCATCTCCAACGTTTGTATCAAGGCCCCCAAACCGTGAGTGATATGATTCAGGCTCAGTTTTGGAGAAGATGAACGGATTGAAAGCAGCCCTGGATCTAGTCCCCTTGTGAGAGGTTGGTTGCTGGTTCAGATGAAGGTACTTAGGTGTTTCAATGGAGTGTTTAGATGATTTAGATGGAGTATATTAGGCAGCGGTTTAATATGGAAGGAAGGATAGAGATGTATTGAAGGTATGCATATATTAACTTGAAGAAGAGAAAACCCTCTTTGCAACAAAGGCAAAGCAACCTTTCTATGAACTACAAGGATCTCTTAAATCAGAACCGGCCCTCTCACTAACATGTGTGAGCAAACCGGCTACTTGATCAAGAAGGAGGGAGACGGCTTGAAGAGCCCTAGGAAAACCTAATCCTAATTACTTAAACTAATTGGCCTTTAGAAAAGATTCAATTGATTCAAAGACAAGCTATAAAAGAGGCTATGTCCTACTATTTATAGCTTGTGAATTATTACAATTCTGAAATCAGCAACCTAAAATACCCTTGGACAAAAGGGGTGGGCTGCTGGGCTTGGAGATGGGCTTGGTGGGCGCGAGGCCTTGAGGCATGGGCCTTGTGTGCGCGCTAGCGCGCTCATGGGTTGCTAGGGTTGGCGCGGGCGTGTGCGCGGGCTTTGTCATGCCTTGCGCTGCCAACTCATGAGATAGTGCGCCTAGAGCATCCGTGCTCGTATCATTCCCTCCCCCTTTGAGGAGATTCGATCTCGAATCTAAGGATGAGGACTTGGTGAATGCAGCAAGAACAACTTTGGGCAGCCACTAGAAGATCCAAAACAGTAAACGGGCTGATGGCGAGCGATGGATTTTAGGCACCAAAGATGCGACGTTCCTTTTTCATGTCATTTGCTACACCACGAGTAAGAAAGAGGTTGTCTCTTTGCTCTACTGCCTTGTCGTCTACAGTGGTGGAGCGCCTAACTACCAAAGACAGCGGGACATCCACACTGATATAGGCCTCGGCCTCATCATCACTCGAGTCATGGCCCAATTCTGTGACCCCCTGATGTGTAACTTCAGCCTCATCATCGCTGACTATGTCGCCACTTTCTCTCAAGATCATGATCCGCCGGTTAGGGCATTCAGCGCGCATACAGCCTCTTCCTCCGCATTTAAAACACTCAATGTTCCTATGTGGGGTCCGAGGGTTAGGGTTGGTGTTTGGGGCAGTGGCTGAAGTGTTTGGTTTAGGTGGGAGAGGGGGCTGTTTTGTGTCTAGGTTTTGTGTAGGCGAAGGAGTTGAAGAATTCCAATGAGGTTTGGAATTGGGAAAAGAGTTGAAGGGTGGTTTCGGCTTAGTACTTACTTGTCTCTCGATTTTCAAAGCAAGGTCGAACATTTGCTCCAAGGTGTTGTAGGTCTGAAAATCGAGTTGGTATGCTATCTCCCATTGCAGCCCATTCACAAATCTTGCCATTATAGCCTCCAAAGTTTCTGTTATATTGGCGCGCATAAGACAAGTTTGTAACTCATGAAAGTAGTCACTCACACTCTTGGAACCTTGTGTGAGGCATTGGAGCCGCTGATGTAGGTCACGGATGTGGTAGCTAAGTATGAACCTCCTTCGCATTTCGTACTTTAATTCCTCCCAAGTTGCCACGGGTGGAACTCTCTCAATTCTCCTTGTTGTAACTAAGCGATCCCACCATTGGGTTGTCATGCCCTTGAATTCCACAAGCGCTAGTTTCACTTTCTTCTCTTCAGCATAGTTGTAACGTGCGAAAATGCGTTCTACTTGGCCTTCCCACTCATAAAATGCCTCCGGATCATCCTTTCCCTCAAACATAGGGATTGAGACTTTGATGGCTGAGAGGTTGCTGTCCACTCTCTCCTCATAGGGTCTTCGGCCTCTTGGCTCAAAAGGGTCCTCATAATCGAAGCGTCCATCACCGTGTGCCTGCTCATATTGTGGGGGTTGGGGTGGTCTAGGTCTGTCATAGTGATATGAGCTTAAAGGCTCCAGCTTGTTTCTCTTGTCTTGCCTTCCGTCTAGGCCAAGACTGCTATCTAGGGCAAACCTTCGGTCTAGGCCAAGACTCCCGTCTAGGCCGAACCTACTGTCTAGGCCAAGACTCCCTTCTGTTTGGCCGAAGCCCATCCTCCAAGCCCATCTTCATTGCTGCCAAGGCCAAGCCCCTTTGTCTAAGGATGTAAGGGTATTTACCCATTGTTAGGTTTTAGTATTTAAAGTGCAAACATTTCATTTCAGCACTTGCCTTTGATTTTGATGATATTCTCTTTGGCCAAATCAGTAGAGTAATCTAGGTAATTTAGGGTTCTTGGTAACCAGGGCTGCTAGAGCTGAATACCATTGTTTATCCATCTCTTCTTGTAATTAAACTCCTTAAGCTTTGTTCTTAAGGGGTAAATTCTATTAAAGAGAGATCCTTAACTAGTTTGCAGAAAGGTTGCTTGTTCTTATGAACAAGAGGGTTTTCTAATTAGTTAAGTTCTTATTATGTTCATCCGTTCCATCTCTACCAAACAACCATCAAGCCGCTGCATATAACTCCTTAAACACCAACTTCAGCCATTAAACTCACCAAGGTGTCCCCTCTCCATCTCCATCCGAGGCACCTATATCCATTGTCAAGACCAACCTCTCACAAGAGGACTAGATCTGGCTCAAGAACAGCAATTCGGTCTCCTTCTATCCAAAATAGAAGTTGAGCTCTTATCAAGTGGTAGCGGAGCTCCAGCTGCCCTCTAGGTTGGTTTTTCTTGCTCTCCTCATCATTTATACGGTTAGAATCATCTTCTCTACCGTAGAACTTCTTCCTTTTTGTGTGGCAAAATTTCTATTTTTCTCCATTTTCACACCCATTCCACTAAATCGTTAAAACTCATTTTCCTTGTGTTCCCACGGTTCAAACTTCTTTTCCTTTCATATGTATGGTTAAAACATTGTTTTCAACCATAGGAATGATTTAAATCAAGTTCGAAAATTCTTGTTGTCTTTTAGTGTGCTGATTTTTGGAAGAACACATTTGCTGAATTTTTGTGTGTTTGTGTGCATCAAAATGGACGAATTTGCTTCTTCTTAACTGTAATTGCTGCTGGTTTATTGGAGCTTCCTATGGTGGCCATGAGAGCCATGTGGACTTGCTTGTTTTCTAGCTAGAGTCCCACATTTTAGGTCTCTTCTCCTAGCCGGCCACATCACTCCTTTGTGAGCCAAGTATTTTTCATTCATTGTGAGCCAAGCATTTCAGCTTGCTCACCACACTTCTCCCTCACAAGGCCGGCCCTAATTTGCATCCTTACACTTAGCTTGCTTGTCATACACTTTGCCTAACTCATTGTCATACAAGCTGACTTGCTTGCCACACACTTTGGTGCATCTTAGCAAAACAGTAGGTGCATTTTAGTGAAAAACTTGTGTGCATGTTAGCAAATATTTTGGCATTTAGTGATAAGTTTTTAAATGACCAAACTACTTGTCTTTCACTTCTTATTCCAAGGATACATGTCATACAAGTGAGTTCTCTTCACTCAATTTAAAAACAGAAAAGAGAGGGATTAAAAGAGTAATCAAATCCCTAATTAAAAAAGAAGAAGAAGATAAGCAATTGAGTCAAAAGCAAGAGACTACTTGTGTGTGTGCATTTGAAGTGACTTACAACATTTTTAGACGAATCATTGGTGTGAAGAACACAACTTCGGCCTTACTTTTTGCATTCTCTTTTACACCTTTTTGTGTTCGTTCCTTCTTTTCTTCTTGAGTAGCTCGTGCTTTGGTGTTTTCTTCTTTGTTTCCACATGTTATTACTCTATTCTAAGTCCAATTTCTGCCCAAAGTAAATCATTTTTCCTTGGGCAGCATTGCGGTTTGCCTTGCCTTTCTTTCTTACCTTGGTTGTCTTGCTTTCCATGAGCCCTAGTTGATTCTTTGAGTCTTACTAGTTTAAGGTGTTGGATTGTGATTGAGATAAGAGCGTGAGAGAAAAGTGTGAGTATATTAGAGTGACAAATACGAGAGTGAAACACGTGAGGGAGAGACTAACCCGTTTAGCTATCAATTGTATTTATTTTTGTTCCTTTTGTAGGAATTTTTCTATGTCTTCCTACGTGTCGCCGCATTTGAGGGTTGCTCCTACTAGCCACGCATCTTGGTATCATGTTGAGCAGCCCCCCCACCTTGACCGTAGGACCCCACCTCCTCCTACACACCGATCAGTTCCTCCCACTCCTAGCCGTGGCCACGGACCCACTACATGTCATTAATCGAGGACCTCATGCCCTTACGGCTCCTTATCACCGCGAGCACTACCAAGCGCATCTTGTGGATGCAGTGGCTGAATTTCAACGCCAAGTAGAGACAATTATTTCAAGGTCCAGCTGGGTTGAGGTATCTCCTTCTCCCCCTCCTATTGGCCCTTCCTTGCCTTCCTCTCGCGCAAGAGATCTCTTTTGTACCACTTGCACGGGAAGGGGGCATTTGTGTGATGTTTGTCCGAACAATAGAGTGCCTTTGGAGTGTGTACCAAATAGCCCACATGAGAAGAGTTTAGTACTGATTGGTTCTAGTAGGGTTTCAGCCGAATCACCATCACTTGTTGAGGTTGAGTTGACTCCATTTGAGGAGAAGTTACTAGTTTCGGATGAGTCTACTTCAGATTGCCATAAGATAGCCGCTCATTGCCTTGCATTGCAGTGCACATTTCAGTCCTTGGGTAGGGCCTTCTCCATCATTCCGAGGGTGCCTAGGCATAGATTTATGGACCCGTTTCTCCTTGGTTTTGGGCACATGGGCAGCGCACACTTCTTTCCATTTGAGGTGCCTTCAAGTGGCCTCACGGTCCCTCCTACTTCTAGCAGTTCGCACTTGGCCCGAGTCACCTCTGTGCCCCATCGTGGCCAATCCTTGATTGTTCTTGGCTGTTTCCCATCCACGCCTACTTGTCTTCCCCGCGGAAGGCCTCCACCTTGGCCTATATTCCCCAAAAGGTGTAGTTTGAGGTTTCCGCGTGTATCCACAAGCTATGAGCAGACCCGTTCGGCCGAGCAAGGGATTGAGCCTCTAGATTCGAGGTCAAATCTCCTCAAAGGCGGAGGGGATGATATGAGCTTAAAGTCTCTCACTCCACTTTCGAAACCCCTACCCTCCAAAGCTTAGATTCGAGGACGAATCTCTTCAAAGGGGGATGGGATGATATGAGCTTAAAGGCTCCAGCTTGTTTCTCTTGTCTTGCCTTCCGTCTAGGGCAAGACTGCTGTCTAGGGCAAACCTTTGGTCTAGGCCAAGACTGGGAGTCTAGGCCGAACCTACTGTCTAGGCCAAGACTCCCTTCTGTTTGGCCGAAGCCTATCCTCCAAGCCCATCTTCATTGCTGCCAAGGCCAAGCCCTTTTGTCTAAGGGTGTAAGGGTATTTACCCATTGTTAGGTTTTAGTATTTAAAGTGCAAACATTTCATTTCAGCACTTGCCTTTGATTTTGATGATATTCTCTTTGGCCAAATCAGTAGAGTAATCTAGGTAATTTAGGGTTCTTGGTAACCAGGGCTGCTAGAGCTGAATACCATTGTTTATCCATCTCTTCTTGTAATTAAGCTCCTTAAGCTTTGTTCTTACGGGGTAAATTCTATTAAAGCGAGATCCTTAACTAGTTTGCAGAAAGGTTGCTTGTTCTTATGAACAAGAGGGTTTTCTAATTAGTTAAGTTCTTATTATGTTCATCCGTTCCATCTCTACCAAACAACCATCAAGCCGCTGCATATAACTCCTTAAACACCAACTTCAGCCATTAAACTCACCAAGGTGTCCCCTCTCCATCTCCATCCAAGGCACCTATATCCATTGTCAAGACCAACCTCTCACAAGAGGACTAGATCTGGCTCAAGAACAGCAATTCGGCCTCCTTCTATCCAAAACAGAAGTTGAGCTCTTATAACATAGATTGGGGGAACGTATGCATTGGCGCGATGTAGAGGGACGGCTAGGTGATTGGCCATTTGGTGTTGGTTAGGCATGTGCAGCTGTCTCGGGTCATTTTGGTAGGGAACGGGATTAGGGGTGTGCTGGGGTAGTTGTCTATGGTCATTTGGGTAGGTGGCTGGATGGACCGTGTGTGTGAGTGGCTGACTTGGCTCATTGTGAAAGGCCACGCCTCGCGAGTCCATGAGCAAAGCGCTACTGTTTTGGTTCACTAAATGCCAAATTTTGATTGTATGACTTGTAGTTGGTAAATGTGTGACAAGTATCAAGAGCAAACTGAATGACAAGGAGTGACAATGTGTATGACAAGCAAGAGGGGGCTAAGTGTGTGTGTCCTAGGGCCGGTTAGGGAAAGATGGAGTAGTGAGCAAGCTGAAATGCTTGGCTCACAATGAGGGTGATGTGGCCGGCTAGGAAGAGAGTAACAATTTGGGACCACTTAGCTACCAAACAAACAAGTCGACATGGCTCTCAAGGCCACCATAGGATGCTCCAATAAATTCAGCAACAAATAATACCAAGAAGATGAAGATTTAAGTCATAACTAGCACCAAAAACACAAATCAATTCAGCAAAAGTGTTTGTGCAAGATCAAATCACTAGAAGATGAATTTTGACCTAAAATCCGAAATTGCTTGGATTGAAAAAGGAAGGCAGCTGATGGTAGAAAACAATGTTTCCACCGTAGATATGGAAGGATAATGTGTTTGAACCGTGGAAATGGCAAGAAAATGATGTTTTTCAATATAGGGGAACGACCATGAAAAATCAGCAAAGAGAGAAAAAATTTCGACCAACCTAGAGGACGATTGGCTCTCCACTACCACTTGATACAAGCTTGGTTCCGGTTTGGAGCCTTTACACGGATCTAGTCCTCTTTGGGAGGTTGGATCGTCGATTGGATGGAGTTGATGGAGAGGATAACGTCGCAAGGAGATTGCGGAATAGATGCAGCGGATTTATGGTTGAAGATGAAGATGTATTGATGAAGAACAATAAACTAACTTGCATACACAGTAAACCCTTCTAGGGATGATTCCTAGATAACCTTACCACAAGCATACAAGGATCTCTCAATCAAGGCCGACCCTTCCATCAACAAGGATGGATAACCCGGCTGTTTTGATGAAGAAGATGAAGTGCTGGTTTTAAGAACCCTAAATTACCTAAGCTACACTAAGCTACACTAAGGTTTGGTCTTAGAGAAATAACATTCAAATCAAAGACAAGTATAAAAGAGGCTATCTCCTTCTATTTATACTTGTGAGTTATTACAAGGGCTAAGTACCCTAATACCCTTGGACAAAGGGTCTTGGACATTCGGGCTTAGCAGCCTAGAAGATGGGCCGAAAGGCTTGGCCTAGACGAAGGACGCCAGTCTTGCCCTAGACGATGGACGCCAATCTTGCCCTAGACGATGGATGCCCGTCTTGCCCTAGACAGAAGGTTCGGCCTAGACAGAAGGCTTGGCCTAGACGCATATCTTGGCCTATACGGCAGGCTCGTATCAGTTGAGGACTGAAATGAGGCGTCGATTTGTACCTCCACACTACATCCGTGACTTGCACCAGCGTCTCCAACGTTTGTATCAAGGCCCCCAAACCGTGAGTGATTACTACCACGAGATGTTGACTTGTTTGACGAGGGCGAGCACAAAGGAGACCACGGAGGCCACAATGGCTCATTTTATGAGTGGTCTTCACATGGAAATTTCATACCAGCTAGACTTCCACAAGTACGACACATTGGAGGAGATGTTCCATTTGGCCCTAAAAATCGAGAAACAAGTAAGCGCTAAACCGAGACCTCCTTTCAATTCCTCTTATACTTTTAAGCCTTCTTGGGATTCTACATCTCCTTCGCCGAAACAGACCCTAGACACTAAACAACCCCCATTTTCCTCTAAACCAAAAACCTACCCAAACACCACCAATTTCGGCAAATACAACTACACTTACCCCAAACAGCAACCCTAACTCTAGAACTCCACATAGGACCATTAAGTGCTTTAAATGTGACGGGAAAGGCCATATGCGAGCTGAATGTCCTAACAGAAGGATAATGATCTTGCGGGAAGGTGGAGAGGTAGTTAGTGATGATGATGAGACCGAGGTCACACGAGAGGCAGCAACCAAGTTTGTGCATGACTCGGGTGATGATGAGGCCGACAGTTACACTTGTGTCGAAGTTCCTCAATGCTTGGTAGTTAGGCGCAACTTAACCATTAGGGCTGAAGTGGATGACAAGGTACTAGAACAAAGAGACAACCTTTTCCTCGCGCGGATTAGCTAATGACATGGTCATCTCAATTGTGGTTGACAACGGTAGTTGCACCGATGTGGCTAGTGCGCTTCTGGTCCACTCTTTGGGGTTAGCCTCCACAAAACATCCTAAACCATATGTGCTCAATTGGTTTAACGATGGCAGCTCCGTTAAGGTGACTAGGCATGTGACAATACCTTTCGCAATTGGGGGAGTATGGGGATGAAAGAACTTGTGATGTGGCAGCTATGCATTTCGGCCACTTCCTACTTGGTATGTCGTGGCAATTTGACAAGAAAGTTATCCACGACGGGTTCCATAACACTAACATATTCCAGCACATGGGCCAAAAGGTCCTTGTTAATCCTTTGCCCTCGTCCCAAGTGTATGAAGACCAAGTCAAGCTCTCCAAGGCGTGTGCCGCATTTGCACTCCCTTCGACACTTAAATTACAGAATGAGAGAAGTGGAGTGAAGAAAATGAGTGGAGAGAGTAAGGAAAGTAGCGTACATGAAAACAATGAGCTTGTACCGAGTGGAAAAACATGGCTTGAAAACAGCAAGCAAGCTAGTGAGCCCACGAGTGAAAACAGTGAGCAAATGACACCCAAAAAAGTGAGCTTATGTGCCATTAGGAGTTTGGTCAGCCTTGAAAACCATCCCTTGAAATTTGCTAACACTAACCCTCCTTTCTCTAGTCTTATCTCTCACATTGTGCTAGATTCGGAGGATGACCCTACGGAGATGTTGCTCACAACTTTTCCACGTATGCCATCACTAAAGTTTGCTCTTCCTACCCCTTTCTTTTGTCACACTTTTGAATTGCCGCTTGCTTTGGATAATGTGTTACTTGTGCATTTTGTTTGTGTCACTTCATATGCTGATCCCTTCTCACATAGGGTACCACCACACTCGCACATGCCTTCACAATATTCCCCTTTCCATGCACTAACCTCCTCTAGAACCGTATGTCCATTGGCTGGACTACCGTTTCTTATGCATAACCAGGGGCTTCTCATGTTCACCCCCATAGCCTCGTGCACTTGTCCTTTGTGTCTTTGCGCTTGTGTAGGTAACAGGTACAACGCATCGTTGCTGGTTAAACTCTGTTGCGCACCACTGGACAACTTGCTGTTTTGGATCTTCAAGTGGCTGCCCAAAGGCTGCATGGCTGCGTTCGTGAGGCTCTCACCTCTAGATTCGATGACGAATCGCCTCAAAGGGGGAGGGGATGATACGAGAACGGATGCTCTAAGCGCACCTACTCACGGGCAGGCCGCGCATCCCGTGAAGAACCGCGCGCCGAACCATACTAAACCATGAGGCCGAGCGGCCAAGCCCTTGCGCCCTTTGCTGGTTGGCCGAAGCCCATCTTCCAAGTGGCCAAGCCTTGTGCCCTTTGCTGGATGGCCAAAACCCATCTTCTAAGCGCATCTCTCTTGCTGCCAAGACCAAGGCCAAGCCCCTTTGTCCAAGGGTGTAAGGGTATTTACCCTTTTTGTTTAGGCTAGACTATTTAAAGTGCATTTCATTCATTCAGTACTTGTCTTTGTTTTTGTGAAATCTTCAACCTAGACCAAACTCTCTAGTTAGCTATTAGGGTTCTTCAAACCAGCAACTATCTCTATTCGATTCGGGTTGCTCATCCTAGCGGTGAGAGGGATGAATTAATAGTTAGATCCTTTATTACTTTTCGGCAAGGTTACTCAAGATCATCTTGAGGGGGTTTGTCAAGTAATCAAGTTCTGTTCTTGTTCATCATAAATACACCTTCCTTCTTCCTCCATTTATGTCCGCTGCTATCAACTCCATTAACATCTCAAGTAATCCGTTCATCCATCCATTTATCAAGAACCAACCTCCTAAAGAGACTAGATCCGACTCCATCAACGAAACCAGCGGCTAAACTCCTCAAAAACGGAGCTAGGGCCTTATCAAGCTCGGCCAAGGGCTCACGACTTGCTAGGGTTTGGCGCGGCCTCGCACGTACTTCTTTATCGTTGGTTCAGTCATCCCGTGAAGCCTTGTTGCGGATACGAGTTAGAGCCCTCGAGCTCGTATCATCCCCTCCTTCTTCAAGGCGATTCGTCCTCGAATCTGTTGGCTCAATCCCTTGCTCGGCCAAATGGGTCAAAGCATGCTCTCGGCTAGTGGCCACACACGGAATCCTCAAAATACAACTCTCGGAGAATATAGGCCAAGGTAGGGCCAGGCATGTAGGCGCAGACGGGAAAATCCCAAGAACCACTAAGGATCGGCCGAGATGGGGAATGGTGGTGATGAAGGCCAAGTGAGGACCCCTAGAAATGAGCGCGGATGCGTGGGCACTACGAGTCACCAAAAGAGTAAAGGGAGAATTCTGGGTGAGGTGCGGGACCATGAAACCACTAAGAGGTGCCGAAAATGGAAAGGAGTGGGTGCGGCCAATAGGCTCAAATCTAAGTAGAAACGGATCCTCAAAGCTATGTATAGGCACCCTCGGAATGATGGAGAAAGAACTACCCAAGGACTGAAACTTGCGATGCAACGCGAGGCAATGAGTGGCTGTCTCATGGCAATCTGAAGTGAACTCACCAGCCATACTGCTAAGATGGGGAATGGAGGCGATTCGGCCCAAGTGAGGTATCACAGTAGTGATGGGGGAGGCGCGACCACTATGAGAAATCGATAGAGTGATGGATAAGACTCGGTGAAGAGGGGGAGCCAAATGGGTGATGGAGGGAACTCGGGCAAAAGATCAAACCCAAGGAGAAAAGGATCTGAATAGCTATGTAAAGGCACCGCCGGGATGATGGAGAACTTGCTGCCCATGTGCTCAAAGTGGCGTTCCAAGGTAAGGCAAAGAAGAGCTCTCTCATGGCAGCCCGTAGATAACCCACAAACCTCTCTTGCACTCCCATCGTTGCCATCCTTCACAAGAGCATCACCACTCGAAATGTCATCCAACACATCCATTGTTGCAAGACATGGGATATCAGCCTCGTCAAGTGGTGGTACAACCAACATTTCCTCCACAATTGGAGCCAAACTCTCCTCAATAGACAACATTCCGTGAGAGCACACACTAACCTCATCGATGGCTGAAAGTGGAGGTGTTGGAACTCGCGGCTACAAGGAGCTAATTGCCTCCATAATGGCCGTATTGGTTTGCTCTTGTCGCGCCCATTGGCATTGCAATTCAGCCATGATATTTTGCGCAACTAGAACTTGCTCATCCAAGTGCTCAATATGATGCTCGTGACCATAGGAAAGTGGAGGAGGTCGGTGGACATAGCTTGTAGGTTGCACATCATAATAAAATAAGGCATTGTGCGGGGGCGCAATTCTACAAGGTGGCGGGACATAGGGACGTTGAGGAGGCCGCCGAATGAATACACCCGAAGTGGGGCCATGACCACGGCTTTGGGAAGATGCGGAACCTAGGTCATGGCTCGGAGAGGAGGCAACTGTGGTGTAGAAGTCTTCATCCTAATAGGATCCAACATCCTCATAATAACGAGACATAGGAAGAGTACCTATAAAGAGGAAAACAAACAAAATTGATAGATAAAAAAGGGTTAGTCTCTCCCTCACGTGTTTCACTCGTGTTTAAACTAAGAAGTGAAAGACAAGTAGTTTTGCTCTTGAAAAATTCCTCACTAGATGCCAAAAATATGAGGTGACAAGTCAAGGTGATGTGTCAAGTTTTGTGTGGCTGACAATGCAAGTGATGTGGCAAGTGATGTGGCAATGTATGACAAGCAATATGTGTGTAAGGATGCAAACCTAGGGCCGGCTATGTGAGGAAGAAGTGTGGTGAGCAAGCTGAAATGCTTGGCTCACAATGACTGTAAATACTTGGCTCACAAAGTAGTGATGTGGCCGGCTAGGAGAGGAGGGCAAAAATGTTGGACACTAGCTAACAAACAAGCAAGTCCACATGGCTCTCATGGCTCATCATAGGAAGCTCCAATCACAACAATTAAACACACTTAAGAAGATGAAATTTCGTCACTTAGATGCACCACAAACACAAAAATATTTAGCAATTGTGTTTCTCCAAAAATTAGCACACTAGAAGACAAAAATTTTCCTTAAGAACACAAAAGTTTCAAATGAAGATTAATTGAATCCTATGGTAGGAAACAATGTTTAATCCATGGGAATGAAGTTTGAAGGTGTTTGAACCGTAGGAACTCAAGGAAAATGAGTTTCAGCAATTTATTGGAACGGGTGTGAAAAAGAAGAAAAACAGAAAAAAAATCAGCACAAAAGATAGATGTTCTACGGTAGAGGAGATGATTCTAACCGTAGAAAAGGAGTTTAAATGAGGTTTACCAACCTAGGAGACGATTGGAGCTCCGCTACCACATGATAACATCTCGGCTTCTTTTGAAGGATGAAACCGTGTTCTTGAGCTTGAATGGATCTAGTCTCCTTTGGGAGGTGGTAAACACAAGGATGTATGGTGTTTAGATGGTGTTTAATGGAGAAGATAACGTAGCTAGAAGGAGTGCGGATTGTGCAGCGGATTAATGGATGAAAAGGAGAGTGTTTTGATGAACAACAATATATTAAACTTGTATTCAAGTGATTACAAGGATCTCTTAATCGTGCTAACCCTTACTTGATCATGTAATGATCAACCCGATGAGATTAAACAAGATGAACAAAACCGGTTTTAAGAACCCTAAGGCAAAGCCAACTAATTGGTCTTGAAAGGAGATAAACTCACAATTGAATCAAAGACAAGTCTAAAGTGAGCCTATTGCTCACTATTTATACTAAGAGCCTAATACAAGGGATAATACGCTTACACCCTTAGACAAAGTGGCTTGAGAAGCTTGGCCTTGGCAGCAATGAAGATGGGCTTGGTGATACGATCCTAGTTGCTTAGGATGCGTAGCACGTGATTCTGATCGTTGTTCAAGGATGGATTTCAATGCGGAAGTAATGAACTCGACAAGTATGAGCTTAGACCACTTAGCTAACCTGTGCTAAGAGCCCTAATCGATTTCAAGTCAAGGATCTTGAATCGGATTCTTAGGACTAGACTCAACAATGTGAGAACACTAAGAGAAACAAAACAATGGGGTTGCAATTTCAGTTTTACTTGTAAACGACTCGAGTATTGCAGACTTGAGAAGGAACAATGGGTAGAGATTTGAAGAGAGAAGTCTCAATTTTATCAAAATAACAGCCACTCAATAATGGAGCTAAACGGCTCCTTATAAAGAGTTTACAAGCAAACCCTAATAGGAATAGAACTAGGAGTTCTAATTCAGAAAATTAACTTAATTAACTAATTAAAGTAAATATAAATATATTTAAATACATTCCAGCAGTCCATGCCGAGTGCTCCATCATTGGGCCAAGGTTTGGGCTGACACCTCAAATTGTATGTTATCTCGCGTACACACTGCGCACCATAATGTCGACTTCCATAACTTTCAAACCACTGGGCCAAATGGGCGTCAACTTGTCCCAAAGAAATCTAACATCCTGAAGTTTCCAGCGAGTAGTCGATTGTATGATTTGGACTTGTACAGCGTCGGCTGCGTTCCGACGAAGTTGCCTATTGTTTCTGTGCCTAGAACTGCTGTGTGCGAGATTGTCATCTGGAATCTCCTTGAGATCTACTTGTCCGAATGCTCTGAAACTTGGACACAATAAACATAACACATAGAGGTTTCCATCAAGCCTTTCGGACCTCTGATCGGACTCCATCTGCTCCATCATATCTTGACGCTTTTATCCATGTAGTCGCGTGATACGCCTTGGGATCGTATCATTCCCTCCCTCTTTGAAAAGATTCGCCCTCGAATCTTGCTCAGCATAATCTGCCCACGAAAGCTTCACAATTATATGCTCAAAGCATACTCGCCATCTCTCGTGCTTCCTTAGTCGCCATCTCTTGCGCTTGAAGGTCAATGCGCTAGTGTTGGTAGGAGGATTCACATCATTCCCTCTCCCTTCGAAAAGATTCGCCCTCGAATCTGATTTTAGACCTGCACCATAATACCTTAAGTTAGTAACATCAAAATAAGCACAAAGCGAACCATACCAACCTCGTAAATTCAACTTGGCGGCTATGTCTTTGAATATGTCTATGCATCGAGTAAGACCATCGCCCCAAGCGGTCTTCTTTACTTGAACTTGGATTGGATCCCATCCGTGGTGTAAGCACTGCCAAATCCAAGTCCCTATCTTGAAGGATCCACTCATTCTTCCATGGTGCCCCAAAGTTGCCATCTTGATACCTAAGCGCGCACCATAGCCCTTGACTTGTCCATGGGCTATCTGCATTATCTCGATCTCTTTGCTACCACTTATACTAAATAATACACTCCAAGGCAGCAACATTAAACCGAATAATGTCATAAGAATAAAATCACACATGTGTTTCAATAACACCAAAGATAATAGTGTGTATAAAAAGGTAGTAAGTATATAAAAGAAACGGAAAACATTCCTTCCAAGTAAGTTCATACTAACAAACTGACACATGTCTCACAGGCCCAAGAGCTCTCTCCTCCATATCTGGTTGCCTCAAGAATTGTGGTGGCAAGGATAAATCTCGCTCCATAGGCGTACTCAACGCTCGCCATGATTCTTGACCAAAATCGCTAAAGGACTTCTTCTTTTGATTACTAACAAAACTCCAAGGAACAATATATGAAATAATAATATCCTTAAAGGTTAAGTTAATAATAAAACAGCAGCCAATTACACAATCCTCAAACATATCATGTTCATCAAAATTTCGCAAAAGATCATGCGACCGATATAAGCGATTGCGTCGAAAAAGAGCCCATCCAAAGCCTATTGACTTAAACACAAAATTGTCATGAAATTCACACTTGGAAGAATAGTTATTCAATGTAAAAACATGTGACAATTCAATTAAAGTTGTGTTAGAGACAACACAATCCATGTCTCTCGGCCTAGTCATCATACCAAACTGTTTTCGCTTTCGCGAATAATTTTCAAAATCAGATTTATACAAATCAAGAAGGTTAGTATACTCAACCAAATTAGACGTAGCAAAAGAAAACCATACCACAATCATTCTGTTAGGGTTTGCCGAAATAGGCACCACGGATACGCAAGGCTCTTTCCCTCTTCTTGGTGGTAAGGTAAGAAGCTTATCTTCTGCTAACAGCCTGCTCTTGTTCTGCACATGAGGAGAAATAATAATAAAAGAGAAAACATTCAGATTAGGGTTAGGAAAATCTAAGCGCAATGGCCAAAAATTCAGTTTTTGGTAGCTTGCGCCAAAATAGATTTTTTGCACATATAACGCATCCCTCACTTGTTCTCTCTTGGCATAAACACACATCTCTCCTTTTTTAATGATGCCACCCTCTGCATGCTCTTTATTTTCATACAAGTGTTTTAAACTCTCATCTCTTTTTCCATGCTCGCTATTTTCATGGGGGTTGTTTTCCTCATTATTTCTCTCTTTCTTTTCACTCAACTCTCCTCTTTTTCTCTCAATATCCCTTATGATTTCAGACTCGGCATAAGCTTTCACAACTCGCTTTTGCTCCTCATCTTTCGCCTTTGACTTAGTAGGCTTGATACTATGATAAAGATCCTCTTCTTCCTTTGCTTCTCTATACTGATCGCCTTTTGTAACATATCCTCTAAGTAGAAGAACTCAGTGTAATACAGTGGATCGGTTATCTCTCAGTTGAGGCCTTCGAAGAATCTTGCCATCGTCTCCCTTTTGGTCTCCTTGACTTGTGCTCTCTCCAAAGCAATCTCCATCTCATTAAAGTACTCTTCAACACTTTTATTTCCTTATGTCAAGGTCTCCAACTTTCGGAGAAGCTCACGGCTGAAGTGAGTAGGGACAAAATGGTGTCTCACAATCTGCTTCATCTCCTCCCAATTCTGAACTGGAAAACCCATGAGAGAGGTGCGCTTGTGATTGGTCTGTTCCCACTAAACGCAGCTGCTGCTAGCTCTACTTTCTTCCTTTTTGAATAATCATGGCAGCGAAAAATAGATTGTACATCTCGCTCCCAATCCAAGTAAGCATTCAGATTGTACATTGCTTCAAAAGGCGAAAGTCTTACCCTTGACTCACTTTTGTTATATATCTCGGCCTTAGCCTTCAAACCAACCGAGATCTTCCTCCTTTCACGCCTATCATACTGCCCTTGCCTTAGATAAGGATCATCCTCATAATCTCGCCCCTTGGACCATTGTGTGTAAGATATTCTGTAATTCCTGTAAATTAATAACACGAAAAGAAACGTAAAATTGCACTAATCCTAGCACTCCCTCATGTGTTTACTCTCGTGTTTGAACTCTCTAATGCTCTCACAAAATTCACTCAAATAATCCCTGCAATTGTTCAAGTGTTAGTAAGACTCAAGAGTTCAAGAAAAAGGCTTCCAAGAAGACTCTCAAAGACAACTAGCACTGAAAAGAATGGTAACACTTGATATTTGAGTAATTACAAGAACAACCAATCAAACAAATAGCAAGTAGAGTAGAAGGCAATTTCAAGGAATCAAAGAGAGCTCAAATTGACTCGAAAGGACTCAAACAAACTCAATTTCAGTTCTGATTTTAATATCCAATCTCACTTCAATTCGCTTCCTTGATAAATCTGACTTTTGTGGCGCAAATACTTCTATATATTTTTGTATTTTCAGAATTGAATTCCTCCTTCTTTTTTTCTTTTTGGAATTTTCTCTTTTCTTTTTTCTCCTTTTTTTTTTACTATGAACACAGTTCAGTGTTTTGATCACAGTTTTTTACTCCGGACTTCGAATTGACTGATTCTTTTTGATTCGAACGCCCAACAAACACAGCTTTCCAACGGATCTTTTTTCACTCAAATCAGACTTAAGTAGCTATATATTAAAATTCAATTTCCACTTGATAAAAAATGTGTAGAATTTGGCAGAAAACACAATTTAGTAAATCGGGTACAAATTTTGATACCGGTGTCCAAATCACTTGATTCTTTTTAATTCTGAAACCTAACAGGTGCAGCTTTCCAACGAGACCTCTTTCACTGAAATCGGACTTCAATAGGTATATATTGAAATACAATTTCGACGCTGACACTTTGGTGGACGATTTTTATATTTTTTTTATAGAAATTAAAAGACTCTTTTGTGTTTCACGACCCTTTTGTTTGTAGAAAGGGCAAGTAATTTAGCTAATTTCGACACAACAAACTGGAGTAGAAGAAGTAGAAGAAGAAACCGATTTAAGCAATGAAAACTTGAACACAATTAAACATACTTACCAATCTTTGAATGCCTTAAGCTCCGCTACCAACTGATACGATCCTAGTTGCTTAGGATGCGTAGCACGTGATTCTGATCGTTGTTCAATGATGGATTTCAATGCGGAAGTAATGAACTCGACAAGTACGAGCTTAGACCACTTAGCTAACCTGTGCTAACAGCCCTAATCGATTTCAAGTCAAGGATCTTGAATCGGATTCTTAGGAGTAGACTGAACAATGTGAGAATCACACTAAGAGAAACGAAACAATGGGGTTGCAATTTCGGTTTTACTTGTAAACGACTCGAGTATTGCGGACTTGAGAAGGAACAAGGTTCAATCAAATGAACAATGGGCAGAGATTTGAAGAGAGAAGTCTCAATTTTATCAAAATAACAACCACTCAAAAATGGAGCTAAACGGCTCCTTATAAAGAGTTTACAAGTAAACCCTAATAGGAATAGAAGTAGGAGTTCTAATTAAGGAAATTAACTTAATTAACTAATTAATCAATTAACCAATTAACTAATTAACTAATTAAAGTAAATATAAATATATTTAAATACATTCCAGCAGTCGATGCCGAGTGCTCCATCATCGGGTCAAGGTTTGGGCCGAAACCTTAAGTTGTATGTTGTCTCGCGTACACACTGCGCACCATAATGTCGACTTCCATAACTTTCAAAACACTGGGCCAAATGGGCTGAAACTTGTCCCAAACGAAAGCTAATATCCTGAAGTTTCCAAAGAGCGGTCAATCTCATGATTTGGACTTATACAGCGCCGGTTGTGTTTTGACGAAGTTGCCTGTTGTGTCTGCGCTTAGAACTGCTTTGTCCAAATGCTCTGAAACTTAGACACAATAAACATAACAAATAGAGGTTTCCACCAAGCCTTTTGGACCTCTAATCGGACTCCATCTGCTCCATCATATCTTGACGCTTTTATCCATGTAGTCGCGTGAATCATCTTGGGATCGTATCACTTGGTCATGGGCTCGGCCAAGGGCTCGGACACGGGCTCGGCCAACGGCTCAACCAAGGACTAGGACAAGGGCTCGGACAAGGGCTCACGACTTGCTAGGGTTTGGCGCGGCCTCGAGCGTACTTCTTCATGGTTGGTTCAGCCATCCCGTGAAGCCTTGTCGCGGATACGAGTTAGAGCCCTCAAGCTCGTATCACCCTGCTTGCCTTTAGCCATCATGGCCTCGATCTGGACATACACGACCAACTCACCCCTGTCCCTTTTAAACTTTAAGACCCCCGAACCCTTGATGGGATGGGACATCTTTGTGTCTCACAGAGTGTGCTGAGTTTCAGTGCAGGTTGTACGCCATAGAAGGACCAGGTGTTTGGGACCACGTATGGAGGAGATTTCCAATACCCAGCAGTAGAGCAGCCACCGCAGCAGCCAAACCCTGCCCGTGCTAGTTCATCCAGACATCCAGTACCTCCTGCCCATGATGTTCCTCCCTCCAGCAACGTATCGATCAGCAATGCCCCATTTCTCGAGTGCCTCCCCCCCTCAGCGATTCTCACCGAACTTCAGGGTTTGATGGCTGAAGTTGCGAGGTGCAATCTCCCCCCTCCTAATCCCATCCCTGAACATTTTATCTTGCCCTCGTGGAGGGTTCCAAACATTATCAATGGTACGATCCTAGCCCCATGGCTAACCCCAGTGAGGTTAATACAACCCCTAGACATGGAGACAAGGCAGGAGATGCTGCTTGATCAAGCTTTCAGGCGAAGGATGACATGGAAGGTGGCTTGGAGGCACCTAGCGCAAGGTTTGACATCCATCCGAGTCAACCCTTCGAAGAACGGTTTCAATAAAAGATCCAGCATATATACAAGACCTATTGGAGTCTTAGGAAGGCTGTGTCCAAGTTTCAGAGCATTCGAACAAGTAGATCTCAAGGTGGATCATGGTGACATTCTAGCTGTCAAGGAGAAGACGCCCAGGCACGACCAGCGACTTCGATTGAACCTAGCCGGCGCTGTACATGTCGGAATCGTGCGATTGATCACTAGTTGGAAACTTCAGGATGTTATCTTTCATTTGGGATAAGATTCAGCTCATTTGGACCAGTGGTTTAAAAGTTATGGAAGTCGACATTATGGCCCGCAGTCTGTACGTGAGACAACATACAACTTGAGGTTTCGGCTCAAACCTTGGCCCGATGATGGAGAACTCGACATGGGCTGCTGGGATGTATTTAAATATATTTATATTTACTTTAATTAGTTAATTAGTTAATTAGTTAATTGGTTAATTGATTAATTAGTTAAATAAGTTAATTACCTTATTTAGAACTCCTACTTCTATTACTATTAGGGTTTCCTTGTAACCTTATATAAGGAGCCGCTTGGCCTCCTTAGAAACTTGGCTGATTATTTATAAAGATATTTTCTTATATTCTCTGTCCCTTTTTGCGTTCAACAACGAATGAACCTTGTTCTTCTTGAGTCTTGTAAGCTTGAGTCGTTCCAAGTAAAACCTGAAATTACTTCCATTAATTGTTTGTTCTAGGTTGATATTCACAAGGAATATAGGCTTAGCGATTCGATTAAGATCCTTCCTTATTTGAGTTAGGTTGGTTGATGCTTAGCGATCAACAGGCTTGATTGCTTAAGAAAGTTATCCATTCCGCAGGGAAATCCCGTCTTGAACAACGATCAACATTGGTGTTACGTCTCCTTTCAAACAAGGATCGTATCAATCACCCTTTTTATTATTCCCGCTGTACTTTTTCCCGCATTGAGGACAATGCGTTGCCTAAGTGTGGGGAGGGAATTACTGTTTGCATGTTTATTTTTATTTCTACATGAATGTGTGTTTATCTTTTGCTTGTTGCATGACTGCATGTTTTGTGGGAAATTTTAAATTTTCGGATTTTAATTTTCGGATTTTGTTAGAATTTTTGCCAAAAGGACGCACTACCAGTTTTAAAAACCCCCATTGCATGAATACAATGCCTATCTATGTATAAATTGCCAACATTTTGTCTTGCCCTATTCACTCACTTTTTGCTTGTTAATCCTTATATCTGCATCTAGGCCTAGACACTAGCAATCACAAATAGCACCCAGTGAGACTTTGAGCTTTCATGCCAAATTTTCTTCATGTGCGAATAGAATGCTTAGCTAGGCACTGGCCGGACTTGCATGATATCCCTAGGTATAGGCACCATTAGACATGGGAAAGCAGCAAAATGATAAAAGTCTTCGCATCATTGTCTTTTTATTTTATTTTCTTTTCTCTTTTTCTCTCGTTTTCTTCATCACGCCCTCGATTCATCTTCCCTACCCTTCTCTTTTCTTTTCCTTCCTGACCGCTTGAGCTAATTTTCTTGATACTTTTCCTTGGCAGGTAAGCAGCAATTGTTGAGGGTAGCGGCGAGGGCTAGCCACCTACAAGGATGCGCAGAAAAAGATAAGTGTGGGGAAGCAGATCAAGCTAAGGCTCAGAAGCAGAAAGCACAGTGAGGGCAAATCAACAGAAACATCATCTTGCCCTAGCAATATCCTAAAAGAAAGAGCCCCCTCAAAAGCTTAAGTGTGGGGAAGCCGAGAAGTAAAGCATCAATGCTGAAAGCAGATCTAGGGCAAGACACCTCAAAAGTCTCATGCCTTAGTTGAATCAAAAGCTAGAAAGGTTCGTGCCCCTTCCTTTAAAAAAAAAAATTTAAAAATATTAAAAAATTAAAATAAAAGAAGGGAGCAAAACGCGAACAAAAGAATCTACTGCCAGCACCGCGCCAAAAGAAGAGCTTCCTACCCTAGAAGAGAAGAAATCCTTCGTCTAGCCCTCACCTCCATCATTCTACCCTCGACGACAACTGTCTTACGAACCTCGCCTTTTTCTTAGCCAAGGAATCCATCCAAGTTTGAGTGGTTGTGTCCCTCTTCTTTCCTTTCCTTCTCTTCCTAGTTTCTATCTTTTTGTTTCATTCTCCTCCTTTCTTTTTCTCCCTCATTCTTCTTTTTCTAAGCTTAACCTATCCCTTTTTCTTTCTTTTTGTTGATACAAAGTCCCTTTCTGATTGTTTGATTGCCTATGCATGTGTACTACATACTCGGATTGATGTGCAAGTTTAGTTGTGTGCTGTGCAAATTGCATTTAGTTCATGCGAGTGTGAGGGATTAAACACCCAACCTATTTACGAGTGTGAGCGTAACCACTATTCTGGTGAGGATTGCTAGTTCATGCGCCCGATGCAGGAAAGTTTCGTCTTTAGGGTCGTTACCCTTCTGACTTGATGCAGGTGTTATCTAGGTGGAGTGTGCGGTGGTGAAGCCCAGACTGATGTCTGGTTTGTTTATACATTTTGATTGGTAGTGTTCATTCATGCTTTGGGGTGGTTTTCAGTTTTATGGATGCTCGAGGGCGAGCATAAGGCAGTGTGGGGATATTTGATATAGCGTATTTTGTACATGTTTTCCTCTATCTTTATGAGCTTATCTTGCGCATGATGCTGCTAATTCTCCTTTGAATTCATACTTTTTACAGATCTAAGCCTAAAGAGGAAAAGATGCCAAAATACTACATTTTTGCTGGAATTCTGCCGTGGATCTTAAATCGTCGAGGCCTGGCCGTTTTCTCTTCATCGAGTCCTAGATGCCGATCGCGTCGTCTCACCCAGGATTCACGTTTGAGCCATCTAGTGCCGCATTTTGCCCCAATCCTTCTATCGCATGTGCAGATTTTCCCTTAAGGACGCGCTCAGTAAGATCCTTACGGGATTCCTACTAGATTCCTTTCGGCTACCCTAGGAATATTCCTTTAAGGCGTGCTCTCTCTCTCTCTCATTGTACCCTCCCTTATCTGTCATTTGTCTTTTAGTGAGCTGAGAGGGTATTTAAGCATTAGTTTTAGGGTTTTTTAGGACATCATCCATTATTACACATAGAATCCTTTTGGGAGCAGCCGCTCACCTTCCTCTTGGGTTTTCCTCGGGATTTATCACCTTCTTCTCTTATGCTTTATATTAAATCTATTTTATCATTGATTAATATGTGTGGCTAAGTTCTTAAACTTAGCAAGGGTGTTTTAAGGGTTGTATGAGGATAGTCATGAGACAGAATCATGCTTAATATATTCTCTTCGCTATATTTGTTCACTTGGCGTTTTAAATGCTAGATCTAAATGGTTTTATTAGAAGCTTGATCACCTTTTAGTTTACTATATTAGATCTTCGTCATTTCTTTGGTTATAACTAACGCGAAGCCTTAGAATATAGTAGATACTAGATGGATTGTCATTAGCTTGGTCCGTTCTGTCTAGGGCAAGCAAGCGATTAGGGCGGTGTCGCGAGCCTGACAAACTGAGAGGCATCTAGCCCTAGATGTGTCTTTCCTTATCTTCATGGGCATTGTGAGTATTGTCTCTACGCTTCTTGCTTGGGAGGATGGCATAACGTCACGGCTGCCTTATTAATAGTGAAAACGGGGGGTAGCTTCTCCTAAGAGGAAAGTAAGAGGCCTAAACATACCTGGCCTCTATTGATACGATCCCTAGAGGAGCCAGCCCTAGTGCCGCAGCCCCAAGCCTCCCATTGCCACCCACGGGCCCAATCACCCACTCCAGAGCCCGAGCCTTACAGGTGAGGCTCAGCAGCCTCATCCACAAGGAGCTGAAGGCAGAGACAGCCTCGGAGGAAGCCAGCCTACACGCGCACCAGCCGTGCCTCTTGACCCTTATCCGCGCAGCGCCTACGCCTACGGATGGGCCATGTGTGGCCACCTCGAACCTTTAGGTCCACCAGCATCCTTCTTCTATTTTTGACCAGTCCAGCATCATTTATAATATAAGAGAGGACTCCATGCCAAAAATCAGGAGAAATGCCTGAAGGATTTGGGAGAACGCCCAAATCACAAGATCGCAAGTGACTGTGAAAGCCACCGCCGAGCCTTTTAAAGATTGGAGCATTTTTCCACTCACAAGACTCAGCCCAGCACATCGTCTATGTGTTAGGAAGTTTCCCTCCAATTTTCAGTGGGAACGCGAGGGAATAAGGAAAACTCCTTGTTTCCTTAAAACGTGACCGACGGACCCCGCAAGCAAAGCCATTTAGGCACTTTGACCAAAACGGCGGCGCCTGCACCTCTATCTTTTATCTCTGACTTTATTTGAGTTATTTTAGGGTTTCGGAACCTTTTATGGAAGTTTGGCTTGTTGCCTTTTAATTAAATCCATTTTTAGGAACTAAACTAGTTTTCATTTTCGGAATTAGGGTTTAGCGTATCCTTAAAAAGGAGCCGCCCACTTTGTATTTCGGCTAGACTATTTTGATAGTTAAAATAGATTTTTTTAGATCATCATCCACTCGTTCTTGATGAACCTTGCATCTAATTGAATTCCGTGCATTCGATTAGCTTGTCAAGTAAAACTTGAAAGCACTATTCATTGAGTCATCCGTTCTTTGGAGTGCCAAGGATACCTTACCTTGGAGATTTAGAGGTTTGACGTAAGAACCTCAAGGGATTCTGTGTGGAGTGCCAAGGACACCTTACCTTGGAGATTCACACGTCTTCTTCGAGTTATTTTCCGCATTGAAACCCACGTCGCCGGACAACGATCTAAAAAGAGCGTTCTAGCCTACAAGGAACGCATCAGCTGGTAGCGGAGCTTTGCCGTCCCGACTTGGTAAATCTATCCCTTTAAATTATTGCATTTTCTTTGTTAGAATTGGTATTCATTGATTCCTATCTAAACCAATTCTCTTGGTGCTTGTGTGTTAGTTGTCTTGCGTCAATAGTGTCTTGTGTGTGCGATTAGTGTGCAAATCGGCTTCAATGATTTGTAGGTCTTTACTTTTGTCAAAAAAAAAAACAAAGTCCCCAAAGTGTCTTAGTTAATTTGTGTTTTGTGTTTGTTAAAAAAAAAAAAATAGTGTGAAGCAATTTCGTCAAAAACAGAACAGAGGCAAAATCAGTATCATTCAAAAAAAAAACAGGAGCTTCAAAATCAAATACTAGAGTGAATTTGTGACTCATAGCAAAAAGAATCATTGGATTTGGACTTGGGAATCAGAAGTTATAGACAAAACAAGTTTGAAAACCCTAATCACATGCCATTAGCATTTTTTTGAGTTTTCAATTAACTCAATCCGTTTGTTTTGAGCCTTTCTTTGATTCCATTACTACTGTGCCTTTCTACTCTGTAGTATACTTGATTGATTGATTGATCTTTGCAATTGATTCAAATATATTACCTCGCAATTCGTTTCTACACTATTTTTCGTTGTGTGTCTCTTTGAAAGCTTTTCCTTGAAAATTCTTCGAGTCGATTCATCTTATTGGAGAGGATCTGAACAATTTGTTTAGTGAGATTAATAGAGAGACAAACACAAGAGTAAACACGTGAGGGAGCGATAGTTTTAGGCAATTTTACGCTTGTAAATTTTCTTTGTGAATTTCAGGATGTCAAGAAATTCAGGAAAGGAAGCGACGACTGAAAATGATGTAGCCAAGGCATTGAAAGACATAGCAGCCCAGCTCCAGGACATGAGAACTTGGAGGCAGCAGGTTGAGGCTAGGGAACGCGAGAATATTGTTCCACAAGGCCCCAGACTACACTTCGCACAACGCCTAAACCCTAGAGTGAACCGAGAGGCATATGCGCCTCCACCGAGTGATGACCAGCTCAATGAGTATGAGGTAGAGGGTTCTGTAGATGAGTATGAGGAGGAGCCTCACATGCCAGGACCAAGGGGTTTCCAAATGATGCATTCCTTGTAGGCTAGAACGCTCTCTTTTGATCGTTGTCCAGCGACGAGGGTTTCAATGCGGAATTTAACTCGAAGAAAGCACGTGAATCTCCAAGGTAAGGTGTCCTTGGCACTCCATGCCGAATCCCTTGAGGATCTTGTGTCAAACCGATGAATCTCCGCGGTAAGGTGTCCACGACACTCCAAAGACGAATGACTCAATAGATAGTGCTTTCAAGTTTTACTTGACAAGCTAATCGAATGCACGAAACTCAATTAGTTGCAAGGTTCATCAAGAACAAGTGGATTAAGATCCAAAGCAATCTGCTTTCAATTATCAAAATAGTCTTCCCTAAAAATAACATGCGCGGCTCCTTTTTAAAGAAGCACGAAACCCTAATTCCAAAAATGGAAACTAGTTTAGTTTCTAAATAATGATTTAAACGAAAATGGCAACAAGCCACCCTTCCAAATAAGTTTTGAAACCCTAAAATAACATAAATAAAGTCTACTAAATAGGATAGAAGTGCAGGCGGTGCCGTTTAGGTCAAAAGGCCTAAGTGGCTTTGCTTGCGGGTCCGCCGAATCACATTTTAAGGAAACAAGGCATTTTCCTTATTCCCTCGAGCGTTCCCACTGAAATGTGGAGGGAAACTTCCTAACACATAGATGAAAAGCTGGGCTGAATATTGTGCAAGGAAATATGTACCAATCTTCAAAAGGCTCGGCAGTGGCTTTCGCTGTCTAATGCGGGCTTGTGATTTGGGCCTGTCCCAAATCCTTCGGGGGTTTCTCCTGATTTTTGGCCTGGACTCCTCTCTTGTATTATAAATGGTCATGACCTGGTCCAAAATAGGAAAAGGGCGCTGGTGGACCTAAAGGTCCGAGGTGGCCATGTGTAGCCCATCCGTAGGCGCGGACGCGGTGCGGATTAGGGTTACAAGGCGCAGCCGGGGTGCGCGCAGGTTGGCTTCCTCCAAGGCTGTCTCTGCCTTCAGTTCCATGTGGATGAGGCTACTGAGCCTCACTTGTAGGGCTCGGCTGTGGCACGAGTGATCGGGCCCTTGGGCGGCAATGGGAGGCTCGGGCCTTGGCGCGGGTGAGATCGTATCATCCCCTCCATCTTGAGAAGGATTCGCCCTCGAATCCAGATCAGCAATATCCTCATCACTTGGAAGGTTGAGGCGGTAGGCGTTGTTGTTGATCTTCTCATCAATCTGAAACGGGCCATCTCCCCGTGGGGATAATTTTCCTTTCCTCTTCTCTGGAAATCTCTCACGTCTTAGGTGCAGCCATACCCAATCGCCAACTTGAAAGGACGCGGTCTTGCGGCCTTCATTGTGCTTGCGTACTAGGCGCTCATTAGTGCGCTCAATGTTTGCCTTAGCCTTCTCATGTATCTGTTTGATGTGTTCTGCCCGCTGCTGTCCATCTATGTTAGAAACATCACTCAAAGGCAAAGGGGTCAAATCCATGGGAGTTAGCGGATTAAAGCCATAAACTACTTCAAAAGGTGAACAATTTGTAGTAGAATGGATTGAACGATTATAAGCAAACTCCATGAAAGGCAAATGATCAGTCCATTTAGAAACATGTTTGGTAAGTAAAGAGCATAAAAGAGACCCTACATTACGGTTAACGACCTCAGTTTGGCCGTCGGTTTGAGGGTGACAAGAAGTCGAATACAGCAATTTAGTTCCAAGGCGACTCCACAACACTCGCCAAAAGTGGCTCAAAAATCTTCCATCACGGTCACTAACAATACTAATAGGCATACCATGGAGGCGGACTACCTCTCTAAAGAATATAGTAGCAACCTGAGACGCATCACTAGTATTTTTACAAGGCAAAAAGTGCGCCATTTTGGAAAATCGATCCACAACAACAAATATACCATCCTTACCATCCCAAGATTTAGGTAAACCTACAATGAAGTCCATGGACAGACCGGTCCAAGGTTGGGAAGGTACGGGCAGCAGCATAAACTCACCATGACTAGCTAACCGAGATTTTGCCCTTTGGCAATCACACGCACAACATCACATCTCATTTTAGGCCAATAAAAGTGTGATTTCAGCATGTCATAGGTTTTATTAATGCCAAAGTTGATGCGTTCCTTGTAGGCTAGAACGCCCTCCTTAGATCGTTGTCCGACGACGTGGCTTTCAATGCGGAAAATAACTCGAAAAAGACACGTGAATCTCCAAGTCACAATGCTTGGCACTCCACGCAGAATCCCTTGAGGATCTTGCGTCAAACCTTTGAATCTCCAAATCGCAATGCTTGGCAATCCAAAGAACGGATGACTCAATGAAAGGTGCTTTCAAGTTTTACTTGACAAGCTAATCGAATGCACGAAACTCAATTAGTTGCAAGGTTCATCAAGAACAAGTGGATAAAGATCCCAAGAAATATGCTTTCAATAATCAATAATCAAAGTCTGCCGAAAATAACATGGGCGGCTCCTTTTTAAGGAAGCGCAAAACCCTAATTCCAAAAATGGAAACTAGTTTAGTTTCTAAATAATGACTTAAACGAAATTGGCAACAAGCCACCCTTCCAAATAAGTTCTGAAACCCTAAATTAACATAAATAAAGTCTAATAATAAGGATAGAAGTGCAGGCTCCGCCGTTTAGGTCAAAAGGCCCAAGTGGCTTTGCTTGCGGGTCCGCCGAATCACGTTTTAAGGAAACAAGGCGTTTTCCTTATTCCCTCGAGCGTTCCCACTGAAACTTGGAGGGAAACTTCCTAACACATATATGAAGTTCTGGGCTGAATATTGTGCGAGGAAATATGCTCCAATATTCAAAAGGCTCGGCAGTGGCTTTCGCTGTCCAATGCGGGCTTGTGATTTGGGCCTGTCCCAAATCCTTCGGGCGTTTCTCCTGATTCTTGGGCTGGACTACTCTCTTGTATTATAAATGATCATGGTCTGGTCAAAAATAGGAAAAGGGCGCTGGTGGACCTAAAGGTCCGAGGTGGCCATGTGTAGCCCATCCGTAGGCGCGGACGCGGTGCGGATTAGGGTTACGAGGCGCGGCTGGGGTGCGCGCAGGCTGGCTTCCTCCGAGGCTGTCTCTGCCTTCAGTTCCATATGGATGAGGCTACTGAGCCTCACTTGTAGGGCGCAGGCCCTGGCACGAGTGATCGGACCCGTGGGCGGCAATGGGAGGCTCGCGGATGCATCCTCCAAGGCTCGGGCCTTGGCGCGGGTGGTTGCGCCTGCGGGTGCGGTGGCACTAGGGTTGGCTCCGGCTGGGATCGTATCATCCCCTCCATCTTGAGGAGGATTCGCCCTCGAATCCAGATCAGCAACATCCTCATCACCTGCATCAAACAACCGTAAGTCAGAAATATTAAAGGTTCCATGTATTGAACCATACTCACTTGGAAGGTCGAGGTGGTAAGCATTGTTGTTGATCTTCTCAACAATCTGAAACGGGCCATCTCCCCGTGGGGATAATTTTCCTTTCCTCCTCTCTGGAAATCTCTCACGTCTTAGGTGCAGCCACACCCAATCGCCAACTTGAAAGGACGCGGTCTTGCGGCATTCATTGTGCTTGCGCACTAGGCGCTCATTAGTGCGCTCAATGTTTGCCTTAGCCTTCGCATGTATCTGTTTGATGTGTTCTGCCCGCTGCTGTCCATCTAAGTTAGAAACATCACTCAAAGGCAAAGGGGTCAAATCCATGGGAGTTAGCGGATTAAAGCCATAAACTACTTCAAAAGGTGAACAATTTGTAGTAGAATGGATTGAACGATTATAAGCAAACTCCATGAAAGGCAAATGATCAGTCCATTTAGAAACATGCTTGGTAACTAAAGAGCGTAAAAGAGACCCCACACTACGGTTAACTACCTCAGTTTGGCCGTCGGTTTGAGGGTGACAAGAAGTCAAATACAACAATTTAGTTCCAAGGCGACTCCACAACACTCGCCAAAAGTGGCTCAAAAATCTTCCATCACGGTCACTAACAATACTAATAGGCATACCATGGAGGCGGACTACCTCTCTAAAGAATATATTAGCAACCTGAGACGCATCATTAGTATTTTTACAAGGTAGAAAGTGCGCCATTTTGGAAAATCGATCCACAACAACAAATATACCATCCTTACCATCCCAAGACTTAGGTAAACCTACAATGAAGTCCATGGACAGATCGGTCCAAGGTTGGGAAGGTACGGGCAGCGGCATAAACTCACCATGACTAGCTAACCGTGATTTTGCCCTTTGGCAAACTACACATCTAGCAATCACACGCACAACATCACGTCTCATCTTAGGCCAATAAAAGTGTGATTTCAGCATGTCATAGGTTTTATTAATGCCAAAGTGGCCCATCAATCCACCACTATGTGATTCATGCACAAGTAAGTCACGCAAAGAACACTTAGGAATGCAAAGGCGCTTGCGCCAAAACAGATAGTTATCATGCATATAAAATTTCACATCAGCCATGGAATCACAAGTCTTATAGATCTCACCAAAATCCAAATCAGTAGGGTAGAGTGGAATTATTTGAGAAAACCCTAAAAATTTGACACTTAACGAAGAGATCAAGACATACCTTCTAGACAATGCGTCGGCAACAACATTGTCTTTTCCTTCTTTGTACTTGATGTGATAAGGGAAAGCTTCTAAGAACTCCAGCCACACGGCATGTCTCCTATTCAACTTCCCTTGTCCCTTTAGATATTTGAGGCTCAAGTGGTCGGTGTGCACCACAAATTCCCTTGGCATCAAGTAGTGTTGCCAAACCTCGAAGGCCCTAACTAGTGCATAAAGCTCTTTGTCATACGTTGGATAACGCAGCTGTGCATCCTTGAGCTTCTCACTAAAGAAGGCTATTGGCTTCTTCTCTTGCATCAAAACAGCACCTATACCGATTCCACTTGCGTCGCACTCCAACTCTAACGGTTTGTCAAAGTCGGGAAGGGCTAACACGGGCGCGTTGGATAGCTTGTCCTTCAACGCTTGGAATGCGGTCTCTTGAGGTTCCTCCCACCTGAAATCAACATGTTTCTTAGTTAGGTCATTAAGTGGGGCAGCAAGAGTACTAAAATCACGAATGAAACGACGATAAAAGGAAGCTAAGCCGTGAAAGGAGCGGATGTCGCTTGCTGTTTTTGGCGTAGGCCACTCCTTGATCGCTTGCACCTTCGCTTCATCCACCTTCACACTGTCCTTGCCCACTAGGAACCCTAAGAATTCAACCTGTTCTAAAGCAAAAGAGCACTTGGAGAGCTTAGCATATAGCTTCTCCTCACGCAAGGTCAGAAAAATTTCCTTAAGATGCGTAACATGCTCATGCAAAGATTTGCTATAAATTAAGATGTCATCAAAGTATACAACAACAAATTTGCCTATAAAACGCCTAAGAACATGGTTCATAAGTCTCATGAAGGTACTTGGGGCATTAGTTAATCCAAACGGCATCACTAACCATTCATACAAACCATATTTTGTTTTGAAAGCCGTTTTCCATTCATCACCCTCTTTCATTCTAATTTGATGATAGCCGCTCATTAGGTCAATTTTGGAAAAAATTACACTACCACTAAGCTCATCTAACATATCATCTAAGCGAGGTATGGGGTGATGATACTTTACCGTAATTTTGTTGACCGCTCGGCAGTCAACACACATTCACCAAGTTCCATCTTTCTTTGGCACTAGAAGCACTGGAACGACGCATGGAGACAAGCTCTCCCGGACATATCCCTTGCTAAGGAGCTCATCAACCTGCCGCTGAAGTTCCTTGGTCTCCTCGGGGTTGCTCCTATAGGCTGGTCTGTTTGGGATAGTCGAACCCGGTACAAAATCAATTTGGTGCTCTATGCCGCGGATTGGGGGCAAACCCGCTGGCATCTCTTCGGGTGTTACATCCTTGAACTCCTGCAAAACAGCCAAGATAGAAGAAGGCACAGAAGCTAAAGGATCAAGGTTAGTAGTGCTCAAACAAAAGGATTTAAAGCGAAGAAGAAGCAAAGGGCGATTCTCACCATGAAACTGTTTTTGTAAAATAAGTGCGCGGCGCAAATCTTTTGCTTTCGCATATAAGTTTACTTTCTTTTCTTTTTCTTGCCTTTTCTTTTCTTTTTCAGGCTCTTTCTTTTCTGTTTTTAACCCGTGCTCACTTTTTTCACGGGGGCTGTTTTCATTCCTTTCGTTGCTTTCAAACCCGTGCTCACTTTTTTCACGGGGGCTGTTTTCATCAATTCTTTTGTCTAGAGACCGTGAGGCCTCAAACTCAGCATAGGACTTCTCCAACCAGAGCTGGTCCTCAAGCACTTGCTTAGGTGTAAGGGGTGCGAGTGTGAACTTCACTCCTTCCTTCTCAAGCTTGTACCGATTGCTCCTCCCTTCGTGAGTGGCGTTGCGGTCAAATTGCCATGGACGGCCAAGTAGCACATGTGACACTTGCATTGGGACAACATCACACCATATCTCATCTCTATATTTCCCAATAGAAAAGCTCACCAACACTTGCCTAGACACCTTAAGGCCGACTCCATCATTCATCCATTGCAAAGTGTACGGCTTTGGATGTCTCACCATAGGTAACCCCAATTTGTGCACAAGAAGCGTACTAGCACAATTAGTACATGAGCCATTATCAATAATAAGAGAGCATACCTTAGTACCAATGTGGCACCTAGCATGGAATAAGTTCTCCCTTTGTTCCTCCTCACATGTTTCGGCCCTTGGCTGCACACTCAAGTTCCTCCGAACTACTAGGGTAACCGGTTCACAAACCCTAGCTTCATGATCGGCTGCCTCCTCTCCCTCACTTTCTTCTTCCGAATCCTCCACCAACTCATAATCATCCTCCGAGTCCATCTCTCCATTATCCCTAATAATTAGAACTCTCTTGTTGGGACATTCGGCCTGCTTATGGCCTCAGCCACTACACTTAAAGCACACAATGTCTCTTGTAGGCACACGGTTAGTACTAGTAATAGGAACTTTAGAAGGAGTAGGGTTTGCCGAATTACCTTTGGTTCCATAAGAAGGTTTAGATACCTTGGGTGTTTCCTTGCTGTCCTTATTCCCCTTGGGCCACGTAGACTTGTTCCAAGTGGAAGTCCGTGACACAAAAGTAGACGACTTAGAGTAGGCTGCCTTAGCCTTGCGTTGCCTCTCGATCTTCACGGCCATGTGAAGCATCTCCTCCAAAGTCCTATATTGGCACAACTCTAAGGCGTTAGCTATCTCTGAATTCAGCCCACTCATGAACCTAGACATCTTTGAATCCTCATCCTCTATCACATTAACCCTCGCCAAAAGAACTTCCAACTCATTGTGATAATCATTCACGGTCTTGGACCCTTGGGTAAGCTTTTGTAAGCGCTGAAGTTGGTCCTTATGATAGTACGGTGGAACAAACCTCCTCTTCATCACATACTTCATGTTTTCCCAAGTAGTTACGGGTCCTCTCACATCCTCATTCACTTGCTCCCACCAATGGGCAGCGTATCCAAAGAACTCCACGGAAGCTAACCTTATTTTCTTTTCATCCGTGTAGGTGTGACACCTAAAAATCGCTTCCATCTTTCGCTCCCAAGTTAAGTATACCTCAGGATCATCTTTTCCTTCGAAAGGTGGAACCTTGAGCTTGACACTCCCAAGGTGATTGTCGACTCGCTCGCACTCCTCGCGACGCGGCTGTTCTAAGTTACGGTCTCGCCTACCAAAGGCGTGTCTGCCGATTCCATGTGCACCTCCTCGGCGCATGTGAAAACCCCTCGGTCCTGCCATGTGAAACTCCTCATCATACCCATCTTCAGAACCCTCGGCCTCATGCTCACTAGGCTGATCATCACCCGGTGGAGGCACATATGCTTCTCGGTCCACTCTAGGGTTTAGGTGTTGCGCAAAGTGTGCTCCGGGGGCTTGTGGAGCTCGATTCTCACGTTCCCTAGTCTCGACTTGCTGTCTCCAAGCTGCTATGTCCTGGAGCTGAGCTGCTATGTCTTGCAAGGCCTTGGCTACATCATTCACAGCCGTTGGTTCCCTTTCTAAATTTCCTGACATCCTGAAGTTCACAAAAGAAAATTGCAAGCGTAAAATTGCCTAAAACGATCACTCCCTCACGTGTTTACGCTCGTGTTTGTCTCTCTATTAATCTCACAAAATATCTCAAAGCAACTGTCTAGATCTGTCTCCAAGTGTCCAAGATGAACCTGACTCAAAGAAATTTCAAGAAAGGCTTCCAAAGAGACGCACAAAGAAAACTAGTGTAGAAAGAAAATTTTGAGGTAGTATACTCGATTCAATTGCAAAGATCAATCAATCAATCAAGTGTACTACAGAGTAGGAAGGCATAGTAGTCTTGGAATCAAAGGAAAGCTCAAAATACACAGATTGAGTCAATTGACAACTCAAAAACGCTAATGGCATGCGATTAGGGTTTTGAAACTTGTTTTTGCCACAACTTTTGATTCCCAATTCGAAATACAATGATTCTTTTTGCTATGAGTCACAAATTCACTCTAGTATTTGATTCTGAAGTTTTTTTTTTTTTTGAATGGTACTGATTTCGCCCCTGTTCTGTTTTTGACGAAATTGTTTCACCTTTTTTTTTTTTTTTTTTTGAAATTCAATGCAACTGAAAACACAAATTAACTAAGACACTTTGGGGGACTTTGTTTTTTGTTTTTTTTGTTTTTTTGTTTTTTTGTTTTTCTGACAATAGTAAAGACCTACAAATCGTTGGGATGATTTGCACACTAACCACACACACAAGACACAATTGACACAAGACAACTAACACACAGCACGCAAGAGAATTGGTGTAGAAGAGAAGAAGGAATACCAATTCTAACAAAGAAAACGCAATAATTAAAGGGATCGATTTACCAAGTCGGGACAGCTGAGCTCCGCTACCAACTGATGCGTTCCTTGTAGGCTAGAACGCCCTCCTTAGATCGTTGTCCGACGACGTGGCTTTCAATGCGGAAAATAACTCGAAGAAGACACGTGAATCTCCAAGTCGCAATGCTTGGCACTCCATGCAGAATCCCTTGAGGATCTTGCGTCAAACCTTTGAATCTCCAAATCGCAATGCTTGGCAATCCAAAGAACGGATGACTCAATGAAAGGTGCTTTCAAGTTTTACTTGACAAGCTAATCGAATTCACGAAACTCAATTAGTTGCAAGGTTCATCAAGAACAAGTGGATAAAGATCCCAAGCAATATGCTTTCAATAATCAATAATCAAAGTCTGCCGAAAATAACACGGGCGGCTCCTTTTTAAGGAAGCGCAAAACCCTAATTCCAAAAATGGAAACTAGTTTAGTTTCTAAATAATGACTTAAACGAAATTGGCAACAAGCCACCCTTCCAAATAAGTTCTGAAACCCTCAATTAACATAAATAAAGTCTAATAATAAGGATAGAAGTGCAGGCGCCGCCGTTTAGGTCAAAAGGCCCAAGTGGCTTTGCTTGCGGGTCCGCCGAATCACGTTTTAAGGAAACAAGGCGTTTTCCTTATTCCCTCGAGCGTTCCCACTGAAACTTGGAGGGAAACTTCCTAACACATATATGAAGGTCTGGGCTGAATATTTTGCGAGGAAATATGCTCCAATATTGAAAAGGCTCGGCAGTGGCTTTCGCTGTCCAATGCGGGCTTGTGATTTGGGCCTGTCCCAAATCCTTCGGGCGTTTCTCCTGATTCTTGGCCTGGACTCCTCTCTTGTATTATAAATGATCATGGTCTGGTCAAAAATAGGAAAAGGGCGCTGGTGGACCTAAAGGTCCGAGGTGGCCATGTGTAGCCCATCCGTAGGCGCGGACGCGGTGCGGATTAGGGTTACGAGGCGCGGCTGGGGTGCGCGCAGGCTGGCTTCCTCTGAGGCTGTCTCTGCCTTCAGTTCCATATGGATGAGGCTACTGAGCCTCACTTGTAGGGCGCGGGCCCTGGCACGAGTGATCGGACCCGTGGGCGGCAATGGGAGGCTCGCGGATGCATCCTCCAAGGCTCGGGCCTTGGCGCGGGTGGTTGCGCCTGCGGGTGCGGTGGCACTAGGGTTGGCTCCGGCTGGGATCGTATCAAAAGTGGCCCATCAATCCACCACTATGTGATTCATGCACAAGTAATTCACGCAAAGAACACTTAGGAATGCAAAGGCGTTTGCGCCGAAACAGATAGTTTTCATGCGTATAAAATTTTACATCAGCCATGGAATCACAAGTCTTATAGATCTCACCAAAATCCAAATCAGTAGGGTAGAGTGGAATTATTTGAGAAAACCCTTAAAATTTGACACTTAACGAAGAGATCAAGGCATACCTCCTAGACAATGCGTCGGCCACAACATTGTCTTTTCCTTCCTTGTACTTGATGTGATAAGGGAAAGCTTCCAAGAACTCCAGCCACACGGCATGTCTCCTATTCAACTTCCCTTGTCCCTTTAGGTATTTGAGGCTCAAGTGGTCGGTATGCACCACAAATTCTCTCGGCATCAAGTAGTGTTGCCAAACCTCGAAAGCCCTAACTAGTGCATAAAGCTCTTTGTCATACATTGGATAACGCAACTGAGCATCCTTGAGCTTCTCACTAAAGAAGGCTATTGGCTTCTTCTCTTGCATCAAAATAGCACCTATACCGATTCCACTCGCGTCGCACTCCAACTCAAATGGTTTGTCAAAGTCGGGAAGGGCTAACACGGGTGCGTTGGGCATTGGACAGCTTGTCCTTCAACGCTTGGAATGCGGCCTCTTGAGGTTCCTCACGAGTACTAAAATCACGAATGAAACGTCGATAAAAGGAAGCTAAGCCGTGAAAGGAGCGGATGTCGCTTGCTATTTTCGGCGTAGGCCACTCCTTGATCGCTTGCACCTTCACTTCATCCACCTTCACACCGTCCTTGCCCACAAGAAATCCTAAAAACTCAACCTGTTCTAAAGCAAAAGAGCACTTGGAGAGTTTAGCATAAAGCTTCTCTTCACGCAAGGTTAGAAAAATTTCCTTAAGGTATAAAACATGATCATGCAAAGACTTGCTGTAAATTAAGATGTCATCAAAGTACACAACAACAAATTTTCCTATGAAACGCCTAAGAACATGGTTCATAAGTCGCATGAAAGTACTTGGGGCATTAGTCAGTCCAAACAGCATCACTAACAATTCATACAATCCATACTTTATTTTAAATGTCGTTTTCCATTCATCACCCTCTTTCATTCTAATTTGATGATAGCCGCTCATGAGATCAATTTTAGAAAAGATTACACTACCACTAAGCTCATCTAACATATCATCTAAGCGAGGTATGGGGTGACGATACTTTACCGTAATTTTGTTGACAGCTCGGCAGTCAACACACATTCGCCAAGTTCCATCTTTCTTTGGCACTAGAAGCACTGGAACGGCGCATGGAGACAAGCTCTCCCGGACATATCCCTTGCTAAGGAGCTCATCAATCTGCCGCTGAAGTTCCTTAGTCTCCTTGGGGTTGCTCCTATAGGTTGGTCTGTTTGGGATAGTCGAACCCGGCACAAAATCAATTTGGTGCTCTATGCCGCGGATTGGGGGCAAACCGGCTGGCATCTCTTCGGGCGTTACATCCTTGAACTCCTGCAAAACAACCAAGATAGAAGAAGGCACAGAAGCTAAAGGATCAAGGTTAGTAGTGCTCAAATAAAAAGATTTAAAGCGAAGAAGAATCAAAGGGCGATTCTCGCCACAAAACTGTTTTTGTAAAACAAGCGCTCGGCGCAAATCTTTTGCTTTCGCATACAAGTTTACTTTCTTTTCTTTTTCTTGCCTTTTCTTTTCTTTTTCAAGCTCTTTCTTTTCTGTTTTTAACCCGTGCTCACTTTTTTCACGGGGGCTGTTTTCATTCTTTTCTTTTCTTTCAAACCCGTGCTCACTTTTTTTCACGGGGGCTGTTTTCATCAATTCTTTTGTCTAGAAACCGTGAGGCCTCAAATTCAGCATAGGACTTTTCCAACCAGAGCTGGTCCTCAAGCACTTGCTTAGGTGTAAGGGGTGCGAGTGTGAACTTCACTCCTTCCTTCGCAAGCTTGTATCGATTGCTTTTTCCTTCGTGAATGGCGTTGCGGTCGAATTGCCAAGGTCGGCCAAGCAGCACATGTGACGATTGCATTGGGATTACATCACACCATACTTCATCCTTGTATTTCCCAATAGAAAAGCTCACCAACACTTGTTTAACCACCCTAAGGCCGACTCCATCATTCATCCATTGCAAAGTGTACGGCTTGGGATGCTTGACGGCAGATAACCCTAACTTGTGCACAAGAAGCGTACTAGCACAATTAGTACAAGATCCATTGTCAATAATAAGAGAGCATACCTTAGTACCAATGTGGCACCAAGCATGGAATAGGTTCTCTCTTTGTTCCTCCTCGCGAGTCTCGGCTCTAGGTTGCACACTCAAAGTTCTCCGAGCTACTAGGGTAACCGGATCACAAACCCTAGTTTAATGTCCGCCGCCTCTTCTTCCTCACTCTCCTCTTCCAAATCCTCCACCACGTTATAATCATCTTCCGAGTCCATCTCTCCATTGTCCCTAATGATCAGAACTCTTTTGTTGGGACATTCGGCCTGCTTATGGCCTCGGCCACTACACTTAAAGCACACAATGTCTCTTGTAGGCACACGGTTAGTACTAGTAACGGGAACTTTAGAAAGAGTAGGGTTTGTCGAATTACCTTTGGTACCATATGAAGGTTTAGATACCTTGGGTGTTTCCTTGCTGTCCTTATTCCCCTTGGACCATGTAGACTTGTTCCAAGTGGAAGTCCGAGCCACAACAGTAGACGGCTTAGAGTAGGCTGCCTTAGCCTTGCGTTGCCTCTCGATCTTCACGGCCATGTAAAGCATCTCCTCCAAAGTCCTATATTGGCACAACTCTAAGGCGTTAGCTATCTCTGGATTCAGCCCACTCATGAACCTAGACATCTTCGAATCCTCATCCTCTATCACATTAACCCTAGCCAAAAGAACTTCCAACTCGTTGTGATAGTCATTCACGGTTTTGGACCCTTGGGTAAGCTTTTGTAAATGCTGAAGTTGGTCCTTATAATAGTACGGTGGAACAAACCTCCTCTTCATCACATACTTCATGTTCTCCCAAGTAGTTACAGGTCCTCTCACATCCTCATTCACCTGCTCCCACCAATGGGCAGCATATCCAGAAAACTCCACGGAAGCTAACCTTATTTTCTTTTCATCCGTGTAGTGGTGACACCTAAAAGTCGCTTCCATCTTTCGTTCCCAAGTCAGATATGCCTCGGGATCATCCTTCCCTTCAAAGGCTGGAATCTTGAGCTTGACACTCCCAAGATGGTTGTCAGCTCGCTCGCACTCCTAGCGACGCGGCTGTTCGAAGCGACGCTCTCGCCCACCAAAGGCGTGCCTACCGCGCCCATGTGCACCTCCTCGGCGCATTTGGAACCCCCTCGGTCCCACCATGTGAGGACCCTCTTCCTCATACTCATTTTCAGAACCATCTAACTCAGGCTCACTGCGCTGGTCGTCGCTCGGTGCAGGTGCATAGGCCTCTCGATTCACTCTAGGGTTTAGGTGTTGCACAAAGTGTACCCCGGGCGCTTGTGGAACAACATCCTCACGTACCCTAGCCTCAACCTGCTGCCTCCAAGATTTCATGTCCTGGAGCTGGGCTGCTATGTCTTGCAGTGCCTTGGCTACATCGTTCACAATCGTAGCCTCCTTTTCCGGATCTCCTGACATCCTGAAATTCAAAACAGAAAATTTTCCAAGCGTAAAATTGCCTAAAACTATCACTCCCTCACGTGTTTACTCTCATGTTTGTCTCTCTAATAATCTCACAATAAGATTGCCTTAGATCCTCCTCCAGTCGTCCAAGATGAACCTAACTCGAAGAAATTTCAAGAAAAGCTTCCAAAGAGACACACAAAGAAAACTAGTGTAGAAAGAAAATTTTGAGGTAGTATACTCGATTCAATTGCAAAGATCAATCAATCAATCAAGTGTACTACAGAGTAGGAAGGCACAGTAGTCTTGGAATCAAAGAAAAGCTCAAAATACATAGATTGAGTCAATTGACAACTCAAAAACGCTAATGGCATGCGATTAGGGTTTTGAAACTTGTTTTTGCCACAACTTTTGATTCCCAATTCGAAATCCAATGATTCTTTTTGCTATGAGTCACAAATTCACTTTAGTATTTGATTCTGAAGTTCTTCTCTTTTTCTTTTTTTTTTGAAGGGTACTGATTTCGCCCCTGTTCTGTTTTTTTGACGAAATTGCTTCACTTTTTTTTTTGAAATTCAATGCAACTGAAAACACAAATTAACTAAAACACTTTGGGGGACTTAGTTTTTTTTTTTTTGACAATAGTAAAGACCTACAAATCGTTGAAATGATTTGCACACTAATCGCACACACAAGACACGAATTGACACAAGACAACTAACACACAGCACGCAAGAGAATTGGTGTAGAAGAGAATAAAGGAATACCAATTCTAACAAAGAAAACGTAATAATAAAAGGGATAGATTTACCAAGTCGGGACAGTTGAGCTCCGCTACCAACTGATGCATTCCTTGTAGGCTAGAACGCTCTCTTTTGATCGTTGTCCAGCGACGAGGGTTTCAATGCGGAATTTAACTCGAAGAAAGCACGTGAATCTCCAAGGTAAGGTGTCCTTGGCACTCCAGGCCGAATCCCTTGAGGATCTTGTGTCAAACCGATGAATCTCAGCGGTAAGGTGTCCACGGCACTCCAAAGACGAATGACTCAATAGATAGTGCTTTCAAGTTTTACTTGACAAGCTAATCGAATGCACGAAACTCAATTAGTTGCAAGGTTCATCAAGAACAAGAGGATTAATATCCAAAGCAATCTGCTTTCAATTATCAAAATAGTCTCCCCTAAAAATAACATGGGCGGCTCCTTTTTAAAGAAGCACCAAACCCTAATTCCACAAATGGAAACTAGTTTAGTTTCTAAATAATGACTTAAACGAAAATGGCAACAAGCCACCCTTCCAAATAAGTTCTGAAACCCTAAAATAACATAAATAAAGTCTACTAAATAGGATAGAAGTGCAGGCGCCGCCTTTTAGGTCAAAAGGCCCAAGTGGCTTTGCTTGCGGGTCTGCCGAATCACGTTTTAAGGAAACAAGGAGTTTTCCTTATTCCCTCGAGCGTTCCCACTGAAAGTTGGAGGTAAACTTCCTAACACATAGATGAAGTTCGGGGCTGAATATTGTGCGAGGAAATATGCTCCAATCTTCAAAAGGCTCGGCAGTGGCTTTCGCTGTCCAATGCGGGCTTGTGATTTGGGCCTGTCCCAAATCCTTCGGGCGTTTCTCCTGATTTTTGTCTTGGACTCCTCTCTTGTATTATAAATGGTCATGACCTGGTCAAAAATAGGAAAAGGACGCTGGTGGACCTAAAGGTCCGAGGTGGCCATGTGTAGCCCATCCGTAGGCGCGGACGCGGTGCGGATTAGGGTTACAAGGCGCAGCTGGGGCGCGCGCAGGTTGGCTTCCTCCGAGGCTATCTCTGCCTTCAGTTCCATGTGGATGAGGCTATTGAGCCTCACTTGTAGGGCTCGGGCCCTGGCACGAGTGATCGGGCCCGTGGGCGTCAATGGGAGGCTCGCCGCTGCATCCTCCAAGGCTCGGGCCTTGGCGCGGGTGGTTGCACCTGTGGGTGCATCACTAGGGTTGGCTCTGGCTGGGATCGTATCACCAAATACGCCGAGGAGGTGCGCATAGATGCGACAGACGTGCCTTTGGTCGGCGAGAGCGTCACTTTGAGCAGCCGCGTCGCGAGGAGCGCGAGCTAGTTGACAATCATCTTGGGATAGTCAAGCTCAAGATTCCAGCCTTCGAAGGGAAGGATGATCCCGAAGCATACTTAACTTGGGAACGAAAGATGGAAGCCGTTTTTCGGTGCCACAACTACACGGACGAAAAGAAAATAAGATTGGCATCCGGGGAATTCTTTGGCTATGCCGCCCATTGCTGGGAGTAGGTTAATGAGGATTTGAGGGGTCCCGTGACAACTTGGGAGAACATGAAATTTGTGATGAAGAGGAGGTTTGTCCCACCGTACTACCATAGGGACCAACTTCAGCGCCTACAAACGCTCACCCAAGGGTCCAAAACCGTGAATGACTACCACAATGAGTTGGAAGTTCTTTTGGCTAGGGTTAACGTGATCGAAGATGAGGAAGCAAAGATGGCTAGGTTTATTAGTGGACTGAATCGAGACATAGCCAATTCCTTGGAGTTGACTCAATATAGGACTTTGGAGGAGATGCTCCACATTGCCGTGAAGATTGAGAGGCAACGCAAGGCTAAGGTTGCCTATTCTAGTACCTTTAGCTCTCGGACTTCTACTTGGAACAAGTCCTCATGGTCCAAGGGGAATAAGGACAGCAAGGAAACACCTAAGGTATCAAAATCTTCTTATGGTACCAAAGGTAATTCGGTCAACTCTACTTTTTCTAAAGTTCCTATTACTAGTACTAATCGTGTGCCTACGAAAGACATCGTGTGTTTTAAATGTAGTGGCCGAGGCCATAAGCAAGCCTAATGTCCCAACAAAAGGATTTTGATCATTAGGGACAGTGGAGAGATGGATTCGGAGGAGGACCGTGAGTTAGTGGAGGATTCGGAGAAGGAGAGTGAAGAAGAGGAAACGGCAGATCACGAAACTAGGGTTTGTGATTCGGTGACCTTAGTAGTTAGACGAAACTTGAGTGTGTAACCAAGAGCCGAGACTTGTGAGGAGGAACAAAGGGAGAACTTATTCCATGCTAGGTGCCACATTGGTACGAAGGTATGCTCTCTCATTATTGACAATGGCTCATGTACTAATTGTGCTAGTACACTTCTTGTGCACAAATTAGGGTTACCTATGGTCAAGCATCCAAAGCCGTACACCTTGCAATGGATGAATGATGGAGTCGGCCTTAGGGTGACTAAGCAAGTGCTGGTGAGTTTGTTTATGGGGAAATACCGAGATGAGATATGGTGTGATGTAGTCCCAATGCAAGCGTCCCATGTTGATACGATCCTTGCTAGGCTTGGATCGATGGTCCTCTTGCGATCGATGTTCAAGGCTGGACTTCGTGCGGAAATACTTTAAATTGAACCCAAACAGACGCTGACCCTACTAAGTCGTGATGCCTAGCCAACCCAGCTACTCGAATGAGGATCTTGATCGAACTCCTAACCCTCTAACCAGCAATTGGTTAGCAACCTAGGCACTCGAACAATAGGGGGTGAACTTTCGATTTACTTGAGTGGTTCTTCGAGCGTTCGGACTTAAAGGATTCAAGGTTCTGCGAGACTTAAATTTAACTCAAGAATTTGGCAAAAAGAGTCTGATTTTATTAAGCCAAGCAGCTGCTTAAATAGGCGTAAGAAATACAATTCCTACGAGAAATAAAACTACTATCTAAACAAGAATTTGACTTGTGCAAAAGCTGAAATAATTAATTAAATTAATTATAATACTAGTACTAAGTGTATTAGTAGACCCAAGCAATCCTACGCACGGTATAATTGCGCAATGCGCGTCCTTCCTCAAGTCGAAGTCCTTGGTGCGCTAGGACTTGCGCATGTGTTGATCCGCTCGGCCATTCTCCCAAACGCGTCGGGCGTTTGACTTGAAACTCCTCCAGCCTCTTATAGACCCTTGAAGCAATCTTGTGACTTGGCTGGAGCTCGACAATTATTTTCCAAGTCTGACTTGGCTCGGGCGTCCGTTCCGTAGGCCCTAGCGTGCTAGCTGGGCGCGACCAGCAGTGTCACAAAGCGCGGCGTGTGCACGCGTAGTAGTAACTCATCCAGTGTAGCCTCACGCAGAATCTCATCATGTAGGAACAAAGAAAGCTGGTTGGATAGGCGTTTGCTGTGTTGGCACGTCATCGGGCCAAGGGGCGGCAAGGGCACGCGTGAAGGTGCGGCTTGCATGCGATGCGTACTAGGGTTCGCATCAGTCCCTCCCTCTTCAAGAGGATTCGTCCTCAAATCTGTGTCTTCCTCATCATCTTCCACCCAATCACACAAACTTAAATCGGAGATGTTGAAGGTAGTACTTGCGGATCCATAGTCGCTTGGAAGGTCGAGGATATAGGCATTATTATTGATTTTCTCCACGATAAAAAATTGGCCATCTCCTCTTGCGGAAATTTTGTGACACCTCAAGGCTGGAAATCTTTCCTTCCTTAAATGTAACCAAACCTAGTCGCCTACTTTGAAGGATGTGGTCGTTCTTCCTTGATTCTTCTTACGGACCAAGCGTTCATTCATTTTCTCTATATTTTTCTTGGTCTGCTCATGAATCTTCTTCACCGCTGCTGCCTTTGCGTCTCCATCTAAACTCGTGGCATCTTGCAAAGGTAAAGGCACTAAGTCAAGCGGCGTCAAAGGATTGAAGCCATAGACTATCTCGAAAGGTGAGAAACCGGTGCTAGAATGCGTTGCTCGGTTGTAGGCAAATTCCATAAAGGGTAGTTGATCATCCCACTTGGTCACATGTTTTCCTACCAATGCTCTCAATAAAGACCCGACTGTTCAGTTTACTACTTCTGTTTGTCCGTCGGTTTGAGGATGGTAAGAAGTCAAAAAGAGTAGCTTAGTCCCCATACGTCGCCATAACACTCGCCAAAAATGGCCAAGAAATTTCCTGTCTCGGTCACGTACAATGCTTGATGGCATCCCATGTAAGCGCACGATTTCCTTGAAGAATAAGTTGGCGATGTAGCTTGCGTCGTTGCTAGTGGTGCACGGAATGAAGTGTGCCATCTTCGAAAATCTGTCCACGACAACGAAGATGTAATCTTTCCCTTTCCATGATTTCGGCAACCCAACCATAAAGTCCATAGAGATATCCGTCCAAGGGTGCGAAGGGACGGGTAGAGGCATGTACTCACCGTGGCTTGCAACCTTCGATTTGGCCTTGCGACATGTAATACACCGAGACACAATGCGTATCACGTCCCTTTTCATATGTGGCCAATAAAAATGCCCCTTTAATATCTCAAGGGTCTTCGTAACTCCAAAGTGTCCTATAAGTGCACCACTGTACGACTCTAAGACCAATAATTCTCGCATAGAACAATGCGGAATGCACAACCTCTTGTGCTTAAACAGATACCCTTCATGCTGAAAATACTTAGACCCATGTGTCGTCATGCATGTAGAGTAGATCTCTCCAAAATCAGAATCAAGAGGGTAGAGAGAAATTATGTGCGCAAACCCTAAACGTTTCGCACTAAGAGAAGAGATGAGGGCATACCGTCTAGACAAGGCGTCGGCTACGATATTCTTCTTTCCTTGCTTATATTGAATGTGGTACGGGAATGCTTCTATGAATTCCATCCATGTGGCGTGCCTCTTTGATAACGGCTCAACTTCGATTTGGATAGAAGGAGGCCGAATTGTTGTTCTTGAGCTGGATCTAGTCCTCTTGTGAGAGGTTGGCAGCTTGGATGGATGAACGAATGAAGGTGCTTTTAGTGTTCAAATGGAGTATGTGTTGTAGCAGAAATGGATGATGTTTAGAGGTGTTTAGATGATGAACATAATAGGAACTTAACTAATTAGAAAACCCTCTTGATTAGCAAACCAAGCAACCTTTCTATAAACTAGTTAAGGATCTCTCTTTTCTGATTTAAGAACAAAGCTCAAGAGCTTAATTACAAGAAGAGATATAAGATAAACAATGGTTTTCAGCCCCTAATGGCACCGGTTTCCAAGAACCCTAAGTTACACTAGTTTACTCTAAGAATTGGCCAAAGAGAATATCATCAAAATCAAAGGCAAGCTATAAAAGAGGCTATCTCCTTCTATTTATAGCTTGAGAATTATTACATGAGAAAACTCTAAAATAACCCTTCATTTAAACCTAGGAAGGCCGGCTGACTTGATCACCAAAACAGTCCCTAATGTGCTAGTTTTCGCCGTGAGATCCAAGGCTGGTCCGGGCAAGGCATAAGGACGAGCTGGAGCCTTTAAGCTCATATCACTCTTGTTCAATTTTCCTTGTCTCTTCAGATATTTCAAGCTAAGGTGATCGGTGTGCACTAGGAACTCTCGAGGCATAAGATAGTGTTGCCAAACCTCTAAGGCGCGCACGAGCGCATACAATTCCTTGTCATAAGTGGGATACCGAAGCTGTGCATCTTTTAATTTCTTGCTAAAGAACGCAATCAGCCTCTTCTCTTGCATCAGAACCGCTCCAATGCCGATGCCACTTGCATCGCAATCCACTTCGAAAGCCTTTTCGAAATTAGGCAATGCTAAAACAGGCGTGGTGCATAGTCTCTCTTTAAGCGTTTGAAACGCTTGTTCCTGCGGCTGCTCCCATGTGAAGGGCACTCCCTTCTTGGTCAATTCATTCAAAGGTGCCGCTATAGTGCTGAAATTCTTGACAAAGCGTCTATAAAAGCCCGCTAAGCCATGGAATGAACGTTTATCACTCACGTTCTTTGGCGTAGGCCACTCCTTAATGGCTTTGATCTTTTCTTCGTCGACCTTGACGCCTTCCACACTCACAATGAACCCTAGAAAACTGACTTGCTTAAGCGCGAATGAGCACTTACTCGCCTTAGCATATAACTGTTGCTCGCGTAGGGTTAAGAACACTTGGCGTAGATGGGCATCGTCGAAGTACACTACTACAAACTTGCCAATGAACCGTCATAGCACATGGTTTATAAGCCTCATGAATGTGCTTGGTGCGTTTGTCAAGCCGAAAGGCATGACCATCCACTCGTAAAGACCGTGCTTGGTCTTAAACGTTGTCTTCCATTCGTCCCCTTCCTTCATTCAGATTTGATGGTAGCCGCTCATAAGATCTATCTTCGAGAAGATTTGGCTGCCACTCAATTCATCTAACATGTCATCTAGCCTCGGAATGGGATGTCGATACTTGATTGTGATCTTGTTCACGACCCTACAGTCCACACACATCCACTATGTACCATCCTTTTTAGGCACAAGGATAACGGGTACGGCGCAAGGGGAAAGACTTTCTCGTACATACCCACAGCTCAATAAGTCATCCACTTGCCGTTGTAACTCTTTTGTCTCTTCGGGATTACTTCTATAAGCTGGCCGATTCGAAATTGTGGAACCCGGGATAAAATCTATTTGGTGCTCGATCCCTCGGATTGGAGGCAACCCCGGGGGTATCTCGTAGGGTAATACATTTGCAAATTCTTCCAATAACTCAGAAATAATAGGTGGGGCAGAATTTGTAGATGAAGAAGAAGAGAGACAGTAGGGCTTCAAGTGAAGTAGAATCAAAGGCTTACTTGGTTCGCAATTAGAATTGCGCATGGTAAGTGCTCGCCGAAGATCCTTCCCTTTGGCATAGAGACTTGTTTTCTTCCCGCCAATCTTCACTTCGCTTGGGCTAATCTTGACTTCTTTTCTTGAGCTTCTTAGCAATTTCCCACTCAACATGGGCTTTCTCAAGCCATTGTTCATCTTCGAACACTTGTGCTGGAGTCAAAAGCGCAAGTGAGTATTTCTTGCCGTCTTTGACTAGCTTGTACTTGTTGGTTCGGCCATCATGTACGGTTGATCTATCAAATTGCCACGGTTGTCCCAACAGAATATGACTCGCATGCATAGGCACTACGTCGCAAAGGATCTCATCCTTGTACCTCCCAATTGCGAATGAGACGAGTGCTTGCTGGCTCACTTTAATGGCGCTGCCATTATTCATCCATTATAGCGAATATGGCCTTGGGTGGCGTATGGTAGTCAGTCCCAACTTCTGAACTAACATTGTGCTCATATAATTAGTGCAACTCCCGTTGTCTATGATCATGGAGCACCCGGTTTTCTTGACAACGCAACAGGTGTGAAACAAGTTTTCCCGCTTCTCGTCTCCATGAGCCTCTTCTTTGACTTGCGCGCTAAGACTGCGCCTCGTCACTAAGGACAACGAGTTGATCACAACATCATCCAAGTCACTGTCCTCGTTAGTGCCTTCATTGTCCCTTTCAATCTCTTGCTCATCGTCGGATGCTAGCTCACCATTCTCGCGTATTAAGAGAAAACACTTGTTAGGACAATCGGATTGCTTGTGTCCCCGTCCCGAGCACTTGAAGCATACTATATCTTTAGTAAAGGGCCTGTTCGGAGCTGTGTTGGCACTGCTGTTGTGTGGCTTAGAAGTATTGGTGCCGCTGCTGGGACCCTTGTAATCATATGGCAAGACTTTAGGCGGTGCACGGACCCCTTTGTCTTCCTTGCTCCATTGCGACTTCTTCCAACTTTATGCCTTAGTCGCAGCTGAACCCAAATTAGAGTAGGTGACTCTAGCCTTGGTCTGCCTCTCTATCTTGATTGCCATGTGGAGCATCTCTTCTAAAGACCCATAGTGGAGTTGGCAATAAATTCTCAGACCTGAGAGAGGGAGCTGGCAGAGTTGAGGATGATGGATGTGGATGTTCTGTACGTTGAGCTAGTAGATCTAGCAAGTGAGCTTCATAAGTAGAAGAGGGAGCTGGCAAAGTTGATGATGATGGACGTAGTAGTTCATGTTCATGTTGATTAGGTGGAGAGATGGGAGTGTTTATAATTTTATTAGTTTCTTCAATCATGTGTTTGTTGGACCCTGCTCGTACAGGAAAGATTAGATTTGGAGGTAGCTCAAGTGATAGTTCAAGCGAAGTTGAAGTGAGGTTGGTTGGATTCATGGTGGTAGTTGGATTATTGATAATTTCTTTTAATTTTTTATATTTTTCCACCTTTTGTTTCTTTTTCTGGCTCTCAACGTTTTCTTCATATTGATTAAGTGTATGCATAATAGTTTGAATAGTTTTATTAGTGGCTTCTATCATATTTGTGAAAAGTTCAATTAGGCTAGCAAGACCCTACTGATCAACTAGAGTTCATGGAAAGCAAGACAACCAAAGTAAGAAAGAAAGTGAAGAGGAAAGCCGAATTAATGCCCAAGACTAATGATCAAATCAGACACTAATTAAACTTAGATTAGAGTAACAATGCGTGGAAACAAAGAAGAGAAACACTAACTCAAAGCTACTCAAGAAGACGACTCAAAGGAAAAGAGAAACGACAAAGAAAGACACAAGCTACACAAGAACTGAAAATTCTAGCGCAAACTGCACACTTTTCTTGTAAGGCAAAAACGTATGGCAAGTGCACCGAATTAACAGTTGACTCAAAAATAAGTTTTGTTCCACACAGAAAGAAGTTGATGCAAGTAAAATTTTAGATTTTTCTGGGCGGGAAAACTCATACAAAATGGGAAAGAAAACACTGCCGAAAATAGGGAAAAAAAATTTGGAGGGAAAAAATCTCCTCAAATGTTCTTGATCTAAATGCACACCTTAACATGAACCAATACACTTCAAATGAATGCATACAAGTAGTCCCTTGCTTGTGACTCAATGGGTTTTTTTTTTTTTTTTGGAAAATAGGAACTTGATCTTTCTTTTTTTTCTGTGTTTTGAATTGAGTGAAGATAGCTCACTTGTATGACATGTATTTTGAACAAAAAAGTGAAAGATAAGTTTTGGGTGGATGACAATGTAAGTGATGTGGCTGTGTATGACAAGCAAACTAAGTGTAAGGATGTACACCTAGGGCCGGCCTTGTGTGGTAAGCAAGTTGAAATGCTTGGCTCACAAAGAAGGTAAATACTTGGCTCACAAAAGAGGTGATGTGGCCGGCTAGGAGTGGAGCTTAAAATTTCGGCACTTAGCAAAGAAACAAGCAAGTCCACATGGCTCTCATGGCCACCCAAAAATCACAGCAGCAATTACACTTAAACAAGATGAAGATTTGAACAATTCCAACACCAAATTTTCAGATTTTTGGGTTACACAAGATCAAACCTCAAAAAGGAAAACGGATACAAGATGAACACAAAGAACACCAAGCAGACTTTCACCTTCTGACTTCAAAAGATAGCAAACGTGGTCCAAAAATTCTGAAAATTAACAGGCAAACTCCCAAGACACAAATCTACAACTTTGCAGAAAGAAGAAAAAGATGATTCCAAGTGGAAGACACACAAAACAGACTCAAGGCACAAAACTATTTTTCTCGCGTAATTTCTGCACACTTTTCTTTGGAGACCAAAAAGTATGAAACAATCACAGAATTAGCAGTTGAGTCAAAACAAAAGTTCCTCTACTCAGATAGAAGTTTCAGCACAAAAAAATTCAGAATTTACTAGGCGAGACAACTGACAAAAAACGCAAAACAAATCAAACTCAAAAATGACTCTTGGACAGAAAAAATCTGCCCAAAACCAACGAGATAAAGATGATAAAGGGGATGCGATTTTAATGGAGGAAATGGTGAGAGGACCACGAAAAACCAACCTATGATGCGTTCCTTGTAGGCTAGAACACTCTCTTTTGATCGTTGACCGACGACGTGGGTTTCAATGCGGAAAATAACTGAAAGAAGACGTGTGAATCTCCAAGGTAAGGTGTCCTTGGCACTCCACACAAAATCCTTTGAGGTTCTTGCGTCAAATCCTTAGCCGACCATGTCTTAAGGAAACAAGGCATTTTCCTTATTCCCTCGAGCGTTCCCAATGAAACTTGAAGGGAAACTTCCTAACACTGGGCTGAGTCTTGTGTGAGGAAAAATGGTTTGATCTTCAAAAGGCTCGGCGGTGGCTTTCGCAGTCACATGTGATCTTGTGATTTGGGCGTTCTCCCAAATCCTTCGGGCATTCTCCGAAATCCTTCGGGCGTTTCTCCTAATTTTTAGCCTGGACTCCTCTCTTGTATTATAAACGATGTTGGCCTGGTCAAAAATGGGAGAAGGGCGCTGATGGACCTAAAGGTCTGAGGTGGCTACCAATGGACCATCCGCGGGCGTAGACGCTGCGCGGATGAGGGTCACGAGGCGCGGTTTGTACGCGCGCAAGCTGGCTTCCTCCGAGGCTGCCTCTGCCTTCAGCTCCTTGTGGATGAGGCTGCTTAGCCTCACCTGCAAGGCTCAGGCCCTGGAGCGAGTGATCGGGCCCGTGGGCGGCAATGGGAGGCTCGAGGCTGCGACACTAGGGTTGGGGATCGCGGCTGCGACACTAGGGTTAGGGTTGGCTCCGCTAGGGATCGTATCATCCCCTCAGTCTTGAGAAGGATTTGTCCTCGAATCTAGATCAGCAACATCCTCATCACCTGCATCAAATAACCTTAAGTCAGAAATATTAAAGGTTCCATTAACCGAACTATACTCACTCGGAAGGTCTAGGTGGTAAGCATTGTTGTTGATTTTCTCAACAATCTGAAAATATCTCCTCGTGGAGCTAATTTTCCACGTCTCTTCGCTGGGAATCTCTTACTTCTGAGGTGCGGCCACACCCAATCGCCAACTTGGAAGGACACGGTCTTGCGGCCTTCGTTGTGCTTGCGCACTAGGCGCTCATTCATGCGCTCAATGTTCTGCTTAGCCTTCTCATGTATCTTCTGTATGATTTCTGCCCGCTGCTGTCCATCTAAGTTAGAAACATTAGTCAAAGGCAAAGGTGGCAAATCCATAGGAGTAATTGGATTGAAGCCATAAACTACTTCAAAAGGCGAACAATTGGTAGTAGAATGGATTGAACGATTGTAAGCAAACTCCATGAAAGGCAAATGATCAGTCTATTTAGAAACATGCTTAGTAACTAAAGAGCGTAAAAGAGACCGTACAGTATGGTTAACAACTTCAGTTTGACCGTCGGTTTGAGGGTGACATGAAGTCGAATACAGCAATTTAGTTCCTAGGCGACTCCACAAAACTCACCAAAAGTGGCTCAAGAATCTTCCATCACGGTCACTAACAATACTAATAGGCATGCCATGGAGGTGGACTACCTCTCTAAAGAATATATCAGCAACCTTAGACGTATCATTAGTATTTTTAAAAGGCAAAAAGTGCACCATTTTAAAAAACCGATCCACCACAACAAATGTATTATCCTTACCATCCCAATATTTAGGTAATCCTACAATGAAGTCCATGGACAGATCGGTCCACGGTTGGGAAGGTACGGGCAGTGGCATAAATTCACCATGACTAGCTAACCGAGATTTTTCCCTTTGGCAAATTAAGCATCTAGCAATCACACGCACAACATCACGTTTCATCTTAGGCCAATAAAAGTGTGATTTAAGCATGTCATAGGTTTTATTAATGCCAAAATGGCCCATAAGTCCACCACTATGTGATTCATGCACAATTAATTCACGCAAGGAGCATCTAGGAATACAAAGGCGCTTGCGCCGAAAAAGATAGTTATCATGCGTATAGAATTTCACGTCAGCCATGGAATCACAAGTCTTATAAATCTCACCAAAATCCAGATCAGTAGGGTAGAGTGGAATAATTTGAGAAAAGCCTAAAAATTTGACACTTAATGAAGAGATCAAGGCATACCTCCTAGACAATGCGTCGGCCACAACATTGTCTTTTCCTTCCTTGTACTTCATGTGGTTAAGGAAAGCTTCCAAGAACTCCAACCATACGACTTGTCTCCTATTCAGCTTCCCTTGACCCTTAAGGTATTTGAGGCTCAAGTGGTCGGTATGCACCACAAACTCCCTCGGCATCAAGTAGTGTTGCCAAACTTCGAATGCCCTAATTAGCTCACAAAGCTCCTTGTCATACGTTGGATAACGTAGCTAGGCATCCTTGAGCTTTTCAGTAAAGAAGGCTATTGGCTTCTTCTCTTGCATCAAAACAGCACCTATACCGATTCCACTCGCGTCACACTCGAACTCAAACGGCTTCTCAAAATCGGGAAGGGCTAACACGGGTGCGTTGGACAGCTTGTCCTTCAATGCTTGGATTGCGGCCTCTTGAGGTTCCTCCCACTTGAAATGAACATGTTTCTTAGTTAGGTCATTAAGTGGGAAAGCAAGAGTACTAAAATCACGAATGAAACAATGATAAAAGGAAGCTCCAAAAATCGCAGCAGCAATTACACTTAAACAAGATGAAGATTTGAACAATTCCAACACCAAATTTTCAGATTTTTGGGTTACACAAGATCAAACCTAAAAAATGAAAACAGATACAAGATGAACACAAAGAACACCAAGCAGACTTTCACCTTCTGACTTCAAAAGATAGCAAACGTGGTCCAAAAATTCAGAAAATTAACAGGCAGACTCCCAAGACACAAATCTACAACTTTGTAGAAAGAAGAAAAAGATGATTCCAAGTGGAAGACACACAAAACAGACTCAAGGCACAAAACTATTTTTCTCGCGTAATTTCTGCACACTTTTCTTTGGAGACCAAAAAGTATGAAACAATCACAGAATTAGCAGTTGAGTCAAAACAAAAGTTCCTCTACTCAGATAGAAGTTTCAGCACAAAAAAATTCAGAATTTACTAGGCGAGACAACTGACAAAAAACGCAAAACAAATCAAACTCAAAAATGACTCTTGGACAGAAAAAATCTGCCCAAAACCAACGAGATAAAGATGATAAAGGGGATGCGATTTTAATGGAGGAAATGGTGAGAGGACCACGAAAAACCAACCTATGATGCGTTCCTTGTAGGCTAGAACACTCTCTTTTGATCGTTGACCGACGACGTGGGTTTCAGTGCGGAAAATAACTGAAAGAAGACGTGTGAATCTCCAAGGTAAGGTGTCCTTGGCACTCCACACAAAATCCTTTGAGGTTCTTGCGTCAAATCCTTAGCCGACCATGTCTTAAGGAAACAAGGCATTTTCCTTATTCCCTCGAGCGTTCCCAATGAAACTTGAAGGGAAACTTCCTAACACTGGGCTGAGTCTTGTGTGAGGAAAAATGGTTTGATCTTCAAAAGGCTCGGCGGTGGCTTTCGCAGTCACATGTGATCTTGTGATTTGGGCGTTCTCCCAAATCCTTCGGGCATTCTCCGAAATCCTTCGGGCGTTTCTCCTAATTTTTAGCCTGGACTCCTCTCTTGTATTATAAACGATGTTGGCCTGGTCAAAAATGGGAGAAGGGTGCTGATGGACCTAAAGGTCTGAGGTGGCTACCAATGGACCATCCGCGGGCGTAGACGCTGCGCGGATGAGGGTCACGAGGCGCGGTTTGTACGCGCGCAAGCTGGCTTCCTTCGAGGCTGCCTCTGCCTTCAGCTCCTTGTGGATGAGGCTGCTTAGCCTCACCTGCAAGGCTCAGGCCCTGGAGCGAGTGATCGGGCCCGTGGGCGGCAATGGGAGGCTCGAGGCTGCGACACTAGGGTTGGGGATCGCGGCTGCGACACTAGGGTTAGGGTTGGCTCCGCTAGGGATCGTATCATCCCCTCAGTCTTGAGAAGGATTTGTCCTCGAATCTAGATCAGCAACATCCTCATCACCTGCATCAAATAACCTTAAGTCAGAAATATTAAAGGTTCCATTAACCGAACTATACTCACTCGGAAGGTCTAGGTGGTAAGCATTGTTGTTGATTTTCTCAACAATCTGAAAATATCTCCTCGTGGAGCTAATTTTCCACGTCTCTTCGCTGGGAATCTCTTACTTCTGAGGTGCGGCCACACCCAATCGCCAACTTGGAAGGACACGGTCTTGCGGCCTTCGTTGTGCTTGCGCACTAGGCGCTCATTCATGCGCTCAATGTTCTGCTTAGCCTTCTCATGTATCTTCTGTATGTTTTCTGCCCGCTGCTGTCCATCTAAGTTAGAAACATTAGTCAAAGGCAAAGGTGGCAAATCCATAGGAGTAATTGGATTGAAGCCATAAACTACTTCAAAAGGCGAACAATTGGTAGTAGAATGGATTGAACGATTGTAAGCAAACTCCATGAAAGGCAAATGATCAGTCTATTTAGAAACATGCTTAGTAACTAAAGAGCGTAAAAGAGACCGTACAGTATGGTTAACAACTTCAGTTTGACCGTCGGTTTGAGGGTGACATGAAGTCGAATACAGCAATTTAGTTCCTAGGCGACTCCACAAAACTCACCAAAAGTGGCTCAAGAATCTTCCATCACGGTCACTAACAATACTAATAGGCATGCCATGGAGGTGGACTACCTCTCTAAAGAATATATCAGCAACCTTAGACGTATCATTAGTATTTTTAAAAGGCAAAAAGTGCACCATTTTAAAAAACCGATCCACCACAACAAATGTATTATCCTTACCATCCCAATATTTAGGTAATCCTACAATGAAGTCCATGGACAGATCGGTCCACGGTTGGGAAGGTACGGGCAGTGGCATAAATTCACCATGACTAGCTAACCGAGATTTTTCCCTTTGGCAAATTAAGCATCTAGCAATCACACGCACAACATCACGTTTCATCTTAGGCCAATAAAAGTGTGATTTAAGCATGTCATAGGTTTTATTAATGCCAAAATGGCCCATAAGTCCACCACTATGTGATTCATGCACAATTAATTCACGCAAGGAGCATCTAGGAATACAAAGGCGCTTGCGCCGAAAAAGATAGTTATCATGCGTATAGAATTTCACGTCAGCCATGGAATCACAAGTCTTATAAATCTCACCAAAATCCAGATCAGTAGGGTAGAGTGGAATAATTTGAGAAAAGCCTAAAAATTTGACACTTAATGAAGAGATCAAGGCATACCTCCTAGACAATGCGTCGGCCACAACATTGTCTTTTCCTTCCTTGTACTTCATGTGGTTAAGGAAAGCTTCCAAGAACTCCAACCATACGACTTGTCTCCTATTCAGCTTCCCTTGACCCTTAAGGTATTTGAGGCTCAAGTGGTCGGTATGCACCACAAACTCCCTCGGCATCAAGTAGTGTTGCCAAACTTCGAATGCCCTAATTAGCTCACAAAGCTCCTTGTCATACGTTGGATAACGTAGCTAGGCATCCTTGAGCTTTTCACTAAAGAAGGCTATTGGCTTCTTCTCTTGCATCAAAACAGCACCTATACCGATTCCACTCGCGTCACACTCGAACTCAAACGGCTTCTCAAAATCGGGAAGGGCTAACACGGGTGCGTTGGACAGCTTGTCCTTCAATGCTTGGATTGCGGCCTCTTGAGGTTCCTCCCACTTGAAATGAACATGTTTCTTAGTTAGGTCATTAAGTGGGAAAGCAAGAGTACTAAAATCACGAATGAAACAATGATAAAAGGAAGCTCCAAAAATCGCAGCAGCAATTACACTTAAACAAGATGAAGATTTGAACAATTCCAACACCAAATTTTCAGATTTTTGGGTTACACAAGATCAAACCTAAAAAATGAAAACAGATACAAGATGAACACAAAGAACACCAAGCAGACTTTCACCTTCTGACTTCAAAAGATAGCAAACGTGGTCCAAAAATTCAGAAAATTAACAGGCAGACTCCCAAGACACAAATCTACAACTTTGTAGAAAGAAGAAAAAGATGATTCCAAGTGGAAGACACACAAAACAGACTCAAGGCACAAAACTATTTTTCTCGCGTAATTTCTGCACACTTTTCTTTGGAGACCAAAAAGTATGAAACAATCACAGAATTAGCAGTTGAGTCAAAACAAAAGTTCCTCTACTCAGATAGAAGTTTCAGCACAAAAAAATTCAGAATTTACTAGGCGAGACAACTGACAAAAAACGCAAAACAAATCAAACTCAAAAATGACTCTTGGACAGAAAAAATCTGCCCAAAACCAACGAGATAAAGATGATAAAGGGGATGCGATTTTAATGGAGGAAATGGTGAGAGGACCACGAAAAACCAACCTATGATGCGTTCCTTGTAGGCTAGAACACTCTCTTTTGATCGTTGACCGACGACGTGGGTTTCAGTGCGGAAAATAACTGAAAGAAGACGTGTGAATCTCCAAGGTAAGGTGTCCTTGGCACTCCACACAAAATCCTTTGAGGTTCTTGCGTCAAATCCTTAGCCGACCATGTCTTAAGGAAACAAGGCATTTTCCTTATTCCCTCGAGCGTTCCCAATGAAACTTGAAGGGAAACTTCCTAACACTGGGCTGAGTCTTGTGTGAGGAAAAATGGTTTGATCTTCAAAAGGCTCGGCGGTGGCTTTCGCAGTCACATGTGATCTTGTGATTTGGGCGTTCTCCCAAATCCTTCGGGCATTCTCCGAAATCCTTCGGGCGTTTCTCCTAATTTTTAGCCTGGACTCCTCTCTTGTATTATAAACGATGTTGGCCTGGTCAAAAATGGGAGAAGGGTGCTGATGGACCTAAAGGTCTGAGGTGGCTACCAATGGACCATCCGCGGGCGTAGACGCTGCGCGGATGAGGGTCACGAGGCGCGGTTTGTACGCGCGCAAGCTGGCTTCCTCCGAGGCTGCCTCTGCCTTCAGCTCCTTGTGGATGAGGCTGCTTAGCCTCACCTGCAAGGCTCAGGCCCTGGAGCGAGTGATCGGGCCCGTGGGCGGCAATGGGAGGCTCGAGGCTGCGACACTAGGGTTGGGGATCGCGGCTGCGACACTAGGGTTAGGGTTGGCTCCGCTAGGGATCGTATCATCCCCTCAGTCTTGAGAAGGATTTGTCCTCGAATCTAGATCAGCAACATCCTCATCACCTGCATCAAATAACCTTAAGTCAGAAATATTAAAGGTTCCATTAACCGAACTATACTCACTCGGAAGGTCTAGGTGGTAAGCATTGTTGTTGATTTTCTCAACAATCTGAAAATATCTCCTCGTGGAGCTAATTTTCCACGTCTCTTCGCTGGGAATCTCTTACTTCTGAGGTGCGGCCACACCCAATCGCCAACTTGGAAGGACACGGTCTTGCGGCCTTCGTTGTGCTTGCGCACTAGGCGCTCATTCATGCGCTCAATGTTCTGCTTAGCCTTCTCATGTATCTTCTGTATGTTTTCTGCCCGCTACTGTCCATCTAAGTTAGAAACATTAGTCAAAGGCAAAGGTGGCAAATCCATAGGAGTAATTGGATTGAAGCCATAAACTACTTCAAAAGGCGAACAATTGGTAGTAGAATGGATTGAACGATTGTAAGCAAACTCCATGAAAGGCAAATGATCAGTCTATTTAGAAACATGCTTAGTAACTAAAGAGCGTAAAAGAGACCGTACAGTATGGTTAACAACTTCAGTTTGACCGTCGGTTTGAGGGTGACATGAAGTCGAATACAGCAATTTAGTTCCTAGGCGACTCCACAAAACTCACCAAAAGTGGCTCAAGAATCTTCCATCACGGTCACTAACAATACTAATAGGCATGCCATGGAGGTGGACTACCTCTCTAAAGAATATATCAGCAACCTTAGACGTATCATTAGTATTTTTAAAAGGCAAAAAGTGCACCATTTTAAAAAACCGATCCACCACAACAAATGTATTATCCTTACCATCCCAATATTTAGGTAATCCTACAATGAAGTCCATGGACAGATCGGTCCACGGTTGGGAAGGTACGGGCAGTGGCATAAATTCACCATGACTAGCTAACCGAGATTTTTCCCTTTGGCAAATTAAGCATCTAGCAATCACACGCACAACATCACGTTTCATCTTAGGCCAATAAAAGTGTGATTTAAGCATGTCATAGGTTTTATTAATGCCAAAATGGCCCATAAGTCCACCACTATGTGATTCATGCACAATTAATTCACGCAAGGAGCATCTAGGAATACAAAGGCGCTTGCGCCGAAAAAGATAGTTATCATGCGTATAGAATTTCACGTCAGCCATGGAATCACAAGTCTTATAAATCTCACCAAAATCCAGATCAGTAGGGTAGAGTGGAATAATTTGAGAAAAGCCTAAAAATTTGACACTTAATGAAGAGATCAAGGCATACCTCCTAGACAATGCGTCGGCCACAACATTGTCTTTTCCTTCCTTGTACTTCATGTGGTTAAGGAAAGCTTCCAAGAACTCCAACCATACGACTTGTCTCCTATTCAGCTTCCCTTGACCCTTAAGGTATTTGAGGCTCAAGTGGTCGGTATGCACCACAAACTCCCTCGGCATCAAGTAGTGTTGCCAAACTTCGAATGCCCTAATTAGCTCATAAAGCTCCTTGTCATACGTTGGATAACGTAGCTAGGCATCCTTGAGCTTTTCACTAAAGAAGGCTATTGGCTTCTTCTCTTGCATCAAAACAGCACCTATACCGATTCCACTCGCGTCACACTCGAACTCAAACGGCTTCTCAAAATCGGGAAGGGCTAACACGGGTGCGTTGCACAGCTTGTCCTTCAATGCTTGGATTGCGGCCTCTTGAGGTTCCTCCCACTTGAAATGAACATGTTTCTTAGTTAGGTCATTAAGTGGGAAAGCAAGAGTACTAAAATCACGAATGAAACAATGATAAAAGGAAGCTCCAAAAATCGCAGCAGCAATTACACTTAAACAAGATGAAGATTTGAACAATTCCAACACCAAATTTTCAGATTTTTGGGTTACACAAGATCAAACCTAAAAAATGAAAACAGATACAAGATGAACACAAAGAACACCAAGCAGACTTTCACCTTCTGACTTCAAAAGATAGCAAACGTGGTCCAAAAATTCAGAAAATTAACAGGCAGACTCCCAAGACACAAATCTACAACTTTGTAGAAAGAAGAAAAAGATGATTCCAAGTGGAAGACACACAAAACATACTCAAGACACCAAACTATTTTTCTCGCGTAATTTCTGCACACTTTTCTTTGGAGACCAAAAAGTATGAAAAAATCACAGAATTAGCAGTTGAGTCAAAACAAAAGTTCCTCTACTCAGATAGAAGTTTCAGCACAAAAAAAATTCAGAATTTACTAGGCGAGAAAACTGACAAAAAACGCAAAACAAAACAGACTCAAAAATGACTCTTGGACAGAAAAATCTGCCCAAAACCAACGAGATAAAGATGATAAAGGGGATGTGATTTTAATGGAGGAATTGGTGAGAGGACCACGAAAAACCAACCTATGATGCGTTCCTTGTAGGCTAGATCACTCTCTTTTGATCGTTGTCCGACGACGTGAGTTTTAATGTGGAAAATAACTGAAAGAAGACGTGTGACTCTCCAAGGTAAGGTGTCCTTGGCACTCCACACAAAATCCCTTGAGGTTCTTGCATCAAATCCTTAGCCGATCACGTCTTAAGGAAACAAGGCATTTTCCTCATTCCCTCGAGCGTTCCAAATGAAACTTGGAGGGAAACTTCCTAACACATAGACGAAGTACTGGGCTGAGTCTTGTGTGAGGAAAAATGTTCTGATCTTCAAAAGGCTCAGTGGTGGCTTTCGCAGTCACATGTGATCTTGTGATTTGGGCGTTCTCCCAAATCCTTCGGGCGTTTCTCCTGATTTTTGGCCTGGACTCCTGTCTTGTATTATAAACGATGCTGGCCTGGTCAAAAATGAGGGAAGGGCGTTGATGGACCTAAAGGTCTAAGGTGGCCACACATGGACCATCCGCGGGCGTAGACGCTGCGCGGATCAGGGTCACGAGGCGCGGCTTGTGCGCGCGCAAGCTGGCTTCCTCCGAGGCTGCCTCTGCCTTCAGCTCCTTGTGGATGAGGCTGCTTAGCCTCACCTGCAAGGCTCGGGCCCTGGAGCGGGTGATCGGGCCTGTGGGCGGCAATGGGAGGCTCGAGGCTGCGACAGTAGGGTTGGGGATCGCGGCTGCGGCACTAGGGTTAGGGTTGGCTCCGCTAGGGATCGTATCATCCCCTCAGTCTTGAGAAGGATTCGTCCTCGAATCTAGATCAGCAACATCCTCATCACCTGCATCAAATAACCTTAAGTCAGAAATATTAAAGGTTCCATTAACCGAACTATACTCACTCGGAAGGTCTAGGTGGTAAGCGTTGTTGTTGATTTCCTCAACAATCTGAAACGGTCCATCTCCTCGTGGAGCTAATTTTCCACGTCTCTTCGCTGGGAATCTCTTACGTCTGAGGTGCGGCCACACCCAATCGCCAACTTGGAAGGACACGGTCTTGCGACCTTCGTTGCGCTTGCGCACTAGGCGCTCATTCATGCGCTCAATGTTCTGCTTAGCCTTCTCATGTATCTTCTGTATGTTTTCTGCCCGCTGCTGTCCATCTAAGTTAGAAACATTAGTCAAAGGCAAAGGTGGCAAATCCATAGGAGTAATTGGATTGAAGCCATAAACTACTTCAAAAGGCGAACAATTGGTAGTAGAATGGATTGAACGATTGTAAGCAAACTCCATGAAAGGCAAATGATCAGTCTATTTAGAAACATGCTTAGTAACTAAAGAGCATAAAAGAGACCGTACAGTATGGTTAACAACTTCAATTTGACCGTCGGTTTGAGGGTGACATGAAGTCGAATACAGCAATTTAGTTCCTAGGCGACTCCACAAAACTCACCAAAAGTGGCTCAAGAATCTTCCATCACGGTCACTAACAATACTAATAGGCATGCCATGGAGGTGGACTACCTCTCTAAAGAATATATCAGCAACCTTAGACGTATCATTAGTATTTTTAAAAGGCAAAAAGTGCACCATTTTAAAAAACCGATCCACCACAACAAATGTATTATCCTTACCATCCCAATATTTAGGTAATCCTACAATGAAGTCCATGGACAGATCGGTCCACGGTTGGGAAGGTACGGGCAGTGGCATAAATTCACCATGACTAGCTAACCGAGATTTTTCCCTTTGGCAAATTAAGCATCTAGCAATCACACGCACAACATCACGTTTCATCTTAGGCCAATAAAAGTGTGATTTAAGCATGTCATAGGTTTTATTAATGCCAAAATGGCCCATAAGTCCACCACTATGTGATTCATGCACAATTAATTCACGCAAGGAGCATCTAGGAATACAAAGGCGCTTGCGCCGAAAAAGATAGTTATCATGCGTATAGAATTTCACGTCAGCCATGGAATCACAAGTCTTATAAATCTCACCAAAATCCAGATCAGTAGGGTAGAGTGGAATAATTTGAGAAAACCCTAAAAATTTGACACTTAATGAAGAGATCAAGGCATACCTCCTAGACAATGCGTCGGCCACAACATTGTCTTTTCCTTCCTTGTACTTCATGTGGTTAAGGAAAGCTTCCAAGAACTCCAACCATACGACTTGTCTCCTATTCAGCTTCCCTTGACCCTTAAGGTATTTGAGGCTCAAGTGGTCGGTATGCACCACAAACTCCCTCGGCATCAAGTAGTGTTGCCAAACTTCGAATGCCCTAATTAGCTCATAAAGCTCCTTGTCATACGTTGGATAACGTAGCTAGGCATCCTTGAGCTTTTCACTAAAGAAGGCTATTGGCTTCTTCTCTTGCATCAAAACAGCACCTATACCGATTCCACTCGCGTCACACTCGAACTCAAACGGCTTCTCAAAATCGGGAAGGGCTAACACGGGTGCGTTGGACAGCTTGTCCTTCAATGCTTGGATTGCGGCCTCTTGAGGTTCCTCCCACTTGAAATGAACATGTTTCTTAGTTAGGTCATTAAGTGGGAAAGCAAGAGTACTAAAATCACGAATGAAACAATGATAAAAGGAAGCTCCAAAAATCGCAGCAGCAATTACACTTAAACAAGATGAAGATTTGAACAATTCCAACACCAAATTTTCAGATTTTTGGGTTACACAAGATCAAACCTAAAAAATGAAAACAGATACAAGATGAACACAAAGAACACCAAGCAGACAATCACCTTCTGACTTCAAAAGATAGCAAACGTGGTCCAAAAATTCTGAAAATTAACAGGCAGACTCCCAAGACACAAATCTACAACTTTGTAGAAAGAAGAAAAAGATGATTCCAAGTGGAAGACACACAAAACAGAGTCAAGACACCAAACTATTTTTCTCGCGTAATTTCTGCACACTTTTCTTCGGAGACCAAAAAGTATGAAAAAATCACAGAATTAGCAGTTGAGTCAAAACAAAAGTTCCTCTACTCAGATAGAAGTTTCAGCACAAAAAAATTCAGAATTTACTAGGCGAGAAAACTGACAAAAAACGCAAAACAAAACAGACTCAAAAATGACTCTTAGACAGAAAAATCTGCCCAAAACCAACGAGATAAAGATGATAAAGGGGATGTGATTTTAATGGAGGAATTGGTGAGAGGACCACGAAAAACCAACCTATGATGCGTTCCTTGTAGGCTAGATCACTCTCTTTTGATCGTTGTCCGACGACGTGGGTTTTAATGTGGAAAATAACTGAAAGAAGACGTGTGACTCTCCAAGGTAAGGTGTCCTTGGCACTCCACACAAAATCCCTTGAGGTTCTTGCATCAAATCCTTAGCCGATCACGTCTTAAGGAAACAAGGCGGTTTCCTTATTCCCTCGAGCGTTCCAAATGAAACTTGGAGGGAAACTTCCTAACACATAGACGAAGTACTGAGCTGAGTCTTGTGTGAGGAAAAATGTTCTGATCTTCAAAAGGGTCAGTGGTGGCTTTCGCAGTCACATGTGATCTTGTGATTTGGGCGTTCTCCCAAATCCTTCGGGCGTTTCTCCTGATTTTTGGCCTGGACTCCTGTCTTGTATTATAAACGATGCTGGCCTGGTCAAAAATGAGAGAAGGGCGTTGATGGACCTAAAGGTCTAAGGTGGCCACACATGGACCATCCGCGGGCGTAGACGCTGCGCGGATCAGGGTCACGAGGCGCGGCTGGTGCACTCGCAAGCTGGCTTCCTCCGAGGCTGCCTCTGCCTTCAGCTCCTTGTGGATGAGGCTGCTTAGCCTCACCTGCAAGGCTCGAGCCCTGGAGCGGGTGATCGGGCCTGTGGGCGGCAATGGGAGGCTCGAGGCTGCGACAGTAGGGTTGGGGATCGCGGCTGCGGCACTAGGGTTAGGGTTGGCTCCGCTAGGGATCGTATCATCCCCTCAGTCTTGAGAAGGATTCGTCCTCGAATCTAGATCAGCAACATCCTCATCACCTGCATCAAATAACCTTAAGTCAGAAATATTAAAGGTTCCATTAACCGAACTATACTCACTCGGAAGGTCTAGGTGGTAAGCGTTGTTGTTGATTTTCTCAACAATCTGAAACGGTCCATCTCCTCGTGGAGCTAATTTTCCACGTCTCTTCGCTGGGAATCTCTTACGTCTGAGGTGCGGCCACACCCAATCGCCAACTTGGAAGGACACGGTCTTGCGACCTTCTTTGCGCTTGCGCACTAGGCGCTCATTCATGCGCTCAATGTTCTACTTAGCCTTCTCATGTATCTTCTGTATGTTTTCTGCCCGCTGCTGTCCATCTAAGTTAGAAACATTACTCAAAGGCAAAGGTGGCAAATCCATAGGAGTAATTGGATTGAAGCCATAAACTACTTCAAAAGGCGAACAATTGGTAGTAGAATGGATTGAACGATTGTAAGCAAACACCATGAAAGGCAAATGATCAGTCCATTTAGAAACATGTTTAGTAACTAAAGAGCGTAAAAGAGACCGTACAATATGGTTAACAACTTCAGTTTGACCGTCGGTTTGAGGGTGACATGAAGTCGAATACAGCAATTTAGTTCCTAGGCGACTCCACAAAACTCGCCAAAAGTGGCTCAAGAATCTTCCATCACGGTCACTAACAATACTAATAGGCATGCCATGGAGGTGGACTACCTCTCTAAAGAATATATCAGCAACCTTAGACGTATCATTAGTATTTTTAAAAGGCAAAAAGTGCACCATTTTAAAAAACCGATCCACCACAACAAATATATTATCCTTACCATCCCAATATTTAGGTAATCCTACAATGAAGTCCACGGACAGATCGGTCCACGGTTGGGAAGGTACGGGCAGTGGCATAAATTCACCATGACTAGCTAACCGAGATTTTTCCCTTTGGCAAATTAAGCATCTAGCAATCACACGCACAACATCACGTTTCATCTTAGGCCAATAAAAGTGTGATTTAAGCATGTCATAGGTTTTATTAATGCCAAAGTGGCCCATAAGTCCACCACTATGTGATTCATGCACAATTAATTCACGCAAGGAGCATCTAGGAATACAAAGGCGCTTGCGCCGAAAAAGATAGTTATCATGCGTATAGAATTTCACGTCAGCCATGGAATCACAAGTCTTATAAATCTCACCAAAATCCAGATCAGTAGGGTAGAGTGGAATAATTTGAGAAAACCCTAAAAATTTGACACTTAATGAAAAGATCAAGGCATACCTCCTAGACAATGCGTCGGCCACAACATTGTCTTTTCCTTCCTTGTACTTCATGTGGTTAGGGAAAGCTTCCAAGAACTCCAACCATACGACATGTCTCCTATTCAGCTTCCCTTGTCCCTTAAGGTATTTGAGGCTCAAGTGGTCGGTATGCACCACAAACTCCCTCGGCATCAAGTAGTGTTGCCAAACTTCGAATGCCCTAATTAGCTCATAAAGCTCCTTGTCATACGTTGGATAACGTAGCTAGGCATCCTTGAGCTTTTCACTAAAGAAGGCTATTGGCTTCTTCTCTTGCGTCAAAACAGCACCTATACCGATTCCACTCGCGTCACACTCCAACTCAAACGGCTTCTCAAAATCGGGAAGGGCTAACACGGGTGCGTTGGACAGCTTGTCCTTCAATGCTTGGATTGCGGCCTCTTGAGGTTCCTCCCACTTGAAATCAACATGTTTCTTAGTTAGGTCATTAAGTGGGAAAGCAAGAGTACTAAAATCACGAATGAAACAATGATAAAAGGAAGCTCTAAAAATCACAGCTGCAATTACACTTAAACAAGATGAAGATTTGAACAATTCCAACACCAAATTTTCAGATTTTTGGGTTACACAAGATCAAACCTAAAAAATGAAAACATATACAAGATGAACAAAAAGAACACCAAGCAGACTTTCACCTTCTGACTTCAAAAGATAGCAAACGTGGTCCAAAAATTCTAAAAATTAACCGGCAGACTCCCAAGACACAAATCTACAACTTTGTAGAAAGAAGAAAAAGATGATTCCAAGTGGAAGACACACAAAACAGACTCAAGACACCAAACTATTTTTCTCGCGTAATTTCTGCACACTTTTCTTTGGAGACCAAAAAGTATGAAAAAACCACAGAATTAGCAGTTGAGTCAAAACAAAAGTTCCTCTACTCAGATAGAAGTTTCAGCACAAAAAAATTCAGAATTTACTGGGCGAGAAAACTGACAAAAAACGCAAAACAAAACAGACTCAAAAATGACTCTTGGACAGAAAAATCTACCCAAAACCAACGAGATAAAGATGATAAAGGGGATGTGATTTTAATGGAGGAATTGGTGAGAGGACCACGAAAAACCAACCTATGATGCGTTCCTTGTAGGCATGAACACTCTCTTTTGATCGTTGTCCGACGGCGTGGGTTTTAATGTGGAAAATAACTGAAAGAAGACGTGTGACTCTCCAAGGTAAGGTGTCCTTGGCACTCCACACAAAATCCCCTGAGGTTCTTGCGTCAAATCCTTAGCCGATCACGTCTTAAGGAAACAAGGCGTTTTCCTTATTCCCTTGAGCGTTCCAAATGAAACTTGGAGGGAAACTTCCTAACACGTAGATGAAGTACTGGACTGAGTCTTGTGTGAGGAAAAATGTTCTGATCTTCAAAAGGTTCAGTGGTGGCTTTCGTAGTCACATGTGATCTTGTGATTTGGGCGTTCTCCCAAATCCTTCGGGCGTTTCTCCTGATTTTTGGTCTGGACTCCTGTCTTGTATTATAAACGATGCTAGCCTGGTCAAAAATGAGAGAAGGGCGTTGATGGACCTAAAGGTCTAAGGTGGCCACACATGGACCATCCGCGGGTGTAGACGCTGCACGGATCAGGGTCACGAGGCGCGGCTGGTGTGCGCGCAAGCTGGCTTCCTCCGAGGCTGCCTCTGCCTTTAGCTCCCTTTGGATGAGGCTGCTTAGCCTCACCTGCAAGGCTCGGGCCCTGGAGCGGGTGATCGGGCCCGTGGGCGGCAATGGGAGGCTCGAGGCTGCGACAGTAGGGTTGGGGATCGCGACTGCGGCACTAGGGTTAGGGTTGGCTCCGCTAGGGATCGTATCATCCCCTCAGTCTTGAGAAGGATTCGTCCTCGAATCTAGATCAGCAACATCCTCATCACCTGCATCAAATAACCTTAAGTCAGAAATATTAAAGGTTCCATTAACCGAACTATACTCACTCGGAAGGTCTAGGTGGTAAGCGTTGTTGTTGATTTTCTCAACAATCTGAAACGGTCCATCTCATCGTGGAGCTAATTTTCCACGTCTCTTCGCTGGGAATCTTTTACGTCTGAGGTGCGGCCACACCCAATCGCCAACTTGGAAGGACACGGTCTTGCGACCTTCGTTGCGCTTGCGCACTAGGCGCTCATTCATGCGCTCAATGTTCTGCTTAGTCTTCTCATGTATCTTCTGTATGTTTTCTGCCCGCTGCTGTCCATCTAAGTTAGAAACATTACTCAAAGGCAAAGGTGGCAAATCCATAGGAGTAATTGGATTGAAGCCATAAACTACTTCAAAAGGCGAACAATTGGTAGTAGAATGGATTGAACGATTGTAAGCAAACTCCATGAAAGGCAAATGATCAGTCCATTTAGAAACATGTTTAGTAACTAAAGAGCGTAAAAGAGACCGTACAATATGGTTAACAACTTCAGTTTGACCGTCGGTTTGAGGGTGACATGAAGTCGAATACAGCAATTTAGTTCCTAGGGGACTCCACAAAACTCGCCAAAAGTGGCTCAAGAATCTTCCATCACGGTCACTAACAATACTAATAGGCATGCCATGGAGGTGGACTACCTCTCTAAAGAATATATCAGCAACCTTAGACGTATCATTAGTATTTTTAAAAGGCAAAAAGTGCACCATTTTAAAAAACCGATCCACCACAACAAATATATTATCCTTACCATCCCAATATTTAGGTAATCCTACAATGAAGTCCATGGACAGATCGGTCCACGGTTGGGAAGGTACGGGCAGTGGCATAAATTCACCATGACTAGCTAACCGAGATTTTTCCCTTTGGCAAATTAAGCATCTAGCAATCACACGCACAACATCACGTTTCATCTTAGGCCAATAAAAGTGTGATTTAAGCATGTCATAGGTTTTATTAATGCCAAAGTGGCCCATAAGTCCACCACTATGTGATTCATGCACAATTAATTCACGCAAGGAGCATCTAGGAATACAAAGGCGCTTGCACCAAAAAAGATAGTTATCATGCGTATAGAATTTCACGTCAGCCATGGAATCACAAGTCTTATAAATCTCACCAAAATCCAGATCAGTAGGGTAGAGTGGAATAATTTGAGAAAACCCTAAAAATTTGACACTTAATGAAGAGATTAAGGCATACCTCTTAGATAATGCGTCGGCCACAACATTGTCTTTTCCTTCCTTGTACTTCATGTGGTTAGGGAAAGCTTCCAAGAACTCCAACCATACGACATGTCTCCTATTCAGCTTCCCTTGTCCCTTAAGGTATTTGAGGCTCAAGTGGTCGGTATGCACCACAAACTCCCTCGGCATCAAGTAGTGTTGCCAAACTTCGAATGCCCTAATTAGCTCATAAAGCTCCTTGTCATACGTTGGATAACGTAGCTAGGCATCCTTGAGCTTTTCACTAAAGAAGGCTATTGGCTTCTTCTCTTGCGTCAAAACAGCACCTATACCGATTCCACTCGCGTCACACTCCAACTCAAATGGCTTCTCAAAATCGGGAAGGGCTAACACGGGTGCGTTGGACAGCTTGTCCTTCAATGCTTGGATTGCGGCCTCTTGAGGTTCCTCCCACTTGAAATCAACATGTTTCTTAGTTAGGTCATTAAGTGGGAAAGCAAGAGTACTAAAATCACGAATGAAACAATGATAAAAGGAAGCTCCAAAAATCACAGCTGCAATTACACTTAAACAAGATGAAGATTTGAACAATTCCAACACCAAATTTTCAGATTTTTGGGTTACACAAGATCAAACCTAAAAAATGAAAACATATACAAGATGAACACAAAGAACACCAAGCAGACTTTCACCTTCTGACTTCAAAAGATAGCAAACGTGGTCCAAAAATTCTAAAAATTAACCGGCAGACTCCCAAGACACAAATCTACAACTTTGTAGAAAGAAGAAAAAGATGATTCCAAGTGGAAGACACAAAACAGACTCAAGACACCAAACGATTTTTCTCGCGTAATTTCTGCACGCTTTTCTTTGGAGACCAAAAAGTATGAAAAAAATCACAGAATTAGCAGTTGAGTCAAAACAAAAGTTCCTCTACTCAGATAGAAGTTTCAGCACAAAAAAATTCAGAATTTACTGGGCGAGAAAACTGACAAAAAACGCAAAACAAAACAGACTCAAAAATGACTCTTGGATAGAAAAATCTGCCCAAAACCAACGAGATAAAGATGATAAAGGGGATGTGATTTTAATGGAGGAATTGGTGAGAGGACCACGAAAAACCAACCTATGATGCGTTCCTTGTAGGCATGAACACTCTCTTTTGATCGTTGTCCGATGGCATGGGTTTTAATGTGGAAAATAACTGAAAGAAGACGTGTGACTCTCCAAGGTAAGGTGTCCTTGGCACTCCACACAAAATCCCCTGAGGTTCTTGCGTCAAATCCTTAGCCGATCACGTCTTAAGGAAACAAGGCGTTTTCCTTATTCCCTTGAGCGTTCCAAATGAAACTTGGAGGGAAACTTCCTAACACGTAGATGAAGTACTGGGCTGAGTCTTGTGTGAGGAAAAATGTTCTGATCTTCAAAAGGTTCAGTGGTGGCTTTCGTAGTCACATGTGATCTTGTGATTTGGGCGTTCTCCCAAATCCTTCGGGCGTTTCTCCTGATTTTTGGCCTGGACTCCTGTCTTGTATTATAAACGATGCTAGCCTGGTCAAAAATGAGAGAAGGGCGTTGATGGACCTAAAGGTCTAAGGTGGCCACACATGGACCATCCGCGGGTGTAGACGCTGCACGGATCTGGGTCACGAGGCGCGGCTGGTGCGCGCGCGAGCTGGCTTCCTCTGAGGCTGCCTCTGCCTTTAGCTCCCTTTGGATGAGGCTGCTTAGCCTCACCTGCAAGGCTCGGGCCCTGGAGCGGGTGATCGGGCCCGTGGGCGGCAATGGGAGGCTCGAGCCTGCAACAGTAGGGTTGGGGATCGCCGCTGCGGCACTAGGGTTAGGGTTGGCTCCGCTAGGGATCGTATCATCCCCTCAGTCTTGAGAAGGATTCGTCCTCGAATCTAGATCAGCAACATCCTCGTCACCTGCATCAAATAAACTTAAGTCAGAAATATTAAAGGTTGCATTAACCGAACTATACTCACTCGGAAGGTCTAGGTGGTAAGCGTTGTTGTTGATTTTCTCAACAATCTGAAACGGTCCATCTCCTCGTGGAGCTAATTCTCCACGTCTCTTCGCTGGGAATCTCTTACGTCTGAGGTGCGGCCACACCCAATCGCCAACTTGGAAGGACACGGTCTTGCGACCTTCGTTGCGCTTGCGCACTAGGCGCTCATTCATGCGCTCAATGTTCTGCTTAGCCTTCTCATGTATCTTCTGTATGTTTTCTGCCCGCTGCTGTCCATCTAAGTTAGAAACATTACTCAAAGGCAAAGGTGGCAAATCCATAGGAGTAATTGGATTGAAGCCATAAACTACTTCAAAAGGCGAACAATTGGTAGTAGAATGGATTGAACGATTGTAAGCAAACTCCATGAAAGGCAACTGATCAGTCCATTTAGAAACATGTTTAGTAACTAAAGAGCGTAAAAGAGATCGTACAATATGGTTAACAACTTCAGTTTGACCGTCGGTTTGAGGGTGACATGAAGTCGAATACAGCAATTTAATTCCTAGGGGACTCCACAAAACTCGCCAAAAGTGGCTCAAGAATCTTCCATCACGGTCACTAACAATACTAATAGGCATGCCATGGAGGTGGACTACCTCTCTAAAGAATATATCAGCAACCTTAGACGTATCATTAGTATTTTTAAAAGGCAAAAAGTGCACCATTTTAAAAAACCGATCCACCACAACAAATATATTATCCTTACCATCCCAATATTTAGGTAATCCTACAATGAAGTCCATGGACAGATCGGTCCACGGTTGGGAAGGTACGGGCAGTGGCATAAATTCACCATGACTAGCTAACCGAGATTTTTCCCTTTGGCAAATTAAGCATCTAGCAATCACACGCACAACATCACGTTTCATCTTAGGCCAATAAAAGTGTGATTTAAGCATGTCATAGGTTTTATTAATGCCAAAGTGGCCCATAAGTCCACCACTATGTGATTCATGCACAATTAATTCACGGAAGGAGCATCTAGGAATACAAAGGCGCTTGCACCAAAAAAGATAGTTATCATGCGTATAGAATTTCACGTCAGCCATGGAATCACAAGTCTTATAAATCTCACCAAAATCCAGATCAGTAGGGTAGAGTGGAATAATTTGAGAAAACCCTAAAAATTTGACACTTAATGAAGAGATCAAGGCATACCTCCTAGACAATGCGTCGGCCACAACATTGTCTTTTCCTTCCTTGTACTTCATGTGGTTAGGGAAAGCTTCCAAGAACTCCAACCATACGACATGTCTCCTATTCAGCTTCCCTTGTCCCTTAAGGTATTTGAGGCTCAAGTGGTCGGTATGCACCACAAACTCCCTCGGCATCAAGTAGTGTTGCCAAACTTCGAATGCCCTAATTAGCTCATAAAGCTCCTTGTCATACGTTGGATAACGTAGCTATGCATCCTTGAGCTTTTCACTAAAGAAGGCTATTGGCTTCTTCTCTTGCGTCAAAACAGCACCTATACCGATTCCACTCGCGTCACACTCCAACTCAAACGGCTTCTCAAAATCGGGAAGGGCTAACACGGGTGCGTTGGACAGCTTGTCCTTCAATGCTTGGATTGCGGCCTCTTGAGGTTCCTCCCACTTGAAATCAACATGTTTCTTAGTTAGGTCATTAAGTGGGAAAGCAAGAGTACTAAAATCACGAATGAAACAATGATAAAAGGAAGCTCCAAAAATCACAGCTGCAATTACACTTAAACAAGATGAAGATTTGAACAATTCCAACACCAAATTTTCAGATTTTTGGGTTACACATGATCAAACCTAAAAAATGAAAACATATACAAGATGAACACAAAGAACACCAAGCAAACTTTCACCTTCTGACTTCAAAAGATAGCAAACGTGGTCCAAAAATTCTAAAAATTAACCGGCAGACTCCCAAGACACAAATCTACAACTTTGTAGAAAGAAGAAAAAGATGATTCCAAGTGGAAGACACACAAAACAGACTCAACACACCAAACTATTTTTCTCGCGTAATTTCTGCACACTTTTCTTTGGAGACCAAAAAGTATGAAAAAATCACAGAATTAGCAGTTGAGTCAAAACAAAAGTTCCTCTACTCAGATAGAAGTTTCAGCACAAAAAAATTCAGAATTTACTGGGCGAGAAAACTGACAAAAAACGCAAAACAAAACAGACTCAAAAATGACTCTTGGACAGAAAAATCTGCCCAAAACCAACGAGATAAAGATGATAAAGGGGATGTGATTTTAATGGAGGAATTGGTGAGAGGACCACGAAAAACCAACCTATGATGCGTTCCTTGTAGGCATGAACACTCTCTTTTGATCGTTGTCCGACGGCGTGGGTTTTAATGTGGAAAAAACCTGAAAGAAGACGTGTGACTCTCCAAGGTAAGGTGTCCTTGGCACTCCACACAAAATCCCCTGAGGTTCTTGCGTCAAATCCTTAGCCGATCACGTCTTAAGGAAACAAGGCGTTTTCCTTATTCCCTTGAGCGTTCCAAATGAAACTTGGAGGCAAACTTCCTAACACGTAGATGAAGTACTGGGCTGAGTCTTGTGTGAGGAAAAATGTTCTGATCTTCAAAAGGTTCAGTGGTGGCTTTCGTAGTCACATGTGATCTTGTGATTTGGGCGTTCTCCCAAATCCTTCGGGCGATTCTCCTGATTTTTGGCCTGGACTCCTGTCTTGTATTATAAACGATGCTGGCCTGGTCAAAAATGAGAGAAGGGCGTTGATGGACCTAAAGGTCTAAGGTGGCCACACATGGACCATCCGCGGGTGTAGACGCTGCACGGATCAGGGTCACGAGGCGCGGCTGGTGCGCGCGCAAGCTGGCTTCCTCCGAGGCTGCCTCTGCCTTTAGCTCCCTTTGGATGAGGCTGCTTAGCCTCACCTGCAAGGCTCAGGCCCTGGAGCGGGTGATCGAGCCCGTGGGCGGCAATGGGAGGCTCGAGGCTGCGACAGTAGGGTTGGGGATTGCGGCTGCGGCACTAGGGTTAGGGTTGGCTCCGCTAGGGATCGTATCATCCCCTCAGTCTTGAGAAGGATTCGTCCTCGAATCTAGATCAGCAACATCCTCATCACCTGCATCAAATAACCTTAAGTCAGAAATATTAAAGGTTCCATTAACCGAACTATACTCACTCGGAAGGTGTAGGTGGTAAGCGTTGTTGTTGATTTTCTCAACAATCTGAAACGGTCCATCTCCTCGTGGAGCTAATTCTCCACGTCTCTTCGCTGGGAATCTCTTACGTCTGAGGTGCGGCCACACCCAATCGCCAACTTGGAAGGACACGGTCTTGCGACCTTCGTTGCGCTTGCGCACTAGGCGCTCATTCATGCGCTCAATGTTCTGCTTAGCCTTCTCATGTATCTTCTGTATGTTTTCTGCCCGCTGCTGTCCATCTAAGTTAGAAACATTACTCAAAGGCAAAGGTGGCAAATCCATAGGAGTAATTGGATTGAAGCCATAAACTACTTCAAAAGGCGAACAATTGGTAGTAGAATGGATTGAACGATTGTAAGCAAACTCCATGAAAGGCAAATGATCAGTCCATTTAGAAACATGTTTAGTAACTAAAGAGCGTAAAAGAGACCGTACAATATGGTTAACAACTTCAGTTTGACCGTCGGTTTGAGGGTGACATGAAGTCGAATACAGCAATTTAGTTCCTAGGCGACTCCACAAAACTCGCCAAAAGTGGCTCAAGAATCTTCCATCACGGTCACTAACAATACTAATAGGCATGCCATGGAGGTGGACTACCTCTCTAAAGAATATATCAGCAACCTTAGACGTATCATTAGTATTTTTAAAAGGCAAAAAGTGCACCATTTTAAAAAACCGATCCACCACAACAAATATATTATCCTTACCATCCCAATATTTAGGTAATCCTACAATGAAGTCCATGGACAGATCGGTCCACGGTTGGGAAGGTACGGGCAGTGGCATAAATTCACCATGACTAGCTAACCGAGATTTTTCCCTTTGGCAAATTAAGCATCTAGCAATCACACGCACAACATCACGTTTCATCTTAGGCCAATAAAAGTGTAATTTAAGCATGTCATAGGTTTTATTAATGCCAAAGTGGCCCATAAGTCCACCACTATGTGATTCATGCACAATTAATTCACGCAAGGAGCATCTAGGAATACAAAGGCGCTTGCGCCGAAAAAGATAGTTATCATGCGTATAGAATTTCACGTCAGCCATGGAATCACAAGTCTTATAAATCTCACCAAAATCCAGATCAGTAGGGTAGAGTGGAATAATTTGAGAAAACCCTAAAAATTTGACACTTAATGAAGAGATCAAGGCATACCTCCTAGACAATGCGTCGGCCACAACATTGTCTTTTCCTTCCTTGTACTTCATGTGGTTAGGGAAAGCTTCCAAGAACTCCAACCATACGACATGTCTCCTATTCAGCTTCCCTTGTCCCTTAAGGTATTTGAGGCTCAAGTGGTCGGTATGCACCACAAACTCCCTCGGCATCAAGTAGTGTTGCCAAACTTCGAATGCCCTAATTAGCTCATAAAGCTCCTTGTCATACGTTGGATAACGTAGCTAGGCATCCTTGAGCTTTTCACTAAAGAAGGCTATTGGCTTCTTCTCTTGCATCAAAACAGCACCTATACTGATTCCACTCGCGTCACACTCCAACTCAAACGGCTTCTCAAAATCGGGAAGGGCTAACACGGGTGCGTTGGACAGCTTGTCCTTCAATGCTTGGATTGCGGCCTCTTGAGGTTCCTCCCACTTGAAATCAACATGTTTCTTAGTTAGGTCATTAAGTGGGAAAGCAAGAGTACTAAAATCACGAATGAAACAATGATAAAAGGAAGCTCCAAAAATCACAGCTGCAATTACACTTAAACAAGATGAAGATTTGAACAATTCCAACACCAAATTTTCAGATTTTTGGGTTACACAAGATCAAACCTAAAAAATGAAAACATATACAAGATGAACACAAAGAACACCAAGCAGACTTTCACCTTCTGACTTCAAAAGATAGCAAACGTGGTCCAAAAATTCTAAAAATTAACCGGCAGACTCCCAAGACACAAATCTACAACTTTGTAGAAAGAAGAAAAAGATGATTCCAAGTGGAAGACACACAAAACAGACTCAAGACACCGAACTATTTTTCTCGCGTAATTTATGTACACTTTTCTTTGGAGACCAAAAAGTATGAAAAACTCACAGAATTAGCAGTTGAGTCAAAACAAAAGTTCCTCTACTCAGATAGAAATTTCAGCACAAAAAAATTCAGAATTTACTGGGCGAGAAAACTGACAAAAAACGCAAAACAAAACAGACTCAAAAATGACTCTTGGACAGAAAAATCTGCCCAAAACCAACGAGATAAAGATGATAAAGGGGATGTGATTTTAATGGAGGAATTGGTGAGAGGACCACGAAAAACCAACCTATGATGCGTTCCTTGTAGGCATGAACACTCTCTTTTGATCGTTGTCCGACGACGTGGGTTTTAATGTGGAAAATAACCGAAAGAAGACGTGTGACTCTCCAAGGTAAGGTGTCCTTGGCACTCCACACAAAATCCCTTGAGGTTCTTGCGTCAAATCCTTAGCCGATCACGTCTTAAGGAAACAAGGCATTTTCCTTATTCCCTCGAGCGTTCCAAATGAAACTTGGAGGGAAACTTCCTAACACATAGACGAAGTACTGGGCTGAGTCTTGTGTGAGGAAAAATGTTCTGATCTTCAAAAGGCTCAGTGGTGGCTTTCGCAGTCACATGTGATCTTGTGACTTGGGCGTTCTCCCAAATCCTTCGGGCGTTTCTCCTGATTTTTGGCCTGGACTCCTGTCTTGTATTATAAACGATGCTGGCCTGGTCAAAAATGAGAGAAGGGCGTTGATGGACCTAAAGGTCTAAGGTGGCCACACATGGACCATCCGCGGGCGTAGACACTGCGCGGATTAGGGTCACGAGGCGCGGCTGGTGCGCGCGCAAGCTGGCTTCCTCCGAGGCTGCCTCTGCCTTCAGCTCCTTGTGGATGAGGCTGCTTAGCCTCACCTGCAAGGCTCGGGCCCTGGAGCGGGTGATCGGGCCCGTGGGCGGCAATGGGAGGCTCGAGGCTGCGACAGTAGGGTTGGGGATCGCGGCTGCGGCACTAGGGTTAGGGTTGGCTCCGCTAGGGATCGTATCATCCCCTCAGTCTTGAGAAGGATTCGTCCTCGAATCTAGATCAGCAACATCCTCATCACCTGCATCAAATAACCTTAAGTCAGAAATATTAAAGGTTCCATTAACCGAACTATACTCACTCGGAAGGTCTAGGTGGTAAGCGTTGTTGTTGATTTTCTCAACAATCTGAAACGGTCCATCTCCTCGTGGAGCTAATTTTCCACGTCTCTTCGCTGGGAATCTTTTACGTCTGAGGTGCGGCCACACCCAATCGCCAACTTGGAAGGACACGGTCTTGCGACCTTCGTTGCGCTTGCGCACTAGGCGCTCATTCATGCGCTCAATGTTCTGCTTAGCCTTCTCATGTATCTTCTGTATGTTTTCTACCCGCTGCTGTCCATCTAAGTTAGAAACATTACTCAAAGGCAAAGGTGGCAAATCCATAGGAGTAATTGGATTGAAGCCATAAACTACTTCAAAAGGCGAACAATTAGTAGTAGAATGGATTGAACGATTGTAAGAAAACTCCATGAAAGGCAAATGATCAGTCTATTTAGAAACATGTTTAGTAACTAAAGAGCGTAAAAGAGATCGTACAGTATGGTTAACAACTTCAGTTTGACCGTCGGTTTGAGGGTGACATGAAGTCGAATACAGCAATTTAGTTCCTAGGCGACTCCACAAAACTCGCCAAAAGTGGCTCAAGAATCTTCCATCACGGTCACTAAAAATACTAATAGGCATGCCATGGAGGTGGACTACCTCTCTAAAGAATATATCAGCAACCTTAGACGTATCATTAGTATTTTTAAAAGGCAAAAAGTGCACCATTTTAAAAAACCGATCCACCACAACAAATATATTATCCTTACCATCCCAATATTTAGGTAATCCTACAATGAAGTCCATGGACAGATCGGTCCACGGTTGGGAAGGTACGGGCAGTGGCATAAATTCACCATGACTAGCTAACCGAGATTTTTCCCTTTGGCAAATTAAGCATCTAGCAATCACACGCACAACATCACGTTTCATCTTAGGCCAATAAAAGTGTGATTTAAGCATGTCATAGGTTTTATTAATGCCAAAGTGGCCCATAAGTCCACCACTATGTGATTCATGCACAATTAATTCACGCAAGGAGCATCTAGGAATACAAAGGCGCTTGCGCCGAAAAAGATAGTTATCATGCGTATAGAATTTCACGTCAGCCATGGAATCACAAGTCTTATAAATCTCACCAAAATTCAGATCAGTAGGGTACAGTGGAATAATTTGAGAAAACCCTAAAAATTTGACACTTAATGAAGAGATCAAGGCATACCTCCTAGACAATGCGTCGGCCACAACATTGTCTTTTCCTTCCTTGTACTTCATGTGGTTAGGGAAAGCTTCCAAGAACTCCAACCATACGACATGTCTCCTATTCAGCTTCCCTTGTCCCTTAAGGTATTTGAGGCTCAAGTGGTCGGTATGCACCACAAACTCCCTCGGCATCAAGTAGTGTTGCCAAACTTCGAATGCCCTAATTAGCTCATAAAGCTCCTTGTCATACGCTGGATAACGTAGCTAGGCATCCTTGAGCTTTTCACTAAAGAAGGCTATTGGCTTCTTCTCTTGCATCAAAACAGCACCTATACCGATTCCACTCGCGTCACACTCCAACTCAAACGGCTTCTCAAAATCGGGAAGGGCTAACACGGGTGCGTTGGACAGCTTGTCCTTCAATGCTTGGATTGCGGCCTCTTGAGGTTCCTCCCACTTGAAATCAACATGTTTCTTAGTTAGGTCATTAAGTGGGAAAGCAAGAGTACTAAAATCACGAATGAAACAATGATAAAAGGAAGCTCCAAAAATCACAGCTGCAATTACACTTAAACAAGATGAAGATTTGAACAATTCCAACACCAACTTTTCAGATTTTTGGGTTACACAAGATCAAACCTAAAAAATGAAAACATATACAAGATGAACACAAAGAACACCAAGCAGACTTTCACCTTCTGACTTCAAAAGATAGCAAACGTGGTCCAAAAATTCTAAAAATTAACAGGCAGACTCCCAAGACACAAATCTACAACTTTGTAGAAAGAAGAAAAAGATGATTCCAAGTGGAAGACACACAAAACAGACTCAAGACACCAAACTATTTTTCTCGCGTAATTTCTGCACACCTTTCTTTGGAGACCAAAAAGTATGAAAAAATCACAGAATTAGCAGTTGAGTCAAAACAAAAGTTCCTCTACTCAGATAGAAGTTTCAGCACACAAAAATTCAGAATTTACTGGGTGAGAAAACAGACAAAAAACGCAAAACAAAACAGACTCAAAAATGACTCTTGGACAGAAAAATCTGCCCAAAACCAACGAGATAAAGATGATAAAGGGGATGTGATTTTAATGGAGGAATTGGTGAGAGGACCACGAAAAACCAACCTATGATGCGTTCCTTGTAGGCATGAACACTCTCTTTTGATCATTGTCCGACGACGTGGGTTTTAATGTGGAAAATAACTGAAAGAAGACGTGTGACTCTCCAAGGTAAGGTGTCCTTGGCACTCCACACAAAATCCCTTGAGGTTCTTGCGTCAAATCCTTAGCCGATCACGTCTTAAGGAAACAAGGCGTTTTCCTTATTCCCTGGAGCGTTCCAAATGAAACTTGGAGGGAAACTTCCTAACACGTAGATGAAGTACTGGGCGGAGTCTTGTGTGAGGAAAAATGTTCTGATCTTCAAAAGGCACAGTGGTGGCTTTCGTAGTCACATGTGATCTTGTGATTTGGGCGTTCTCCCAAATCCTTCGGGCGTTTCTCCTGATTTTTGGCCTGGACTCCTGTCTTGTATTATAAACGATGCTGGCCTGGTCAAAAATGAGAGAAGGGCGTTGATGGACCTAAAGGTCTAAGGTGGCCACACATGGACCATCCGCGGGTGTAGACGCTGCACGGATCAGGGTCACGAGGCGCGGCTGGTGCGCGCGCAAGCTGGCTTCCTCCGAGGCTGCCTCTGCCTTCAGCTCCTTGTGGATGAGGCTGCTTAGCCTCACCTGCAAGGCTCGGGCCCTGGAGCGGGTGATCGGGCCCGTGGGCGGCAATGGGAGGCTCGAGGCTGCGACAGTAGGGTTGGGGATCGCGGCTGCGGTACTAGGGTTAGGGTTGGCTCCGCTAGGGATCGTATCATCCCCTCAGTCTTGAGAAGGATTCGTCCTCGAATCTAGATCAGCAACATCCTCATCACCTGCATCAAATAACCTTAAGTCAGAAATATTAAAGGTTCCATTAACCGAACTATACTCACTCGGAAGGTCTAGGTTGTAAGCGTTGTTGTTGATTTTCTCAACAATCTGAAACGGTCCATCTCCTCGTGGAGCTAATTTTCCACGTCTCTTCACTGGGAATCTCTTACGTCTGAGGTGCGGCCACACCCAATCGCCAACTTGGAAGGACACGGTCTTGCGACCTTCGTTGCGCTTGCGCACTAGGCGCTCATTCATGCGCTCAATGTTCTGCTTAGCCTTCTCATGTATCTTCTGTATGTTTTCTGCCCGCTGCTGTCCATCTAAGTTAGAAACATTACTCAAAGGCAAAGGTGGCAAATCCATAGGAGTAATTGGATTGAAGCCATAAACTACTTCAAAAGGCGAACAATTTGTAGCAGAATGGATTGAACGATTGTAAGCAAACTCCATGAAAGGCAAATGATCAGTCCATTTAGAAACATGTTTAGTAAAGAGCGTAAAAGAGACCGTACAATATGGTTAACATTTTCAGTTTGACCGTCGGTTTGAGGGTGACATGAAGTCGAATACAGCAATTTAGTTCCTAGGCGACTCCACAAAACTCGCCAAAAGTGGCTCAAGAATCTTCCATCACGGTCACTAACAATACTAATAGGCATGCCATGGAGGTGGACTACCTCTCTAAAGAATATATCAGCAACCTTAGACGTATCATTAGTATTTTTAAAAGGCAAAAAGTGCAACATTTTAAAAAACTGATCCACCACAACAAATATATTATCCTTACCATCCCAATATTTAGGTAATCCTACAATGAAGTCCATGGACAGATCGGTCCACGGTTGGGAAGGTACGGGCAGTGGCATAAATTCACCATGACTAGCTAACCGAGATTTTTCCCTTTGGCAAATTAAGCATCTAGCAATCACACGCACAACATCACGTTTCATCTTAGGCCAATAAAAGTGTGATTTAAGCATGTCATAGTTTTATTAATGCCAAAGTGGCCCATAAGTCCACCACTATATGATTCATGCACAATTAATTCACGCAAGGAGCATCTAGGAATACAAAGGCGCTTGCGCCGAAAAAGATAGTTATCATGCGTATAGAATTTCACGTCAGCCATGGAATCACAAGTCTTATAAATCTCACCAAAATCCAGATCAGTAGGGTAGAGTGGAATAATTTGAGAAAACCCTAAAAATTTGACACTTAATGAAGAGATCAAGGCATACCTCCTAGACAATGCGTCGGCCACAACATTGTCTTTTCCTTCCTTGTACTTCATGTGGTTAGGGAAAGCTTCCAAGAACTCCAACCATACGACATGTCTCCTATTCAGCTTCCCTTGTCCCTTAAGGTATTTGAGGCTCAAGTGGTCGGTATGCACCACAAACTCCCTCGGCATCAAGTAGTGTTGCCAAACTTCGAATGCCCTAATTAGCTCATAAAGCTCCTTGTCATACGTTGGATAACGTAGCTAGGCATCCTTGAGCTTTTCACTAAAGAAGGCTATTGGCTTCTTCTCTTGCATCAAAACAGCACCTATACCGATTCCACTCGCGTCACACTCCAACTCAAACGGCTTCTCAAAATCGGGAAGGGCTAACACGGGTGCGTTGGACAGCTTGTCCTTCAATGCTTGGATTGCGGCCTCTTGAGGTTCCTCCCACTTGAAATCAACATGTTTCTTAGTTAGGTCATTAAGTGGGAAAGCAAGAGTACTAAAATCACGAATGAAACAATGATAAAAGGAAGCTCCAAAAATCACAGCAGCAATTACACTTAAACAAGATGAAGATTTGAACAATTCCAACACCAAATTTTCAGATTTTTGGGTTACACAAGATCAAACCTAAAAAATGAAAACAGATACAAGATGAACACAAAGAACACCAAGCAGACTTTCACCTTCTGACTTCAAAAGATAGCAAACGTGGTCCAAAAATTCTGAAAATTAACAGGCAGACTCCCAAGACACAAATCTACAACTTTGTAGAAAGAAGAAAAAGATGATTCCAAGTGGAAGACACACAAAACAGACTCAAGACACCAAACTATTTTTCCCGCGTAATTTCTGCACACTTTTCTTTGGAGACCAAAAAGTATGAAAAAATCACAGAATTAGCAGTTGAGTCAAAACAAAAGTTCCTCTACTCAGATAGAAGTTTCAGCACAAAAAAATTCAGAATTTACTGGGCGAGAAAACTGACAAAAAACGCAAAACAAAACAGACTCAAAAATGACTCTTGGACAGAAAAATCTGCCCAAAACCAACGAGATAAAGATGATAAAGGGGATGTGATTTTAATGGAGGAATTGGTGAGAGGACCACGAAAAACCAACCTATGATGCGTTCCTTGTAGGCATGAACACTCTCTTTTGATCGTTGTCCGATGGCGTGGGTTTTAATGTGGAAAATAACTGAAAGAAGACGTGTGACTCTCCAAGGTAAGGTGTCCTTGGCACTCCACACAAAATCCCTTGAGGTTCTTGCGTCAAATCCTTAGCCGATCACGTCTTAAGGAAACAAGGCGTTTTCCTTATTCCCTCGAGCGTTCCAAATGAAACTTGGAGGGAAACTTCCTAACACGTAGATGAAGTACTGGACGGAGTCTTGTGTGAGAAAAAATGTTCTGATCTTCAAAAGGCACAGTGGTGGCTTTCGTAGTCACATGTGATCTTGTGATTTGGGCGTTCTCCCAAATCCTTCAGGCGTTTCTCCTGATTTTTGGCCTGGACTCCTGTCTTGTATTATAAACGATGCTGGCCTGGTCAAAAATGAGAGAAGGGCGTTGATGGACCTAAAGGTCTAAGGTGGCCACACATGGACCATCCGCGGGTGTAGACGCTGCACGGATCAGGGTCACGAGGCGCGGCTGGTGCGCGCGCAAGCTGGCTTCCTCCGAGGCTGCCTCTGCCTTCAGCTCCTTGTGGATGAGGCTGCTTAGCCTCACCTGCAAGGCTCGGGCCCTGGAGCGGGTGATCGGGCCCGTGGGCGGCAATGGGAGGCTCGAGGCTGCGACAGTAGGGTTGGGGATCGCGGCTGCGGCACTAGGGTTAGGGTTGGCTCCGCTAGGGATCGTATCATCCCCTCAGTCTTGAGAAGGATTCGTCCTCGAATCTAGATCAGCAACATCCTCATCACCTGCATCAAATAACCTTAAGTCAGAAATATTAAAGGTTCCATTAACCGAACTATACTCACTCGGAAGGTCTAGGTTGTAAGCGTTGTTGTTGATTTTCTCAACAATCTGAAACGGTCCATCTCCTCGTGGAGCTAATTTTCCACGTCTCTTCGCTGGGAATCTCTTACGTCTGAGGTGCGGCCACACCCAATCGCCAACTTGGAAGGACACGGTCTTGCGACCTTCGTTGCGCTTGCGCACTAGGCGCTCATTCATGCGCTCAATGTTCTGCTTAGCCTTCTCATGTATCTTCTGTATGTTTTCTGCCCGCTGCTGTCCATCTAAGTTAGAAACATTACTCAAAGGCAAAGGTGGCAAATCCATAGGAGTAATTGGATTGAAGCCATAAACTACTTCAAAAGGCGAACAATTTGTAGCAGAATGGATTGAACGATTGTAAGCAAACTCCATGAAAGGCAAATGATCAGTCCATTTAGAAACATGTTTAGTAAAGAGCGTAAAAGAGACCGTACAATATGGTTAACATTTTCAGTTTGACCGTCGGTTTGAGGGTGACATGAAGTCGAATACAACAATTTAGTTCCTAGGCGACTCCACAAAACTCGCCAAAAGTGGCTCAAGAATCTTCCATCACGGTCACTAACAATACTAATAGGCATGCCATGGAGGTGGACTACCTCTCTAAAGAATATATCAGCAACCTTAGACGTATCATTAGTATTTTTAAAAGGCAAAAAGTGCAACATTTTAAAAAACTGATCCACCACAACAAATATATTATCCTTACCATCCCAATATTTAGGTAATCCTACAATGAAGTCCATGGACAGATCGGTCCACGGTTGGGAAGGTACGGGCAGTGGCATAAATTCACCATGACTAGCTAACCGAGATTTTTCCCTTTGGCAAATTAAGCATCTAGCAATCACACGCACAACATCACGTTTCATCTTAGGCCAATAAAAGTGTGATTTAAGCATGTCATAGTTTTATTAATGCCAAAGTGGCCCATAAGTCCACCACTATGTGATTCATGCACAATTAATTCACGCAAGGAGCATCTAGGAATACAAAGGCGCTTGCGCCGAAAAAGATAGTTATCATGCGTATAGAATTTCACGTCAGCCATGGAATCACAAGTCTTATAAATCTCACCAAAATCCAGATCAGTAGGGTAGAGTGGAATAATTTGAGAAAACCCTAAAAATTTGACACTTAATGAAGAGATCAAGGCATACCTCCTAGACAATGCGTCGGCCACAACATTGTCTTTTCCTTCCTTGTACTTCATGTGGTTAGGGAAAGCTTCCAAGAACTCCAACCATACGACATGTCTCCTATTCAGCTTCCCTTGTCCCTTAAGGTATTTGAGGCTCAAGTGGTCGGTATGCACCACAAACTCCCTCGGCATCAAGTAGTGTTGCCAAACTTCGAATGCCCTAATTAGCTCATAAAGCTCCTTGTCATACGTTGGATAACGTAGCTAGGCATCCTTGAGCTTTTCACTAAAGAAGGCTATTGGCTTCTTCTCTTGCATCAAAACAGCACCTATACCGATTCCACTCGCGTCACACTCCAACTCAAACGGCTTCTCAAAATCGGGAAGGGCTAACACGGGTGCGTTGGACAGCTTGTCCTTCAATGCTTGGATTGCGGCCTCTTGAGGTTCCTCCCACTTGAAATCAACATGTTTCTTAGTTAGGTCATTAAGTGGGAAAGCAAGAGTACTAAAATCACGAATGAAACAATGATAAAAGGAAGCTCCAAAAATCACAGCAGCAATTACACTTAAACAAGATGAAGATTTGAACAATTCCAACACCAAATTTTCAGATTTTTGGGTTACACAAGATCAAACCTAAAAAATGAAAACATATACAAGATGAACACAAAGAACACCAAGCAGACTTTCACCTTCTGACTTCAAAAGATAGCAAACGTGGTCCAAAAATTCTGAAAATTAACAGGCAGACTCCCAAGACACAAATCTACAACTTTGTAGAAAGAAGAAAAAGATGATTCCAAGTGGAAGACACACAAAACAGACTCAAGACACCAAACTATTTTTCTCGCGTAATTTCTGCACACTTTTCTTTGGAGACCAAAAAGTATGAAAAAATCACAGAATTAGCAGTTGAGTCAAAACAAAAGTTCCTCTACTCAGATAGAAGTTTCAGCACAAAAAAATTCAGAATTTACTGGGCGAGAAAACTGACAAAAAACGCAAAACAAAACAGACTAAAAAATGACTCTTGGACAGAAAAATCTGCCCAAAACCAATGAGATAAAGATGATAAAGGGGATGTGATTTTAATGGAGGAATTGGTGAGAGGACCACGAAAAACCAACCTATGATGCGTTCCTTGTAGGCTAGAACACTCTCTTTTGATCGTTGTCCGACGACGTGGGTTTTAATGTGAAAAATAACTGAAAGAAGACGTGTGACTCTCCAAGGTAAGGTTTCGTTGGCACTCCACACAAAATCCCTTGAGGTTCTTGCATCAAATCCTTAGCCGATCACGTCTTAAGGAAACAAGGCGTTTTCCTTATTCCCTCGAGCGTTCCAAATGAAACTTGGAGGGAAACTTCCTAACACATAGACGAAGTACTGGGCTGAGTCTTGTGTGAGGAAAAATGTTCTGATCTTCAAAAGGCTCAGTGGTGGCTTTCGCAGTCACATGTGATCATGTGATTTGGGCGTTCTCCCAAATCCTTCGGGCGTTTCTCCTGATTTTTGGCCTGGACTCCTGTCTTGTATTATAAACGATGCTGGCCTGGTAAAAAATGAGAGAAGGGCGTTGATGGACCTAAAGGTCTAAGGTGGCCACACATGGACCATCCGCGGGCGTAGACGCTGTGCGGATCAGGGTCACGAGGCGCGGCTGGTGCGCGCGCAAGCTGCCTTCCTCCGAGGCTGCCTCTGCCTTCAGCTCCTTGTGGATGAGGCTGCTTAGCCTCACCTGCAAGGCTCGGGCCCTGGAGCGGGTGATCGGGCCCGTGGGCGGCAATGGGAGGCTCGAGGCTGCGACAGTAGGGTTGGGGATCGCGGCTGCGACACTAGGGTTAGGGTTGGCTCCGCTAGGGATCGTATCATCCCCTCAGTCTTGAGAAGGATTCGTCCTCGAATCTAGATCAGCAACATCCTCATCACCTGCATCAAATAACCTTAAGTCAGAAATATTAAAGGTTCCATTAACCGAACTATACTCACTCGGAAGGTCTAGGTTTTAAGCTATGTTGTTGATTTTCTCAACAATCTGAAACGGTCCATCTCCTCGTGGAGCTAATTTTCCATGTCTCTTCGCTGGGAATCTCTTACGTCTGAGGTGCGGCCACACCCAATCGCCAACTTGGAAGGACACGGTCTTGCAACCTTCGTTGCGCTTGCGCACTAGGCGCTCATTCATGCGCTCAATGTTCTGCTTAGCCTTCTCATGTATCTTCTGTATGTTTTCTGCCCGCTGCTGTCGATCTAAGTTAGAAACATTACTCAAAGGCAAAGGTGGCAAATCCATAGGAGTAATTGGATTGAAGCCATAAACTACTTCAAAAGGCGAACAATTGGTAGTAGAATGGATTGAATGATTGTAAGCAAACTCCATGAAAGGCAAATGATCAGTCTATTTAGAAACATGTTTAGTAACTAAAGAGCGTAAAAGAGACCGTACAGTATGGTTAACAACTTCAGTTTGACCGTCGGTTTGAGGGTGACATGAAGTTGAATACAACAATTTAGTTCCTAGGCGACTCCAAAAAACTCGCCAAAAGTGGCTCAAGAATCTTCCATCACGGTCACTAACAATACTAATAGGCATGCCATGGAGGTGGACTACCTCTCTAAAGAATATATCAGCAACCTTAGACGTATCATTAGTATTTTTAAAAGGCAAAAAGTGCACCATTTTAAAAAACCGATCCACCACAACAAATATATTATCCTTACCATCCCAATATTTAGGTAATCCTACAATGAAGTCCATGGACAGATCGGTCCACGGTTGGGAAGGTACGGGCAGTGGCATAAATTCACCATGACTAGCTAACCGAGATTGTTCCCTTTGGCAAATTAAGCATCTAGCAATCACACGCACAACATCACGTTTCATCTTAGGCCAATAAAAGTGTGATTTAAGCATGTCATAGGTTTTATTAATGCCAAAGTGGCCCATAAGTCCACCACTATGTGATTCATGCACAATTAATTCACGCAAGGAGCATCTAGGAATACAAAGGCGTTTGCGCCGAAAAAGATAGTTATCATGCGTAGAGAATTTCACGTCAGCCATGGAATCACAAGTCTTATAAATCTCACCAAAATCCAGATCAGTAGGGTAGAGTGGAATAATTTGAGAAAACCCTAAAAATTTGACACTTAATGAAGAGATCAAGGCATACCTCCTAGACAATGCGTCGGCCACAACATTGTCTTTTCCTTCCTTGTACTTCATGTGGTTAGGGAAAGCTTCCAAGAACTCCAACCATACGACATGTCTCCTATTCAGCTTCCCTTGTCCCTTAAGGTATTTGAGGCTCAAGTGGTCGGTATGCACCACAAACTCCCTCGGCATCAAGTAGTGTTGCCAAACTTCGAATGCCCTAATTAGCTCATAAAGCTCCTTGTCATACGTTGGATAACGTAGCTAGGCATCCTTGAGCTTTTCACTAAAGAAGGCTATTGGCTTCTTCTCTTGCATCAAAACAGCACCTATACCGATTCCACTCGCGTCACACTCCAACTCAAACGGCTTCTCAAAATCGGGAAGGGCTAACACGGGTGCGTTGGACAGCTTGTCCTTCAATGCTTGGATTGCGGCCTCTTGAGGTTCCTCCCACTTGAAATCAACATGTTTCTTAGTTAGGTCATTAAGTGGGAAAGCAAGAGTACTAAAATCACGAATGAAACAATGATAAAAGGAAGCTCCAAAAATCACAGCAGCAATTACACTTAAACAAGATGAAGATTTGAACAATTCCAACACCAAATTTTCAGATTTTTGGGTTACACAAGATCAAACCTAAAAAATGAAAACATATACAAGATGAACACAAAGAACACCAAGCAGACTTTCACCTTCTGACTTCAAAAGATAGCAAACGTGGTCCAAAAATTCTGAAAATTAACAGGCAGACTCCCAAGACACAAATCTACAACTTTGTAGAAAGAAGAAAAAGATGATTCCAAGTGGAAGACACACAAAACAGACTCAAGACACCAAACTATTTTTCTCGCGTAATTTCTGCACACTTTTCTTTGGAGACCAAAAAGTATGAAAAAATCACAGAATTAGCAGTTGAGTCAAAACAAAAGTTCCTCTACTCAGATAGAAGTTTCAGCACAAAAAAATTCAGAATTTACTGGGCGAGAAAACTGACAAAAAACGCAAAACAAAACAGACTAAAAAATGACTCTTGGACAGAAAAATCTGCCCAAAACCAATGAGATAAAGATGATAAAGGGGATGTGATTTTAATGGAGGAATTGGTGAGAGGACCACGAAAAACCAACCTATGATGCGTTCCTTGTAGGCTAGAACACTCTCTTTTGATCGTTGTCCGACGACGTGGGTTTTAATGTGAAAAATAACTGAAAGAAGACGTGTGACTCTCCAAGGTAAGGTTTCGTTGGCACTCCACACAAAATCCCTTGAGGTTCTTGCATCAAATCCTTAGCCGATCACGTCTTAAGGAAACAAGGCGTTTTCCTTATTCCCTCGAGCGTTCCAAATGAAACTTGGAGGGAAACTTCCTAACACATAGACGAAGTACTGGGCTGAGTCTTGTGTGAGGAAAAATGTTCTGATCTTCAAAAGGCTCAGTGGTGGCTTTCGCAGTCACATGTGATCATGTGATTTGGGCGTTCTCCCAAATCCTTCGGGCGTTTCTCCTGATTTTTGGCCTGGACTCCTGTCTTGTATTATAAACGATGCTGGCCTGGTAAAAAATGAGAGAAGGGCGTTGATGGACCTAAAGGTCTAAGGTGGCCACACATGGACCATCCGCGGGCGTAGACGCTGTGCGGATCAGGGTCACGAGGCGCGGCTGGTGCGCGCGCAAGCTGCCTTCCTCCGAGGCTGCCTCTGCCTTCAGCTCCTTGTGGATGAGGCTGCTTAGCCTCACCTGCAAGGCTCGGGCCCTGGAGCGGGTGATCGGGCCCGTGGGCGGCAATGGGAGGCTCGAGGCTGCGACAGTAGGGTTGGGGATCGCGGCTGCGACACTAGGGTTAGGGTTGGCTCCGCTAGGGATCGTATCATCCCCTCAGTCTTGAGAAGGATTCGTCCTCGAATCTAGATCAGCAACATCCTCATCACCTGCATCAAATAACCTTAAGTCAGAAATATTAAAGGTTCCATTAACCGAACTATACTCACTCGGAAGGTCTAGGTTTTAAGCTATGTTGTTGATTTTCTCAACAATCTGAAACGGTCCATCTCCTCGTGGAGCTAATTTTCCATGTCTCTTCGCTGGGAATCTCTTACGTCTGAGGTGCGGCCACACCCAATCGCCAACTTGGAAGGACACGGTCTTGCAACCTTCGTTGCGCTTGCGCACTAGGCGCTCATTCATGCGCTCAATGTTCTGCTTAGCCTTCTCATGTATCTTCTGTATGTTTTCTGCCCGCTGCTGTCGATCTAAGTTAGAAACATTACTCAAAGGCAAAGGTGGCAAATCCATAGGAGTAATTGGATTGAAGCCATAAACTACTTCAAAAGGCGAACAATTGGTAGTAGAATGGATTGAATGATTGTAAGCAAACTCCATGAAAGGCAAATGATCAGTCTATTTAGAAACATGTTTAGTAACTAAAGAGCGTAAAAGAGACCGTACAGTATGGTTAACAACTTCAGTTTGACCGTCGGTTTGAGGGTGACATGAAGTTGAATACAACAATTTAGTTCCTAGGCGACTCCAAAAAACTCGCCAAAAGTGGCTCAAGAATCTTCCATCACGGTCACTAACAATACTAATAGGCATGCCATGGAGGTGGACTACCTCTCTAAAGAATATATCAGCAACCTTAGACGTATCATTAGTATTTTTAAAAGGCAAAAAGTGCACCATTTTAAAAAACCGATCCACCACAACAAATATATTATCCTTACCATCCCAATATTTAGGTAATCCTACAATGAAGTCCATGGACAGATCGGTCCACGGTTGGGAAGGTACGGGCAGTGGCATAAATTCACCATGACTAGCTAACCGAGATTGTTCCCTTTGGCAAATTAAGCATCTAGCAATCACACGCACAACATCACGTTTCATCTTAGGCCAATAAAAGTGTGATTTAAGCATGTCATAGGTTTTATTAATGCCAAAGTGGCCCATAAGTCCACCACTATGTGATTCATGCACAATTAATTCACGCAAGGAGCATCTAGGAATACAAAGGCGTTTGCGCCGAAAAAGATAGTTATCATGCGTAGAGAATTTCACGTCAGCCATGGAATCACAAGTCTTATAAATCTCACCAAAATCCAGATCAGTAGGGTAGAGTGGAATAATTTGAGAAAACCCTAAAAATTTGACACTTAATGAAGAGATCAAGGCATACCTCCTAGACAATGCGTCGGCCACAACATTGTCTTTTCCTTCCTTGTACTTCATGTGGTTAGGGAAAGCTTCCAAGAACTCCAACCATACGACATGTCTCCTATTCAGCTTCCCTTGTCCCTTAAGGTATTTGAGGCTCAAGTGGTCGGTATGCACCACAAACTCCCTCGGCATCAAGTAGTGTTGCCAAACTTCGAATGCCCTAATTAGCTCATAAAGCTCCTTGTCATACGTTGGATAACGTAGCTAGGCATCCTTGAGCTTTTCACTAAAGAAGGCTATTGGCTTCTTCTCTTGCATCAAAACAGCACCTATACCGATTCCACTCGCGTCACACTCCAACTCAAACGGCTTCTCAAAATCGGGAAGGGCTAACACGGGTGCGTTGGACAGCTTGTCCTTCAATGCTTGGATTGCGGCCTCTTGAGGTTCCTCCCACTTGAAATCAACATGTTTCTTAGTTAGGTCATTAAGTCGGAAAGCAAGAGTACTAAAATCACGAATGAAACAATGATAAAAGGAAGCTCCAAAAATCACAGCAGCAATTACACTTAAACAAGATGATGATTTGAACAATTCCAACACCAAATTTTCAGATTTTTGGGTTACACAAGATCAAACCAATGAAAACAGATACAAGATGAACACGAAGAACACCAAGCAGACTTTCACCTTCTGACTTCAAAAGATAGCAAACGTTGTCCAAAAATTCTGAAAATTAACAAGCAGACTCCCAAGACACAAATCTACAACTTTGTAGAAAGAAGAAAAAGATGATTCCAAGTGGAAGACACAAAACAGACTCAAGACACCAAACTATTTTTCTCGCGTAATTTCTGCACACTTTTCTTTGGAGACCAAAAAGTATGAAAAAATCACAGAATTAGCAGTTGAGTCAAAACAAAAGTTCCTCTACTCAGATAGAAGTTTCAGCACAAAAAAATTCAGAATTTACTAGGCGAGAAAACTGACAAAAAACGCAAAACAAAACAGACTCAAAAATGACTCTTGGCCAGAAAAATCTGCCCAAAACCAACGAGATAAAGATGATAAAGGGGATGTGATTTTAATGGAGGAATTGGTGAGAGGACCACGAAAAACCAACCTATGATGCGTTCCTTGTAGGCTAGAACACTCTCTTTTGATCGTTGTCCGACGACGTGGGTTTTAATGTGGAAAATAACTGAAAGAAGACGTGTGACTCTCCAAGGTAAGGTGTCCTTGGCACTCCACACAAAATCCCTTGAGGTTCTTGCATCAAATCCTTAGCCGATCACGTCTTAAGGAAACAAGGCGTTTTCCTTATTCCCTCGAGCGTTCCGAATGAAACTTGGAGGGAAACTTCCTAACACATAGACGAAGTACTGGGCTGAGTCTTGTGTGAGGAAAAATGTTCTGATCTTCAAAAGGCTCAGTGGTGGCTTTCGCAGTCACATGTGATCTTGTGATTTGGGCGTTCTCCCAAATCCTTCGGGCGTTTCTCCTGATTTTTGGCCTGGACTCCTGTCTTGTATTATAAACGATGCTGGCCTGGTCAAAAATGAGAGAAGGGCGTTGATGGACCTAAAGGTCTAAGGTGGCCACACATGGACCATCCGCGGGCGTAGACGCCGCGCGGATCAGGGTCACGAGGCGCGGCTGGTGCGCGCGCAAGCTGCCTTCCTCCGAGGCTGCCTCTGCGTTCAGCTCCTTGTGGATGAGGCTGCTTAGCCTCACCTGCAAGGCTCGGGCCCTGGAGCGGGTGATCGGGCCCGTGGGCGGCAACGGGAGGCTCGAGGCTGCGACAGTAGGGTTGGGGATCGCGGCTGCGGCACTAGGGTTAGGGTTGGCTCCGCTAGGGATCGTATCATCCCCTCAGTCTTGAGAAGGATTCGTCCTCGAATCTAGATCAGCAACATCCTCATCACCTGCATCAAATAACCTTAAGTCAGAAATATTAAAGGTTCCATTAACCGAACTATACTCACTCGGAAGGTCTAGGTGATAAGCGTTGTTGTTGATTTTCTCAACAATCTGAAACGGTCCATCTCCTCGTGGAGCTAATTTTCCACGTCTCTTCGCTGGGAATCTCTTACGTCTGAGGTGCGGCCACACCCAATCGCCAACTTGGAAGGACACGGTCTTGCGACCTTCGTTGCACTTGCGCACTAGGCGCTCATTCATGCGCTCAATGTTCTGCTTAGCCTTCTCATGTATCTTCTGTATGTTTTCTGCCCGCTGCTGTCCATCTAAGTTAGAAACATTACTCAAAGGCAAAGGTGGCAAATCCATAGGAGTAATTGGATTGAAGCCATAAACTACTTCAAAAGGCGAACAATTGCTAGTAGAATGGATTGAACGATTGTAAGCAAACTCCATGAAAGGCAAATGATCAGTCCATTTGGAAACATGCTTAATAACTAAAGAGCGTAAAAGAGACCGTACAGTATGGTTAACAACTTCAGTTTGACCGTCGGTTTGAGGGTGACATGAAGTCGAATACAGCAATTTAGTTCCTAGGCGACTCCACAAAACTCGCCAAAAGTGGCTCAAGAATCTTCCATCACGGTCACTAACAATACTAATAGGCATGCCATGGAGGTCGACTACCTCTCTAAAGAATATATCTGCAACCTTAGACGTATCATTTGTATTTTTAAAAGGCAAAAAGTGCACCATTTTAAAAAACCGATCCACCACAACAAATATATTATCCTTACCATCCCAATATTTAGGTAATCCTACAATGAAGTCCATGGACAGATCGGTCAACGGTTGGGAAGGTACGGGCAGTGGCATAAATTCACCATGACTAGCTAACTGAGATTTTTCCCTTTGGCAAATTAAGCATCTAGCAATCACACACACAACATCACGTTTCATCTTAGGCCAATAAAAGTGTGATTTAAGCATGTCATAGGTTTTATTAATGCCAAAGTGGCCCATAAGTCCACCACTATGTGATTCATGCACAATTAATTCACGCAAGGAGCATCTAGGAATACAAAGGCGCTTGCGCCGAAAAAGATAGTTATCATGCGTATAGAATTTCACGTCAGCCATGGAATCACAAGTCTTATAAATCTCACCAAAATCCAGATCAGTAGGGTAGAGTGGAATAATTTGAGAAAACCCTAAAAATTTGACACTTAATGAAGAGATCAAGGCATACCTCCTAGACAATGCGTCGGCCACAACATTGTCTTTTCCTTCCTTGTACTTCATGTGGTTAGGGAAAGCTTCCAAGAACTCCAACCATACGACATGTCTCCTATTCAGCTTCCCTTGTCCCTTAAGGTATTTGAGGCTCAAGTGGTCGGTATGCACCACAAACTCCCTCGGCATCAAGTAGTGTTGCCAAACTTCGAATGCCCTAATTAGCTCATAAAGCTCCTTGTCATACGTTGGATAACGTAGCTAGGCATCCTTGAGCTTTTCACTAAAGAAGGCTATTGGCTTCTTCTCTTGCATCAAAACATCACCTATACTGATTCCACTCGCGTCACACTCCAACTCAAACGGCTTCTCAAAATCGGGAAGGGCTAACACGGGTGCGTTGGATAGCTTGTCCTTCAATGCTTGGATTGCGGCCTCTTGAGGTTCCTCCCACTTGAAATCAACATGTTTCTT